>CM067843.1:366111526-366767915 GCA_034509565.1 Triticum monococcum | reverse complement strand
CTGAGCGGAGCGATGCTTGAGCTCATGAGGGGGAACCGCTTCTGCTCCGTAGACGAGGAAGAACGGGGTCTCGCCTGTTGGCTTGGTGGCGGTGGTGCAGATGGACCACAACACATACTAGAGGTCATCGTGCTAGCCCCTGCCGCAGGCTTCGAGCTTCTTCTTGAAGGTCCTGGTCTTGAGGCATCTCAAGACCTCCGCGTTGGCGCGTTCGGCTTGGCCATTGCTCCTGGGGTGTGCCACCGAAGCGTAGCAGATTTGCATTCCAAGGTTAGCATAATATGTATTGAAGAGATTTCTAGTGAACTGCGAGCCGTTGTCAGTGATGATGCGGTTACTGACCTCGAACTAGCTCACGAGACCCTTGATGAACTTGACCGCAGATCCGACCGGGATGGTGCGGAAAGCTTCTACCTCAGCCCATTTGGTGAACTTGTCGATGGTGACGTAGAGGTAGCGGTAGCCCCCGGGCGCTCGAGCGAACGACCCTAAGATATCCAGCCCCCAGACTGCGAATGGCCACGAGAGCGAGCTGGCTAATGGATCTGCTTGGCGTGGAATTGGCAGGCCTCGTAGGACTTCACCAACTCGGTTGCGTCGTTGAGCGCCGTCGGCCAGTAGAACCCGCTACGAAACGCCTTGCCGACGAGTGTTCGTGACGACGAGAGGTGCTCGTAGTCTCCGTTGTGTATGTCAGCTAGCAGCACGTTCCCCTGTTCCCTAGAGATGCATTGCAAGGAAACATCATTTGGCCTCTTTCTGTATAACTCACCGTCCTGGATGCAGTATGCCGTAGCCTGTCGGGCCACACGCTCCACGTCGTCCTCTTTCTCTAGCAGTGTCCCTTGCATCAGGTATTCCTTGAACTCCTTGTTCCAGCACCCCTCCTGAAGCTCGAGTGCCAGGAGTAGGCGTGGTCCCGAGGTCGGGCTGCAGGCTGGGGCTCCCGAAGCAGGTGGTTGAGGGAGCTCCTCCCGAGGCGGCGCCGCCCCCAAAAGTGGAGGTGCTGCCAACGGCTTGAAGAGCCTCTCCTCAAAGACGCCAGGCTCTTGGGGTTGTTGCTTGGACGCCCTTTTGGTGATGTCATCGGCCTCCTTGTTGGTGCCAGGGAGCACGTGCTGCAACTCTAGAGCCAAGAAATGCTTTTCCATTTTGCGTAACCCCGCAAGGTATGCCTCCATGTGCTCGTCCCTCGGCTCGTATACCTTGTTGGAGAAGTTGACGAGGAGCTGCGAATCACCCCTGATGGTGAGGTTCTTCACCCCTAGGGCTGTCGCGGCCTTAAGGCCGGCGATGAGGCCTTCGTACTCCGCGATGTTGTTGGAGACCTTCTAGCCTTGCTGGAAGCAGAGCTGCACGGTGTGGTAGAGCTTGTCCTGAGTGGGTGAGATGAGCACTGCTCGAGCTCCCGCGCACTGGCATGCAAACGCGCCATCGAAATACATGGTGCAACCATTTGGTGCTTCACTTCCTGGCGAGAGGGATCGATCCTCGCCTTCTTCAAACCCCGGGGCATCAGTCCATTCTACCACGAAGTCCACGAGCGCGGCTCCCTTGATGACCCTAGTCATGCTGAACTCCAGCTGGAATGCTTGCAGCTCGATGTTCCATTCGGCGACTCTTCCAGCAGCATTAGGTCTCCTGAGTACCCTTTCCAGCGGGTAGGCCCAGACGACCTTGATTGGGTGACCTTGGAAGTAGTGTCGTAGTTTACGCGAGGCCACCAAGAGTGCGATCAAGAGCTTCTGAGGCATGGGGTACCGTGCCCTTGCATCCCGCAGTACCGTGCTGATGAAGTTCACTAGGTGCTTGACGAGGGCAGGAGCGTCGACAGAGCCTGCACCTGGCAGAAGTTGAGGCATCTCCTGTGGTGGCGGGACCCCAAGAGCCTGGTCACCCACCGGGCCTCTGCTGGCCCGCGAACGCCGCCTTGCTGGGCCTGATCGCTCGTTGGCGTTGCTGCAGCCTTTGCGGTGCCCTCTGGGTCCTGTATCGCCTTGGCTGGGGGCATGGCACGACACGGCAGCCCCTTGGCCCGGCGCTCTTCCCGAACCACCACTAGAGCTACGCTAGCGGAGTAGGGAGTGGCGGTAAGGTAAAGCACCAGGGGCTCGAGAGGGCGTGGCGCCACCATCAGCGGAGGGCTGGTCAGGTATCTCTTGAGGTCTTGAAATGCTTGGTCAGCCCCGGGGGTCCACTGGAACGGGCCCTTCTTCTTCATCATCTTAAAGAATGGCAAGGCGCGTTGTCCTTGCTTGGAGATGAAGCGCCCCAGCGAGGTCACGCAGCCTGCAAGCTTCTGCATCTCCTTGAGAGTTTGTGGTGGGCTCATGTCTTCTATCACCTTGACCTTCGCCGGGTTAGCCTCGACCCCCCCGTGGGACATGAGGAAGACCAATAGCTTGCTAGAGGGGACACCGAACACGCATTTTTCTGCGTTGAGACGCAGGTCTACCTGGCATAGGCTTGCGAAGGTCTCCTCTAGGTCTTGAATCAAAGTTCTTGCCTCTCGAGACTTTACCACAATGTCGTCGACGTAAGCCTTAGCGTTCCTCCTAGGCTGCTGTCCCAGAGCGATGTGCATCGGCCGTTGGGAGGTCGCGCCTATGTTGGACAGCCTAAACGACATGCAAGTGTAACAGTACACCCCACACGGGGTCAGGAAGGTCGTCTTCTCCACATCCTCCACTGCCATCTTGATCTGGTGATAGCCTAAAAACGCATCCAGGAAGCACAGCAGGTCGCACTCGGCGGCGGAGTCGACAATCTGGTCGATGCGCGGGAGTAGGAACGGGTCTTGGGGATAGGCCTTGTTAAGGTTGGTGAAGTCAACACACATGCAATCCTTCCCGCCTTTCTTTGGTACGACAATGGGGTTCGCCAGCCACTCGGGGTACCGAACCTCGTGAATGACACCTGCTGCCTCCAGGTTGCGGGTTTCCTGGACGATGAAGGACTACTTCTCTGTGGACTATCGCCGCACCTTCTGCTTCACATGGTGCACATTGGAGCACACCCTCAAGTGATGCTCGATCACCCCTCTGCGGACCCCTACTAGCTGCTTGGGTTCCCAGGCGAATACATCCTTGTTCGCGCATAGGAACCTCACCAATGCCTCCTCTTGATCGAAGTTGGCGCCTATGGTGAAGGTGGCTCCTGAGGACCCATCTTTCTCGACTGGCACCTGCTTGGTTTCGGCCTGATCTGGAGTGAACAACTGCTTCTTCTTAGCTGGAGCGGCCTCCTTAACCCCTAGTGTGGCCTTGTTGGCCGATCGCGCTGCCGCGGCGGTTTTGAGGGCACACTTGAGCGCCGCCAGAGCCTCCTTGGTGTCTCCAACTATGGTGAGGACGTCCTTGCTCCCTAGCATCTTCATGAGGTTGTAGGCCGGATGGGTCACCGCCATAAACTGTGCCAGGGCCAGGTATCCTAGGATGGTGTTGTATGGGAGGCCGATGCAGGCGATGTCGATGTCGATCAGCTCGGTGCGGTAGTTGTCACGAGTGCCGAAGGTCATAGGAAGGCGGATCTGCCCCAAGGGGCGGGTGGAGCTGCCGCCGACCCAGGAGAAGGGCTTGCTGGGGCGGAGCCGTTCGAGTGGTACGTGAAGAAGGCTGAAAGCCCCCACAGAGAGCATGTTGAGACCGGTGCTGCCTTGATGAGGGTCTTGGTGACAGCTATGCTGCAGATGGTGGTCGTGCAAAGCATTGGGAGCACGCCCGAGCCGACGGGGGTGACATGGTGATCCCCCGAGTCGAAGGTGAGGTCGGCCTTGGGCGCCGCCCAACCCGAGGGAGCTCCTTGCCCCACGGAGGTGGCGCCAATCTGATGAAAGAATGGCTTGGTGTGACAGTCCGAGGCCAGTGCTTGCGATCCACCGAGGAGGGCTGCTATGGCGAGAGGCGCATGTGCCGTGAAGTGCGCGACAAAGAGACCTCGCAGCTCCTCCCAGGAGGCTACCGGAGATCCTGGCAGGCTGAGTAGCCAGGCACGTGGCACGCCGGCCAGGGCCAGGGGGAACAAGTTGGCCATGACCTGGTCGTCGCCTCCGGCCTCGAGGACGGCCTCCTCATACGCCTACAGGAAGGCTGCCGGATGTGCCGCGCCATTGTAGCGGGGCGGCATCTCTGGCTTAAAATTGCATGGCCACCGCACCTGCCGCAAGGTGTGGGTGAAGGCCCGGAGGCCGACGGCGCATCCGCAGGCGCCCGCCGACCTAACCGGAGGGATGCCGTCTGCCATGGAGCTGGACGAAGCAAGGGGAGAGGCGAAACTTCGGCCCACCCCTACTTGGCACGCCAAATGTTGGATTTCGGGTTCCAACAAAACCCTTGAGGTTCAAACTCTAGGGTGCGGACGAAGATCTCTCCCCCTAGCTCACTCTCTCACCGCAATCTCAAAGGTCAATACGTCAAACCCGTAGAATGAAGGACACATGGTTTATACTGGTTCGGGCCACCGATGTGGTGTAATACCCTACTCCAGTGTGGTGTGGTGGATTGCCTCTTGGGCTGAGGATGAACAATTTCAAGGGAAGAACAGCCTCCTGAGGATAGGTGTTCTTGAGCTCGGTTAGCTTGTCTGGTGGCCTTGGTGGAATGGATCTAGTCCAAGATGAGATGCCTCCCTATGGTGGTGGCTAGTCCTATTTATAGGGCGCTGGTCCTCTTCCCAAATATTAGGCGGGAAGGGATCCCACAACAGCCAGTTTGAAGGGGGGCAACTAGTACAAGTTATCCTGACAAATGGTGGTCTTCTCCTACCAAAGGTTCTGGTAGTGACGCCGTCCTGGGCTGCATGGTGACCTCCATCCTGTCATCCTGCCGGTCTTGGTCTTGTTGCACCGATATGGAAACCATTGACTGATGCCTCGGGACACCTCGCCTGCACCTGCCCCTTTAGCACCAAAGAGGAAACGAGGACACTGCGCGCTCGCGCCCGCCTGGCCTTGGTTGTCATGGCTTGCGTCACAGTGACCTCGCGAGGTGCCCCCCGCCTTGATCTCTCCGCCCATCACGAGCCAGCCTGGTGAGGTCGCCCCGAGGAGGTCTTGCATCGTCCGCCTCACGAGGCTTGGCCCCTCGCGAGGGTCTTGAGTGTTCGTTGATGAAGATGGGCCGTACAGGGACACTGGTGGAGCCACGCCGTGGGCCGAAGGCAGGCAAGTCTGGGGACCCCCGTTCCCAGGACGCCGAAAACATTGCGTACATGATAGAACCTATGGCCGATGCATAGGGAATGACTTTCATTTTATCTCTATCTTCTTCAGTGGTCGGGCATTGAGTCTGACTCAACTTCACACCTTGTAACACAGGCAAGAACCCTTTCTTTGCTTGATCCATTTTGAACTTCTTCAAAACTTTATCAAGGTATGTGCTTTGTCAAAGTCCAATTAAGCGTCTTGATCTATCTCTATAGATCTTGATGCCCAATATATAAGCAACTTCACCGAGGTCTTTCATTGAAAAATTCTTATTCAAGTATCCTTTTATGCTATTCAGAAATTTAGTATCATTTCCGATCAGCAATATGTCATCCGATCAACAATGGAGGGATGATTTAGTAACTAGACAACGTTACCTACCATGCTGAGGACGGTTCAATTCCCTCGGTCGCCGCTCCCCAAGGTCACCCGTCAACTGCATTGCCTAGTACTACTACTACTACTACTACTACACCAGGATGAGCACATAATTGAGCCCTTTTGTTCGTGCCTAGTACTTGAGTTAATATATCAGGGACCCCTAAAAAAAGAGTCAATATATCAGGCAATGCACTGGTACGGACGGATTATCCTTTCACTCTACATATATAACTTGTCTGAAGTCTAACTAAGCAAAATGTTTGACCAAATCCTTTCTTAAGAAATACAACAGGATAGATGTATCGCATGAAAATTTATTGCATGACGCAGGTTATGATATTGTTTCGAATCCTAGATTTTAAATTCCAGAAAATCCAAAAGTGACCAGAAATTCATGAAACTGAGCATGGTCACATGATATGGCACAAATATTCCTTCTTAATTTTTTTCTTCAATTTGAGACAAGCTGGTTATGACAAGTTGCACAAATGAAGAGTCGAGGTATTTTGGAACAAAGACCTGTCACGTTAAGGCGAATGCTTTCAGTATTGAAACCGTGGGCATTTACGTGCCACCATGAGTCCCGCTTCTCATCGACAGGTGCCGTCCGAGCAAGCGTGTGAGTCGACGGGAGGCGTGCGAGCAGACCGCTGCGCCGGCTGACAGGGAGGCGTGCGAGTAGACCGCTGCGCAGGCTCACCGGGAGGTGAGCCCTTTGACCAGGCTCCACCGCCCACCTCCGTCCGAACTGCTCCCACTTTTAATGTCGCCGGAGCCACATTTTAAAATCAACCTCGCACTACCCGGTATCGCTACAATCTTCTCTCTTCCTCTCCGATTCTCTTGTCATCTACCTCCAACCAGCCTGACCTAAACGTACGACATGCCGCATCACGATGGGCTGCCCTTAGTCTTCCATTTTCCCGAGGAAGACACCCAACCAGAGTCTCAAGAACATAAGGCGCTTTGGGACGAGCTTGAATCGGCCTTGTGGGAAGACGCCGCGCCTGTCCCCACTCCCGTTCCGGCTCCCGTTGCCCCGACTACGCCAGCGCCCATCCCTAGGAGCCGCCCATTGTCGCCGAGCTTGATGCAACGGGATTCCACGAGGTCCCCACTGACTTTCACGCACCCATGTACCTGCCAGCGCATGCGCATGTGCGTGCACTAACGCGCACGCCCGTGTCGGTGCCCCTGCACCTGCCTGCGCGTGCAATGACGTGCGCTCCCGTGCCGGTGCCCATGCACACAAATTTCTCCACCAAGCCATTGCCAGTGCCTGTCCCCGCGCGGGTGCCAGTGCCCCCCTCAGCGGCATGGATGGCCGCCGTCAACCGCTTCCTTGCACCAACGCCAGTCACCTCCTCCCGCCAGTTGACTCGCTCCTGTAGACCGAAGTCCAGAACATTGTGACCAACGTCCAGGTGTACGCCAACAACGGCGCAAGATGCCGCCGTCGCTGTCGGTTAGTGGCCCGGCGACACACAAAGCACGGCAGAGGAGCCACTTCCCACGGCAAGACGCCCCCGCCACCGCCGCGTAATCTAAATTTGCCATGAAAAACGTTTGGATTGCCATGCTTAAAATCCGAACGTTTATCATTTCCATTTATTTTAGATCGATCGTCATATGAATGTAAAGTTAGAGTCAGACTGAATGAAATCTATGGTTTGATCGATTGAATGTTCTGATAGAGTCATATCAAATTAAATAGAAAACGTCATCAAGCCACATGTATTCCTTCTCATCCAACGACCTAGACTGCTTCAATGTCGAGCACTCAACATGTTTAGCGTGCAGTTAATTTCGTGCCAAAAACAGTGCAAATCACATAATAACACGCAAATAATATCCTATTTAATATTTGCATGCACTTAATATACTTCCATATTAACGTGCATTGCACGTGCACATTGACTAGTACTACTAGTAGGTGAAACTGGTGCCGTAACTTGTGAATGCGTCCAGATATGGTCAACAGCAACATCGCCCACGAGTTCTTCGTGTTTGCCCGTGCGTCTAAACGCAGAAGGGGAGGAGAGAGAGAGAGAGAGAGAGCACACATGGAACCCACAAGTAAGTGAAGGTGAATAGTATGTGCTAACGAGCCAGTCCCACTAATATACTAAAAATAATATTACATGTTATCCATTAAATAGGCTGTGGTAATATAAAAACATTATATGAACAAACGGGGGGTACAACAAACATTGTTGTTCTACGTATGTTGCCTATTGATGTGCGGCTTGAAGGCCCTAGTCGCATGTTCGATCCTCGTCCTTTCTTTTTTAATTTATATATGGGTCCAAATCTGTTTCATGATAGGTGGGCCCCTCGGTGTGTAGTTTGTGGAACTTTAATTTGTGGGTCGAAATTTGTTCCATTCCAAGTGGACTATCGGTGTGTAGTTTTGTAGCTTATTTGTAATAATAAGAGTTTTTTGCAATATACCATGGTGTGACGTTGAAGGCGAGAAAGGATGTGCAAGAGAGTGATGACCTAGCTAGAGGGAAATCAATTGGGGGAGGTGCGGGGGTTGCAACGGTGTTTGGAGTAGTTGTGGGCCGAATGCTACAAAAATATAATCTACCACCATAATAAATGCCTACACAAATTAATCCAAGGTTGGAGTCCCCCTCGCAATGTAAATAGCTCCGGCTTTGCGAGGGATGGAGAGGTAGCTTCAATGTGTGGAAGATACGGCGTGAGATAGCGAGGTCAATCGAGATACATATAGATAGAGAGACAGAGTGAGTGTGGTCCGACATTCATTGAAAAGATATATATGCTCTGGAGAGATATTGTCCGATTGAGCTTTTGGGAAGGGTGAGGGCTATAAGATAGAGCTTGAGAGATTATCCAGTCACAGACATGTGGATATATTTTGTGCGTGGGAGGAAGCAAGGTCAATCGATTACATATATAAAGGGAGAGAGATTGAGCGAGTGTGTGTCGTCATGCGATCGAAAGAGTGATACGGGTTGGAGAGAGTGACCTAGATAGACAATGTGTGTGAGAGAGTATACAATATGAATATGTCGAATTGGGCTCAAACATGGAGATATATCGTTTGTGTCCGAGAAAGAGCGAGGTCAATCGAGACATACAAAGAGAGATAGAGAGAGAGGAAGGGAGAGGGAGAGAGAGAGAGAGAGATTGAGCGAGCGTGGCCTGCCATGAGGTCGAAAGAGTGGGTGCGGCTTGGATGGACTGACCTAGATAGACAATCAGCGTGAGAGAGTATAAAGTGTGTCAATAGGGCCGAACAAGGAGATATATCATTTGTGTGTGAAAGAAAACAAGGTTAATCGAGACTCGGATAAAGAGAGCGAGATTGAGCAAGTGTGGCCTGCCGTGCGGAAGAAAGAGTGAGACAGTCTCGAGGGAGTGACCTAGATAGACAACGTGCGTGTGTGCGCACGAGAGGTTGGGGGCAAGATAGGCAATGCATGTATCTAGAGAGAGAGGGTGGGAGGGAGGGAGGGACACACAGAGAGAGAGAGATCTCGGCATGAGGTGCAATGGCAGGTGTGTGAGGTAAATACATTTGGTAACAGAGTGGAAAAAGGGGGTTGTATAGTTGAGAGAGTTAGAGATCGAAACATGGAGAAGAAGAATGAACGTGTGTCGGAAACTGATAGCTTCCTAAGGTGGTTAGGAGAGGAAGATTGACCGATACATGAAGTATGTAGCATGTGTGCCGAGGGGAGGGGGGGCTAAAACAACATTTGAACATAGATAGTACTAGACTTAATATCTATGTTTCAATTCAGTGTACATTGTAAGATTTGAACTGAGGACCATGCATGTGGGTAATTATTTCGAATTCATGCCATACTAGGTTTGGAAAAGTTGACATTGACTCGATTGTTGTGCTATTTTTGTAGGTCATATGTTTGAATCCATCCAAAAGTTTTCTCACTACCATGGTGTTCATCATATACATACGAATTTGTATTAAAAAAGTAGCGTGGATACAGTGAAATGCAAAATCCACATTAGAATTGGAGATCGCTATGTGACACACACTCTAATTCAAATAACTAATTATGTGACACACACTCTAATCCATGTTAACGTGGATACCGTTTCATTTTTTCAAATAACTCCTCATTAATTAATTTATAGTATCTCGTTTTGAATGACTAATTATTTGCAAGGAAAACACGGGCATGGTGATACATACAGATTCGTTTGCAAATGAAAGAAGATTCGTTTGCATTCTCAAATCTCCACTCAAATGTAGGTGAACCAGGCAGACCAGGGTCGTGTCACGGTGGTCGCATGTGTCGTACGGACTCTTAGCACCCAGCCGACCACCCCCTCCCCCCCCCCAAAAAGGACGACGACAAAATAAGTTCGCCCTTCCATGTTTCGGATTGAAATATCTGGCGGCCCCAATTCCAGCCCTGCAAAATGTCCATTCTCCACCGTTCCCTTCTGCGCCCAGATTGCTCAAATCCCCAATTCGCCGCCAACCCAAGCAAAGTTCGAATCGGTCCTCGTATCGTCTATTCCCACACCTCTGTGCCGGACGACGATGACAAAGACGACGGTCGCGCTTCACCACCGCACCGGAGCTACCTCATCTACGCCCTCGTCCACCACACTGGGTGGTCCACCAACAACGTTGGCCGCCGCATCCGACATGCCTCACAGACGCCGACTTCCACCGCATCAGGTGCGCTTCACCAATGCCATCTCCCACCTCACCGGGGCTACTTCACCGAGCACATCATCACACCTCCGCCGCCCGAGGCCATTGGGGCTTCACCAACGGTCTCGTCCACTGCATCATAGCGCTCCTCTACCACACAAGATCTGCATCCGTGCGCGGCCAGCCAACGCCGGCACATCACCCTCAACGGCTCTGAAGTGACCCACACTCTAGCTAGGCGAGCATGCCCAAACGTCGACCCGAGCTAGGTATCCACACAACACTCCCTTGTGCACTATTCCGATGATGTTTGGATATCCTTTCACTGCTCTCTTAGCTTACACGCCTATGCAACTCTGACTTTAACTCTTATTTCTTCTGGAGATATCATCCGAAACAAGCAAAACCATTTTTTAGCGAAGCATGACGGCACTAGGGGATCTGGTACACATCCTGCAAACCTATATAACCTTGTAAATATCTGTCCTCTGGTACAACAGCAACATCGATTCCTCTTATTTGATCTACCATTCACCGTGTCAAAAATGCAGAGGGGGATGCAAGGAGCACAAGGCCTACCCATCCAAGCAAGTGGTAACATGGACTTTTACATGGAACATCCCAAGCGCAAGCAGAGCTGCAGTGAGCCTGTACAAGGAGCTAGCGTAAGCCCCTGCATTTCATTTAATTCGTACTGGCATGCGTGTATGATTTGTGTGTAGTGGCGGATCCATGAATTCAAGTTACCAGGGGCAAACGTTTAACTTAAAAAATACGAAGGCACTTGCACTCCGGAAATCAACATAACTTGAGAAATGTGAAGCTACATGCACTTTGAAAACCAGCTAATGATCCAAAGTAGTTCAGACTATAAAACACTAAATGATGTAAGTACCAAAAAACACAAAATGCAACATGGTGTACAAGGACTACTAACATGGTCTGTACCTTCTTGAATTATTCATTCTCTGGCTGAAAATATCGAAGTGTAATTGCACCTATAACCAGTGCGCAAACTACATATCAATATATCTATCCTACACAAGTATGCCAATAGTTTCAAACAACAGATTAGAAAGTATTTATGCTACGTTGTCATGATACGGGGACTTTCCGGTAGATGGCCTTGACGTTTCCTCAAGCCATGAAAATGTACTATAATTTGCTTGTCATCAATGCCTGCAAATCTCTATGTCTCTCTCAACATAGAAGATCATCATTAGACACTAAATCCTTCAATGGGAGCTTGCAAAATGCTTGCAATAGATCCCTCATTAGACACTATATGTTCATCACTAGGAGCATGTAAAATGTTTGCATCAAATACTTCATTAGCAGTCTGTTCATTAGGCCCTTCAGGCTCAAGAAAAACATGAGCTTGTATGTTTGCACCAGAAACTTGATTACATACATGAGATTCAGTCAGTTCAGTATTGATTGGGGCAGTTATAAAATAAGCAGAAATTGGTTTCATTTTCTCATAGATTCCCTACATACAAGCAGTTTTACAACACCGTCAGCTTTAACTATTGGCCAAAAATTGAACAGTTGAATTAGATATAATCAGGGATGTGATGTACCTGCTCGTTGCACATGCTACTCTTGCATAATGCGACTGTCCGTTTGCGCAAGCTCGATGCCATGCCCGTGCTGCCACCGCTACCTCCCACGTAGGGTTGGCAATGGGTAGGGTATGGGCGGGTACGACACTTCTCTACCCAAACCCATACCCAAATCTTTTTTCTATACCCACCCACTTCACTATCCATGGGCGCAAATTGGTACCCATGGCCATACCCATCGGGTATCCTATACCCACTGGGTATCCGGTGGGTACAATGTATAGCATTGACATGACACAAGTAATATTAGAAAAAGGTCTAAATTCAGGTACGCATCCAGTGGATACAATATATAGCATTGGTTGGGGATGAATCGATGAGGATTCAGTAACCCGGCTCTTGATTGCTTTAAGGAAAAGCACAGAAGATAGTACTGGGGCGATGGACATCTACGGCCTATGGTCCGTGGGCTAGTTAAGAACTAAAGATAATTATTTACTCACATATTATAGGGTTTAATTTATTTATTAATTTTCTGGGTATCCATTGGGTTACCCATGGGTATAATTTCATACCCATACCCTACCCATGCTTTTTGCGGGTATGGATACCCATACCCGTGGGTATGAAGTGGTAAAAGTCTCACCCATGCCCACTACTTTCGGGTAGGGTAGCCACAGGTACCCATACCCATGGGCAAAACTACCATCCCTACTCCCACGCAGGCTACACCCAAGGTTGGATCTTCATCTTCTTGTCCATCCGTTCGACTGAAGCTCGGCGACCGCCCTCCAACGAGGGCGCGAGGAAGTGCTGTGTCGGTTTGTCCAACGGCGGCTAGGTTAGGAGCGAACCAGACTTGAGGTTGGAGGGAACGAATTGGGATTTTTCCCGCCGTCGATCGATATGGGAGGCGCTCGTTTGGGCCGCGAGCCTGCTATAGGGCCTGCCTTGCACTTATGTTATTGGCCCATCCAAATTGAAACATTTTTCTTCATTTTTTACATTGCCTGCTTGTGCGTTGGGCCAAACAAAACTAGCCTGGGCCAACCTGGACGACTCAAACTAGGTGCACACTTTCCAGCCACCACTAGTAGGAAAAGGGCTATAGATGATATGGCCACTAATGGCGCACCAGAAACGTGGTGCGCCACTACTATATAGTAATGGCGCACCATGAGCTGGTGCGCCATTAGTGTGGTAGACACTAATGGCGCACCAGACCCACGGTGCGCCACTACTAACATTTTTTTTAATTTTTCCAGAAATACTAATGGCGCACCAGGTCACAGTGCGCCGTTATTAGCTTCACTAGCAATGGCGCACCTACAACACAGTGCGCCACTACTATATTTTTTTTACAAAACTACTATCATTTTTATTTTTCGAACTCATGAATATTTTTAAATTTAATTCATGGGCACTTTTTGAATTCATGAATATTTTTTCAAATTTGATGATATTTTTTCATATTCAATATGAAAAAATATTGAATATTCATGAGGACACTCGATCTCGATCCCCCTCCATCTCGATCGCAATCCCCCCTCGCCAGATCCCCCTCGCCACAGAGCACCCCCCGCACCCTCCGCTGCTCCACCGCCGCCGACGACCCCCGGCACCCTCCCCCGCTCCACCGCCGCCAACGACCCATCGCACCCTCCCCCGCTCCACCGCCGCCGACGACCCACCGCAGCCTCCCCCGCTCCACCGCCGCCGATGACCCACCGCACCCTTCCCCGGCCTACTCCACCGCCGCCACCGACACCCCGCACCCTCCCCCGCTCCACCGCCGCCGACGACCCCCCACACCCTCCCCCGCTCCACCGTCACAAATGAATGCACCTAAAAATCCAAAAAAAACAAATTTGATTATATTTTCAAATAACAAATTGAATGATATTTTCAAATAACAAATTTAATGAATGCAACAAAAAATAATAATAATAAAATTACTTATGGCGCACCGCTGGCTGGTGCGCCATTGCTATGCTAAAAAAAAGTTACTTATGGCGCACCACTGGGGGGATGCGCCATTTCTATCTAAAAAACTTACTTATGGCGCACCGCTAGGTGGTGCACCATTGCTATACCTCCCCGACTAAAATCTCAGCCCCAATCCCCGGTCGATCCCATCTCACATCTCTCAGCCCCTACGCGCCGCTGCCCCAACGACCCACGATGCCGCCGCCCTTACGTGCGCCGCCACCCCCGCGCCCCCACCACTGCAGCTCCTCCGCCGCCCACTGGACAGAAAGTTACCGCGGCCCCCAACCATCCCGCCGCCGACGACCGCACGGGGTGCAGGACGACGACCGCCGCCGACCCGCAGCCGTCTCGCCGCCGCCCATAAGCCCCCCTCCTCCGCCCGTCCTCCTCCGCCCGTAAGCCCCTGCCCCCCTCTCTGCTCCTCCCTCCTTGCCCTCTCCCTCTCTGCTCGATCCCCACTATATCCTTAGTAGAATTGGAGCTTTGTAGTTTACTAGTCTATCAGCCCTTTCTTGAAAAAATAAATTATAAAGTGAATTTCATCAATCATGTGCTCATAGAAAAATTAATAATCAAAATCAAATTACAATAGGGAGTCCCAGGTTTTGACCCCATGATACATGCTACATCCTGGGATTATTCCTCTTCTGAACAAACCATCATGTAGCATTTTCAAATCCTATTATGTTTACAGAAACCACACATTTTGTTTCTAGATATGAAATGTCCTGTCATTTCCTTGTCTTTTTGCTCCAGATGATTGCAATGCTCTTCACACTATAGTTGAGTGTCATGCCCGCTGTAGAACTCTGAACATTTTTACTGATAACCTCTAAACAAGTTCTGATCTCAGAAACTTCATGAGTATATTCTATAAGATACTAATATTCTATAAGTTATATTCTTTTTTGTTCAAGTTCTTTCCTCATAGTTCTTCCACATTCATGGAACATATCAGGTAAATTTCAGCTACTCCAGCCGTTCCTCCGGTTGCCTCCCTCCTCTCCACACTCAAGACAGGACGACCGACGGTCGACTCCCTCCGCTGCTGAATAGGACGTTGGTAATAGGAACTCTCTCTTCTTCTCTCTGTTTACCAATTCTACTATTGTATAGAAACATCTTTATGTGATATGTCAACTTGTGAAGTTTGTGAACCACGAGAATTAGAAAGACTAGGGAAAGGAACTAGTTGATAAGAGGGATGCATGAGAAGCAAGCTACACTGCCATGAACTTTGTTTTTCCTTTTGAGAAACACTCTTGTTAACATCAGGAATTAAAAATGCAGCATAGAACAAGATATATAGATAGCTGAAACAAAGAGGTGTGCTTTGAAAGAAAAAAATGTGCATCTGCTACTGTTTAT
This sequence comes from Triticum monococcum, assembly GCA_034509565.1. NCBI lineage: Eukaryota > Viridiplantae > Streptophyta > Magnoliopsida > Poales > Poaceae > Triticum > Triticum monococcum. Next base: position 366,752,755 of record CM067843.1, on the reverse strand, counting down.
AATTAGCCCCTCCCTCCCTAACTAACTAGAGTAATTAACAACACTAGCTAATTAACAATACTAGCCAGCTTGCTAGCTTGATGAGTCATCACCAGTTTCTCAAATCTTGTTTCCTCTGATGATCAATACATATGTTCAGAGATTAATATCCTAGCTTGATGAGTCATCACCAACCAATATGATGATCAAAGCTTGTCTGTAATTGCTGATCTGTCTGTCTGTAATATGCTAGCTTGATTAACAATACATATGATGCAAATCAACCATTAGAGATTGTGGTTGGGATTTTATGGACTGTTCATTTTGGCTGTTACATGTTACTGTGCTGGCTGGCTGGCCAGCGTCTTCTCTGACTTGTTTGCCTTTCCCACTGCTCACATGTGGTGCTAGTTTGCTGCGTTTTGTCTCCGACCATCGTGTCGTGATGATTTTGCAGGTACCCGAGAGGCCCTTGAGTTTGCCGGAATGTCGATTAACTTCCGTTCCGGGAAATTCGGGTACTCCATATGTCCTATTTTCATCAAAGGTCATGCTGAATTTTTTCGGTAATTTTAGCATGACTTTGCTAAAAATAGGACATATGGGGTACTTGCGACAAATGCATGGGCCGGGGTATCTTAGTACTTAATTAAGTAGGATCAACTGCCTCTTCTCTTATACATATAGAAGTGTGATATCAACTCATAGTTATTACTAATGTCAGTTGCTCGTCATCGATAAACCCTAATCTGGAAGAGGTACCACTCATCCTAACCATTTGCTCTCAAAATTACCACTTCACTTCACCACACTATGGATTATCTTATTGGACCCAACAGAGATGATGTAGTTTTGAATTATGAACGTAGGAAATGTCGTCATCGGACGACGAAAGTCTCCCGGGGAGTGCGACTGGTGCCATGACGATCGAGGTCTGTGCGACATGCCTCACCTGGACGATGATCGGCGCTTCAGCATTAAGCTCGAGGAGACCTTCGAAGTTGAAACGGTACGCAACGACGACAATTGTTTTTTTCATAATTAAGCATGACTTCAACTATTTCAACGTGTAATTTTCATCTTTTACAATTCGAGTATAGCTTATCCCATGCCATGCAAGATGCTATGTCTTGGAGAGGATGGATTTTGAAGACCATGAAATTTCTGAAACAAAGAAAATTCACCTAAGGACTCATCACGATGTGGATTCTGAAGTAAATCTGTATAATTCTGGGAGCGTAACCCATTTTGGTTGCAAAAATTGGGAAGCATTTTGCAAGATGTATGGTTTTGATGAGGGTATGCTTGTCACCATGGATCTTGGTGATCCTGAAATCGAGCAAGACAATATGGACATTTGGGTCCTTGTTGATACGCCTCCAATTCTACCGCTATGTGAGTTTCTCAAACATAGTTATTAGCTAATTCATATTGTTTATTTCAAAATAGTTGACAGCTTATTTCCATTGATAGCTTATTTTCATTGTTCAAAGAATGTGCGGGAGATGGTAGACAAAACCCACTACACCGATGGTTCCAAATTAACAACTTACAACGAGAAAAAATCATCCGGTAGGATTTTGTACTGACATTGAGAATTACAATATCTACAATCAAACTCCTCAACATTATGGTCAATACGTGCTACTAGTGCATGTGTTCAACTACGGTAACTACCATGGAGATACCCTGGTAAGATTTTTTACTATTATGACATCCGTGCATCTTTTGCATACTTCTAAAACTAGTACATCATTCCTAACTATGAAGTTATTACTATGTTTTTGAACAGATAATCCCAGAGAATTGTGTGCCTCATTTGATCTATCAGAAAGGTAGCCTTAATGTTTTGAACATACAGCCAGGTCATCCTACGAATCTCAACTGTCCATACAAGATTTCTAAAACAAGTGGAGACATGCAAATAAAAGGATGGAAAAAATGTATGGACAGTCGTAAGGAGGTTCTTGGAAGCAAAAGGAAGCTAAGCGCAAGAATTGGAGACAGGATGATCTCCATTCTCCATAATGGAGAGTCAGGGTCTATATTGTTTTATGCTATTTTACCTTAAATAGGGTATTTAGGTCCTGCCTAATACTGATGGTCATGTGTTAAGAACAATTAAGTAGGGTCGGTTCGATGACTATCAAGATGATGATCGTATGACTTCTTATTAATAACGAGTAGAAGTTGTATGATGATGATTAGTAGCCTTAATGTTCTATCTTTGTTCGGTCTTTTGAATTCGGAGACTAATATGATGAATTGTATTCGGAGACTAATCTTCTATTGTATTCGATGAATCTGCTGTTGCTGTGTGGTGTTGTCTAAATTCTATCCAATAATATATTTTGTAACCTGTGAAAATATCAGAAAAGAAAAAAAATGCCTAATATTCATACTAGTGGCGCACCACCACATAGTGTGCCATTAGTAAGCCAGAGCACACTAATGGCGCATCATCCACCAGTGCGCCAGTAGTATGCCAAAGCACATGGGTAAATATGGCCCCTGGGAGGCATACTAATGGCGCACCATGGGCTATACTAATGGCGCACTGCGTGGCGTGCCCTTAGTATACCAGATACTAATGGTGCACCTGTGGTGCGCCATTAGTAAAAACTACTAATGGCGTGGTACTAGTGGCGCACCTGTAGTGCGCCATTAGTAGCGAAAACAGGTGCGCCACTAGCAGGCCTTTTCCTAGTAGTGCACCCGAGGCGGCCGCCCATACCAACCCCTATGGTGGCGTCGCCCCTTTTTGTGTGTATGATTGGGGTAGTGCAAAATATTCCAGTGGCATTTTTGATTTACCCATAGAATGGTTGAATTGCTTGTATCTACGAACTGAGTTCGCCAATAATGTGAAGGATGCCCGTCTTTCATCCTATTGTGGATTTCTTAGATCTCGATATGCCAAATGTGATCGCATGAAATATAAAGTAAAAGCCAGTGTGATGTGTGTGGCTACAACTAGTCTGACTACACGTCCTCGTATAACATATCAAGGATGCACCATCTTACAAGATTAACCATTTGACTTACCAATGCAATGTGGGAAGAAAGAAGTATTGGGACTGCGTATCCAAGCAATTGATGCCATGGACTCCTTCGTAGAACCTTGTAAGCGAAAAAGAAGTTGCAGTGTCTTGTACAAAGAGCTAGTGTAAGTTCAGTTACCTACTTCTCGGAATTTTAGTTAGCCACTTATTGCAAAATTGTTCAATTATGTTACTTGGCTTAATTTAGTTTGCTACTGATTACATAATGCCATAGCCTGTTAATCCTATTTAGACTGCGCCTATCTATGTGTTTGATACTTACTGTTAAGAATTACCTATTTGCCTGAACTTAAATAGCTACTTAAGCACGTAGATAGCTGGTCATGTGTACTTCTAGGGTGTAACAGAATTCATGTGTAATTTACATTCTGATACCCTGTTTGTTTAAATGGTTTGTTGTTATCAGTTGTAGCACTAGTAATGTTTGCATGTTCATAGATAGACAATTGTCAGTTTATATGAGGGACATCGTCTTTTTAACTTATATATGTGTTGGAATCACTTTGCTTACATCAAAGAAATTTACAGATGTCTGTGTTGCTGGTAAACGGTACCGACTTGTTACTTTAATACGTTGCCCATAACTTGTTAGTTTTACTAGTTCATGTGTAATTAAATACATTGCCAAAACCAGTTAGTTTTACTAGTTTGATGTTAGTCTCTTATGGCTCTTGCAAAACTTTATTTATTGATTACTAACATTCAAGTTTGTAGGATCCAACTGAACTCCGTTGGCACAATAGGTATGTTTTCAGAAACTTCCTTGTTTACCTGGTTTGCTGATGTAACTTATTGCTGTAATCATCTTACCAACTTTAAGTTTTCAGGATCGAATTGGAAGTCCAATTACACATCATGTACATTTTCAAAAATATATTTGTGTAATAGGTTTGCTGCTGTAACTTGTTGCTCTAGTCAAGTTACTGACTACTCAACTTTTCAAGATCCAAGAGAAACTCCAATGCCACAACAGGTTCCTTTTGCAAAACTTGTTTGTTTAACTGCTTTGCTGCTGCAAGCGGTTGCTCTAATCACATTACTGGCTACTCAACTTTTCAGGATCCAAGAGAAACTCCAATGCCAACTAGGTACCTTTTGCAAAACTTGTTTGTTTAACTTCTTTGTTGCCGCAACAACTGGTTACAATGATGTTAATAACTACTTTTCAGCATCCAATTGAAACTCTTTCATTCCTTGTTTGTTTAACTGGTTTGCTGTTATAACTTCCAGTTGAGATCTTTTGCTAACTTCAACTTTTTGGAATCCAATCGGAACTTTAATGGCAAAACAGGTTAGCCCAAGATCAAAGAGCGAGGTCCACATGGATGTTGTATCATCCCATAGCAGTGGCACCGGCCCAATCGTGCATCATGAATTGCCAACTACTGATGCTCTAGAGGCTAAACTAGTGGCAAAAATAGATTCTGCTTCTATACTTAGAGATGAAGTTGACATGTTGATGAAGCAAATAGCACAATCACAAGCAGTACTCAAGACAACCATTAAATATTTAGTGGATTTAAAAACGAAGCAAGTTGATACTGACCGCATTGTTAAGGTCCTGAAGGAAAAAGGAAATTAAATTCCCACTTGGTAAATCATAGGTGAAATGTTCTTTCCATCATTGAATAACCTTTGTGTTGTTTGTTCATGTAATCAATCAAACCATTTGTTTTAGAGATCATGTAATAATTGTTTTTTTTTTGGTTTGTAATTTTTTTGAGCACAAGTCTGTATTAATTGATAAGACTTGGAGACATTTCATTTCGATTGCTGTGCCAGACCTACAAATATGCCAATCAGGATGAATGTGCATTCAACACTAATAGTAGTATAGATGGACCATAAGTGACACGCATTGGAAAGGGACAAGATGTTGTAGTAGCTTTGCTAAAAAAAGGATGTTGTTCTAGCAAAAAAAGTACAGCGGCCTGGCTTATGTATGTTAGTTGATATTATTGATCCATATACTCTATAAGTGTTTATATGTCTCTTCGTTATGTACATTCTTGGTTGATTGACTCGGTATTTGAATCTTGATACATCGCGTGTGTACATATCTAAATGGGAGAACACATTATGCTGCGTGTGACATTTGAGTTGGATATAAAGTTTTCCAAATATTCGAATTCACCTTAAACTAGATTCTAGCTTCTGAATTTGAGTATCGGCATTTGTAAATCATATTCATATATGATAGTGGAATACATCTTTGTCGTGCCTTTGAAGATATATAAAAACACATAGAATAATTTATAAAGATTCGTATAGGAATACAAAATGGATTCGAATTTAGTTGTGAGGGTAAATGTGGATGCTTATTGTCCCAAAATTCGAAAGAAGCGGCAAAATGTCCACTCCCATGCCGGCTGCCCGCAGCTAAGTGTTTGGGAGATGGAAATTACTGTCTACCCATTACACGGACAATCCATCGGCCCGATTTCCAGTTCTTTAAATAGGGGTAGGTTAGTAACTTCAATTAGACGTGACACGGCCGCCTCCGAGCCCATTCTAACATCATGGGCGCCAAACGTGGGCGGCAAAACACATTTGATTCAAGCACTCGACTCAGCCGAAATCGATGTAGGCAAATATTTTCAATAGGGGCAGGTCTATAACTTCACTCAGACGTGACACAACCGCCCTACCTGTCAACCCATTCATACACAGTGGGCGCCAACCATGGGCGCCAAAACACCCTCTCCTCGCCCGAAATCGCTCTGCGCAAATATTGGCGAGATGCGAGATTACCGTCCTATCCCCAACTAACGAGACGTCCAAATATTAAACTGGGGATAAGTTCATAACTTTCCCATATTTCACACAGGCACGTCCCAAAAACATGGTTCCCCGTACCTCTCCTTCCATTCACCCATTTGTACACCGTCCGCCCTAGAAAACCATCCCCACACCAGCCTCCTCCGTCCGCCACCCCATCCATCGCCGCCGTCCTCCACCCCATCCATTGCCACTCTCCTCCACCATGACGGAGCGCCTACCAAGACCGCGTCGTCCACTATGTCGGCGTTCTGGGATCGGGGGTCCCCAGACTTGCCTGCCTGCGGCCTGCGGCGTGGCTCAAAGGAGGCCCAGCACGACCCATCTTCATCAAACACAAGACTCAAGACCCTCGCGAGGGGCCAAGCCTCGCGAGGCGGACGACACGGGGCTTCCTTAGGCACGGCCTCATCAGGTTGGCTCGCGAGGAGGTGGAGAGATCAAGGAGGGGTACCTCGCGAGGTGCCCGTGACGCAAGCCGTGACGACTCAGGGCGCCAGGCGGGTGCTAGCGCGCGCAGCGTCCTTCTTTCCTCTTTGGTGCAAAGGGGGCAAGCGCAGCCGCGGAGTACCGAGGCATTAGGCAAAGGTTGCCATTTCGGTGCAACGAGACCAAGACCAGGAGGACTACGAGACGGAGGTCACCGTGGAGCCCAAGACGGCGTCACCACCAGAGCTTTGCACAGGTGAAGACTGCTTTTGTCAGATTAGTTGATACTTGATGTCCCCCTTCAAATTAGCTCGCCATTATTGGCTCCCTTCCCGCTCAATATTTGGGAAGAGGACCAGGGCCTCTATAAATAGGGCCAGCCGCCCATGTAGCGGGGCGGTTCGTTCGGTTGGCTAGTAAGAGAAAGAGAGAGAGAGAGAAAGAGAAGGGTGGCTGAACTCCTCCTAGCAGTTCATCACCCCAGCCAAGAACAGACCCTCACGAGGCTGTTCTTCCTTGTATTGTTCATCATCATCAGCCCCAGAAGGCAATCCACCAACCACACACTTGAGTAGGGTATTACACCACAACGGTGGCCCGAACTAGTATAAATCTTGTGTCCTTTGTGCAGTTCTTTTAGTAGTTTAGATCTTTGCGAGGCGGGGAGGTAGAAGGCGTAATCTCCACGCGCACCCCAGTGTTCGAACCTTAAGGGTCTGCCGGAACCCGGAATCCGACATTTGGCGCGCCAGGTAGGGGTGCGCCGGAATTCGTCGCTCACCGCTCCGTTCTCCTCCGGCCGTCGCATCCATGTCCGACGCTCGTCAACGCCGCCACCGGCCCGGCGGGGGGCGAGCAGCAAGCGTCGTCTCAGCATCCGTCCGTGCGGCAGGACGGCCGCACCGCTACTCCATCACCCGCACCAGCTGGTTCTTCATTCCGCGCGCTCCTCGCCCCCTCGGAGGCTCGAGCTGCGCTCCTTGCGGCAAACGAGCTCCTGCGCTGCCGCCCCGCCGATGATGTCTACGGGGAATGGTTCGACCGCGTCGCCGAGCTCACCCGCGCCGCAGGGGGCTCCCCTGCGCCATCCCATTGCGCTACACCAACACCCCCGGTCGTCGCGGCCCTCCTGGGCGGCTCGCAGGCCCCGCCCACAAGTCACCACGTCAAGCCGTTCATCCGCCGGGTCAGCGCTGCTTCCACGTGGCAGGGGGCTCCCCCGGATCGGACGGCGCCCGAGACCGGCCTGACCTTCAGTTCCGAGGACCACCCCTCCAACTCGGCCTGCTCGGGCGTGCTCCCCATGTTGTGCACTCCCACCATCTGCCAGGTGGCCGTCACCAAAACCCTCATTGATGGCGGCGCGGGCCTCAGCATGCTCTCAGTCGAGGCCTTCAACCTCCTCCGCATACCCCTGGAACGGCTGCAACCCAGCCGGCCCTTCTCAGGCGTCGGGGGCAACCCGTCCAGTTCCTTGGGGCAGATCTGGCTCCCAGTGACCTTCGGCACCTACGACAACTTCCGCACGGAGCTGGTCGACTTCGACATCGCCCCCATCGGCCTCCCCTACAACGCCATGCTCGGCTACCCAGCGCTGGCCCAATTTATGGTCGCGACGCACCCGGCGTACAACCTCATGAAGATGCCCGGGAGCAATGGTGTCCTCACTGTGCACGGGGACACCGGGGACGCGCTGTAGGCGCTCAAGCTCGCCTTCAAGACGGCAGCGTCGGCACAGCCCGCCGACTTGGAGCCCCCCGAGGCCAAGGGGGCTGCACCCGCCAAGAAGAAGTAGTTGTTCACCCAAGACAAGGCAGAAACCAAGCAGATACCCGTCGATGAGGACGGGTCCACCAATGCCACTTTCACCATAGGCGCCCACCTCAAACCCGACCAGGAGGAGGCCCTGGTCAGGTTCCTGCGCGCAAACAAGAAGGTATTCGCTTGGGAGCCAGACCAGTTGGCAGGGATCCCCAGGAGTGTAATCGAGCATCACCTCAACGTGTGCCCCAACGTGCGCCCTGTGAAGCAGAAGGCCAGGCGGCAGTCCACAGAAAAGAAGACCTTCATCGTCCAGGAGACCCGCAAATTAGAGGCCGCTGGGGTCATCCGCGAGGTCCGATACCTAGATTGGTTGGCCAACCCTGTCGTTGTGCCAAAGAAAGGAGGGAAGGAGCGTATGTGTGTTGACTTCACCAACCTCAACAAAGCATGCCCGCAAGATCCGTTCCCGCTCCCCCGCATCGACTAGATCATCGATTCCACTACGGAATGTGATCTGTTATGCTTCCTAGATGCCTTCTCTGGATATCACCATATCAAGATGGCGGTAGAAGACGTCGAGAAGACAGCATTCCTAACCCCGTGTGGGGTATACTGCTACATGTGCATGCCATTCGGGCTGCGTAACGCAGGGGCGACCTTTCAGCGTCTGATGCACATCACCTTGGGCCCATAGCTCGGGAAGAATGTTGAATCTTACGTCGATGACATCGTTGTAAAGTCTCGGGCGGCCGGGACCCTGATACAGGACTTGGAGGAAACCTTTGCGAGCCTCAACGCAGTGAACCTACGGCTCAACCCAGAGAAGTGTGTGTTCGGAGTCCCGTCGGGCAAGCTCTTGGGTTTCCTCGTGTCCCACCGAGGCATCGAGGCTAATCCAGAGAAGATCAAGGCGGTGGAAGACATGAGCCCGCCAAAGACCCTTAGAGAAATGCAGAAGCTCATGGGGCGCGTGACCGCACTAGGGCGCTTCATCTCCAAGTTGGGAGAGCGAGCCCTGCCTTTCTTCTAGCTAATGAAGAAAAAGGGGCCCTTCGAGTGGACTAAAGAGGCCGACAAGGCGTTCCAGGACCTCAAGAGATACCTGACCAGTCCGCCGGTCATGGTGGCCCCACGCCCTCGGGAGCCCCTGGTGCTTTACCTCGCCGCCACTCCTTACTCCGCCAGCGCAGCCTTGGTGGCAGTCAGAGAGGAGCGCCGAATCAAAACCACGGCAGTAGCCCAGGACAAGGCCGAACAGGGACAAGGAAGGCCTACAGAAACCACCACTGCGGCTGAGGAGGATCAGCCGCCGCAGAAGGGTGCACCGGAGGCGGAAGAGGCCCCTCTTCCAGATGGCCAGTCTCAGGAGGCCTCATTGCCTCAAGAGGCGCCGCGGTCTCCGGAAGGAGCCACCAGCACTGATGCACTCCGCCTCGTTGAGCACCCAGTGTACTTCATCAGCACGGTGCTGCGGGATGCAAGAGCACGGTACCCCATGCCTCAGAAACTCCTCCTCGCGCTACTGGTGGCTTCGCGCAAGCTGCGGCACTATTTTCAGGGTCACCCCATCAAGGTCGTCTCGTCATACCCCCTGGAGAGAGTGCTCAGGAGCCCTAATTCAGCTGGAAGGGTTGCCGAGTGGAACATAGAACTGCAAGCGTTTCAGCTCGAATTCAGCACGACCAGGGTCATCAAGGGAGCAACGTTGGCGGATTTTGTGGCAGAGTGGACAGAGGCGCCAGGCCTCAAGGCTGATGAGGATCAGTCCCTATCCCCAGGAAGCGATGCACCAGAAGGCTGGGTCATGTACTTCGATGGGGCGTTCTCCAGGCATGGCGCTAGAGCTGGGGTGGTGCTCATATCGCCCACACAGGACAAGCTCTATTACGCCGTGCAACTCTGTTTCCAGCAAGGCGAAAAGGTCTCCAACAACATAGCGGAGTATGAAGGTTCAGTAGCAGGCTTGAAGGCCGCGACTTCCCTGGGAGTGAAACGCCTCACCATCAAGGGCGATTCGCAGCTCCTTTTCAACTTCTCCAACAAGGTGTACGAGCCGAAGGATGAGCACATGGAGGCCTACCTTGCGGAAGTCCGCAGGATGGAGAAGCAATTCTGGGGGTTGGAGTTGCAGCATGTGCCCCGTGGCACCAATCAGGAGGACGACGATATCGCGAAACGCGCGTCCAGACGGTTACCCCAGGAGCCCGGCGTTTTCGAGGAGCGGCTCTTCAAGCCCTCAGCTCTGCCATCATTGTCAAACGCGGCTCAGCCCTTGGAGGAGCTCCCCCAGCCACCTACCTCCGGAGCTCCGACCTGTGGCCCGGCCTCAGGAGCGCGCCTGCTCCTGATGATGGAACCTCAGGAGGGATGTTGGATCGCGGAGCTTCGGAGCTACCTGATGCAAGGGACCTTGCCAGAGAAGGAGGAGGAGGCGGAGCGAGTGGCACGCTAGGCCACGGCATACTGCATCAGAGACGGAGAGCTCTACCGAAAGCGACCAAACAATGTATCCCTGCGCTGCATCTCCAGGGAGCAAGGGAAGGAGCTACTGGAAGATATACACGGCGGAGACTACGGACATCATTCGTCATCGCGGACCCTCGTCGGCAAGGCGTTCCGCAGTGGGTTTTATTGGCCCACCGCGCTCAATGACGCAGCGGAACTAGTGAAAGCTTGTGAAGCCTGCCAGTTCCACGCCAAGCAGGTCCATCAGCCAGCAGGAGGCTTGCAGACTATTCCCCTTTCATGGCCATTCGCAGTCTGGGGGCTGGACATCTTGGGCCCGTTTCCTCGGGCGCCAGGGGGCTATCGTTACCTCTACGTTGCCGTGGACAAATTCACCAAGTGGGCTGAAGTAGAGGCTGTCCGCACCATCCCTGCGGGTTCCGTGGTCAAGTTCATCAAGGGCATCGTAAGCCGGTTCGGGGTGCCGAATCGCATCATCACAGACAACGGTTCACAGTTCACCAGTAACCTCTTCAAAACATACTATGCTAACCTTGGAACGCAGATATGCTACGCCTCAGTACCGCACCCCCAGAGCAACGGCCAGGCCGAGCGAGCCAACGCGGAGGTCCTGAGGGGCCTCAAGACCAGGACGTTCAAGAAGAAGCTGGAAGGCTGTGGCAGAGGTTGGTACGACGAGCTTCAGTCCATGCTGTGGTCAATCCGCACCACCGCGACCAAACCGACTGGGGAGACCCCGTTCTTCCTGGTCTACGGAGCGGAAGTGGTCCTCCCTCACGAGGTCAGACATCGCTCCGCGCTGGTCCTGGCGTTTGACGAGGCGCAGCAGGACGCCATGCGGGGGATGGACCTCGTGCTGGGGGAGGAATGCCGCCAAGAAGCCGCGCTGCGAGAGGGAAGGTACCAGCAAGCGCTGCGGCGATACCACTGCCGCAACATCCGCCCCAGGACTCTTGAGGTAGGGGACCTCGTGCTCAGGCGGGTTCTCTCCAGGGAGGGGCTGCACAAGCTCTCTCCCATGTGGGAGGGCCCGTTCAAGGTTGTTCATGTTTCCAGGCCCGGCTCCGCACGCTTGGAGACTCAGGAGGGAGTGCCGGTCCAGAATGCATGGAACATCCAACACCTCCGGAGGTTCTACCCCTTAAAAGGCCCAGAGCCTGTGAAGCAAGGTGAGTGCCTGTGCAGCTATCGCGTTTTGGAAAAGGCCCAGAGCCTGTGAAGCAAGGCGAGTGGGTGTGAAGCTATCGCATTTTGGAAAAGGCCCAGAGCCTGTGAAGCAAGGCGAGTGCCTATGAAGCTATCGCGTTTTGGAAAAGGCCCAGAGCCTGTGAAGCAAGGCGAGTGCCTGTGAAGCTATCGCATTTTGGAAAAGGCCCAGAGCCTGTGAAGCAAGGCGAGTGCCTGTGCAGCTATCGCGTTTTGGAAAAGGCCTAGAGCCTGTGAAACAAGGCGAGTGCCTGTGAAGCTATCGCGTTTTGGAAAAGGCCCGGAGCCTGTGAAGAAGGCCAATGCCTGTGAAGCTCGCCGCCCGTGACACTCTCACGTAATAATGAGTTGGGGCTGTACACGCCCCGGAGTCTCAGGAGCACCGGCCTCAGGCCCTGGGGCTCCCTCCCACGCCCAGTGGCAGCACATAGCTCCGCGTTGGTGAGAAGACGTCGAAGACTAGACTAGGTGCCGGACGCGGCTTTTCATTTGCTTTCCGCAGTTGGCTTGTTCCTTCTCATTTGAAGTTTTATTGAAGTTGTTGCCGTCTTTGGCTTGCGGTTCTTCGGATTTTCGCTCTCCTGTCTCGTTTTCTCTTGCGCAAGGCCTCGCGAGGGGGTCAGCTGAGCGCTCTCGCGAGCGTTCCTATCCTAGTCATTCAAAGACTTCGCAACCTGGGCCCCCTTTCAGGAGCACCCCTCCCGTCCGAGCCCCACGGGCGTCGCGACACAAACAAAGGGCCTGGGTCGGTCGCCCCCCCACGGCCGGGGTCGGGAACTATCCATGCTCGGGCACATAGCCGGAAGGAATGGTAACAAAGCGGAACAATGATTAGCAGCAATAACCCAAACACGCCCCCGCGGGGCTTCGCACTATTGTCTTTGTTGCGCAGGAAGAAGGGAAAAAGAAAGAACAAATCCAGCACGGCTCACCTCACACCGGCCCGTAGGGAAGGCCCGGGCTGCCTCCGGAGCTCAGGCGGACTCCCTCTCGCGCCTCACCAGGGCGCGGTGGCGTGGAGGCTGATCGCGGCTGCCGCTGGAGGAGTCGCCGCTTGAAGAAGAACCAGAGAAGCTTGAGGAACTCCGAGCGCCGCCAGCCGCGCGAGCGCTGCTCCCTCCATCGTCACTGGAGCTGGTTTCCCAGCCGCGGTCGTCACCCTCGGGGCAGCACCCCGCGCGGTGACCATCTTCCCCAAACACCCTCACGTAGAGGGTGGCATCGCCGTCGAACTTGAAGTGTAGGGTGCACCGGCGGCCCAGGCCACGCGCACAGGCAAACGTCTGCCAACCGTGGGCTAGGGACAGGCTCTCGGCCGCGGAGACCTCCAGGGAGACCCATGAGGCCCGGCTGCAGCAGTCGTCGGCCTGGAGCCAGAGGCCGCCCGGGGCGCTGGCCGGGAGCTCGCTTAGGAGGAAGCGAGGAAGCGGGAGTCGGGTGCTAGCCGGCTCCGCCGACCACACGACGAACTCCGGCAGCGCTTCAGCAGCACGAACGCGCGGCCTGGTGGGACGCGCAGCTGGAGCGCGCCCCCCGGCGGCGGCAACCCGCCCGTCACCGTGCTGAAGATCACCTCCACGGCCGCGAGGAGCCGCCGTGGTGGCCGCGGGATGCTTGCGAGGGTGCCCTCTGCCGCGCTTGGGTGGGGGAGAGGCGGGCTCAACCCGGCAAGCCTTCCCCTTCCCGGCGGCCGAGAATCTCTTTGACGGGGCCATGAAGAAGGAGAAGCAATGAGGAATGGACTGGAAGGGCACGCGCAGCCCCGTACTTATAGCCGGCGAAGGCCAACCGCCGGCCTCCACGATCACAAGTAATCATGACACGATCTGCATGCAGGGACTTGTCCAACTCACGCGATCACCGAGGCGTCGTGGGGAAGTGGAGACGCCCACGTCCCATCAACCGCCATGCGGCACCCAAGGCTGCAGGCTGTTAGGGCCCGCGGCGCTTCGCCCTTGCCCTTTCGCCTCTCGGCATGGCCAAGTCCGGGCGCGCCTAGGCTTCAGAAAGTCTTCACGATCAAGCTCAAGGAATGATGAAGCTTCTGCTCATGACTACAAGAAGAAAACATGTCACAAGTGCAAGAAAACGGGACACTTCATCTCTGAGTGTCCACAGTGGGACAATGAGAACAGAAAGAAGAAGAAGAGCAAGGAATATGACTCTAACGACAAGAAGAAGAAGAAATACTCAAAGTCTTCTTCCAAGTCTTCCTCAAAGTCTTCATCACACAAGAAGAGCTCAACTGGCAAGGCTCGTGCGTTTGTTGGCAAGGAAATGGATTCATAGGAGGAGTCCGCTTTTGAGGAGGCAGAGGTGGAGTCTGAGGAGGAATCTGATTCTGGCATTGCGAGTCTGGCTACAGCTTACGTCGCCAAGTCCATCTTCAACACTGAAGAAAATGACTTCATCACCAACACCGATGCAAATGACAAGGACGACTCCACTCCTACCTACTGCTTCATGGCACGCGGTGCCAAGGTAAACACATGCACTACTCACTATCAAACATCCAGTGACGCTGATTCTGATTGTGATTCAAAACCCAGCTACAAAACACTTGCTAAAATTGCAACTGAACAACAGAAAGCCATGGAACATATTCAAAAACTTTTAGACAGAAGCAATGATCTGTTGGGTGCTGAAATGACTCAATCTGAATCCTTAATTAAAGACATAAAAAATCTTCATGTTAAGTATCAGGAACTTGAAGATCGTCATGATACTCTCTCAACAACTCATGAAAAGCTCTCCTATGATTATCTTCAAAGGAAGCAAGATCTTGAGAAATTGAGAGCGGCTCATGAAGATCTTCAAAAGGAAAATGAGTCACTTCGCGCCGAACAGATCAGTTCCGCTCAGGAAGGATTTGAACAACCATGCCTTAAATGCATTGAGTGTGATAATGCTACTTCTGTTGCTGAATGTTCCACTGCTACTGCTGTTGCAATATCTTCAACTGTTGAAGTGGTAACTAACCCCTCTGCTGAGGATACCACTGCTATTGCTGATGAGAATGCTAGGTTGAAGACATTGCTTGAAACAGGAATGTACAAAAGTCTCAAAGGACATCAGACATTATTTGATGTCCTCAAGAAGCAGATTCTGCATAGAAACCCTAGGAAAGAGGGTGTTGGGTTCACGAGGAAAATAAATGCTGATGGCTCTTACTGGAAACCTGAGCAGTACCCCAAAACCGCATGGGTTGCTGCAAAGGAATCCTCAGCAGATCCATCCAATCTGTCTGGCTTCACCTGTGCTAACCCAAATATCATTGATGAATCCTTTGATGCAAACTATAAGCTGTTTAGAAATCAGAATGGTGAAGTGTTTGCCAGGTACATTGGTACTAACTGCAGGAATAGACCGCCTATGAAGAAGATCTGGGTTCGAAAAACGTGTCTGGAGAATCTTCCTGTGAATGTCCTCATGACACCTCACATGAAGAAGACAAACCTCAGACCAAAGGCTTCATATGGTCCAAAGGCTTCATACAGATAGAGGACTCACCTGAGTCGCGCTAACGCAAATGTTTTGCAGGGAAACCATACTCAGGCATATGAGAGCAGTTCTTCAAACCGTCATGTTCATATGACCAAGAACTATTCTGCCTATTCTTATGAGTACTATTGCCCGCCTGCTAGACTATTTGCTAGGGCTCCAAAGCCAAAATTCTCAGATGCTGCACTTAGACTTATTGCTTCTAAGCCACCCTTGAAGATGTGGGTGGTTAAGAAAGGTTAACTCTCTTTTGCAGGGAAAGGTCTCCAGCAGAAAACCAAAATCTTCTGACGCTATTGCTGGGGACCTTAAAAATCTTGTGGGGCGCAAGATCAAATGCCCGAATGGCATCACTATGTATTTCGTACCTGAATCGCATGCTACTCTCCCTAGTAGTCCTAACCTGGATCTAAGTTTTCATAACCCACTGGTTCGTCAAATGTTTTTGCTTCACAATTCTGTTCGTGAAGCCTATCCCCCTAACTGCACTGTAGGGTACGACACCAGCGTCTTCAGAGTCTTCAGAATGGATTATTGACAGTGGGTGTACAAATCACATGACTGGCAAAAGAAGTCTTTTTATGGACTCAACCTTACGTCCATCCGACAAGAGCCACATCACATTTGCTGACACTGGTAAAAGTAAGGTATTGGGTCTAGGTAGAGTTGCAATCTCAAAGGATCAACACATGGATAAAGTCATGCTTGTTGAATCCCTTGGCTTCAACTTAATGTCTGTCTCAATGCTTTGCGATTTGAACATGATTGTAATTTTTGGAAAATATCGTTGCCTGGTACTAATGGAATCTGGCAAGTCTCTAGTGTTTGAAGGGTATCGGAAAGATGATTTGTACGTGGTAGATTTCTCAGCAGGGCCATAGCTTGCAGTATGTCTTCTGGCAAAAGCTTCAGAATGCTGGCTTTGGCATCGAAGGCTTGGGCATGCTGGCATGAGGAACCTCCACACCCTTGCAAAGAAGAAGCATGTCATAGGCATCGAGGGCGTCAAGTTCAAGAAAGATCACTTATGCGGTGCCTGTGAAGCAGGGAAGATGACAAGGGCAAAACATCCTTCGAAGACAATCATGACCACTACTCGACCCTTCGAACTGCTTCACATGGATCTTTTTGGTCCCACTCACTACTCAACTTTTTCCACTACTGCTTGCCTCTATGGCTTTGTCATTGTTGATGATTACTCTAGATATACTTGGGTGCACATAATCCTTTACAAGACTGAAGTGCAGGATGTCTTCAGACGCTTCGCCAATCGAGCTATGAACAACTATGGTGCCAAGATAAAGCACATCAGAAGTGACAATGGCATTGAATTCAACAACACTGGCCTTGACACATATCTTGATACCTTGGGCATCACACATGAATTCTCAGCTCCGTACACGCCACAGCAGAATGGCGTCGTCGAACGCAAGAACAGAACACTCATTGAGATGGCCAGAACAATGCTAGATGAATACAAGACTCCAAGAAAATTCTGGCCTAAAGCCATTGACACTGCATGCCATACAATCAACCATGTTTATCTTCACAAGCTTCTGAACAAGACATCTTATGAACTCCTAACTGGCAAGAAGCCAAATGTCAGTTACTTTAGAGTATTTGGCGCAAGATGCTGGATCAAGGACCCACACCACACCTCAAAATTTGCACCAAAAGCACATGAGGGTTTTATGCTTGGATATGGAAAGGATTCGCACTCCTACAGAGTCTTCAATCTCTTTCACTACAAAGTGGTTGAAACAATGGACGTGCGGTTCGATGAGACCAATGGTTCACAAAGAGAGCAACTGCCAGATGTGCTAGATGAAGTTCCTGCTAGTGAATCAATCAAGCTAATGGGAACTAGAGAAATTATACCTTCTGAAGCTCATCCTGAAGAAGAACTTATCATCTCAGCACCTGATCCACATGAAGACAATGCTCAGCCTAAAGACATTCCTCCCAACGATAACATAGATCAGCAAGAGCAAAGTCTTCGACCTATACATCCTCGTGTTGCCAATGAAGTGCGGATTGACAGGATAATTGACAGCATCAATGCACCTGGTCCACTGACTCGTTCAAGGGCAACTCAACTGGCAAATTTCTGCGGACACTTCGCATTCGTTTCAATCACAGAACCCAAGAAAGTTGAAGAGGCTTTCATGGAACCTGAATGGATTCAAGCTATACAAGAAGAGCTTCAACAGTTTGAGCTGAACAATGTATGGGAACTGGTTAAGCGTCCTGATCCATGGAAGCATAACATAATAGGCACCAAATGGATATACCGCAACAAGCCAGATGAGCATGGTCAAGTTGTCAGAAACAAAGCTCGTCTCGTTGCTCAAGGATATACTCAAATGGAAGGCATTGACTTCGATGAAACATTTGCTCCTGTGGCCAGACTTGAAGCCATCCGTATACAGCTGGCCTATGCAAATCATCATGACATACTTTTATATCAAATGGATGTGAAGAGTGCCTTTCTCCATGGCAAGATTGAAGAAGAAGTGTATGTTGCACAACCACCTGGGTTTGAAGATCCAAAACATCCTGACATGGTTTACAAGCTCAATAAGGCACTGTATGGCCTCAAACAAGCCCCTCGGGCCTGGTATGACACACTCAAATACTTCCTGAAGAGCAAAGGATTCATACCTGGCTCCCTAGATCCCACTCTCTTCACGAAGACATATGATGGTGAACTGTTTGTGTGCCAAATATATGTGGATGACATTATCTTCGGCTGCACCAATCAGAAGTACAGTGAGGAGTTTGGATATATGATGCAAGAGAAATATCATATGTCTATGATGGGGGAGCTGAAGTTCTTCCTCGGTCTTCAGATACGGCAACAATGCAATGGCATCTTCATATCTCAAGAGAAGTATCTCAAAGATTGCCTGAAGAAGTTCGGTATGCAAGACTGCAAAGGCTTCACAACACCAATGCCAGCCAAACATCATCTGGGTCCAGACGACAATGGTAAAGAGTTCGATCAAAAGGTATACCGCTCCATGATTGGTTCTTTGCTTTATTTATGTGCATCTAGGCCAGATATTATGCTTAGTGTTTGCATGTGTGCTCAATTTCAAGCGGCACCAAAGGAGTCGCATCACTTAGCAGTGAAGCGAGTTCTTCGATATTTGGCTCACACCTCAACTCTAGGATTGTGGTATCCAAAGGGCTCAGAGTTTGATCTGGTTGGATTCTCGGATGCTGATTATGCTGGTGACAAGGTTGATCAGAAGTCTACATCAGGCACATGTCACTTTCTGGGACGATCACTTGTATGTTGGTCTTCCACGAAGCAGAACTGTGTATCCCTCTCCACTGCTGAATCTGAATACATTGCTGCTGGATCTTGCTGCGCTCAGCTTCTGTGGATGAAGCAAACTCTCAAGGACTATGGCATTCATCTAAAGCAAGTGCCTCTTTACTGC
The DNA here is from genome assembly GCA_034509565.1 of Triticum monococcum. Classification (NCBI taxonomy): domain Eukaryota; kingdom Viridiplantae; phylum Streptophyta; class Magnoliopsida; order Poales; family Poaceae; genus Triticum; species Triticum monococcum. The sequence continues at coordinate 366,734,124 of CM067843.1, read as the reverse complement.
GACAATGAAAGCGCCATCAAGATCGCCAACAACCCAGTTCAGCACTCGAAGACAAAGCACATTGAAATTCGTCATCACTTTCTCAGAGATCATGTTGCAAAGGAAGATATTGATATCATACACGTCAACACTGAAGAGCAATTGGCAGATATCTTCACCAAGCCCTTGGATGAGAAGAGATTTTGCAAGTTACGGTGTGAGCTAAATATCTTGGAATCCTCAAATGTCCTGTGATCAGGCACACATCCTAACACTTATGCATATTGATGACTTAGATGTGCAACACATGAAGTAACGTATATCTTCAATCAATGAAGACATACATTCTAAGTGTGAATACATTAATGTGGAAATTGACTTCGGAGCGCCACGATAATTGTCCGCCGTGTCTGGGTCTAACACTTCCTATACGGTGGGTAACGCCACCACCAAATGTTCTATTTTGAAGTGTTTCACTCACGGCGTTACCTTGCAATGTCTTCACATTTGGTCTGGTTTCATTCCCAACATGTCTTCATGATTATCTTCACTACGTGGATTATATATATATATATATATATACTAGTGTTCTGTCCTCTACAGCATTCACTTATAGCTATGTCTTCTTGTTTTGAATCTTTTGAACTAAGTGAATGTGATTGGACCCTAATCTCTCTATGCTTTCTATCTCAAATTCTATCTCCCCAAGTCATATGCATCCTATTGAAACTGTCAAATGTCTTCTCTGCGTCCTTGTCAGCAGAAGACACAGAGACAAACTTTAAAACCGTTTTCAATGCTCATTCATCCACAAGAAATCCGGAGAAGTAGGAACGACCACCCGACAATCCAGGCGTGCGTGGGATGTGGAACTTCCCCCGAGACTCCGCGTGATGGCCACGTGCTGTTCAGATGCGAATCGCCAGGGGCACCTGTGTAATAGCGCAGTGCCGCCCCTGTGACTATAAATACACACTCACCGCGATCATTATCTCCTTCTTCCTCCCTCGCACGAACCCTAGCGCCACCGCTAGCTCTCGACAATGCCGACGACGAAGCGCTTCACTGCCGCAACCTCTTCGACGCCGTTTTCACGCCGACCGCGGACATCACTCTCTCCGCCGTCACCGTAGGTGTCTTCCGTCGCCAAGTTAGGGCACGGAGGATCGAACTGCTTGGCCTCATCTCCCACTCCGTCTAGCAGTTCCAAGTGTGGTAAATAAAACCTCTTTTTACAGCCTCTTTTGATCCTATAGTTCGGTCACTTTCTGCCATAAGAAGTTTCTATTCACACAAGTTAGATCTCTCTCAGTCTGCATCTCATAACTTTCCTAGTATATTCACTTGTGCTTCATGAAGTAGTTAGATTCCTCACATGTACTGATCTATGGGTTCGTACAAATCTGGAACCAACTTCTTTTCTATAAGTGAATGTCTTTGCACGATGAGGTCAATGTCTTCTAAACTGATTTATCTTCAAAATCTTCTGAGAATGCATATGACCTCTTCCCCTTCCCTCGCACCTTAATGCTGTCATAGGTACATGTCCGTGGGAGAATCTTTTGGTTCTCATAGTCTACATTCATTTGCAGAGTTCTTACAGCGTCACATCAATTCTCCTGAAGACAGTTCCTGTTGGTCCAGCAAAAGAAAGCCTTCAAAGCCTTTGAATGTCTTGAAGCCTTCCAAGTTAAGGTTTATGGCTGCAGAAAAACCAGCAAGGAATGGTGGCAGAAAGCATCGAGGGGAAACATCAAGAGATCTGCCCGGTGACATCTCAGAGCTGTACAAGACAGATCCTGAAGAGGATTGCAATCAGCGCAAGACACGAATCCAATGGATTCGATGCTATTGGGCGGAGCAATGGTTCCAATACCGCTTCATCACCAAGGAGTACGCTGAGAAAAGCGCCATCAAGAGACCATGGGGAGACGTACTATACAAAAATCTCGTGCCCAGGTCCAGAGATGAAGCCATTGCTCAAGGCTTCTATCCATGCATGGTCAGAGGACCGCAGCCTGTTGATGCTCATCCGTCGTCACTACTCTGGTGTCGTGACGACAATCTGTTCAAGCGCAACTTCCAGTTTGCCTAGAGGTCAGCGAAGCAAAAAAAGAAGAAATTGGGCTTAGACTTCAACCCTGGTCCCTCCGCACCAAGGGCAGATGGCACACGCGAGGCAGACCCCAATATCATCGGTCCTTATGCAAATCTTGAGGGCCTCATCACCCGCATCTTAGTCCAAGGGACTGCAGTCAATGACCCTCCTGCTGACTCTGAATCTGATGAAGCGCCTGCTACTCTGAAGCCAAAGCAGATGAAAAAGCCAAAAGCTTCAAAGCAGACCCCTTCACCCAAAATCTCAAGGGCGAAGCCATTGGCAACTGCACCTCCTGAAGCCAGTGTGCAGTCTGAAGACTTATCACGAGTCTCCAAGCCCCAGGAAGCCAAGAAGCCTCAGCCACACACAGGCAAAGAGCTCACAGCTGCTGCCATTCTACGCAGCGAAACCATTGATCTATCAAGCGATGAAGATCTTGGAGATGATGCTCTTGAGCAGCTCATCAAGAGCAAGGAGGAGGCTGAAATCTTCAACAATCTGCCTTTGTTTGATGTCGCCATCATCCACAACTTCATCGATGAGTGGTTTGCTACACCAAATATCAACTTCGATGATCTGCAGCTACCCATTGGCCTCAGCGTCTCTTTCCAAGGCGCTATTGCTTCAGAACTTGCAATTGCCCAGAGCATTGTTGAACTGAAGCAGAAAATTGATTTTGAAAAGGCTCAGTTCAAGCAGCATATGGCCAGGCTCAGCGTGCAAGAAGTCAAGGACTTCCAGATCATGTTGCACGAGTTAAAGGAAAACTTTCTAAAGAAGCGTGCAGAAGCTCAGGGTTCGCGGGAGCGAATGAAGACTCTGGCTGATCGATGTGTGCAGGCCTACAATGAGGCCGAGAAGCGCAAGGCACTTGGGCGTCCCGGCATCGACCCCAGGATGGCCGCGAAGAAGAAGAAGAAGCCTGTTGTGCCTGAACCAGAGGCACCAAGACAAGAAGCTGCTCCGATTGTCTTCCCCACTGCTACGACTGGCTCGAAGCCAAAGAGCCGGTCAACCGCTTCAGAGCTCAAGAAGACATGGACAACCGAGGCTGAAGCGAGGAAGAGGAAACACTCTGAAGCCTCTCCTTCTGACCCCACCAAGAAGAAGCGCAAGATCAAGAAAGCTCGGGCTGCGCCCACAGAGCCCTTCATAGTTGAACCTCTCTCTGTCATCTATCCTGACGTAGATCGTCAGCTGACAGTTCATGAGCCTGCTCCCACAGAGGCTCCTGAAGCTGCGATATTCCAGCAGCCGACCCCATCACTGCTGAAGACATGGGTCATCAGGACAATGTACAAGATGATGCAGCCCTTCCTCAGCTTGAGACAAGCGAACTCATCAGCATTGGTCGTCCTCTGACGCCAATTGCACAAGATGCATCATGGGCGGATCGCCCACAAGCGGAAGAAGAATCTGATGTCCAGCCCACTCCAACTCCAAAGGCGTCGTTTGCATTCCGCAGGCTTCACAAAGGACCACGGCCTCAAGATTTGGCTGAAGACATTCTGGCTACATCAGCCGAAGAGCATGAAGAAATACCACAAGCTCCAACTCCCCCGCTCCAACAAGAAGCCGTTCTCCAGGAGAACGAGCCTGAGTCTGACCCTCCAGCTAGTCAAGTGGAGGCGGAAAATATTGAGGCTGCCACCACCAACATTGAAGCCAATGTGGAGCCCTCCCCAACAACAGCTTCAGAAGACACTGAAGCTACTGCTCCTGACACTTCTGTGCCTAAGTCTGCTGCCGGTCCCCAATTCAACTATCATGTTGCGCACAGGCCTCAGGTCCAGAAGCCGATCCCACAACTGCCAAGGTTCCCAGGTCCTGCATCAGCTCCTGGCTCCTTTAACGTCAATAGCTTCAAGATAGATAATACGTTCTTCAACAGCTCCAAGAACCCGTATTCAAGGGAACGGATTGTATCAGATAGGTTCTGGAGCTATCCACAACGCAGGTATTATTCATGCATCCTATACAACCAAGGTCGCATCTTCCCGCACAAGCGCCTTGAGGTTGAAGCTGTTGCTGGTCTGCCCGGCTTGGAAGAAGCACTGGATTGCTTCAAGCAAGTGGGTTTGCTGCCATTTATCACAGATGAAGAGCACTAGAATGAAGAGCTTCTGCTTCAATTCTATGCCACTCTTCATATCAAAGGCTACAACAGAGATCCGAAGACTTGGGTCCTGGAGTGGATGACCGGCAATGTCCATCATGAAGCCAATGCATTTGATATCATTGAGCTTACCGGCCTGCCCACTCCTGGCGCATTCTTCGAGGAAGGCTGTCAACTACATGCTGAAGCAATTGAGAGCATATTCCAGAGGCCTGAACCAAATATGAGTCAGATGCTCTCAATGATGAAGCCATTGCCCCATGATGCACCCTATCCAACTGAGTTCTTTGTTGAAGACCTAGAGTACCTACCCAGAACCATATATCACATCATCAGGCGGACTCTCTGGCCCATTAAGGGACACTCTCCACATGCCAAGGTTGAGGGTGCAATGAAGAATCTCAAATTCTACATCCTTCATGGCAAATGCTTCAATGCGCAGGACTTCTTCATACGCCAGCTTGCGGCATCCGGCTCAGATCTATTTGGCCTGAAGTTTTATGCTCCTTGGGTTATGAGGCTGATCAAGCTTCACTCTGCGATTTCATATCAGCCCTCAGCTCGCAACCATCAGATCTTCTTGCCAGATGTGGACACCTCTGCTGAAGCTATATATCCTGAGCCTGCCAAGCAACCATTAAGTCTTCAGAATGCAGAACACCAGAGCTTCACTCAGAATGTTGAAGGTGTTGAAGCCATCTCCAGAGTGTATCCTTAGCTTGCACCACACGTGCACCTGCATCTACTGAAGCCACTGACAGCACAGCTGCTCAGCGACCCAAGAAGCGCGCTCGTGCCCTCAATGACCGAGAGCTTCTTGTGGCTCTTCACCAAAAGCAGGACAAGCATCACGACTGGCTCAAGAGGCAGATGAAAAGCATCATGGAGGACGTCAATCGTATCAGAAATCGTGCAACCAAGAATGCATTTGTTGCACACGAAACCTGTCGCCGCACTTGGAAAGGACTCACGATGATGTGTCCTGAAGCTGAACTTCAAGAGGATGGCTTCACAGAGCGCTTCAAATTTGACTCCACGCCTCCTCAAAGGGCTATGCTACGCAGAACTCCATCACTTGAAGATTCAGAGTTCTCTTCCTCTGCTGCCACAGTGACTGCACGGATTATCAAAGAAGAAGACGACGCTACATCACCTCCACCTCCTTCAGCGCACGTTGAATCTGCACCAAGCTCGTCTGCACCGCCAAACACCTCCACCGACCATGTTGCGCCTGGGAACGCGTAGAAAACTCTATGTCTTCAAACCTTTTTGGTCATCACTGACAAAAGGGGGAGAAGCATATGATGTTTATAGTCTTCAAGCGGGTTACTATGGGCGGGTGCCTTTATATTTTGCTACATTTTGCTTCATGCTTACAACTCTCGTTTTGCTACATTTGGTTCTTTGAGTTGTAACCCTTAAACTCAATGGTCGCCTGCTACTTGTTTGCCACTATGTTTTGCGAAGATAAATTCTACATGTACGACGGTAAATTCCGCACTTAGATCATTCCGCAAACGTCCATTTTTCATTATGCATGTCATTCTCTTCATATACTTTTACATGCATAGTGGATTGTCATCATAAGCTGAAGTGGATCTCCACAAGTACAACCTGGCATGTGCATTTGCGTTCCAGAAGCAAATTACTTATATGCACATCTTCAGGGGGAGCCCTTGCAGCTTATGAAGACAATTCCTTTACAATTTCACAAATTATATTCCCCGTTGAAAACTTCAACTAGTTTGTCATCAATCACCAAAAAGGGGGAGATTGTAAGTGCATCTAGTGCCACCCCTAGTTGGGGTTGGAGTATTGACGACAAACCTAGTTGAGGGACTAATGTGTTTGTGAGAATTGCAGGATAACACAGGTAGAAGTCCCTCATTGATTCGGTTTTACAACCAGAGATGACCCCTAAAAATGTACGAAGACATTGAAGACAATGGTGGTATATGAAGATATTCACATTGAAGACTATGACAAGAGAAGACACCACGTGAAGCCTATGGAACTCGAAGACTTAGATCCTTCGTAGTTTTATTTCATTTGTGTTGAGTCATAGGAACCACCGTACTGTTAAGTGGGGTCCAAGAGAACCAGTCAGAATGACTGAAGTGATGCCTAATTCAAATCCTATGTCTTCGAGCGAAGACTATGAGAGCAAATCTTGTCCAGAGTCGGACAAGTCAGCTTTATTTGTAGCCCAAGTAAAGTTGCCATGTGAGTTTGAAATCTGACCATTGGTACACGTGTCAGTTCCTTAGTGACCCAGGGTCATTTCAGACAAATCAGGTCGGGTTGCCCAGTGGCTATAAGTAGTCCACCCCCTACAACCATAAACGGTTGGCTGCTCAGATTTCAGTGCACGGCTTTTGTCGTTTGAGAGCAACCCACCTCGAAGCCTTTGAGAGAAAATTCCTAGCGAGGAGAAAAGCCCTAACCACCCAGAGCCAGAGTAAATTGGGCATCACTTAAGTCTTCTTGTCTGAGTGATCTGAAGACTTATTACACTTGAGGACTGTGCATCCTCCAGACGGTTAGGCGTCGCGTTCTAAGCATCCAAGAGAAATTGTGGATTGCCGGTGAACGAAGTCTGTGAAGGTTTGGGAGTCTACCTTGAAGACTTACTAGAGTGATTGGGCGAGGTCTGTGTGACCTTAGCTCAAGGAGAAAACGGTGAGGACTGGGTGTCCTGAGCTGCGTGTTCAGGACTGGGTGTCCGGGACTGTGTGTCCTTTGGTTTAAATACCTAGCGGCTCCAACCAGACGTACAGTTGTCACAGCAACTGGAACTGGTCCAACAAATCATTGTCTTCAGCGTGTCACTGGTTTCATCTTCACTTCCTTTTACTTACTGTTACACATTGTGAAGCCATTGCATGCTTGCTTTATCTTCTGTCTTCACAACATAACTGTATGATTTGTTTGGCTTCATAACTTCTTCCTACCTGATCCTTATTACACTGCAGCTACTTGTCTTGTGCTTTCACTCTATTGAATACTTGACCATGGCTTGCCTAGTGTAATCTAACTTCCGCTGCTTAAGTGATAGGCATATCTGTACTATTTGTCTTCATAACCTTCACGTTTTGAAGACTTTCATAAAAATCGCCTATTCACCCCCCTCTAGTCGATATAACGCACTTTCAGGTCTCCTTTGCACCGATATGGAAACTGCGCCCGCTGGCACACGCTGGCGTCCGCTGGCACGGTTCGTCATGGCTTGCGTCACTGCCTCCTCCCGAGGCAGCCCTTGCCTTGAGATCTCCGCCCTCCCGAAGCAGCCTAGCCGAGGCCAGTCTTGGGATAGGTCTTGGTTGCCCCTCCGTAGCAGCCTAGGTGAGGCCGCTCCCTGAGGAGGTCTTGGTCGTTCTCCTCGCGATCGCTGGCCCCCTCGCGAGGGTCTTGAGCAGCTGGCGATCGGCTGGGCCCTACCGGGCCGTACCAGGAACGCGACGTGGGCTGTAGACAGGCAAGTCTGGGTACCCTGGTTCCCAGTACGCCGACAGTAGCCCCCGGGCCAAAGGCGCACGCGGAGTTGGCTTCTGGGCGAAGCCTAGTCGAGAACGGAGTGCCGCGGGCCCAAAGGACTACAGGCCAGGATGGCGCGTGACGGTTGGATGGGACTTGGCGACTCCACTCCCCATGCAGCCTTGGTAACCGTGTGACTAGACGACTCACTAGCGTGGGCGACGCGGCCATCATGGCCATGACCAATCGATGGTTGGCCTTCCTCACCCTATAAATGAGGCCGGGGGGAGCCCCCAGGCCATCTTCAAGCCAGCGCCACCATCTTCTCTTCTTCCTTTGTTCCCTTTCGCCCCCAAGATCTTCATGGCACCGCTAAGGAAGTCCTCCGCCGTAGAGAGGGGCAAGGGTGTGAAGGAGCTGGTCTCGCCGCCGATGAAGAGGGGCCGCGGGGAAGCGGGCGCGGCTTCTCGGGCTCCGACGGGGTCGCCGGCGAGAGGCGTGGAGTCTCTCCTCTCGGTGGGGGCGGCCGTGGCCGCGATGGTCGAGGTGGCGCAGGGGGGCGACCGATGCCTATCTGTCCCCCAGGCCGGCAACTCCACTCCTCCGACGCGGCCTCCGAATTCGTGATGTGGGTGGAGAAGCCCGGCAGCATGTGGCTCCGGCTTCCCCGCTGGTTTCGTGCCGAACTGCCGGAAGAAGGGCCCGACGGCGTTTGGCTGCAGGCCGCCGGGTGCCGTAGCGGAGCCTTCAGGGTGGGGTCGAGGTCCTCGCTTCAGGCGACGTGTTCCTTTGTCGTGGCTGGCAATCCTTCACCCGTGTGCGCTGGCTGCGGGGAAAGTGCACCCTGCACTTCAAGTACGAAGGGGTGTCGTCGTTGCTCGTCAAGGCCTTCTCGGAGGGAGGAAGGCACCTTGGGTGTTGCCCAGAGGTGGACGACGACAAGGAGGGTGGCGACGGCACGCTGAGGACCAGCTCTCCCTCTGAAGACGAGCTCGGCCTCGGCAGGCTCCGCGGGTCCCCCCTCTGTGGCAGCAGTAGCTCCTCCAGCAGCGGCGGCTATCCTGGCAGCCGCTCCACCGCGCCTGACTCGCCGAGGAGGAGGGGCCCTTGCGCCGCCGCTCTTCGGTGAAGCGCAGGGAGTAGGGCTCCGTCATGGTTGAGGTGCGGACTATGCCGATCCACGAGCTCCGATCCCGCCTGGCCCTTGTTTTTGATTTTCTTCATTTCCTTCCTGTATTTAGTTTAAGCTGCCTCGGGTGGGCGTGTAATGAACAATGGCATGTATGCATGAAATGGAAGTCCGCTGTTATTTTCGTTCTGGATGAAATTACTTAGCTTGTGCACTGCACTCGTCGTGAGAAGAAGTCTTGAGGCGGGTGGCCTCCTGATGTCACGAGCCCCCCGGCGAGTCATGAGGACCGCCGGGCTCGGAGCCCCCGAGCGTAGATGAGCCCTGGTGAGTTGAGGAGGGCTTGCGCCCTTGAGCTCACTTGAGAGCGCGGAGCGAGTACTGATATGCCAAGGCCCGAGCAATCTTGGCGAAGTAAGTCATGAGGGCTGAAGAGCTTGACGCCAGAGCCGGGGAAGGCTTGGCAAGCTGAGGTCGTGAGGTCATGGTAGCCGAGAGCTGAGACCGGCCATATCCCAGCCCCCACGCGTGAGGCGCGCGAGGGAGGATAAGCGGCGCAACCCGGCCTGAAGAACTGAACTTGAGAACAGTGCGAGAAAAACGAGCGAAACCAGAGCAAACTGCAATAAACTCGAAAAACTTCATAGCAGGGGGTAGAGGAAGGCCTGACAGCCAAGGAAGTAGAAAAGGCTCACAGCCAAACACCAAGGCAAAAAAAGGAAAAAGGTCGTGTCTAACCCCTAGCTACGTCTTCTTCCCAGCGCGGAGCTAAGGACTGCCACTGGGACGTGGGTAGGAGCCCGATCTGAGGGCCCGTAGGCAACGCACAGGAGAATCTGAGGCGTGTACAGCCCCAACTCATTATTACGTGAGAGTGTCACGAGTGGAGACCTTCATGGGCACGGAGCCTTGATTGTCTTCACGGGCACGGAGGCTTGATTATGGATAGAACCTCCTGAGGTGCTGAATGTTCCAGGAATTCTGGATGAGTATCCCATCCTGCGTCTCCAGGCACACAGCGCCTGGCCTAGAGACATGGGAGATTCTGAACAGGCGCTCCCACATAGGCGAGAGCTTGTGTAGCCCTTCCCTGGAGAGGACCCGCCTCAGGACCAAGTCACCAACTTCCAATGTTCCCGAGCGGACACTGCGGCAATGATACCGCCGCAGCGCCTGCTGATATCGCGCTGCCCTGAGCGCAGCTCGGCGGCGGCCCTCCTCGCTGAGCACGGGGTCCATCCACCAGGCGGCGTCCTGGCGTTCCTCATCGAAAGCCAAGACCCGTGGTGAGCGACGCTTGACCTTATGAGGGAGGACCGCCTCCGCACCATAAACGAGAAAGAACGGGGCTTCTCCCGTAGGTTTGTTTGCGGTGGTGCGGATTGACCACAACACGGACTGGAGCTTGTCGATCCAGCCCCTGCCGCAGGCCTCGAGCTTTTTCTTGAAGCTGCGCGTCTTGAGGCCGCGCAGGACCTCTGTGTTGGCGTGTTCGGCCTGCCCATTGCTCCTGAGGTGGGCCACTGAGGCGCAACAGATCTGCGTTCCAAGGTTAGCACAATATGATCTGAAGAGATTGCTTGTGAACTGCGAACCGTTATCCGTGATGATGTGGTTGGGGACGCCGAAGCGGGTCACGAGGCCCTTGATGAACTTGACTGCCGATCCTGCGGGAATCGTGCGCACCGGCTGCACCTCGGCCCACTTGGTGAACTTGTCGACGGTGACATAGAGGAAACGGTAGCCCCTTGCTGCTCGGGGGAATGGTCCCAGGATGTCCAGCCCCCAGACCGCGAAGGGCCAGGAGAGCAGGATGGTCTGAAGATCTTGCGCTGGCTAATGCATTTGCTTGGCATGGAACTGGCATGCCACGCAGGCTTGCACGAGCTCTGTGGCGTCGTCCAATGTTGTGGGCTAGTAGAAGCCGCTGCGAAAGACCTTGCCCACGAGGGTGCGGGACGACGAATGATGGCCGCAATCCCCTCCGTGGATGTCGGCCAACAGCTCTTGTCCTTGCCTCCTTAAGATGCATTTTAGCGAGACGCCATTAGGGCGCCTCCTGTAGAGCTCACCGTCTTGGATGCAGTAGGCCGAGGCCTGCCGTGCCACGCATTCTGCGCCTTCCTCCTTCTCTGGCAAGGTGCTGCGCAGTAGGTATGCCTTGAGTACCTCAGTCCAGCAATCTTCCTCAGGTTCGGCGGCGAGCAGCAGGCGGGCTCCGGAGGGCGGTCCACACGGTGGTGCGCCGACCTCGGGAGCCGCTGGCAGCCCCTCATGCGTCGATGCCAGCTCTGGGGTACGTGGTGCTGTCGATGGCCTGAGCAATTGCTCCTCGAAGACACCTAGTTCCTGCGTCTCTCGTCGGGAGGCCCGCTTGGCGATGTCGTCTGCTTCCTTATTCGTGCCCCTCGGCACATGCTGCAGCTCCAGTCCTAGGAACCGCTTCTCCATCTTGCGCACCTCCTCCAGATACACTTCCATGTGTTCATCCTTGGGCTTGTACTCTTTGTTAGAGAAGTTGACGAGGAGTTGTGGGTCGCCTTTGATGGTGAGACGCTTCACCCCTAGTGCGGCCGCGGCCTTGAGCCCGGCGATTAGGCCCTCGTACTCTGCGATGTTGTTGGAGACCTTTTCGCCATGCTAGAAGCAAAGTTGCACAGCGTAGCGGAGCTTGTCCTGAGTGGGTGATACCAGCACGGCGCCAGCCCCCGTGCCGAGGCGCGAGAAGACACCATCGAAATATACCACCCATCCTTCCAGAGTTTCGTCGCCCGGGGCCAGCGAGCGGTCCTCGCCAGCCCCCTGGTCCGGAGCGTCGGTCCACTCTGCCACGAAATCAGCCAGCAATGCTCCCTCGATGACCCGTGTGGTGCTGAACTCCAGCTAGAACGCCTGCAGCTCGATGTTCCACTCAGCAACCCTCCCGAGGACGTTTGGGCCGCAGAGTACCTTTTCCAGGGGGTAGGCTGAGACGACCTTGATGGGATGGCCTTGAAAATAGTGGCGCAGCTTCTTGGAAGCAATGAGGAGCGCCAGCAGCAGCTTCTGGGGCATGGGGTAGCGCGAGCATGCGTCGCGGAGCACGGTGCTGACGAAGTACACGGGATGCTCCACGAGGGTTGGTGATGCGGGATCCTCAGGCGCTTCTGATGGCTCAGGAGCTTTACATAGGCCGGCAGGGTCGCCAGACGTTGCGGCCGTGTCGGCTCCGGAGGTCGTGTCGTGAGTTAGAGGAGTTTCGGAGGGCCTCGGGTCGTTCCGCAAGCTCTGGCCCCTGACCCTTTCCTCTCGTTCCACTACCAGCGCCGCGCTGGCGGAGTGAGGCGTAGCGGCAAGATAAAGGATCAAGGGCTCCTAAGGCCTTGGCGCCACCATAACCGGCGGGCTGGTGAGGTACTTCTTGGTATAGTGGAAGGCAGCGTCGGCCTCCGGAGTCCACTCAAAAGGCCCCTTCCTCTTCATGAGCTTGAAGAAGGGGAGGGCGCGCTCGCCGAGCTTCGAGATGAAACGCCCCAAGGACGTCACACATCCCGCAAGTTTCTGCATTTGCTTCAGGGTCGTGGGCGGGTTCATTGTCTCGATGGCTTTGACCTTCTCCGGGTTGGCTTCAATGCCCCGGTGCGAGACCAGGAATCCCAACAGCTTGCCTGAGGGGACCCCAAACACACATTTTTCTAGGTTGAGGCATAAGTTCACCTTGCGCATGTTGGCAAACATTTCCTCCAAGTCCCTGATAAGGGTCTTGGCCTCCTTGGACTTGACCACGATGTCGTCGACGTAGGCCTCTGTGTTCCTCCCGAGCTGAGGGCCGAGGGTGATGTGCATAAGCCGTTGGAAGGTGGCACATGCGTTCCTCAGCCCAAAAGGCATGCAGATGTAGCAATAGGTCCTGCATGGGGTCAGGAACGGCGTCTTCTCTACGTCTTGTACTGCCATTTTGATCTGGTGGTAGCCCGAGAAGGCATCGAAGAAGCAAAGCAGGTCGCACTCGGCCATTGAGTCCACGATCTGGTCGATGCGAGGGAGAGGGAACGTGTCCTGAGGGCAGAACTTGTTGAGGCTTGTGAAGTCGACGCACATGCGCTCTTTGCCTCCTTTCTTCGGGACGATGACGGGGTTGGCCAACCATTCTGGGTGGCGCACCTCCCGGATAACACCTGCTTCTTCCAGCTTCCGGACCTCCTGGACGATGAAGGCCTGCTTTTCCGGAGCCTGCCGCCGCGCCTTTTGCTTGACAGGTCGTGCGTTCGGGCACACCGTGAGGTGGTGTTCGATGACGTGCCTAGGCACCCCGACCAGGTCGGTCGCCTTCCATGCGAACACGTCCTTGTTTGCCCTGAGGAAGGCCACCAAATCCTCCTCTTGCTCTGGAAGCAGGCTCGCACCGATGGTGAAAGTGGAGCTCGCGTCTCCCTCATCGACGGGTACCTGCTTGGTCTTGGCGCGATCCTGAGAGAAGAGCTGTTTCTTTTTGGCTAGAGCGGCTTTGGCGGCTTCCGGAGCGGGCGAGCCGCGGCAGCGGCTCGATAAGCATGCTTGAGGACCTGAAGAGCGGCCTTGGTGTCTCCTTTGATGGTGATGGTGCCACTGCTCCCGGGCATCCTTACGATGTTGTAGCCCAGGTGAGTCGCCGCCATGAACTTGGCCAGGGCCGGGAGACCGAGGATGGCATTGTAGGGCAGGTGGATAGGCGCGATGTCGAAGTCAATGAGCTCGCTCCGGTAATTGGCGTGCGTCCCAAAGGTTACGGGGAGGTGGAACTGCCCGAGCGGGACGGCCGAGCCCGCGACCCCCTAGAAGGGTTTGGTGGGGAGGAGCCGCCCGTAGGCCACCGGCAGACGACCAAAGGCCTCGGCAAAGAGGATGCTGAGCCCGGCGCCGCCGTCGACAACGGTCCTTGTGACGGCCACCCCGCATATGGTGGGGGTACATACCGTGGGGAGGATGCATGTGCCGGTTGTAGCTCTGGTGCGGTCGCCGGGGCTGAAGACGATGGCGTGCCCTACGCGCCTAGCCCCCGTGGGGCCTCCTGCGGTCGAGCGCTAGCCCCCAGCCATCGAAGGTGTGATTTAGCGTGATGGGCAGACGCCAGCGCCTGGGAACCTCCGATGATGCAGGCGACCCCGCGGCACGGTGACGCCCCGCCGGCAGCGTCCAGCAGCTCGCCGGGGCGAGCCACACAAGCGTCAAGTACCGCCGCAGGCGGCCGGTGTGGGAGCATCTCCTGGGCCGTTAGAAGCACCGCCGGCGAGGCCAGGGGAAGCGGGAGTGGCGTAGCGGGCCGCTCCCTAGTGGTCGGGCCGGCGATGGGGTCGTCGACATGGGGGACGAAGCGCCCGTGAGCGGCGCGGTCTGCCGACGCCACCCGGGCAATGGGAACGGACCCAGCCTCCGCGCGGATGCAGCAGGCAGGTGTCGCCATGGCGACGTAGGGCAGAAGAGGGGAGGCGAGGTCGTCGGAGAGGCAAGATCTCGACACGCCCCCTACCTGGCGCGCCAAATGTCAGATTCCGGGCTCCGCAAAACTCTTAAGATTCGAACATAGGGGCGTGACAAAGATCTCTCCCACTACACATCCACCTAGCGCCTCGCTCTTCTCCTGGTGGTGGGAATGGAATGCAAGCAAGCAAACAAGTAGAGCACACAAGAGTTTACCCAGGTTCAGGCCACCTTGCGGTGTAAAACCCTATGTCCAGCTTTAGTGGATTGGCCTCGCGAGGGCTTGAGTATGAACAAATAGAGTGGTTTCCTGAGCTCAGGAGGCGAGCTCAAGAGGGATGAGGAAGCGTATGTTCTTGCTCCTTTGCTATGCTAAGTCCCAATGGGTTCGTCCTCTCTCTCTATGCTAGGAGCCCTAGCTACTTATATAGACGGCCAGGGTCCTCTTTCCCCGAAATGTTTAGGCGGGAAGGGAATCCCACAACGGCCATTTGAGCGGGAACACAAGGATGCTCCTATCCCGACAAAAGGTGGTCTTCGCCTGCAGAGAGGGCAGGCGGTGACGCAGTGGTGGGCTCGGCGATGACATCCTTCCTATCGTCCTTGCAGTCTTCGGTCTTGTTGCACCAAAGGGGAAACCTTCGCCTGGCCCCTCGGGAACCTGCGCCTGTGCAGTCTCCTTTGCACCAGTATGGAAACTGCGCCCGCTGGCACGCGCTGGTGCCCGCTGGCACGTGCTGGCGCCCGCTGGCACGGTTCGTCATGGCTTGCGTCACTGCCTCCTCCCGAGGCAGCCCTTGCCTTGAGATCTCCGCCCTCCCGAAGCATCCTAGCGGAGGCCACTCTTGGAAGAGGTCTTGGTTTGCCATCCGGAGCAGCCTAGGTGAGGCCGCTCCCTGAGGAGGTCTTGGTCGTTCTCCTTGCGATGGCTGGCCCCCTCATGAGGGTCTTGAGCAGCTGGTCGATCGGCTGGGCCCTACCGGGCCGTACCAGGAACGCGACATGGGCCACAGAAAGGCAAGTCTGGGTACCCTAGTTCCCAGTACGCCGACAGCAGCAAATAGGACCCCCGTTCCATTTCTTCCCAGTTTAGAAGACGAAGTTTATATTGTGGTCAGGAACTTTGTGTGCATCTTTCCTTCATGGAAAGATTATAACGCAGACACAGAACAATTTCCAGTCTTCCTCCGCAACTTACACGTAAGTAATGTACTAATCTTATTCATGGTAATTACTGCATATGTTTCTGCTAACAAAAGACACAAGATTTCATTCTTTTAAATAGGCGAGGACCAAACTGGATTGTCAAGACGAGCTAGGGTTGGTTGCACTTTTCAACCACTCGTTGATGAAGTATCGTTCCTACCTGAGGCAAGCGCACTTCGATGGCAAGCCTCTAAACGAAATTTCTGTAAAGTCTCCTGTGCTACATTTATCTGACAGTCAATGGAATAATCTTGTTACACATTGGTCTCGTCTGCAGCGTAAGGTACTATCTATGATATCACATCACAAACTGAACTACATTTCCGCATTTTCTTTAACGTCTCACTTGTACGAAAATTGTTAGCGGAAGAACATTCATTCTCAAGGGACCACAGAATCTCGCAACTATACTACACACTGCATTGCTCTTGTGAGTACCTCTTGCCCTGCATGACCATACTTACTTTCATAGCTGTTTGATTATGTAGTATCACTACACATGTTAGCCTCGTTATCATCCATTTGGTGGACATTACAAGATCCGTATGGACTCTTACATAAATTTAGAATCAACCCAATGCTTTTGAAGAGGTTTTGCTCTGCAGTCCTCTTGTAAGGACTGAACATCGTCTATCACTATACTTACATTAACAGCTACTCCCTCCATCCCATAATATAAGAACGTTTTGTACAATACACCAGTGTTCAAAACACTCTTGTATTATGGGAAGAGGGATTGGTTCATTGTGTAGCATTCTGCATCTTATCTCCCTCGCCCACCATTTACTAAAAGATATCAGATCTATATTTAATCTTACCAAAAAGTTGAATACACAGACAATGCCAGTGCAGAAGTGTAGCCCATTGGTCTTGTCAGAAAATTTTGTCCTGTAACGCTTGTACTTCCAAGGATTGGTAGTTGATTATGTAGCATGAATCTGCATCTTATCTTCATTATCCTCTACCCCTTCCAGTATTATCGTATCTATAATTACTCTCTACAAAATGTAGAGTACATGCAATGCTTATGAAGAAGATTCTGTGCTGAAATTCTGGAGTTATCCTTCCCTTGACATGGAGAAGGGCATTATAAAGCCGGTGTTAACTGTTAATGTAAGTCAGTCCTTCTAAAGCCTTTATCCTCAACTGCTGTTTAATTTTCTCATACTCCCTATCATTTACTGCTATTTAGTTTGCTGTTTCTATCAAAATGCATGTTCGCAAGAATCGTAAGTTCCAAGTTTTACTTGTAAAACCAAATTCCTTATTCATACCATGCACATTACTCAATACTCCCTATATGTATGCTTGTTTTTGTCGATCTATAATCCAGTGTGTGGTGAAGCAGCCCACGTTTGCACCTTGTCATCTCCTGTTTTATCTTACTGATGTGGCTGATGATATGAACAACATGCCATGCACATTAACCAAAATAGATACAATGATTGTCTTTGCCCTTCATCTATGCTTGTTATGTTGACATGCTAATACAGTAGTGTGGTGAAGCTCCCCGCATTATGAACAATGCCAGATTATGCTATTGATATTTTGAACTTACTCTTTATTTTCTAATTTGAAAGTGGATGGAATTGATAGCACAGTTATCATCTTTGTTTATACATGTGGAAAACCTGCCATCTCTCTGCTTGTTTCAAGGTGATATGCCTGATGGCATGCACAAGTCTGCTGAAGGTTGTGAGACAAACCCAACATATATTGCAGCAAAGAAGGCAAAACATCTTGAAGATAGCCAGACAACCCCAAGGTCTTGTCTTGATGCAGTGTTCAAGTTACTTGAGACTAGCAGTCAGACAAGCTCACATAATTCATTATCTGAATTAGTTCAACTTCCTCAGTCCCAAGTTCTAGCACAAAGGCATTCTGCAACTCAACTTTGACTTGAAGTCCTATCTCTAAGAAAGACTGCGGAGAACACCAATGAGAACATTGCTAAATAGCAACACCTGGAAGCTATGACCGACATGCTAGGCCGGTCTCACACCCTTGCTCAGCAGCTTGCGCAGCAGTTCTCGAGTAAGGCTAACCTTTCTTGAACTGTCTTAGAAGTGGTGTCGGTTCAGTATTATTTTGTTACGCTGCAATGGTGCCCACTTTTTGTAATCTGCTTATTCGTTGTGCTTTATGATCACTGGTGGTGAACTTCGATGCCCAGTGGATGTAATATACCATAAATCCTTTATTGTATAGTGTAGGTTTATTCTAAGTTACTATGCTGTAATTTATTTATTATACAGAGTAGGTTTGTTCTTAATTCCTACTAGTTACTCCCATCATTTGCCATCTGAAAAATCTAATGTAGTCGACCAGGCCAAAACATTCGCCTCTCATGGTCCTAGCTTTTAGCGGGCCACAATTGGGCCGGCCTGCATCTTTCTTGGGCCCGAATGACCATTGGGGCCTTCACACATTGCGCCAGGCCCACAACTTACTTCGGCCTATATTCGGACCAATGTGGACCCAGCGCTTAGATTGGCCCAGGTTGAGTTGGGCCACTAACAGGCTAAATATTGTACTAGCTTGTTATGGCCTAGAAGAAACCATGGGCCTTTAGCAGGCCGAAATGCATGTTGGGCCTCAATTTTCACTAGTCATCGACGGGCCTTCAGCAGGCTGAAATGTAGACCGGGCCTTTTTTGGCCCAGTTATATGACGGGCCATTACCAGGCCGAAACATATCTTGTGCCTTAGTTGGCCCACCGATATCATGGGCCTTTAAGAGGCCAAAAGGTTAGTACATGCATCAACAGGCCGAATTATATGACAGGCCTTTAACAAGCACAAAGTCACGTTGGGATGAACTGTTGCCACCTTTATCACGGGCCGTTAGTGGGTCGGATGTCGCGTCGGACCATATATGGCCATGGGTAGCACGGGACATTCCCAGGCCGAAAGACACATGATCACCCACAAGTATAGGGGATCAATTGTAGCCTCTTTCGATAACTAAGAGTGTCGAACCCAACGAGGAGCTAAAGGTAGAACAAATATTCCCTCAAGTTCTATCGATCACCGATACAACTCTGTGCACGCTTAACGTTCGCTTTACCTAGAACAAGTATGAAACTAGAAGTACTTTGTAGGTGTTGTTGGATAGGTTTGCAAGATAATAAAGAGCACGTAAATAAAAAGTGGGGGCTGTTTAGATGAAGACACAACTAAGTTAGTTTTAGTAGAGAGCTTGTTGTCACACAAGAAAGTTATTTATCCCTAGGCAATCGATAACTAGACCGGTAATCATTATTGCAATTTTATTTGAGGGAGAGGCTTAAGCTAACATACTTTCTCTTCTTGGATCATATGCACTTATGATTGGAACTCTAGCAAGCATCCACAACTACTAAAGATCATTAAGGTAAAACCCAACCATAGCATTAAAGTATCAAGTCCTCTATATCCCATTCGCAAACAACCTACTTACTCGGGTCTGTGCTTCTGTCACTCACGCCACCCACCATAAGGAAATCATGAACATATTGCAAACCCTACAACAGGGATCCCTTATGCTTGCGCTACATGGAGAGCACCATAGGACAACACCAATAATAAAACATGCAACTCAAACCAATCACGATCATCAATTAACCCATAGGACAAAACGGAACTACTCAAACATCATAGGATAGCCATACATCATTGGGAAATAATATATAGTGTTAAGAACCATGTTTAAGTAGTGATTACAGCGGGTCAAAGAGGGGTTACACCACTGCATAGAGGGGGGGAGAGTTGGTGATGATGGCGGTAAAGTTGTTGGTGTAGATTGCGGTGATGATGATGGCCCCGGCGGCGTTCCAGCGCCACCAGGAGAGAGGGGGAGAGAGCCCCCTTCTTCTTCTTCTTCTTGTTCCTTGGCCTTCCACCTAGATGGGAGAAGGGTTTCCCCTCTGGTCCATGGCCTCCATGACATGGGAGGGGCGAGAGCCCCTCCAAGATTGGATCTGTCTCTCTGTCTCTCTCTGTTTGTGCGTTCTCAGATTCTACCATTTCACCGTTTCTTATATTCCCGGAGATCCGTACCTCCGATTGGGCTCAAATTTTAACACGATCTCTATCCGGATATCAGCTTTCTTGCATCGAAAGAAGGCATCAACCACCTTACGGGGTGGCCACGAGGGCCCAGGGCGCGCCTGCCCCCCTAGGGCACGCCCCATGCCTCGTGGCCCCCTCAGGCACCGTCTCACGTGGATTTTTCTTCCCAAAATTCATATATATTCCAAAACAAATCTTCGTTAGTTTTTATCCCCTTTGGACTCCATTTGATATGGATATTCTGCGAAACAAAAAACATGCAACAAACAAGAACTGGCACTGGGAACTGGATCAATATGTTAGTCCCAAAAATATTATAAAAAGTTGCCAAAAGTATATAAAAGTTGTAGAATATTGGCATGGAACAATCAAAAAATTATAGATACGACGGAGACGTATCAGCATCCCCAAGCTTAATTCCTGCTTGTCCTCGAGTAGGTAAATGATAAAAAGGATAATTTTTTATTTGGAATGCTACCTAGCATAATCTTGATCACATATCTAATCATGGCATGAATATTAAGATACGAGTGATTCAAAGCAACAGTCTATCATTCGACATAAAAACAATAATACTTCAAGCCTACTAATAAAGCAATCATGTCTTTTCAAAATAACATGGCCAAAGAAAGTTATCCCTACAAAATCATATAGTCTGGCTATGCTCCATCTTCACCACACAAAATATTCACATCATGCACAACCCCGATGACAAGCCAAGCAATTGTTTCATACTTTTGACTCTCTCAATCCTTTTCAACTTTCACGCAATACATGAGCGTGAGCCATCGACATATCACTATAGGTGGAATAGAATATGATGGTGGAGGTTGTGTGGAGAAGACAAAAAGGGAGAAAGTCTCACATCGACGCGGATAATCAACAGGCTATGAGATGCCCATCAATTGATGTCAACGTAAGGAGTAGGGATTGCCATGCAACGGATGCACTAAGAGCTATAAGTGTATGAAAGCTCAAACTGGAAACTAAGTGGGTGTGCATCCAACTTGCTTGCTCATGAAGACCTCGGGCATTTGAGGAAGCCCATCATCGGAATATACAAGCCAAGTTCTATAACGAAAATTCCCACTAGTATATGGAAGTGATGAATCAAGAGACTCTCTATATGAAGAACATGGTGCTACTCTGAAGCACAAGTGTGGTAAAAGGATAGTAACATTGCCCCTTCTCTCTTTTTCTCTCATTTTTTTGGGCCTTCTCTATTTTTGGTCTTTCTTTTTTTTCTTTTTTTTTCTTTTTATCGTCCGTAGTCTCATCCCGACTTGTGGGGGAATCATAGTCTCCAGCATCCTTTCCTCACTAGGACAATGCTCTAATAATGATGATCATCACACTTTTATTTACTTACAACTCATTATTACAGCTCGATGCCAGAACAAAGATATGACTCTATATGAATGCCTCCGGTGGTGTATCGGGATGTGCAATGATCTAGCATAGCAATGACATCAAAAAATGGACAAGCCATGAAAACATCATGCTAGCTATCTTACGATCATGCAAAGCAATATGACAATGAATGCTCAAGTCATGTATATGATGATGATGGAAGTTGCATGGCAATATATCTTGGAATGGCAATGGAAATGCCTTGATAGGTAGGTATGATGGCTGTTTTGAGGAGGGTATATGGTGGGTTTAAGGTACCGGCAAAAGTTGCGCAATACTAGAGAGGCTAGCAATGATGGAAGGGTGAGAGTGCGTATAATCCATGGACTCAACATTAGTCATAAAGAACTCACATACTTAGTGCAAAAGTCTATTAGCCATCGAAAAAAAGTACTACGCACATGCTCCTAGGGGGATAGATTGGTACGAAAAGACCATCGCTCGTCCCCGACCGCCACTCATAAGGAAGACAATCAATAAATACCTCATGCTCTGACTTTGTTACATAACGGTTCACCATACGTGCATGCGACGAGAATCACAAACCTCAACACAAGTATTTCTACCAATCCACAACTACCCACTAGCATGACTCTAATATCACCATCTTTATATCACAAAACTATTGCAAGGAATCAAACATATCATATTCAGAGATCTACAAGTTTTATGTAGGATCTTATGACTAACCATGTGAATGACCAATTCCTGTCATCTCTCTAAATAGATATAAGTGAAGCAAGAGAGTTTAATTCTTTCTACAAAAGATATGCTTGTGCTCTAACAAATATAAGTGAAGCAAAAGAGCATTCTACAAATGGTGGTTTTCTATGTAAAGAGAAACAGGCAATCCAAACTTCAAATGATATAAGCGAAGCACATGAAGCATTCTATAAAGCCATACTCAAAAGATATAAGTGAAGTGCAATGAGCATTCTATAAATAAACCAAGGACTATCTCATACCAGCATGGTGCATAAAAGAAAAATGGAAACTAAATGCAAAAGACGCTCCAAGATGTCACATATCGCATGAACGAAACGAATCCGAAAACATACCGATACTTGTTGAAGAAAGAGGGGATGACTTCTGGGGCATCCCCAAGCTTAGACGCTTGAGTCTCCTTGAATATTTACTTGGGGTGCCTAGGGCATCCCCAAGCTTGAGCTCTTTCCTGTCTTCCTTCTTCTCACATCGAGACCTTCTCGATCATCGAACACTTCATCCGCACAAAACTTCAACAGAAAACTCGGTAAGATCCGTTAGTATAATAAAGCAAATCCCTACTATAAGTTCTGTTGCAAAACAATTCATATTTTGATTTTTCATTGTTGCTACTTTAGTATAAGTTTTCCATGGCTTAATCCACTGATATAAATCGACAGTTTCATCAAAACAAGCAAACTATGCATCAAAAACAGAATCTGTCTAAAACAGAACAGTCTGTAATAATATGAACTTTCACCATACCTATAGTACTCCAACAATTCTACAAAAATAAGTAAAAATAAGAAATTTCTATAGAAATACAGTGAAAAAAGAATCAGAACCATTTGACGTTCCAGTAAAAAATGTAAAATCGCGTAATACAGCCAAAGTTTCTGTCCTGCACCGCACAAACCAACAAGCATCTAAAACATCCTAAAGGCAAACCTTGGCACATTATTTTTATTTTTAAACTTTATAAAAGCACACAACAGAATTAAATGAATCTCTAAAACTTCCGGGTCGTCTCCCTGGCAGTGCTTACTTTAAAGCCATTAAGCTAGGCATATAGTGCTCAAGTAATGGATCCACCGGGATCCCAAGGTATATCAAAGCCAATTTTAATTAACAATGATTTGTAATTTAGTAGTGAGCACAAAGTAATATATATCATGCAACAACGAAGTCTAACTCTCTTCCTATGCATCGGCATGTCATAATAGAACAATTCATGCACACTTAGTAAAGGCCAATGCATAGTATAAACAGTTTCTTGCAATTTTATCGTATTGGAAACATAGAGAGGTGGAGATATAGTTCCTCTCTCATAATAATTGCAAGTAGGAGAAGCAAGCACATGCATATTATATTCATCAAAATCATCATGTGTAGTAGTAAAATGCAACCCATCAATATAATTCTTAATAAGCACAAACTTCTCCGATACAGTGTAGTTTGGAGAATTCAAAAAGATAATAGGACTATCATGTGTGGGTGCAATAGCAACAGTTTCCTGTTTAACATAAGGAACAATAGCAAGTTCATCTCCATAAGCATAATTCATATTGGCATCTTGGCCACAAGCATAACAAGCATCATCAAAAAGGGATATTTCAAGAGAATCAAGGGGATCATGACAATCATCATAGCAATCATCCTTCGGTAAGCACGAAGGGAAATTAAACAATGTATGAGTTGAAGAGTTACTCTCATTAGAAGGTGGGCACGGGTAGCTAATCCGCTCTTCCTCCTTTTGTTCTTCGCTCTCCTCATCATCTTTTTCCTCCAATGAGCTCACAGTTTCATCAATTTCTTCTTCCGTAGACTCTTGCAAAATAATAGTCTCTTCTTGGACAGCGGAGACTTTCTCAATAAACGCATCAATATCGGCATTGAATTCATAATTCTCATAGCAATATTTGAGGATAGCTACATTTTCAGGTCTATAAACTGAATCATCAAAATTTTCACTCTTTAAACAAAGATTCAATTTCATAATCACCCATAAAAGCAACAAATTCTTCTATTTGTTCCGCATCATAGTAATCATATATACCATTAGCATAAGAAGCCAAGGTTTTATCATCATTAAATTTGCATGAAAAGGGGAGGTGTGGAGCCTTTATCCTAGAGCAACAAGTATAATCATATCTCAAGCATAATTGCCTAGCATACCAATACAACATATAAATTTGATCCCATAATAGTTTCCCTTTTTGTGTCAAGCGATAATCCCTAAAGTATTCACGTTGATCCAACATGTCTCCCATTATATAATTGAATGGGGTTTTCTCAGGATTATCAAAGTAGTACATGATATCTTTCACATAATGAGCATCGAGGGTTTTAGGAGGTTCCCCATCTCCTTGTGTAGCAAGTAAACCTATTTTCTTGGTATTTCGTGTTCCATAACCATAACTAAAGATAGATAAAAACTTAGAACAACAAATAAAAATTACTTAGTGATAAAGCAAACAAGCACACACGAGAATATTCACCCCACGCTATTGCTCCCCGGCAACTGCGCCAAAAAAAGGTCTTGATAACCCACAAGTATAGGGGATCAATTGTAGCCTCTTTCGATAAGTAAGAGTGTCGAACCCAACGAGGAGCTAAAGGTAGAACAAATATTCCCTCAAGTTCTATCGATCACCGATACAACTCTGTGCACGCTTAACGTTCGCTTTACCTAGAACAAGTATGAAACTAGAAGTACTTTGTAGGTGTTGTTGGATAGGTTTGCAAGATAATAAAGAGCACGTAAAAAAAGTGGGGGCTGTTTAGATGAAGACACAACTAAGTTAGTTTTAGTAGAGAGCTTGTTGTCACACAAGAAAGTTATTTGTCCCTAGGCAATTGATAACTAGACCGGTAATCATTATTTTAATTTTATTTGAGGGAGAGGCATAAGCTAACATACTTTCTCTTCTTGGATCATATGCACTTATGATTGGAACTCTAGCAAGAATCCGCAACTACTAAAGATCATTAAGGTAAAACCCAACCATAGCATTAAAGTATCAATTCCTCTTTATCACATACGCAAACAACCTACTTACTCGGGTATGTGCTTCTGTCACTCACGCCACCCACCATAAGCAAATCATGAACATATTGCAAACCCTACAGCAGGGATCCCTCATGCTTGCGCTACACGGAGAGCACCATAGGACAACACCAATAATAAAACATGCAACTCAAACCAATCACGATCATCAATTAACCCACAGGACAAAACAGAACTACTCAAACATCATAGGATAGCCATACATCATTGGGAAATAATATATAGCGTTGAGCACCATGTTTAAGTAGATTTTACAACGGGTAAAAGAGGGGTTACACCACTTCATAGAGGGGGGAAGATATGGTGATGATTGCGGTGAAGTTGTTGGTGTAGATTGCGGTGATGATGATGGCCCCAGCGGCGTTCCGGCGCTACCGGGAAAGAGGGGGAGAGTGCCCCCCTTATTCTTCTTCTTCCTTGACCTTCCCCCTAGATCGGAGAAGGGTTTCCCATCTGGTCCATGGCTTCCGTGGCATGGGAGGGGCGAGGGCCCCTCCGAGATTGGATCTGTCTCTCTGTCTCTCTCTGTTTCTGCGTTCTCAGATTCTACCCTTTCACCGTTTCTTATATTCCCGGAGATCCGTAACTCCGATTGGGCTGAAATTTTAACACGATCTCTATCCAGATATTAGCTTTCTTGCGGCGATAGAAGGACATCCACCGCCTTACGGGGTGGCCACGAGGGCCCAGGGCGCGCTTGCAACCTGGGGCGCGCCCCCTGCCTCGTGGCCCCCTCGGGCATCGTCTCGCGTGGATTTTTCTTCCCAAAAAACATATATATTCCAAAAAAAATCTCCGTCAGTTTTTATCCTGTTTGGACTCTGTTTGCTATGGATATTCTGCGAAACTAAAAACATGCAACAAACAGGAACTGACACTGGGCACTGGATCAATATGTTAGTCCCAAAAACAGTATGAAAAGTTGCCAAAAGTATATAAAAGTTGTAGAATATTGGCATGGAACAATCAAAAATTATAGATATGATGCAGACGTATCAACACACCAGGCTGAAATGGGCCGATGTCTACATCGGGCCTCTAACAGGCCGAAATTCATTGGGCTTTAATTGGGCCCAAATATTTGGCGAACAATTAACAGGCCAGATCTGGCTTTGGGCTGTAAATGGGCCTTTATTAAACAGGCCGTTATTGGGCTTTCCCACTAGTACCCGAGTAAGTACTACGGGCCTTTGACATGGCCGGCCTTTTTAACCTATATGGCCTCTATTGGGCCCGACCATGCGTCAACGTATCATAGGCATGTCTCCTCCAATGGACAGGCGACATCTGGCCCACTGAGGAGCAGACACGTGTTTCCTCCGGCCAATGAGAATTTTACACATGGAAAATCACCATTGGTCCATGCAGTTAATGGGTTATCAGATCCAAAACTGGACCTGATAGCTTAACGGCGAGCCGTTACGGTGGATGCCACGTGTCGGTCACCCTTGACGAAAGCACTTCTATGACACGCGATTTATCGTCATGGAAGTGGACACTTCCATGATGATAATTTTGGTAATGTCATGGAACACTTCTACAATAGCACATCTATGACTATCTTGACTCTGTCATAAAATCTTCATGGATGCACAAGCATGACAGAAAACGTGACCTACTATGACAAACACGTATCATCACGGAAGTGTCTTTTTTGTAGTGATAGATATCTCCGCTCCTCAGGAGCCAGCTGATACGTCCATTTTGCATCATGTTTCGTTTCTACTATTTATAATGTTTTTATCCATAATAATGCTTTTTGGAGTAATTCTAATGCCTTTTCTCTCATAATTTACAAGGAACACACCAAGAGGGAGAATTCTGGCAGCTGGAAATCTGGGCATGGAAAAGCTACGTCATCTATTCTGCATAACTCCAAATGAGCTGAAACTTTATGGAGATTATTATGGATTATTTATGAAATACTAGAGCTAATAAACACCAGAGGGGGGCCACCAGGTGGGCACAACCCACCTGGGCGCGCTAGGCCCCCCTAGGGCGCCCTGGTGGGTTGTGGCCTCCTAGGCCCACCTCCGGTGCCCATCTTCTGGTATATAAGTGGTTTTGACCTAGAAAAAATAAGAGGAGGAATTTCGGGACGAAGAGCCACCGCCTCGAGGCAGAACTTGGGCAGGAGCACTTTTTCCCTCCGGCGGAGCGATTCTGTCGGGGGAACTTGCCTCCCGGAGGGGGAAATCATCATCAGCGTCATCACCAACAACTCTCCCATCTTGGGGAGGGCAATATCCATCAACATCTTCACCAGCACCATCTCATCTCAAACCCTAGTTCATCTCTTGTATGCAATCTTGTTACCGGAACTATAGATTGTTGCTAGGGGGTGACTAGAGGTGTTGATTACATCTTGTAGTTGATTACTATACGGTTTATTTGGTGGAAGATTATATGTTCAGATCCAGTATGATATTTAATACCCCTCTGATCTTGAGGATGATTATTATTTGCGAGAAGTTACTTTTGTTCTTGAGGTCACGGGAGAAATCATGTTGTAATTAATCATGTGAATTTGATATGTGGTCGATATTTTGATAGTATGTATGTTGTGATTCCCGTAGTGGTGTCATGTGAACGTTGACTACATGAAACTTCACCATATTTGGGCCTAAGGGAATGCATTATGGAGTAGTAAATAGATAGTGGGTTGCGAGAGTGACAGAAACTTAAACCCCAGTTTATGCACTATTCCTTAAGGGACTGACTGGATCCTAGAGTTTAATGCTATGGTTAGAATTTATTATTAATACTTTCTTGTAGTTGCGGATGCTTGCGGGAGGGTTAATCATAAGTAGGAGGTTTGTTCAAGTAAGAACAGCACCTAAGCACCAGTCCACCCACATATCGAATTATCAAAGTAGCGAAGACAAATCGAACCAACATGATGAAAGTGACTAGATGAAATTCCCATGTACCCTCAAGAACACTTTGCTCATTATAAGAAATAGTTTTGGCCTGTCGTTTGCCTTAAAAGGATTGGGATAACTTGCTGCATACTTGTTATAATTATCGTTACTTGCTCATTAGGAATTACCTTGCCATCAAACAACTTGCTACATACAATTTCAACACTTGCAGACACTGCCTTACTGAAAACTACTTGTCATTTCCTTCTGCTCCTCATTGGGTTCAACACTCTTACTTATCGAAAAGAGCTAAAATTGATCCCCTATAGTTGTGGGTCATCAAGGCTATTTTATGGCACCGTTGCCGGCGAGTGAAGTGCTTCTGGTAAGTGGAATTCGGTAAGGAAACATTTATATAGTGTGCTGAAATTTATTGTCACTTGTTACTATGGAAAACAATTATTTGAGGGATTCGTTCGGGGTATCTTCACCTTGTCCGGAACCACAACTAATTTCCCCTCGACCTACAGCCCCTACTGAAAATATTAAATATGGAATTCCTTCGGGTATGATAGAACAACTGCTAGCTAATCCTTATGCAGGAGATGGAACCGAACATCCCGATATGCACTTGATATATGTGGAACAAATTTGTGGATTGTATAAGCTTACAGGTTTACCCAAAGATGCGGTGATGAGAAAGGTTTTCCCTTTATCTTTGAAGGGAAAAGCATTAGCATGGTATAGGCTATGCGGCGATATTGGATCATGGAATTGGAATCGTCTGAAATTGGAGTTCCACCAAAAAATTTATCCTATGCATCTAGTTCATCGTGACCGGAATTATATGTATAATTTTTGGCCTCGTGAAGGAGAAAGCGTCGCTCTAGCTTGGGGGAGGCTTAATTCAATGTTATATTCATTCCCCAATCTTGAGCTCTCAAGATAAATTATTATCCAGAATTTTTATGCTCGGCTTTCTCGTAATGATCAAACTATGCTTGATACTTCTTTGTGTTGGTTCTTTTATGAAGAAGACTATTGAATTCCGGTGGGATCTTTCGGAAAGAACTAAACGCAACTCTGAAGATTGGGAACTCGACGAAGGTAAAGAGTCAAGTATTAAACTTAAGTATGATTATGTTAAATCTTTTATGGATACCGATGCTTTTCAAAAATTTAGCACTAAATATGGACTTGACTCTGAGATAGTAGCCTCCTTTTGTGAATTATTTGCTACTCATGTTGAACTCCGTAAGGAGAAGTGGTTTAAATATTACCCACCTATTAAAGAATACATTAAAGAACCAGTACCAGTTAAAGAAGAAGCTATACTTTATAATGTTGATCTAGTTGTACCTACTGCTTATTTTGAGAAACCTCCTTTTCCTGTTAGGATAAAGGAACATGCTAAAGTTTCAACTGTGGTTAACAAAATCTCTATTAGAACACCTAAACCAGATGAACAAATTAGAGTTCAACCTAATATTGCTATAGTTAAAGTTCTCTTGGAAGAAGATGTGGATGGGCATGTTATCTACTTGTGTGCAGAAGCTCCTAGAATTGCCAAACCAGAAAAAGGGATAAAAATAGACAGTTGTTGGCTTGCCTGTCATTTTAGTTAAAATAGGAGATCACCGTTATCATGGTTTATGTGACATGGGTGCTAGTGTGAGCTATTCCATAGAAGTTATATCTAGAAATCAGGGAAGACATAGCACCTACAGAGTTAGAAGACATAGATGTTACTATTAAACTCGCAAATAGAGACAACATATCACCTTGTGGGATTATTAGAGATGTTGAAGTCTTGTGTGGGAAAATAAAATACCCTACTGATTTTCTTGTTCTTGGTTCCCCACAAGATGACTTCTGTCCCATTATCTTTGGTAGACCTTTCTTGAACACAGTTAATGCTAAGATAGATTGTCAGAAAGAAACTGTGGGTGTTAGCTTTGGTGATGATTCTCATGATTTTAATTTTTCCAAGTTTAGTAGGAACCACCAAGAAAAAGAATTGCCTAGCAAGGATGAATTAATTGGTCTTGCTTCTCTTGCTGTGCCACCTACTGATCCTTTAGAACAATATTTGCTAGACCATGAGAATGATTTACATATGCATCAAAGCAATGAAATAGATAATATTTTCTTTGAACAACGTCCTCTGCTTAAACACAATTTGCCTATTGAAACTCTTGGAAGTCCTCCTCCACCTAAGGGTGATCCTGTGTTTGAATTAAAACAATTGCCAGACACTTCGAAATATGCTTATCTTGATGAAAAGAAGATATATCATGTTATTATCAGTGCTAACCTTCAAAAATATGAAGAAGAAAGGTTATTGAAAGTTTAAGGAAGCACCGAGCTGCTATTGGATATACTCTTGATGATTTAAATGGCATTAGTCCCACTCTATGTCTGCACAAAATTAACATGGAACCTAATGCTAAACCCATTGTAGATCACCAACATCGGTTAAATCCGAAGATGAAAGAGGTGGTAAGAATGGAAATATTAGAACTTCTAGAAGCAGGTATAATTTATCCAATAGCTGATAGCAGATGGGTAAGTCCTGTTCATTGTGTCCCTAAGAAGGGAGGTATAACGGTTGTTCCTAATGAGAAGAATGAACTTATTCCACAAAGAATTGTTACAGGCTATAGAATGGTAATTGATTACAGAAAATTAAACAAAGAAACTAGAAAAGATCATTACCCTTTGCCATTTATTGATCAAATGCTTGAAAGATTATCTAAGCACACACTCTTTTGCTTCCTAGATGGATACTCTAGCTTTTCACTAATGCCTGTTTCTCAACCTAATCAAGAAAAGACCACGTTTACTTGTCCCTTTGGAACTTATGCGTATAGACGTATGCCTTTTGGTTTATGTAATGCACCTGCTACCTTTCAAAGATGTATGACTGCTATATTCTCTGATTTTTCTGAAAAGATTGTTGAGGTTCTCTAATTTCAGGATGGTTCTCTTCATCAAAGATGATGGGCGTGTGTGACCATTTGAGCGGCTTTCGAGACTCTGCCGCTGGCTCCGCGACATTGACCTCACGCGCCCACCGTTTTAGTTGGCGGTGAGAGGAGTGCAAAAATGCACCCCCGTCAATGCACATGGTGTTAGTGGCCTTCTGGAATTCCTGCTCGCTGGTTTCCTCTTCATCCCCTCCATCACTCTCATCATTACAACCTTCCTTTTCTCGGCCCATGGCAGGTTTTCCTTGATTCCGAAAAGCCTTGCCGGGGTGACTCGCTTCACCGCCTCAGCCCTTCCCGCCAGTGCCATTCTGACATTTTTCCATATCACGCTTCTCATATTCAGCCCTCTGCCTCTTGACTAGCTACTTAACCTGATGACACTCTTGGAGATCGTGGCCTTTGGTCCAATGAATCTTGCAGTATGTCCCATTGCCTTTCCCAACCCTCTCGGCAGCCGCAGCCTCCCGGCATTCAGCGCACGCGACAGCTTCCTTGCCGGGGGCTTCGGCCTTAGCCTTCTTGCAGGTAATTGCTACCTCTTGAGCACTGCGTTGGTTTTCCCTTGAAGAGGAAAGGGTGGTGCAGTAAAGCACCGTAAGTATTTCCCTTAGTTTTTGAGAACCAAGGTATCAATCCAGGAGGAGACCACGCGCGAGTCACCTCGTACCTACACAAACAAATAAGAACCTCGCAACCAATGAGATAAAGGGGTTGTCAATCCCTTCACGTCCACTTGCAAGAGTGAGATATGATAGAGATGATAATAATAAGATAAGTATTTTTGGTATTTTTATGATATAGATTGAAAGTAAAGATTGCGAAATAAAATAGATTGGAAACTTGTATGATGGAGCATAGACCCGGGGGCCATAGGTTTCAGTAGTGGCTTCTCTTAAGATAGCATAAGTACTACAGTGGGTGAACAAATTACTGTCGAGCAATTGATAGAAAAGCGAATAATTATGAGAATATCTAGGCATGATCATGTATATAGGCATCACGTCCGCGACATGTAGACCGACTCCTGCTTGCATCTACTACTATTACTAAACACATCGACCGCTATCCAGCTTGCATCTAGAGTATTAAGTTCATAAGAATAGAGTAAGGCCTTAAGCAAGATGACATGATTTAGAGGGATAAACTCATGCAATATGATATAAACCCCATCTTTTTATCCTCGATGGCAACAATACAATACGTGTCGTTTCCCTTTCGGTCACTGGGATCGAGCACCGCAAGATTGAACCCAAAGCTAAGCACTTCTCCCATTGCAAGAAATATCAATCTAGTAGGCCAAACCAAACTGATAATTTGAAGAGACTTGCAAAGATAAACCAATCATACATAAAAGAATTCAGAGAAGATTCAAATATTGTTCATAGATAATCTCGATCATAAACCCACAATTCATCGAATCTGGACAAACACACCTCAAAAAGAAGAGTTACATCGAATAGATCTCCAAGAGAATCGAGGAGAACTTTGTATTGAGATACAGAGAGGGAGAAGAAGCCATCTAGCTACTAGCTATGGACCCGAAGGTCTGAAGTAAACTTCTCGCACATCATCGGAGGGGCCATGGAGTTGATGTAGAGGCCCTCCGTGATCAATGCCCCCTCTGGCGGAGCTCCAGAAAAGGCCCCAAGACGGGATCTCTTGGGTATAGAAGGTTGCGGCGGTGGAAATAGGGTTTCGTGGTGCTCCTAGATGTTTGGGGTATACACACACACACACACACACACACACATATATATAGGAGGAAGAAGTACGTCGGTAAAGCAATGAGGGGCCCACGAGGGTGGAGGGCGCGCCCATGGGGGTGGGCGCGCCCCCTACCTCGTGGCCGCCTCGTTGATTGCTTGACGCCCATCCCAAGTCTCCTGGATCACGTTTGTTCCAAAAATAACGCTCCCGAAGGTTTCATTCCGTCTGGACTCTGTTTGATATTCCTTTTCGACGAAACTCTAAAATAGGCAAAAAAACAGCAATTTGGGTTCGGCCTCCGGTTAATAGGTTAGTCCCAAATATAGTATAAAAGTGTAAAAATAAGCCCAATAACGTCCAAAATAGATAATATAATATCATGGAGCAATCAAAAATTATGGATACGTTGGAGACGTATCAAGCATCCCCAAGCTTAATTCCTACTCGTCCTCGAGTAGGTAAATGATAAAAATAGAATTTTTGATGTGAAATGCTTCCTAACATATTTCTCAATGTAATTTTTCTTTATTGTGGCATGAATGTTCAGATCCGAAAGATTCAAGATAAATGTTTAATATTGACATAGAAATAATGATACTTGAAGCATACTAACTAAGCAATCATGTCTTCTCAAAATAACATGGCCAGAGAAAGTTATCCCTACAAAATCATATAGTATGGCTATGCTCTATCTTCATCACACAAAATATTAAATCATGCACAACCCCAATGACAAGCCAAGCAATTGTTTCATATTTTTGACATTCTCAAACCTTTTCAATCTTCACGCAATATATGAGCGACAGCCATGGATATAGCACTATGGTGGAATAGAATGGTGGATGTGGAGAAGACAAAAAATAAGAAGATAGTCTCACATCAACTAGGCTTATCAACGGGCCCTGGAGATGCCCATCAATAGATATCAATGTGAGTGAGTAGGGATTGCCATGGAACGGATGCACTAGAGCTATAAGTGTATGAAAGCTCAACAAAAGAAACTAAGTGGGTGTGCATCCAACTTGCTTGCTCACGAACACCTAGGGCAATTTGAGGAAGCCCATCATTGGAATATACAAGCAAAGTTCTATAATGTAAAATTCCCACTAGTTTATGAAAGTGAAAACATCTGAGACTCCATAACATGAAAATCATGGTGCTACTATGAAGCACAAGTGTGGAAAAAGGATAGTAACATTGTCCCTTCTCTCTTTTTCTCTCACTTTTTTTAATTTTTTAATTTGGGTCTTCTTTCCTTTTTTTTCTTTTGGCTTCTTTTCTCTTTCTTTTTTATTTTATTTTTCCTCTGGAGTCTCATCCCGACTTGTGAGGGAATCATAGTCTCCATCATCCTTTCCTCACTGGGACAATGTTGTATTAATGATGATCATCACACTTCTTTTTACTTACAACTCAAGAATTACAACTCAATACTTCGAACAAAGTATGAATCTAAGTGAATGCCTCTGGCAGTGTACTAGGATATGCAATGAATCAAGAGTGACATGTATGAAAGAATTATGAACGATGGCTTTGCCACAAATACGATGTCAACTACATGATCATGCAAAGCAATATGACAATGATGAAGCGTGTCATAACAAATGGAACGGTGGAAAGTTGCATGGCAATATATCTTGGAATGGCTATGGAAATGCCATAATAGGTAGGTGTATGGTGGGTTTATGGTACCGGCGAAAGTTGCGTGGTACTAGAGAGGCTAGCAAATGGTGGAAGGGCGAGGGTGCGTATAATCCATGGACTCAACATTAGTCATAAAGAACTCACATACTTATTGCAAAAATCTATTAGTTATCGAAACAAAGTACTACACGCATGCTCCTAGGAGGGTAGATTGGTAGGAAAATACCATCGCTCGTCCCCGATCGCCAGTCATAAGGCAGGAAATCAATAAATAGATCATGCTCCGACTTCATCACATAACGGTTCACCATATGTGCATGCTACAGGAATCACAAACTTCAACACAAGTATTTCTCAAATTCACAACTTCTCAACTAGCATGACTCTAATATCACCATCTCCATATCTCAAAACAATCATCAAGTATCAAACTTCTCTTAGTATTCAATGCATTTATATGAAAGTTTTTATAATGCTTAAAAGCAAATTGCCATGTTGTTCTCAAGGACTCTCAAAATAATATAAGTGAAGCATGATAGATCAATTATTTCTATAAAATAGAACCACCGTCGTGCTCTAAAACATATAAGTGAAGCACTAGAGCAAAAATTATATAGCTCAAAAGATATAAGTGAAGAACATAGAGTATTCTAAGAAATTCCAATTCATGTGTGTCTCTCTCAAAAGGTGTGTACATCAATGATGATTGTGGTAAACTAAAAAGCAAAGACTCAAATCATACAAGACGCTCCAAGCAAAACACATATCATGTGGCGAATAAAAATATAGCTCCAAGTAAAGTTACCGATGAACGAAAACAAAAGAGGGGATGCCTTCCGGGGCATCCCCAAGCTTAGGCTTTTTGGTGTCCTTGTATTTTACCTTGGGGTGCCATGGGAATCCCCAAGCTTAGGCTCTTGCCACTCCTTGTTCCATAATCCATCAAATCTTTACCCAAAATTTGAAAACTTCACAACACAAAACTTAACAGAAAAATCTTGTGAGCTCCGTTAGCGAAAGAAAACAAAACACCACTTCACGTACTGCATTCCAACTTTTCTATGGTTCATAAACTCTATTACTAGCCATAGATTCATCAAAATAAGCAAACAACACACGAAAACAGAATGTGTCAAAAACAGAATAGTCTGTAGTAATCTGTAGGTTTCGACCACTTCTGTAACCCAAAAATTCTAAAATAAATTTCTGGACGTGTAGAATTTATCTATTAATCATCTTAAAAAGAATTAACTAAATATTACTTTCCAATAAAAATGGCAGCAATTCTCATGAGCTCTAAAGTTTCTGTTTTTTACAGCAAGATCAAAAAGACTTTCCCCAAGTCTTCCCAACAGTTCTACTTGGCACAAACACTAATTAAACATAGAAAACACAACCAAAACAGATGCTAGATAAATTATTTATTACTAAACAGGAGCAAAAAGCAAGGAACAAAAAAATTGGGTTGCCTGCCAACAAGTGCTATCGTTTAACGCCCTTAGCTAGGCATAAAAGCAAGGGTAGATCTAGGTATTGCCATCTTTGGTAGGCAATTCTTCAATAAGACACCTATAAACCCTAGGAGTCTATTTCTTTTTATTAA
This sequence comes from Triticum monococcum, assembly GCA_034509565.1. Lineage (NCBI taxonomy): Eukaryota > Viridiplantae > Streptophyta > Magnoliopsida > Poales > Poaceae > Triticum > Triticum monococcum. Next base: position 366,698,643 of record CM067843.1, on the reverse strand, counting down.
TTATAAAACTCCTAGGCACAAAATTAAGAAAATCATTTGTTGCAAAAGGTTCCTTAAGGATAGCAAGAAAGTTTGGGTGAACACTTATGGATTTGAGGTCCGCATTTCCCTTACTAGAAGTTTCACACTTAATTTTAGGAACATACATCAATTTGGCAATATTAGCATTAGAAGGAGTGTTTTTCATGGAAGAAAAGGAAGATCCTAGGTTGGTAATAATATCCTCAATTTTATCAATTCTAGTGGAATCTTGATCTATCTTTTCATTAACCATAGGTTCCTTTTCAATTAAAAATTTAAGAGCCACTCCTACATTAGATCTGTATTGGGTAACTTGATTGTGGATCTTTCTATCCAAATTTTCAATCAACTCTACGCTAGCAACTTTATTTTCAATAATTTCAAGACTTTGCATCGCATGTTCCAAAGTTAAAGTAGTTCCATTAACCAAAAGAGGTGGTGGGCCAAACAAATCTATCATAGCATTATAAGAATCAAAAGTTCGGCTACCAACAAATTTCCTCTGGCAATGGTATCAAGAATATATCTATTCCAAGGTGTGATTCCTACATAAAAATTGCAAAGAAGAACAGAAGTAGATTACTTCCTAGTAGATCTATTTTGCGCATTGCAAATTCTGTACCAAACATCTTTTAGACTTTCTCCCTCCCTTTGTTTAAAATTAAGAACTTCATTCTCGGGAGACAAGGGAGTAGATAAAGGACTAGACATAACGACGAGGCAAGCGAAAAAGAGGCGACAGAAAAGAGAGGGCGAATAAAACGGCAAGGGTGAAGTGGGGGAGAGGAAAAACGAGAGACAAATAATAAATAGTGTAATGTGAAGGATAAGAGTTGTGATGGGTACTTGGTATGTCTTGACTTGGCGTAGATCTCCATGGCAACGGCGCTAGAAATCCTTCTTGCTACCTCTTGAGCACTGCGTTGGTTTTCCCTTGAAGAGGAAAGGGTGGTGCAGTAAAGCAGCGTAAGTATTTCCCTCAGTTTTTGAGAACCAAGGTATCAATCCAGTAGGAGACCACGCACGAGTCACCTCGTACCTACACAAACAAAAAAGAACCTCGCAACTAACACGATAAAGGGGTTGTCAATCCCTTCACGGCCACTTGCAATAGTGAGATCTGATAGAGATGATAATAATAAGATAAGTATTTTTGGTATTTTTATGATATAGATTGAAAGTAAAGATTGCAAAATAAAATAGGTTGGAAACTTGTATGATGGAGAATAGACCCGGGGGGCCATAGGTTTCACTAGTGGCTTCTCTCAAGATAGCATAAGTATTACGGTGGGTGAACAAATTACTGTCAAGCAATTGATACAAAAGCGAACAATTATGAGAATATCTAGGCATGATCATGTATATAGGCATCACGTTCGTGACAAGTAGACCGACTCCTGCCTGCATCTACTACTATTACTCCGCACATCGACCGCTATCCAGCCTGCATCTAGAGTATTAAGTTCATAAGAACAGAGTAACGCCTTAAGCAAGATGACATGATATAGAGGGATAAACTAATGCAATATGATATAAACCCCATCTTTTTATCCTTGATGGCAACAGTACAATACGTGTCGTTTCCCTTTCTGTCACTGGGATCGAGCACCGCAAGATTGAACCCAAAGCTAAGCACTTCTCCCATTGCAAGAAAGATCAATCTAGTAGGCCAAAACAAACTGACAATTTGAAGAGACTTGCAAAGATAAACCAATCATACATAAAAGAATTCAGAGAAGATTCAAATAGTGTTCATAGAGAATTTGGATCATAAACCCACAATTCATTGGATCTCGACAAACACACCTCAAAAGAAGAGTTACATCGAATAGATCTCCAAGAGAATCGAGAACTTTGTATTGAGATCCAAAGAGAGAGAAGAAGCCATCTAGCTACTAGCTATGGACCCGAAGGTCTGAAGTAAACTACTCACACATCATTGGAGCGGCCATGGAGTTGATGTAGAGGCCCTCCGTGATCAATGCCCCCTCCGGTGGAGCTCCGGAAAAGGCCCCAAGACGGGATCTCTTGGGTACAGAAGGTTGCGGTAGTGGAAATAGGGTTTTGTGGTGCTCCTGGATGTTTGGGGGTATATATATATATATATATATATATATATATATATATATATATAGAAGGAAGAAGTACGTCGGTGGAGCAACGAAGGGCCCACGAGGGTGGAGGGCACGCCCCCTTGCCTCGTGGCGGCCTCGTTGATTTCTTGATGTCCACTCCAAGTCTCCTGGATCACGTTTGTTCCAAAAATAACGCTTCCAAAGGTTTCATTCCTTTTGGACTCTGTTTGATATTCCTTTTGGCGAAACTCTAAAATAGCCAAAAAAAACAACAATTTGGGCTAGGCCTCCGGTTAATAGGTTAGTCCCAAAAATAGTATAGAAGTGTTAAAATAAGCCCAATAACATCAAAAATAGATAATATCATAGCATGGAGCAATAAAAATGATAGATACATTGGAGACGCATCAGTAATAAGCCTGTCCGATCCTTCGACGGTCATCACTGCCTTATCCTTGCACCTCTTGTTGCGCTTCTTGTTCTTCTTCTTTTGACTGGTGGATTCATCGTCATCCTGTGAGTCAATGTTGACACAATCTTCCTATCCAGGGAGTTTCCTTCCCTCCTCCACCTGAGCGCATTTGTCCACCAAGGTGTAAAGCTCCTTTATAGTCTTGGGCAACCGCACATTCATCTTGGAACGTATCATGCGGTTGCGCACATTGGATTGGAAGGCAGCTATCACAGCCGTCGGGTCAATATTTGGGATATTCCTGTGGACTCTACTAAATCTCTGCAAATACTTGTGTAGAGTCACTCCTTCTTTCAGTTGGAGAAGATGCAAGTCGCTAGGCCGTCCTGGTTCTTGATGGCGACACGTGAAGGCGTGAGTGAACTCATGGCATAGGTCAGCCCATGATGAAATGGATTTCCTCAGCAGGTGCATCAGCCAAGACCTCACATTGGACTTGAGTGCCAAAGGGAAGTAGTTGGCAAACACCTTATTATCTCTTCCCCCGGCAGCCTGAACAACGATGGTGTAGATGCTCAGGAACTCTGCCGGTATCAGCCTCACATCATACTTCTCGGGTATCTCTGGCTTGAACGCGCGACTAGATGGCCAACAGACTTGCCGTAGCTCACGAGTAAAGGCAAGACACCCAACCTTGAAAGGCAGGCACCCACCATCCTCCAGTGTAGGATTCTCGACGTCGGGGCCATCACACCCATTGGTTCAGTGGCGGTCATCGCGGCGTCGCTCGACGACGAAGCGCGCGCCTCCCCTCCGCATGTTCTCCGGGGCTCGCCATTGGCCTGGACGTGCTCGAGGGTCGGAAGAGGCTATCGAGACATCGTCGGGTTCTTGATTTCGCGGCTCCTATGATGATTGCCGTGGTGGGGACTGCATAGTGGGGGATGGCCCCTTTCGTACGACCAGCAACGCGAGCCGTTGTCGTCGCCTCGGGAGGCAGTAGCGGGCCAGCTTGCTGTGAGCCCCCAGCCTCGGCAAAGCCATTCAGACACTGAATGGTGGCTCTCTATTCATCCATCTGATCGGCCGCCGGCGGGAACCTCAACAGCAGCTGGGCCCGCGTCATCGCCTCCGTAGCGGTGCTTGGCATTGAGGATGATGATGTAGATCGTATCGTCACCCGGCTTCTGACGGTGCCAGTGTTGCTTGCGTCATGCCCTCGCTGTTGAGAACTAGCCACTTGGATGGTATGGAGACGCGGTGAAGGCGCTTGAGGGCTAGTGGCTCCATTGGGCACAGTGGCTGGGTCAACCCACTCCGGGGGAGGCGCGCGCCCTACAGTCGCGCCCATGGCAGGGGCGGCCAGAGGGTGGCGATTCGCCCCACACCAGGTGCCACCACTGTGGTTGTGCCCTTCGGCAAGAGGAAGAGGCACAAATGGAATAACCCCATCATTCGTACCTTGTGGAGCATGACTGCTGGGATGATGCTGCTGCTCCCCTCCGGTGCCTCCCGCTCCTGCTTCGGCTGTAGGGGAGATGGTGACAATGCCGCATGTGCCGACCGCGTCCCCCGTAGCGCCCACATCCTCGTGCGCCCCCGCATTCCCTGTGGCGTTGGCGGCCGCGGGTGGCGGAGCCCTCGAGGCGGACGGGTGAGCTGTGACATCGGGCTTCTTCTTGGGCGCCATAGTCGATGGAGCCGTCGATGATGAAAATGGCGACGAAGATGATGCGCTGCTCACGCTTTCAAGTTCGCGCAAGTGATCCCCCTACCTGGCGTGCCAAAGATGTCACGGGAAACCACAACCACCTATAGGACGAAGAGTCCCTTTCTGGTTCGGCGGGGGGATGACACATTGTACAACTGACAGAAGAGCATAGAACCGCACCACAGAGATCATGCGGGCAGTCTTTACCCAGGTTCGGGCCGCCGTGAGGCGTAAAACCCAACTCCTGCTTTGGTGGACTGATGGTGGAAAAATGGTGGTGAGCGCAACACGCTTGCCTGGCAGGGTTGCCTCGGGGCGAAAACGGCTACGCGCGTATGTGTGCGAGGGTGTGGATTAGCCAACCCTTTCTACGGTTGCCTTGGGCCTCCTTTTATAGATCAAGGGGTCATCAAAGTGGCAAATTAGTCATTATGCACTGATTAGATAGAAAACATTGCTATCATACCTAACTCTGCAAGCTGGCAGAGTGCATTAAAAGTGCCACTCAATGTCACACCACAGCTCGCCGGGCAGGCCCTGCCCTCCTGTTTTGCCAACTTTGCACCTGCTTTCTTGACATATCTTAGGACAGGTGTCGCTTGGAGGTATTTTCTTTAGGTAGTGGCTGCCATGTGGCGAATAGCAACCACTTAGTCACTTTGGAGCTTGACACTACACTGATCGACGACGTGTGTCGTGTTGAGGTGGTGCCGTGGAGTGGTTCTGCCTCCGTAAGCCCCGGCAGGCCTGCCGAGATGACCCGAAGGCTTGCTTTCGGGGGTAACCCCATCCTTGCCAGGCTTGCCTACCCGGCAAGGGAGGTTTTTCCCTTAGAAATATCTTGCTTCTCTAGCTAGTCTTGGTCCTCTTGTGCTGCATGTTGGTCCTTCGAAGAACTAATCCCTCGTGCTTCAGTTTGACATTGGTGTTGTGATCTTGTTCTCGTGCTTGTGCATAGTCTGGGCAACGGACCCAGGGTTTGTTGCACCGACACCTTCTTTGTTCCTATGTCTGTCCCTTCAGGAAAATGTCATGATTTGTTCCCTTAAGTCCTTGTAGCTTGCTATGACTTGGGTTCATATGTTCTTGACCGAAACATTCATTGTTGGGTTAGGTATGCTTGTCCATGTAAGTTTGTGCCACCTTGGGTTTATGAATAGTCATGTCAGCCTGGGTTCTCTATCATATGGATGCTAGCGACACAATCATATATGTGAGCCAAAAGGCGCAAACGGTCCTGTCCAAGGTAAGCCTGCAACAGTGGGAATACCGTGCGTGAGGCCGCAAAGTGAAATGATGTGTTACATGCTAGACTAGTGTGACTTAGGATCGGGGTCCCGACAGCTTTGGTATCAGAGCCTGACTGCCTGAAGGATTACTAAGCCAAACTGGTCGAAGTTGAGTCTAGAAATTCTTTAGTTATATAAGGGAATTGATTGTTGTCGGCGTTCTGGGAACGGGGGTCCCCAGACTTGCCTGCCTGCGGCCTGCGGCGTGGCTCAAAGGGGGCCCAGCACGGCCCATCTTCACCAACAAAGACCCAAGACCCTCGCGAGGGGCCAAGCCTCGCGGGGCAGACGACACAGAGCTTCCTCAGGCACGGCCTCATCAGGCTGGCTCGCGAGGAGGCGGAGAGATCAAGGCGGGGTACCTCACGAGGTGCCCGTGATGCAAGCCATGACGACCAAGGGCGCCAGGCGGGGGCCAGCCCGCGCAGTATCCTCCTTTCCTCTTTGGTGCAAAGGGGCAAGCACAGCCGCGGAGTACCGAGGCATCAGGCAAAGGTTGCCATTTCGGTGCAACAAGACCAAGACCAGGAGGACTGCAAGACGGAGGTCATCGTGGAGCCCAAGACGGCGTCACCACCAGGGCTTTGTGCAGGGGAAGACTACTTTTGTCAGGATAGCTAGTACTAGCTGTCCCCCTTCAAATTAGCCCGCCATTGTTGGCTCCCTTCCCGCTCCATATTTGGGAAGAGGACCAGGGCCTCTACAAATAGGACCAGCCACCCACAGGGTAGAGGGCAGAGCCAGAGAGGTTTAGAGAGACAAAGAGGCATAAACAATCGAGAAGAGAGAGAGAGAGAGAGAGAGAGAGAGAGAGAGAGAAGGGTGACTGAACTCCTCCCAGTAGCTCCTCGCCCCAGCCAAGAACAGACCTTCACGAGGCTGTTCTTCCTTGTATTTGTCGGTGTTCTGGGAACTGGGGTCCCCAGACTTGCCTGCCTGCGGCCTGCGGCGTGGCTCAAGTGGGGCCCCAGCACGGCCCATCCTCATCAACACGAGGCTCAAGACCCTCGCGAGGGGCCAAGCCTCGCGAGGCGGACGACACGGCGCATCCTCAGGCACAACCTCGTCAGGCTGGCTCGCGAGGAGGCGAAGAGTTCAAGGCGGGGTACCTCGCGAGGTGCCCATGACGCAAGCCATGACGACACGGGGCGCCAGGCGGGTGCCAGCGCGCGCAGCGCCCCTCTTTCCTCTTTGGTGCAAAGGGAGCAAGCGTATCAGCGGAGTACCGAGGCATCAGGCAAAGGTTGCCACTTCGGTGCAACGAGACCAAGGCCAGGAGGACCACGAGACGGAGGTCACCAGGGAGCCCAGCGCGGCGTCATCACCAGAGCCTTTGGCAGGCGAAGACTGCTTTTGTCAGGATAGATGTACTCGCTGTCCCCCTTCAAATTAGCCCGCCATTGTTGGATCCCTTCCCACTCAATATTTGGGGAGAGGACCAGGGCCTCTATAAATAGGACCAGCCACCCACGTAGCAAGGGGTTCGTTTCCCGGTCGTTCGGTCCGGGCGACGGGAGAGAGAAAAGGCATAGAGAGAGAGAGGGTGACCGAACTCTTCACAACAGTTCATCACCTCAGCCAAGAACAGACCCTCGCGAGGCTGTTCTTCCTTGTATTGTTCATCCTCACCAGCCCCAGGAGGCAATCCATCCACCACACACAGGAGTAGGGTATTACACCACATCGGTGGCTCGAACCAGTATAAATCTTGTGCCTTTCGTGCAGTTCTTTTAGTAGTTTAGATCCCATTGAGACGGAGAGGCTGAAGGTGAGATTTCCGCGCGCACCCTAGTGTTCGAACCTTAAGGGTCTGCCGGAACCCGAAATCTGACATTTGGCGCGCCAGGTAGGGGTGCGCCGGGATCCGTCTTCCACCGCTCCGCCCTCCTTCGGCCGCTGCAACCATGTGCGGCGCCAGCCGGGCTCGTGCCGCCCCGGCAGCCCTCGCCGGTGGGCGCCCTCGTTGTCCCCCGCCGCCCGCCGTCAACACCGCCACCGGCTCGGCGGGTAACAAGCTACAAGCACCACCCCAGCGTCGGCCTACGTGACAGAGCAACTGCACCGCGGCACCGGCGCCTCCGGTCATTGCGGCCCTCGTGGGCGGCTCGTAGGCGCCGCCCACAAGTCGCCATGTCAAGCCTTTTGCCCGCCGGGTTAGCACTGCTGCCGCGCGGCAGGGGGCTCCCCCAGACCAGGCGGCGAGCGAGGTCGATCTGACCTTCAGCTCGGAGGACCACCCCACCAACCCAGTCAGCTCAGGCGCGCTCCCCTTGTTGTGCACCCCCACCATCTGCCAGGTGGCTGTCACCCGGACCCTCGTCGACGGTGGCGCGGGCCTCAGCTTGCTTTCGGTCGAGACTTTCGACCTCTTCCGCATACCCCGGGAGCGGCTGCGACCCAGCCGATCCTTCTCGGGCGTCGGGGGCGGATCATCCGACTCCCTGGGGCAGATCCGGCTCCCGGTGACCTTCGGCACCTACGACAACTTCCGCACGGAGACGGTCGACTTCGACATCGCCCCCATCGGCCTTCCTTACAACGCCATCCTCGGCTACCCGGTACTGGCCCAGTTCATGGCCGCCACGCATCCGGCGTACAACCTCATGAAGATGCCCGGGAGCAATGGTACCCTCAGTATGCGCGGGGACACCGGGAGCTCGCCTTCAAGACAGCGGCGTCGGCATGGCCCGCAAACGCGGAGGCCCCAGAGCTCAAGGGGGCTGCGCCCACCAAGAAGAAGCAGCTGTTCACCCAGGACAAAGCAGAGACCAAGCAGATCCCCGTCGACGAGGACGGGTCCTCCGGCGCCACTTTCACCATAGGCGCCAACCTAGAGCCCGAGCAGGAGGAGGCCGTGGTCAAGTTCCTGCGCTCGAATAAGAAGGTATTTGCTTGGGAGCCGGATCAGCTGGCGGGGATCCCCAGAAGTGTCATCGAACACCACCTCAACGTATGCCCAAATGTGCGCCCCGTGAAGCAGAAGGCCAGGCGGCAGTCCACGGAGAAGCAAGCTTTCATCACCCAAGAGACCCGCAAGCTAGAGGCTGCAGGGGTCATTTGCGAGGTCCGATACCCGGACTGGTTGGCCAACCCTATCGTTGTTCCCAAGAAGGGGGGGGGGGAGAACGCATGTGTGTCGACTTCACCAACCTCAACAAGGCATGCCTGCAAGATCCGTTCCCGCTCCCCCGTATCGACCAGATTGTCGATTCCACTGCGGAGTGCGACCTGCTATGCTTCCTGGATGCCTTCTCCGGGTATCACCAGATCAAGATGGCTGTGGAAGATGTCGAGAAGACTGCTTTCTTGACCCCATGCAGGGTATACTGCTACACGTGCATGCCATTCGGGCTATGTAATGCGGGGGCAACCTTTCAGCGACTGATGCACATCACCCTGGGTCAGCAGCTCGGAAGGAATGTCGAGGCCTACGTCGATGACATAGTGGTGAAGTCTCGGGAGGCCAAGACCCTGATACAAGACCTGGAGGAGACCTTCGCGAGCCTCGACGCAGTAAACCTATGGCTCAACCCGGAGAAATGTGTGTTTGGCGTCCCCTCGGGCAAGCTCTTGGGGTTCCTCGTGTCCCATCGTGGCATCGAGGCCAACCCCAAGAAGGTCAAAGCGGTTGAGGACATGAGCCCGCCAAAGACCCTCAGAGAAATGCAGAAGCTCACGGGGCGCGTGACCGCGCTAGGGCGCTTCATCTTCAAACTAGGGGAGCGAGCGCTGCCTTTCTTCCAGCTGATGAAGAAGAAAGGGGCCTTTGAGTGGACTGAAGAAGCAGATAAGGCGTTTCAAGATCTCAAGAGATACCTGACCAATCCCCCAGTCATGGTGGCTCCGCGCCCTCAGGAGCCCCTGCTGCTGTACCTCGCCGCCACACCCTACTCCGCCAGCGCAGCCCTGGTGGCGGTTAGGGAGGAGCGCCAAGACAAGGCCGCAGCGGCAGCCCGAGGCAGGACAAAATGGGAACAAGGAAAGACTGCAGAAGCCGCAACCACAGCTGAGGAGGGTCAGCTGCCGAGGAATGCACCGGGGGCAAGAGAGGCCGCCCGACCAGATGGTCCACCTCTCGAGGCCACGACGCCCCGTGAGGCGCCCTTACCTCCCGAGGGCGCAGCAACCCCAGATGCTCCCAGCCTTGTCGAGCACCCAGTTTACTTTGTTAGCACGGTGCTACGGGACGCGAGGGCCCGGTACCCAATGCCTCAGAAGCTCCTCCTCGCGCTACTGGTAGCCTCGCGCAAGCTGCGTCACTACTTCCAGGCTCACCCCATCAAAGTCGTCTCGTCATACCCCCTGGAGAGGGTGCTCAGGAGCCCTAACTCAGCCGGAAGGCTCGCTGAATGGAACATAGAGCTGCAGGCATTTCAGCTCGAGTTCAGCACAACCAGGGTCATCAAAGGAGCAGCATTGGCGGATTTTGTGGCAGAATGGACAGAGGCACCAGGCCTCAAGGCCGATGAGGATCGGTCCCTCTTCCCGGGGAGTGAGGCACCAGAAGGCTGGGTCATGCACTTTGACGGGGCGTTCTCCAGACATGGTGCTGGGGCTGGAGCGGTGCTTATATCGCCCACTCAGGACAAGCTCTACTATGTCGTACAACTCTGCTTCCAACAAGGTGAAAAGGTCTCCAACAACATAGCGGAACACGAGGGTCTAATAGCAGGCCTGAAGGCTGCGGCAGCCCTGCGGGTGAAGCGCCTTACCATCAAGGGCGATTCACAGCTCCTCGTGAACTTCTCCAACAAGGTGTACGAGCCGAAAGATGAGCACATGGAAGCTTGCCATGCGGAGGTCCGCAGGATGGAGAAGCAGTTCTAGGGGCTGGAGTTGCAGCATGTGCCCCGTGGCACCAATCAGGAGGCCGACGACATCGCCAAGCGGGCATCCAGGCGGCTACCTCAGGAGCCTGGCGTCTTCGAGGAGAGGCTCTTCAAGCCCTCAGCCTTGCCGTCACTGTCAAACACGGCTCAGCCTCGGGAGGAGCTCCCCCAGCCACCAGCCTCAGGAGCCCCGGTCTATGGTCCGTCCTCAGGAGCACGCCTGCTCCTGACGGTGGAACCTCAGGAGGAGTGCTGGATCACCGAGCTCCGGAGTTACTTGACGCAAGGGACCATGCCTGAGAAAGAGGAGGAAGCGGAGCGAGTGGCGCGGCAGGCCACTGCGTACTACATCAGAGACGGAGAACTCTACCGAAAGCGGCCAAACGATGTACTCCTGCGTTGCATTTCCAGGGAGCAAGGAAAGGAGCTACTGGAGGACATACACGGCGGAGACTGCGGGCACCACTCATCATCGCGGACCCTCGTCGGCAAGGCGTTCTGTAGTGGGTTTTATTGGCCTACCGCACTCAATGACGCCGTAGAGCTGGTGAGAGCTTGTGAGGCCTGCCAGTTCCACGCCAGGCAAATCCACCAGCTGGCCGGAGGCCTGCAGACTATACCCCTTTCATGGCCATTCGCAGTCTGGGGGCTGGACATCCTGGGCCCGTTTCCTTGGGCGTCAGGGGGCTACCGCTACCTCTACGTCGCCGTGGACAAGTTCACCAAGTGGGCTGAAGTGGAGGCCGTCCGCACCATCCCCGCGGGCTCCGCGGTCAAGTTCATCAGGGGCATCGTGAGCCGTTTCGGGGTGCCGAACCACATCATCACAGACAACGGTTCGCAGTTCACCAGTAACCTCTTCAAAACATACTGTGCTAACCTTGGAACGCAGATATGCTACACTTCCGTGGCGCACCCACGAAGCAACGGCCAGGCCGAACGAGCCAACGCGGAGGTCCTGAGAGGCCTCAAGACCAGGACTTCAAGAAGAAGCTAGAGGCCTGCGGCCGAGGTTGGTACGACGAGCTTCAATCCGTGTTGTGGTCCATCCACACCACCGCGACCAAGCCGACTGGGGAGACCCCATTCTTCCTGGTCTATGGAGCGGAGGCCGTCCTCCCTCACGAGGTCAGACATCGCTCTGCACGGGTCCTGGCGTTCGATGAGGCGCAGCAGGACGCCATGCGGGGGACGGACCTCGTGTTGGGGGAGGAACGATGACGGGAAGCCGCGCTGCGAGCGGCGAGGTATCAGCAGGCGCTGCGGCGATATCACTGCCGCAACATCCGCCCCAGGACTCTCGAGGTAGGAGACCTCGTCCTCAGGCGGGTTCTCTCTAGGGAGGGGTTGCACAAGCTCTCTCCCATGTGGGAGGGCCCGTTCAAGGTTGTTCATGTTTCCAGGCCCGGCTCCGCGCGGTTGGAGACTCAGGAGGGAGTGCCAAACCAGAATGCGTGGAACATCCAGCACCTCCGGAGGTTCTACCCCTGAAAAGGCCCGGAGCCTGTGAAGCAAGGCGAGTGCCTGTGAAGCTATCGCGTTTTGGAAAGGCCCGGAGCCTGTGAAGCAAGGAGAGTGCCTGTGAAGCTATCACGTTTTGGAAAGGCCCGGAGCCTGTGAAGCAAGGCGAGTGCCTGTGAAGCTATCGCGTTTTGGAAAGGCCCGGAGCCTATGAAGCAAGGCGAGTGCCTGTGAAGCTATCACGTTTTGGAAAGGCCCGGAGCCTGTGAAGCAAGGCGAGTGCCTGTGAAGCTATCGCGTTTTGGAAAGGCCCAGAGCCTGTGAAGCAAGGCGAGTGCCTGTGAAGATCATCTCTTTTTGGAAAGGCCCAAAGCCTGTGAAGCAAGGCGAGTGCCTGTGAAGATCATCTCTTTTTGGAAAGGCCCGGAGCCTGTGAAGCAAGGCAAGTGCCTGTGAAGCTATCGCGTTTTGGAAAGGCCCAGAGCCTGTAAAGCAAGGCGAGTGCCTGTGAAGATCATCTCTTTTTGGAAAGGCCCGGAGCCTGTGAAGCAAGGCCAATGCCTGTGAAGCTCGCCGCCCCGTGACACTCTCACGTAATAATGAGTGGGGCTGTACACGCCCCGGAGTCTCAGGAGCGCCGGCCTCAGGCCCTGGGGCTCCCTCCCACGCCCAGTGGCAGCACTTAGCTCCGCGCTGGTGAGAAGACGTCGAAGACTAGATTAGGTGCCGGACGCGGCTTTCCCATTTGCTTTCCGCAGTTGACATGTTCATTTGCATTTGGAGTCTTATTGGAGTTATCGCTGTTGCTGATTTATGGTTCATCGATTTTCGCCCCTCGCTTTGGTTTCTCTTGTGAACAACCTCGCGAGGGATGGTGCTCAGGCGCCCTCGCGAGGGTTTCTGCCCTAGCCCCAGGAGGGTTTCACGGCCCTGGCGCATTACAGGAGCACCCCTACTAGTCTGTGCCCCTCGGGTACCATGACGCGCGCACAGGGCCTGTGTCGGTCGCCCCACTCCCCAGCAGGGGTCGAAAGCTATCTACGCACAGGCGTGAAATCAGGAAGTACAAAACTGAGATCAAGGTAATAGCTGAAGCGGCAACATTTCCCAACACGCCCCCAGGGGGCTCCATGCAACTGTTCTGTCTTACACAGGGAACAAAGGAGAAAGGAAGAAGACGAGCCTGGTGCCGCCCCTCCCGCATCGGCCCACGGCGGCGACAGAGGCTGCCCCGGGGCCTCAGGCGGACCCCCTCTCGTGCTGTGCCGGGGCACGACGGCGGGCGGACGAACCACCACCTCCTAGGCAGATCCGACGGCGCGGGGGAGGACTGCTGCCACCACTGGAGGAGTCGCTTGAGGAAGAGCTGACGAGGTCGGGGGAGTCTCTGACGCCCCCGCCCGCTCAGGTGCTATCTTCCCCATCACCATCGGAGCGGGGCCCGCGGACGCGGTCACCATCCTCAGGGCAGCAACCTACGTGGCGACCATCTTCCCCAAACATCCTCACGTAGAGGGTGGCGTCGCCATCGAACCTGAAGTGCAGAGTGCACCGACGCTCCAGGCCGCGAGCGCGAGCAAACACCTGCCAGCCGCGAGTGAAGACCAAGCCCCCACTGGCAGAGACCTCCAGCGCGACCCACGAGGACCTACTATAGCAGCCCTCCGCCTGGAGCCAGAGGCCGCCAGGAGCGCCGGCCGGGAGTTCGCCAAGGAGGAAGCGAGGGAGCGGGAGCCGGGCGCGAGCTGGCTCCGCCGACCAAACGACGAATTCCGGCGGTGCCTGCCCGGCGCGAAAGCGCGGCCTGGGGGAGTGCGCAACCCAGGCGCACCCTCCGGCTGCGGCGGCTTTCCCGCCGCCGCGCTGGGAGCCCCCCCCCCCCCCCCACGGCCGCTGGGAACTGCCGGGGCGGCCACCGGGTGCTTCCGGGGGCGCCCACGACCACGATTGGATGGGGGAGAGGCAGGACCGACCTGGAGGGCCTTCCCCTTCTCTGCGGCCGAGTACCTCCTCAATGGAGCCATCGCACCAAGACGGAGCAAGAACTGAGGTGAAGGAGAGAGCAAGAGAAGATGGACTTAACGGGCAAGAGTGGTGCCGTACTTATAGCCGGCGATGGCCAACCGCCGGTCTCCACGATCACAGGTAATCATAAGACGTTCTGCATGCAGGGACTTGTCCAACTTGCACGATCACCAAGGCGTCGTGGGGAAGCGAAGGCGCCACATCCAATCAACCGCCACGCGGCGTCCAAGGCCGCAGGCTGTTAGGGCCCATGGCGCTTCGCCCTTGCCCTTTTGCCTCTCGCCACGGCCAAGCCCATGCGCGCCTTGGGCCCGAGGGCTACTGTCGGCGTTCTGGGAACCGGGGTCCCCAGACTTGCCTGCCTGCGGCCTGCGGCGTGGCTCAAGTGGGGGCCCAGCACGGCCCATCCTCATCAACACGAGGCTCAAGACCCTCACGAGGGGCCAAGCCTCGCGAGGCGGACGACACATCACATCCTCAGGCACAGCCTCGTCAGGCTGGCTCGCGAGGAGGCGGAGAGTTCAAGGCAGGGTACCTCGCGAGGTGCCCATGATGCAAGCCATGACGACACGGGGCACCAGGCGGGTGCCAGCGCGCGCAGCGCCCCTCTTTCCTCTTTGGTGCAAAGGGAGCAAGCGTATCAGCGGAGTACCGAGGCATCAGGCAAAGGTGCCACTTCGGTGCAACGAGACCAAGGCCAGGAGGACCACGAGACGGAGGTCACCATGGAGCCCAACGCGGCGTCATCACCAGAGCCTTTGGCAGGCGAAGACTGCTTTTGTCAGGATAGATGTACTCGCTGTTCCCCTTAAAATTAGCCTGCCATTGTTGGATCCCTTCCCGCTCAATATTTGGGGAGAGGACCAGGGCCTCTATAAATAGGACCAGCCACCCACATAGCAAGGGGTTCGATTCCTGGTCGTTCGGTCCGGGCGACGGGAGAGAGAAAAGGCATAGAGAGAGAGAGAGAGGGTGACCGAACTCTTCACAATAGTTCATCACCTCAGCCAAGAACAGACCCTCGCGAGGCTGTTCTTCCTTGTATTGTTCATCATCACCAGCCCCAGGAGGCAATCCATCCACCACACACAAGAGTAGGGTATTACACCACATCGGTGGCCCGAACCAGTATAAATCTTGTGCCTTTCGTGCAATTCTTTTAGTAGTTTAGATCCCACTGAGACGGAGAGGTTGAAGGTGAGATTTCCGCGCGCACCCTAGTGTTCGAACCTTAAGGGTCTGCCGGAACCCGAAATCCGATAGTATTGTTCATCATCATCAGCCCAAGAGGCAATCCATCACACCACACACTGGAGTAGGGTATTACACCACAATGGTGGACCGAACAAGTATAAACCCTGTGTCTCTTGTGTCGTTCTTCCCATAGCTTAGATCTTAGCGAGGCGGAGGGGTGCAGGTAGGTAGGAGGCGAAATCTCCGCGCGCACCCGAGTGTTCGAACCTCAAGGGTCTGCCGGAACCTGAAATCTGACATTTGGCGCGCCAGGTAGGGGTGCGCCGGAATTCATCTTCCACCACCCCGTTCTCCTCCGACCATCGCGCCCATGTCCGACGCTCGTCGGGCCCGCGCCGAGCGCCAGGCCGCCCTCGCTTCCCGCGTCGTCCAGACGGCTCCTGTCGGTGAGCGTCCTCGTCATTCCCCGTCACCTGCCATCAACGCCGCCACCGGCCCGACGGGGGGTGAGCAGCAAGCATCGTCTCAGCATCCGTCCGTGCGGCAAGATGGCCGCACCGCTACTCCCTCGCTCACCCCAGCTGGTTCTTCGTCCCGCGCGCTCCGCGCACCCATGGAGGCTCGAGCTGCGCTCATCGTGGCAAACGAGCTCCTGTGCTACCACACCATTGACGACATCTACGAAGAATGGCTCGACCGCGTCATCGAGCTCGTCCACGCCGTAGGGGGCTCTCTTGCGCTGTCCGTTCCGCTGCACCGCACCCCGCCCCGCTCGGGCGACGAGGCTCCGGCGGTGCCCCGGCCGCCTCCTCAAGAAGGCGCCATGGCTCCAAGGCACGTGGCCCCTGGGCAGAACCCGCTCCGTCAGGTGCCAGCGCGGCAAGAGCAGAGCTGCCAAGAAGTCCCTCGCCCGCAAGAAGCTGCCCGGGCGCTCCCTGCTCCAGCACGTCGCGACCATGCTCCTACTCCCGCACGTCAAGACCCTGCACTGCTCCCAGCTGCAGCGCGTGGGGACCTGCAAGACCAAGCTCTCCGTCACCCAAGGCCTCCCGTGGCCATAGCAGGCTGCCCTGCCTTCACCACCGAGCTACGCAGCATCGCGTGGCCCGGCAAGTTCAAGCCAGACCTGCCTCCTCTTTACGACGGCACGGCTGACCCTGCGGAGTTCCTCCAGCTCTATGAGCTGGGCATCGAAGCTGCCAACGGGGACGAGAAGGTCATGGCTAACTAGTTTCCCATGGTGCTCAAAGACGGGGCCTGCACCTGGCTCCTGAACCTGGCTCCAGGCACGATCTCCTCCTGGGACGAGATGCGCACCCGCTTCATCGCCAACTTCCAAGGTACTCGCGACCGGCCACCCGCCGTGAGCGACATGCGCCGCATCAAGCAACAACCCGGAGAGACCCTGCAGAAGTACATCCAGCGCTTCAACAACGCACGCCTCAAGATTCCCAAGGTGACTGAGGAGGCCATTGTCCCAGCCTTCTCTGACGGCATGCGCGATGTCAAGATGAAGGAGGAGTTGGCGATGCATGAAGACATGTGCACTTCCTTGGAGCTATTCAACTTGGCAACCAAGTGCGCCAGCGCTGAGGAAGGGCGCCCCTTCCTCCTCGAGCTGCCTGCCGCAGACCCAGAAGAGAAGAAGCCCAAGGCCAAGGATGTGAAGCGCAAGGGGGCTGCCGTGCTCGCGACAGAACCAGACACCAAGCGGGGCAGAGATCATCCCAAACCTTCCAAGGGCAGTCGGTACTGTGTGTACCACGACCTCCACACCCACAACACCAACGAGTGTCAAGAGCTCCGAGCCGTGCGAGAAGGAAGGATCGGCCGTCGCCCCGACCGCGGTGACCAGGGCTACGGTCGAGGAGGAGGAAGGAATGCAGGGCACTGGGAAGACCGTGGTCTGCGCCAAGGGTGGCGCGGTCAACCTCGCGAGGATCGCTGGCAAGACCCGCCTCGCGAGGGAGACTGGAGGGATCAACCTCGCAAGGATCGCCCGCAAGGCAACGCAGGCCTCCCTCTGCTGCCTCCACAACCAAGGAGAAACGAGGACCGCCACTAGGACGAGGGGGCTGGGGGCTTTCAGGAGCCGCGCGCGATCGCCTGCATCTTGAGCGGGGCTCAAGCCCCAGCCTCTCAACGCATCTTCAAGCAGTTCGCCCGCGAAGTGAATGCAGTCCTCCCCAAGCTCGAAGCCACGCGCCCTCTCAGGTGGTCGGCGTGCGCCTTCACGTTCAGCTCAGCAGATCAGCTCAAGTGTGCGGCTACAGCCGGAGTCCTCCCGATGCTTTGTTCCCCAATCATCAGCAACGTGGTGGTCACCAGGACCCTCATCGATGGCGGGGCAGGGCTCAACATCCTGTCCGTGGAAACGTTCAACAATCTCCAAGTGCCCTACAGCTAGCTTCAGCCAACCAAGCCTTTCTCCGGAATCACCGACGGCTCCACGGTCCCGATTGGGCAGGTCCGCCTCCCTGTCACCTTTGGGGCACGCGACAACTACCGCACCGAGCTCATCGACTTTGACGTCGCTCACATTCACCTGCCGTACAACACCATCCTTGGGTACCCAGCGCTGGCCAATTTCATGGCCGTAACTCACCCCAGCTACAACGTTCTCAAGATGCCAGGAAGTGGCGGAGTCATCACGGTGACCTGTGAAGAGAAGGACGCAGTGTGTTCCCTGGAACGTGCCTTTCAGGCCGCGTCACTGGAAGACCCGGATCGCGGAAGCAAGAGGCTTCCCGAGACCGCCCCCAAGAAGAAGAAGACATCGTCCGGCCCGGCCCCTCAGGAGGCAGGCCCCTCTGGGCCCGTGCCTGCCCAGGGGAACCTCCTTCCATCGCATAGGAAAGCGCGTCCGGTGCCCTCCTCAGGCAGGGCTCAGGGGCTCTCCCCTGGAGGGCCACCGACCTAGCTAGGTTCACGAGGGAGGCGCTTGGGCACCACATGGAGGCGAGTTTCGAAGCACGTTTCCCTCAAGAAGGAGCAAGGCAAGGAGAGCCAGACCCTCAGGAGTTCGTCAACAAGGCCATTCAGGAGCTACAGGAGTCAAGAGTCATGAAAGGCGGCCGCCGCCTACCAGGAGTGGCTCCCCATCCAGGCGAGGATGGTGGGCTGCGCGTCTGCATCGACATACCAGGGCTCAACCGAGTCGCCTCTCTGGAGCGCCTCTGGCCCTCGCGAGTGGGGCGCTGTGGAGGTCCACCCCACAGCTATGTTCGCATGGCTTACGGCTTGCCGAACGCGGCTGCCACGTACCAGCGCCTCATGAGGGGCATCACGGAGGCACAAGAGGCCAGGCGTTCCACAGCCCTAGCGGAGATGGAGATGGTCCGCGAGGAGCCGCCAGTGCCTCCGGAGCCTCCCGAGGCCCCTGGGCCTGGGGGCTCGTGAGGATTGGCTTCCGCAGCCCACCGAGTCTGCTACACCAACACCCCTTCGTCCTCAACGTCATCAGGTGACATCTTTCAAGTTTCACTTCCAGCTGGGAGCGCCCCCCAGGGCTGCATTATTCCCAGGCCACATGGGTCCGTCCCTGTGGCATGTATCCCTTTTATTTCATGTTGTTAGCTTACCTTGTCGGGGGCGCCCCTCGGGTTGCATCATCCCCAAGTCGCTCGGGCCTGACCCAGTGATGTCCGCCTTCCCAGCATCTATTTGAATGAATCCACTCCTTCGCGGCTAATGTGCTTGACCTAGTTGCCCGCTCAACTGACGGAACTGCTCCCAAACGACACGACGCTTGCGCATGGGTCCATCCCTGCAACGCCGACAAACCTGAATGGCTGAGCTCTGTCCACGGCAGACCCGCATGGCGCCACCTCGTCAAGCCTTCAGTGCCTCATTACCCCTTGGAAGCAACCAACGGCTGACTGTCAATTGTCATGGCAACCCCTCGTTCTTTCTTTGATGGGTCTACAGGATCTCTTAAAGGAGCTGCGTCAGGCGAGGCCCTTGCGGTGTCTCCTTCACTCTCATCCGCGCGAACCGCTTGCACGTTAAAGGGGGGTGCCTGAGCATTGCGACTCAGGGCTCCTACTGGCTCTCCAGCTCTCACCCTCTGGCCTTGTCCACGGCATCGCGACCTGGCATACCAGCGACGGCTGAGACTCGCTCGAGGGCCGGGACCCGAGGACGTAGAGCAGAAAGGGGATCAAGGGCGAGAGGGGAGGGACACACGAGGACCTCGCCGAGCAACCTCGCGCCTGCCGATACACGGGCCCGGCGGCACACTAGAGAGCGGCCCGTGATTCTCGAGATAAGTCACCACCCGAAAGCGCCAGCTGCCATGGCACCATCCCCGCACCTAATGCAATCCCGTGTTAGCGACGCCGCTCTCCTTTCTCACCGTACGACGACTGCTTGAGCGCCAAAGGGGACCTCCTGAGCATCGCGACTCAGGGGCTCTTACCAGACTCCGGGTCGCTCACCTCCTGGCCTTGACCACGACATCGCGACCTAGCATACCAGCGACGGCTGAAGCCGCCTTGGGACTGGGACCTGTCGGTGCAGAGCACCAAGCCCTCGTGAGGTTCGAAAGGGAGAACTGAGCTAAGACGGAATGAGCAACTCGCACAATTCTACGATAAGGGTTATATTAACAAAACAGGATCACAGGCACCTTACAAGCCCCCACGGGACGCGTCTTTGATTCCTCGCAGGGAACAGATCCTAAAGGGACACTAACTACGCGCGCCCCTGCAAAAGACGCCATCAGCAACAGTGGGTCGTCAAGCACCGGTGCCAACCCCATCCAGATCAGAGTCGGCGGCGGCCTGACGAGCCCGCCCTGCTCCAGGAGCGGCACCGGCTCGGGGGCTCGTAGCTGTCGTTGCTCGTCTCCGGAGTCGCAAAGAGCTCACCGGAGTCGCTGGAACCTCCGACGCCTCCACCGCCTGAGGAGCCACCAAGGGAGCGGTTGGCGGGCCCAGTCCTCGCCGCATCAGGGTCCCGGCCACCACTCCCGGGGTAGCACTCCAGCCGGCGCCCGTTCGCATCGAAGACCTTGAAGAACATCACCGAAGCACCGTCGTACTCCAAGTGGATCGCGAAGGCACCTCTTGTCCTGCAAACCCGGGCGATTTCGCTCCAGCCCCAAGTCATGAAGACCTCGCCCGGGGCAACGACCGCGACCTCTGCCTCGGTCGCGAGGGTGCTGCAGCCGGCGTTCTGCAGCCAAAGCTCCAGGAGTTCTCCCTGCGGGATGATGGAAGCAAAGAAGGGAGGAAGGCGAATCCAAGACTAAGGAGGCATGGCGACGTGGAGCACGAACTCTCGGGAGGATCCCTTGGTGTGGACCCCAGGGGGGATGACCCACACCTTCGTGACCCGTCGGCACCGACGGCGGCGCCTCCCGTGGCGATCAGCATCAGCTCCTTCAGGGCCCTCGATGTGGGCGTACAAAGGAAGCGGGAACCCCGGCGGTGCCCGCTCGCACCAAGGCCTCGACACCACCTGATGGCCCCCCTCGTCCGGGCCACGGAGGATGAGCCGTTTCTTCGGCGGGAGCGGGTCTGGTTCCCCTCGGGGAGCCTTTCCCTTCTCTGCCATCGAGAACCGGCGGATCGGAGCCATCGCAGCAAGACGGAGCAAGGACCGGGAAGAAGGAGAAGCAAGGAGGGATGGACTGGAAGGGCGCGCGCCGTTCCGTACTTATGACCGGCAAAGGCCAACCGCTGACCTCCACGATCGCAGGTAATCATGACCCACTTTACATGCAGGGACTTGTCCAATCCGTGCAGTTGCCGAGGCGCCATGGGGAAGTGGAGGCGCCCATGCCCAATCAACCGCCACGCGGCGCCCAAGGCCGCAGGCTGTTAGGGACCGCGGCGCTTCGCTCTTGCCCTTCTGCCTCCCTGCACGGCCAAGTCCGGGCGTGCCTTGGGCCCGGGGGCTACTGTCGGCGTTCTGGGAACGGGGGTCCCCAGACTTGCCTGCCTGCGGCCTGCGACGTGGCTCAAAGGGGGCCCCAGCACGGCCCATCTTCACCAACACAGACCCAAGACCCTCGCGAGGGGCCAAGCCTCGCGGGGCGGACGACGCGGAGCTTCCTTAGGCACGGCCTCATCAGGCTGGCTCGCGAGGAGGCGGAGAGATCAAGGTGGGGTACCTCACGAGGTGCCCGTGACGCAAGCCATGACGACCAAGGGCGCCAGGCGGGCGCCAGCCCGCGCAGTGTCCTCCTTTCCTCTTTGGTGCAAAGGGGGCAAGCGCAGCCGCGGAGTACCGAGGCATCAGGCAAAGGTTGCCATTTCGGTGCAACAAGACCAAGACCAGGAGGACTGCAAGATGGAGGTCATCGTGGAGCCCAAGACGGCGTCACCACCAGGGCTTTGTGCAGGCGAAGACTACTTTTGTCAGGATAGCTAGTACTAGCTGTCCCCCTTCAAATTAGCCCGCCATTGTTGGCTCCCTTCTCGCTTGATATTTGGGAGAGGACCAGGGCCTCCATAAATAGGACCATCCACCCACAGGGTAGAGGGCAGAGCCAGAGAGGTTTAGAGAGACAAAGAGGCATAAACAATCGAGAAGAGAGAGAGACAGAGAAGGGTGACTGAACTCCTCCCAGCAGTTCCTCGCCCCAGCCAAGAACAGACCTTCGCGAGGCTGTTCTTCCTTGTATTGTTCATCATCATCAGCCCAAGAGGCAATCCATCACACCCCACACTGGAGTAGGGTATTACACCACAATGGTGGCCCGAACTAGTATAAACCCTGTGTCTCTTGTGTCGTTCTTCCCATAGCTTAGATCTTAGCGAGGCGGAGGGGTGCAGGTAGGTAGGAGGCGAAATCTCCGCGGGCACCCCAGTGTTCGAAGCTCAAGGGTCTACCGGAACCCGAAATCCGACAATTGTGGAAGGGAACATAAGGCTCTTGTTACTCCTTATACCTTATGCCCTTCTGATCTGAGTCATCCTATCTTTCCTATGGGGTTAAGGAACTAGGCTTTCTCTTCCATCTATCAGGATCACGAGTTATTACTCCGTAGTCCCATAGGTTTGGTTGATCAGAGTCATATTCTAGTTTTTGAGTACTGCCGGTGTAGTTTGATTAGTACTATCACAGAACCTTGAGTGATGATGTCGAGTGTGGTACTACCACACACTTTCCAGGATGTCTCATTTTGAGCATTCTACTGCCGTTATGCTGCCGGAATTGTCCTAGGAGTTTGAGAGATACTCATTCCCTTGTGCTACATTGTCCATCCTTAAGTTGATCCTGAATCCATCCTTGTTTTTCCTTGGTTTCGTTCTTGAGGATGTCGCCGGTTCACCAAAGTTCTGTTGCTCATAGCCGGAACCACGAAGATGGTAGGGATGATGATCCTCCCGACCAGCCTTCGTTGGCAGAGTTCATGTCAGAGATGGAGAGGAACAAGCGTGATCCTAACCGCCTGTTAGCACATATTGAGGAAAATACCACACATCTGTGCAAATAGTCTGCGACCATCCATGATTTCATCAGCTTGGACCCACCTACCTTCCATCATTCCATTGAGCCACTCGATGCAGATGACTGGCTCCGTAGCATCACTCATAAGCTGCGTTCCATGAACGTGGCTGAAGATGACAACGTCACCTATGCTACATATCACCTAGAGGGTCCTGCTAGTCTTTGGTGGCAGAACTACGAGGCCATGATTCCAGCTGGTCAGATTCCTCTCTAGAGAGATTTCACTAAGGCCTTTCGCGAGCATCACATTCCTCAAGCCCTCATCGATCGCAAGAGAGAAGAGTTCTGTAGTTTCAACCTGGGTAAGATGGTTGTTGATGCTTATAGTAGAGAGTTTGAGAACCTCGCCCGCCATGCTACAGAGGAGGTGCCCATGAACGCCAAGAAGTAGGCTAGGTTCCGAAAGGGTCTCAACCCCAAGTTGCGTCGTGATTTCACTTGCACCACTGCAGTACATTCCAGGCTCTTGTGAACAATGCCATTAATGCAGAGATAGCTCAGATCACTTACAAGGAGTCTCGTAAGCACACCCGTGATTTGGGTTCTTCCTCCGACTCTAGCTCCCGGAAGCGCCGGATTTGTCTTCCGAAGTCCGCTCTTCCACCTGGATATTCACCAAGCCCGTCTTATGTGGCTCCTCACCCAGTTCAGTTGTACGCTCCACCCAGGCCTATTGGTAGACCGACTGTTAATGTGGGTCCATGTCCTACTTTAGGGACTTGCTTCACGTGCGGAAAGCCAGGACAGTATGCATGTGACTACTCTCAAGACAATTATGCTCCACCCCGGCCTGAGAAGTTTGTTGGCCATGGTAACCCATCACACAAGATGATCAATGTCAAGTCAGCCCCCAGTGAACATGGATGTGTGCATCACGTCTTAGCTAAAAACACTCATGATGATTTGGATGTCGTTCTTGGTACACTCATTGTCAATTGTCATCCATCATCGGTTCTGTTTGATTCCGGAGCATCTCACTCCTTCATTTCTGAAAGCTATGCTAGCTTGCACAACATGTCATTTTGTGATATGCCCTCTCCACTAGTCATTCAAACTCCTAGATCCAAATGGTGAACTTCTAGTGTAAGCCATGGTAATGAAAATCATTGTTGGTAGACTTGTATTTCTTGCATCACTTATAGCCCTCAAGTCTATAGATATTAACATCATCTTGGGTATGGACTGGATGAAAGCTCATTATGCCAAGATTGATTGTTACACCAGGTCTATTCATCTCACACACCCATCTAGTAACATAGTCACCATCTCCACCAGAGTTGCAAAGCGTCAACTCTATTCTCTTAATGCCAGCCCTCTTCTAGACCTTGAGGATATCCCAGTAGTCCGTGACTTTCCAAGTGTCTTTCCAGAGGAACTGCAAGGTATTCCACCTGACAGAGATGTAGAGTTTGTCACAGATCTTATCCCAAGAACCGCCCAATTTCTAGGAGACCTTATAAGATGGTACCCTTAGAACTAACCGAGCTTAAGTAACAACTTGATGAGTCCTTGTAAAAGGGTTTCATCCATCCTAGTTCTTCTCCTTGGGCTTGCCCTGTCCTCTTCGTCAAGAAGAAGGATGGTACGGATCGGATGGTTGTATATTATCATCCCGTTAATTTGGTCACGATAAAGAATAAGTATCCGCTCCCTAGGATTAATGACATGTATGATCAGCTCACTGGATCCTCAGTCTTTTCCAAGATGGATTTGAGGTTAGGCTACTACCAAATCAACATCAGAAATGTTGACATTCCTAAGACGGCTTTTGTCACTCGTTATGGCCAGTATGAGTACACCATGATGTCCTTTGGTCGAGCCAATGCTCCAGCTACATTCTCCCGCTTGATGACCTCGATCTTCTTGGAGTACTTAGATAAGTTCACCATGGTTTACCTCGATGATATTCTTATTTACTCGAAGAACAAGGAAGAGCATGCCGAACAACTTAGACTTGTGTTAGAGAAACTCAGAGAGCACCGTCTTGATGCCAAGTTCTCCAAGTGTTAATTTTGATTGCCAGAAGTGACTTATCTAGGCCATGTGATCTCTGGCAAGGGCATTGCTGTCAATCCCGAGAGAGCTCAAGCCATTCTTGATTGGACTCCACCAGAAACAGTTATGAAAGTTAGGAGTTTCCTTGGCCTATCTAGTTATTGTCGCCACTTTGTTGAAAACTTCTCCAAAGTGGCCAAACCTCTCATGGAACTCCTTAAGAAAGATAAAAAGTTTGAGTGGTCCCCACAATGTGAGCACAGTTTTCAAGAACCGAAAACACGCTTGACTTCTGCTCCCATACTTGCCCCACCAGATTTCACTAAGGACTTTATTATCTATTGTGATGCCTCACGACAGGGACTAGGTTGCATTCTTATGCAAGATCACCATGTGATTGCCTATGCATCTCGACAGTTGCATCCACAGGAGGAGAATTATCCTACGCACGATCAAGAGCTTGCAGCTGTAGTCTATGCACTTAAGACATGGCAACATTACCTTATAGGTAAATGTTGCGAGATCTACACCGATCACCATAGTCTCAAGTATATCTTCACCCAACCAGATTTGAACCTTAGGCAAAGACGTTGGTTGGAGTTGATCTCAGATTACGATTTAGGGATTACCTACCCCAGGCAAAGCCAATGTCATGGCTGATGCACTAAGTTGTAAGTCCTATTGCAACAATCTCATGTTGCAACAGGGTCAACCACTTCTCCATGAGCAATTATGTAAGCTTAATCTTCACATTGCTCCTCAAGGATTCCTTTCTACCTTGGTGGCGAAACCTACACTTGTGGATCAAATCATAGAAGTCTGGAAGCATGATAAGGGAATCTCCCAAATCATAGAAGGCCGTGAGATTCTTCATGAGATTCATGCTGGGGACTGTGGTCATCACACTGAGTCAAGATCTCTAGTGGCTAATGCTTCCAGGCATGAATTTTTATGGTTGATGGCTCATGCAGATGCTGAGGACCTGGTGTGTAGGTCTGATGGTTGTCAGAAATTTGTAAGGTAGGCTTATGTACCAGCTCAGGAGCTGAGGATGTTCCCAATAACTTGGCCATTGGCGGTTTGGGGGCTTGATATGGTGGGGCCCTTTGAATGGTCTAAGGATAAGAAATCTCACTTGCTTGTTGCAGTTGGTAAATTTACCAAGTGGGTTAAGCTGAGCCTGTTGGCAATTGTGAGGCAGCGACTTCAGCTAAGTTCGTCAAAACACTGATCTTCCGCTTTGGTTATCCTAATAGTATCAACATAGATAATGGAGAAAATTTATCCAATGGTGCTATGAAACAATTCTGTCAGAGAGAGCATATCCGTCTTGATGTGTTGTTAGTAGCTCACCCACAGTCTAATGGGCAAGATGAGTGTGCTAATCAGGAGATATTAAAGAGGATGCTTATGTTTATCCACGAATACCCATGATATGAATGAATGTGATGCACTAGAATCAAAAAGAACAAGCACATGTATTGAATTGATCAAAAACTTACCAATCACTGTAATAGCTGCCTTCCAGTCCAATGTGCACAACCATCGTATTTGTTCCAAAAAGAACGTACGGTTTCCCAAGACTATGGAAGAGCTTTACGCACTGGTGGATAAGTGTTCTCAGATGGAGGAAGGAAGGAAGTTGCCCGGAGAGGAAGATTGCACCAATGCTGATTCAGAGGATGAGGATGAATCAACTAGTCAGAAGAAGAGCAAGAAGCGCAGTAAGAAGCGGAGAGATAAAGGAGTGATGACTGTTGAAGGTATTGGTACGCCTAGTACCGGCAAGAAGGCCAAAGACGAGGCCCCCGACAAGGAAGCCGCCGCGTGCACTGACTGTCGAGAAGCTGCTGCCGCCGATAAAGCCAGGAAGGGTGATGGGCCGTACTGCAAGATTCATCGGACCAAGGGCCACGACCTTCAAGAGTGTTATCAAGTTGAGCAGCTTGTCAAGAAACAGAAAGCAGGTATGAGGAGCGTGATAAGGAAATAGGTCAGAATGTTACTGGCGGTAAGGACCGAGGTGGTGAAGCAAACCGCCCCAGCAAACCCTTTCAGAACCAAGGAAAGCCCGCCAGGGGTCGAGAGATGGAAACCTATGATGATGAGAGTGATGGAGAGGATGAAGAGGAGTCCAGTCAGCAGGAATTTCAGAAGGCCACGGATGCCCTGTGCATTGAAGGAGGTGCATCTTTGCATGCTTCTCACCGCCAGCTCAAACAGTGGGCAAGAGAGGTCAATGACGTGGAACCAGTGCTAGAGGCTCGGAACCCTCTCAAATAGTCCCATATGCCCATCATCTTTGACGAGGAAGACCATCCTAGTCGTACCACTGTCGTAGGGTGTTTGCCATTTTTGGTCTCTCCACTAATCCGCAACCTCAAGGTCACGAAGATACTGGTGGACAGCGGGTCGGGCTGAATATGATTTCCTCGGCAGTAATCAACATGCTTCAGATAGGAGAAGAAGAGCTAGAGGTTACTGGCAAGTTTCAGGGAGTTAATCCTGGCAGGAGCCATCCTAAGGGAAAGATCACATTGCCGGATACATTTGGCGGAGAACTGAACTACTGGACTGAGAGGATTGTGTTTGATGTGGTTGATCTCCCCTTGTCGTACAATGGGATTCTTGGACGCCCCGCACTGGCCAAGTTCATGGCAACATCCCACTATGCCTATAACACATTGAAGATTCATGGGCCGCTGGGAGTCATTACCATCCCATCAGACAAGAAGGATGCAATCATTTGTGTTGACAAGATGTACCAGGACGCGGTCGCAGCAGAGGCAGCGGCAGCTCCCGCCAAGGACAGTAAAGGAAAGAAGAGAGATTGTAGGGACTTTGACAAAGAGTCCGGGAAGCATGCCCCCACCGAGTGCACGGCACTCGTTGACCACGTGCCGGAGTGTTCTAACAGCGAGAGATCCAGGTTGCTACACCATAAGTGAAGAAGGTCTCGGCAGGGCTAGTTGGCGTTGATGGTACTTGTACTATTAGCGCCACCCTCGATGACAAATAGGAAAGCATGCTCGTTGCCTTCCTGCGGGCGAATATCGGTGTGTTTGCTTGGCAACCATCTAATATCCCCGGTGTTCCCAAGGAGGTAATCGAGCACCACCTTGTTTTCTGCCCACATGCCCGACCTGCCAAGCAGAAAGTCCGGAAGCAGGCCTTGGAGAGGCAGCTGTTCATTACAGAAGAGATCAAGAAACTTGAGGCAACTGGTTTGTTCAGAGGAGTACTGCACCCCATGTGGTTGGCAAATACAGTGGTAGCCCAGAAGGCTAACGCGAAGTGGAGGTTGTGCATAGATTTCACAGATCTCAACAAAGCTTGCCCGAACGACCAATTTCCCTTGCCGTGCATCGTCCAGATTGTGGATTCCACTTCAGGTTGTGATTTTCTCTCCTTTTTGGATGCATATTCTGGGTATCACCAAATCTTCATGTCCATGGAAGATGAAGAGAATACATCATTTATCACCCCTTGTGGTACGTACTACTTTGTCCGCATGTCATTCGGACTCAAGAGTGCCGAGTCTACTTTTGCAAGGGCAACCCAAATTGGTTTTGAGCCATAGTTGCACAGAAACACAGAAGCCTATATGGATGATATTGTGGTCAAGACAAAGGATAATGCCACCCTTATTCAGGATTTGGAAGAGACATTTGATAGTCTGTGCAAGATCAATTTGAAGCTCAACCCGGAGAAGTGTGTATTTGGTGTTCCCTCTGGCAAGCTGCTTCGTTTCTCTGTATCTCATCATGGGATCAAAGCCAACTCCGACAAGATCAAGGCCATCGAGTAGATCCAAGCGCCAAGGAGAGTTAAGGATGTGAGGCGCCTGACAGGATGTGTTGGCACGCTAAGAAGATTCATTTCCAAGTCTGCCGAGCACGCCCTGCTGTTCTTCAAAATTTTGAAGAAGGTCAACCTGATGAAGTGGACCCCAGAAGCAGATGCAGCTTTGTGAGAGTTGAAAGCTTAGTTGTCCTCAGTACCTACCTTGGTTGCTCCCAGACCCCAGGAGCCATTGTTGCTATACTTGGCGGCAACCAACCAAGTGGTCAGTGCGGCCTTGGAATCCCAGCGGCAAGTAGATGAGGCAGAAAGTGAGGAGTGGTAGGATCAGAGAAGGGTTAGGACAACAATGAGCACGGTAGCAATAACCACCCCAAGGATGCGGCAAGGAAGAAAGTGGTGCATCGCCTAGTGTACTTCGTCAGCTCCTTATTACAGGGTGCTAGATCGAGGTACTCTGGTGTGCAGAAGTTGATCTTTGGTCTAATCTTGGCCTCAAGGAAACTTCACCACTACTTCCAAGCCCATGAGATCACGGTTGTTACTCACTTCCTGTTGCAAAGGATACTCTGAAACCTTGAGGCTACTGGCAGAATAGTGGAGTGGGCTTTGGAGTTATCCAGCTCTGGTTTGAAGTTTGAGAGCACATCAACCATCCAGAGCAGGGCGTTGGCAGAGTTTATTGCACAGTGGATGCCAACCCCTGATGAGGAGGTGACAAAGACGATTACCCCCGGCAAGGAATCGCCCCAAAAATGGATTATGTATTTTGATGGTGCTTTTTCCCCACAAGGTGCAGGAGCTAGCATGCTCCTTGTCGCCCCCTCCGGGGAGCACTTGAAGTACGGCGTGAAAATGCATTTTGCCTGGGAAGAAGCAACCAACAATACAACTAAGTATGAAGGGCTACTTGCAGGGCTTAGGATTGCAGCCAAATTGGGAATTAAGAAGCTGATCATTCGAGGAGATTCACAACCTGTGGTGAGAAAAGTCAACAAGGCTAATCAATGTCCATTGATGGAGGCATACATCAAGGAAGCGAGGAGATTGGAGGAGCACTTTGACGGATTGCAAACAGAGCACGTACCCCGTGCGGAAAATAGCATAGCTGATCATCTGTCAAAGTGTGTTGCGCAGAAGCTTCTAGTGGAACCAGGGACTTTTGTTCTCCATCTCACTCAGCCCTCCCTATCCCCGATAACAATTGCCTAGAAAACAAGAAAATTGGACACTAGAAAGCCTCTCCCGGTAGAGTCGTCCGCTCGCGGCAGATTCCCTACCGGAAAAAACTCCTCACAGCCTGTCAGACCACCCCCTCTAGCTGGGTCCACGAACCCCGCGAACGAGGCTGGTGCTCCCGTAGCAAAGGTAGTGCCGCTAATCCTTGTTGCCAAGCCCCAGGCTCCCACTTGGACAAGGCACATTGTCCACATCCTCCAAACCGGAGAGCTTCCTGGCGACAAAGATGAAGCTAAAATAAGTAGCCCGGAGGGCCAGTATGTATCCGTTTTTCAATGACACACTATACAGAAGGAGGCCCAACGGTGTGAAATTGAAGTGTGACTGCAGGGAAGAATGAAAGGAACTGCTGGCTGAGATTCATAGACGAATGTGCGGCTCCCACATTGGATCAAGGGCATTAGTTGCGAAAGCATTCCAGCAAGGATTCTATTGGCCCACAACCCTCCAAGATGCGGTCCGGCTAGTCATGACATGTGAATCCTGTCTACTTCAAAATCTTGTCAAGGTATGTACTCATTGAAAAACTTATCAAGCGTCTTGATCTATCTCTATAGATCTTGATGCTCAATATGTAAGCAGCTTCACCGAGGTCTTTCTTTGCAAAACTCCTTTCAAACATTCCTTTATGCTTTGCAGAATAATTCTACATTATCTCCGATCAACAATATGTCTTGCACATATACTTATCAGAAATGCTGTAGTGCTCCCACTCACTTTCTTGTAAATACAGGCTTCACCGCAAGTCTGTATAAAACTATATGCTTTAATCAACTTATCAAAGCGTATATTCCAACTCCGAGATGCTTGCACCAGTCCATAGATGGATCGCTGGAGCTTGCATATTTTGTTAGCACCTTTAGGATTGAAAAAACCTTCTGGTTGCATCATATACAACTCTTTTTTAATAAATCCATTAAGGAATGCAGTTTTTTTATCCATTTGCCAGATTTCATAAAATGTGGCAATTGCTAACATGATTCGGACAGACTTAAGCATAGATACGAGTGAGAAACTCTCATTGTAGTCAACACCTTGAACTTGTCGAAAACCTTTTGTGACAATTCTAGCTTTGTAGATAGTAACACTACTATCAGTGTCCATCTTCCTCTTGTAGATCCATTTAATCTCAATGGCTCGCCGATCTTTGGGCAAGTCAATCAAAGTCCATACTTTGTTCTCATACATGGATCTCATCTCAGATTTCATGGCCTCAAGCCATTTTGCGGAATCTGGGCTCATCATTGCTTCCTCATAGTTCGTAGGTTCGTCATGGTCAAGTAACATGACCTCCAGAATAGGATTACAGTACCACTCTAGTGCGGATCTCACTCTGGTTTACGTACGAGGTTCCGTAGTAACTTGATCTGAAGTTACATGATCATCATCATTAGCTTCCTCACTAATTGGTGTAGTAGTCACAGGAACAGATTTCTGTGATGAACTACTTTCCAATAAGGGAGCAGGTACAATTACCTCATCAAGTTCTACTTTCCTCCCACTCACTTCTTTCGAGAGAAACTCCTTCTCTAGAAAGGATCCATTCAAAGCAACGAATATCTTTCCTTCGGATCTGTGATAGAAGGTGTACCCAACATTTTCTTTTGGGTATCCTATGAAGACGCACTTCTCCGATTTGGGTTTGAGCTTATCAGGTTGAAACTTCTTCACATAAGCATTGCAACCTCAAACTTTAAGAAACGACAGCTTAGGTTTCTTGCCAAACCATAGTTCATACGGTGTCGTCTCAACGGATTTAGATGGTGCCCTATTTAACGTGAATGCAGCTGTCTCTAATGTATAACCCCAAAACGATAGTGGTAGATCGGTAAGAGACATCATAGATCGCACCATATCTAATAAAGTACGGTCATGACATTCGGACACACCATTACACTGTGGTGTTCCAGGTGGCGTGAGTAGTGAAACTATTTCACATTGTTTTTAACTGAAGGCCAAACTCGTAACTCAAATATTTTACTTCTGCGATCATATTGTAGAAACTTTTATTTTTGTTACGATGATTCTCCACTTCACTCTGAAATTCTTTGAACTTTTCAAATGTTTCAGACTTGTGTTTCATCAAGTAGATATACTCATATCTGCTCAAATCATCTCTGAAGATCAGAAAATAATGATACCTGCCGCGAGCCTCAATATTCATCGGACCACATACATCAGTATGTATGATTTCCAACAAATCTGTTGCTCGCTCTGTTGTTCCGGAGAACAGAGTCTTAGTCATCTTGCCCTTGAGGCATGGTTCGCAAGCATCAACTGATTCATAATCAAGTGATTCCAAAAGCCCATCAGCACGGATTTTATTCATGCGCTTTACACCAATATGACCTAAACGGCAGTGCCACAAATAAGTTGCACTATCATTATTAACTTTGCATCTTTTGGTTTCAATATTATGAATATGTGTATCACTATGATCGAGATCCAACGAACCATTTTCATTGGGTGTGTAACCATATAAGTTTTATTCATGTAAACAGAACAACAACTTATTCTCTTACTTAAATGAATAACCGTATTGCAATAAACATGATCAAATCATATTCATGCTCAACGCAAACACCAAATAACACTTATTTAGGTTCAACACTAATCCCGAAAGTATAGGGAGTGTGCGATGATGATCATATCAATCTTGGAACCACTTCCAACACACATCGTGACTTCACCCTTAACTAGTCTCTGTTCATTCTGCAACTCCCGTTTCGAGTTACTATTCTTAGCAACTGAACTAGTATCTAATACCGAGGGGTTGCTACGAACACTAGTAAAATACACATCAATAATCTGTATATCAAATATACCTTTGTTCACTTTGCCATCCTTCTTATCCAACAAATGCTTGGAGCAGTTCCGCTTCCAGTGACCAGTCCCTTTGTAGTAGAAGCACTTAGTCTCAAGCTTAGGACCAGACTTGGGCTTCTTCACTTGAGCAGCAACTTGCTTGCCGTTCTTCTTGAAGTTCCCCTTCTTACCATTGCCCTTTTCTTGAAACTAGTGGTCTTGTCTACCATCAACATTTGATATTTTTCTTGATTTCTACCTTCGTTGATTTCAGCATTACGAAGAGCTTGCGAATCATTTCCGTTATCCCTTACCTATCATAGTTCATCACGAAGTTCTACTAACTTGGTGATGGTGACTAGAGAATTCTATCAATCACTATCTTATCTGGAAGATTAACTCCCACTTGACTCAAGCGATTGTAATACCCAAACAATCCGAGTACATGCTCACTGCTTGAGCTATTCTCCTCCATCTTTTTAGCTATAGAACTTTGGTGGAGACTTCATATCTCTCAACTCGGGTATTTGCTTGAAATATTAACTTCAACTCCTGGAACATCTCATATGGTCCATGACATTCAAAACATCTTTGAACTCCCGATTCTAAGCCGTTAAGCATGGTGCACTAAACTATCAAGTAGTCATCATATTGAGCTAGCCAAACGTTCATAATGTCTGCCTCTACTCCTGTAATTGCTCTGTCACCTAGCGGTGCATCAAAGACATAATTCTTCTGTGCAGCAATGAGGATAATCCTCAGATTAAGGATCCAATCCACATCATTGCTACTAACATTTTTCAAAATAATTTTTCTCTAGGAAAAAAATAAACTGGGAGCAACATCGCGAGCTATTGATCTACAACATAGATATGCTAATACTACCAGGACTAAGTTCATGATAAATTAAAGTTTAGTTAATCATATTACTTAAGAACTCCCACTTAGACAGACATCCCTCTAATCTTCTAAGTGATCACATGATCCATATCAACTAAACCATGTCCGATCATCACGTGAGATGGAGTAGTTTCAATGGTGAACATCACTATGTTGATCATATCTACTATATGATTCACGCTCGACCTTTCGGTCTCCGTGTTCCGAGGCCATATCTGTTATATGCTAGGCTCGTCAAGTTTAACCTAAGTATTCCGCGTGTGCAACTGTTTTGCACTCGTTGTATTTGAACGTAGAACCTATCACACCCGATCATCACGTGGTGTCTCAGCACGAAGAACTTTCGTAGCGGTGCATACTCAGGGAGAACACTTGTACCTTGATAATTATTGAGAGATTATCTTATAAAGCTACCGTCGAACTAAGCAAAATAAGATGTATAAAAGATAAACATCACATGCAATCAAAATATGTGACATGATATGGCCATCATCATCCTGTGCCTTTGATCTCCATCTCCAAAGTATTGTCATGATTTCCATCGTCACCGGCGTGACACCATGATCTCATCATCTTGATCTATATCAATGTGTCGTCACATGGTCGTCTCGCCAACTACTGCTCTTGCAACTATTGCTATCGCATAGCGATAAAGTAAAGCAATTATTTGGTTCTTGCATCTTATGCAATAAAGAGACAACCATAAGGCTTCTGCCAGTTGCCGATAACTTCAACAAAACATGATCATCTTATACAACAACTTATATCTCATCACGTCTTGACCATATCACATCACAACATGCCCTGCAAAAACAAGTTAGACGTCCTCTACTTTGTTGTTGCAAGTTTTACGTGGCTGCTACGGGCTGAGCAAGAACCATTCTTACCTACGCATAAAAAACACAACGATAGTTTGTCAAGTTAGTGCTGTTTTAACCTTCTCAAGGACCGGGCGTAGCCACACTCGGTTCAACTAAAGTTGGAGAAACTGACACCCGCTAGTCACCTGTGTGCATAGCACGGCGGTAAAACTAGTCTCGCGTAAGCGTACGCGTAATGTCGGTCCGGGCCGCTTCATCCAACAATACCGTCGAACCAAAGTGTGACATGCTAGTAAGCAGTATGACTTATATCGCCCACAACTCACTTGTGTTCTACTCGTGCATATTACATCAACGCATAAAACCTAGGCTCGGATGCCACTGTTGGGGAACGTAGTAATTTCAAAATTTCCTACGCACACGCAAGATCATGGTGATGCATAGCAATGAGAGGGGAGAGTGTTGTCTACGTACCCTCGTAGACCGGAAGCGGAAGCGTTAGTAGAACGCGGTTGATGTAGTCGTACGTCTTCACGGCCTGACCGATCAAGCACCAAAACTACAGCACCTCCGAGTTCTAGCACACGTTCAGCTCGATGACGATTCCCGGACTCCGATCCAGTAGAATGTCGGGGAAGAGTTCTGTCAGCACGACGGCGTGATGACGATCTTGACGTTCTACCGTCGCAGGGCTTCGCCTAAGCACCGCTACAATATTATCGAGGATTATGGTGGAAGGGGGCACCGCACACGGCTAAGAGATCAATGATCAATTGTTGTGTCTTTGGGGTGCCCCCCTACAACCGTATATAAAGGAGCAAGGGAGGAGGAGGCCGGCCCTAGGAGGGGGCGCGCTAAGTGTGGAGTCCTACTAGGAGTCCCTAGTCCTAGTAGGATTCCACCTCCCATATGGAATAGGAAAAGAGGAAGGGAAAAGGCGAAGGAAGGAGGGGGGCGCCCCCCCCCCCCTCCCTAGTCGAATTCGGACCAGACCAAGGGGAGGGGTGCGGCCACCCTTGAGGCCCTTTTCCTTCTTTCCCGTATGGCCCAATAAGACCCAATACGTATTCCCGTAACTCTCCGGTACTCCGAAAAATACCCGAATCACTCGGAACCTTTCCGATGTCCGAATATAGTCGTCCAATATATCGATCTTTACGTCTCGACCATTTTGAGACTCCTTGTCATGTCCCCGATCTCATCTGGGACTCCGAACTCCTTAGGTACATCAAAACTCATAAACTCATAATATAACTGTCATCGAAACCTTAAGCGTGCGGACCCTACGGGTTCGAGAACAATGTAGACATGACCGAGACACGTCTCCGATCAATAACCAATAGCGGAACCTGGATGCTCATATTGGCTCCTACATATTCTACGAAGATCTTTATCGGTCAGACCGCATAACAACATACGTTGTTCCCTTTGTCATCGGTATGTTACTTGCCCGAGATTCGATCGTCGGTATCTCAATACCTAGTTCAATCTCGTTACCGACAAGTCTCTTTACTCGTTCCGTAATACATCATCCTGCAACTAACTCATTAGTTGCAATGTTTGCAAGGCTTAAGTGATGTGCATTACTGAGAGGGCCCAGAGATACCTCTCTGACAATCGGAGTGACAAATCCTAATCTCGAAATACGCCAACCACACAAGTACTTTCGGAGACACCTATAGAGCACCTTTATAATCACCTAGTTACGTTGTGACTTTTTGTGGCACACAAAGTGTTCCTCCGGTAAACGGGAGTTGCATAATCTCATAGTCATAGGAACATGTATAAGTCATGAAGAAAGCAATAGCAACAAACTAAACAATCAAGTGCTATGCTAACGGAATGGGTCAAGTCAATCACATCATTCTCCTAATGATGTGATCCCGTTAATCAAATGACAACTCATGTCTATGGTTAGGAAGCATAACCATCTTTGATCAACGAGCTAGTCAAGTAGAGGCATACTATTGACACTCTGTTTGCCTATGTATTCACACATGTATTATGTTTCCGGTTAATACAATTCTAGCATGAATAAAAAACATTTATCATGATATAAGGAAATTAATAATAACATTATTATTGCCTCTAGGGCATATTTCCTTCATGCAGCTCGCACAGCCGCCCGAAGACGATCTTCCTCAAGGAGCGTTGCGTCATCTTGCAGCAACTGCTCTTGCTCAAGCTCATCATAAGCGAGCACTCGAGGTGACCCGTGCGTGAGTTCCGTGGGGAGAACTGCTTCTGCCCCGTAAATGAGGGAGACAGGGGTCTGGCCAGTGGCTCGATTTCGTGTCGTTCTGATTAACCAAAGAACCGCTGGCAATTCATCAGTCCAGCGCCGTCCGCACTTGCGTAGCCTGTCAAAAGTTCTTGTTCGGAGGCCTCGCAATACTTCAGCATTCGCCCTCTCAGCCTGGCCGTTGCTTCGTAGGTGTGCAACAGAAGCAAAACAGACCTTGCTGCCGAGGTCCTGGATGTACTGCATGAAGGTGCGGCTCGTGAACTGTGTGCCGTTGTCGGTGATGACTCTATTTGGCACAACAAAATGGCAGACTAGTCCCTTGAAGAACTTGACGGCCAACTATGCTGTCACCTTTCTCACTGCCTCCATATCTGGCCACTTTGTGAACTTGTCGATTGTGATGTACAAGTACTCAAAGCCCCCAATAGCATGGGGAAAGGGGCCCAGTATGTCGAGCCCCCAGACCGAGAATGGCCAGGAAAGAGCGATTGTGTGGAGAGCTTGAGCCGGTTGACGATGCTTCTTTGAATGGAACTGGCACACTTCACACTTGGTTACTAAGGCTGTTGCATCCTGGAAGGCAGTGGGCTAGAAGAAACCTTGCTGGAATGCCTTGCCGGCAAGGGCCCTCGACCCTATGTGGGATCCACATATGCCTCCGTGCCAACAACTCTAGTCCTTCCTCCTGGGGAATGCACTTCAATTTCACACCGTTTGGCCTTTTTGTCTACAAAACATTGGCGACGAACTGATACATGACAGATCGACGGGCTACTTTCTCCACCTCTTCCTGCTCCTCAGGAAGTTCCCCTGTTTGGAGGAATTAGATGGTATGTTGTGCCCATGCCAGAGCTTGAGGCTCGACGACAAGGGCTAAAGGCGTTTCCTCTGCCATGGGAGCGGCTGTCTCTACAGCCAGGGCTTGACGCCCTGTCGGAGTCTGTTGCCCCATGGCAGGCCTAGTGTCCATGGCAACGACTTTGCCGGCAGCTCCTGGGAGCTCAGCGGGGAAAGTACTTGCCGGGGCCTGATTTCCTTCACTTGTTGAGCCTTTCGATGGTTAAACAGATGGTTGAGTCAATCGAAGCACAAAAGTACCTGGTTCCACAGGCAATTTGAAGGCAGCGGGTTTCGACAAGTAGTCAGCGATGCCATTCTCCACTCGGGGAACATGCTCCGCTTGTATACCGTCAAAACGCTCTTCCAGCTTCCTCACTTCATCTACGCAGGCCTCTATCAATGGGCTTTGATAATCTTTGTTAACTTGCTTAACAACAAGCTGAGAATCACCCCTGACGATGATCATCTTGATTCCGAGGTCTACCGCGATCCTGAGACCTGCAAGTAACCCCTCGTATTCAGCAGTGTTGTTTGCTGACATCTCCATGGGAAAGTGCATACCAGTACCGGCGCCTTGCAGCGAGAAAGCCCCGTCAAAGTACATAATCCAGTCACGAGTTGTTTCCTTGCCGGGGAGAGTGGTCTCCTGAATCTCTTCATCGGGCGTTGAGGTCCATTCCGCGATGAACTCCGCTAAGACTCTACTCTGAATTGTCGAAGTGCTTTCAAACTTCAAACGAAGGCTTGACAGTTCCAAAGCCCATTCCACAATCCTCCCGGTTGCGTCTGGGTTATGAAATATCCTTTGCAACGGGAAGCAGGCGACGACAGTGATTTTGTGTGCTTGGAAGTAATGACGCAGCTTCCTCGAGGCCATAAGGAGGCAGAGGAGTAATTTCTGCACACCAGAGTACCTTGACCTAGGCCCCTGTAAGAGGGAGATGACAAAGTAAACCGGGTGCTGCATCATCTTCTTCTTCTGCACTATTTTCATTCGGTTGCGTCGCTTCTGCTTCGCCAGCGCCAGACTCTGCCATGGGCCTTGCCTTACTGGCACCAGGCCCTACTCGGGGGAGTTTCGGTTTGCCATTCGCCAGCCCTGCTGTTGCCATTGCCTCTTCGTCGACCTCCCTCTGTGCCACTAGCGCGACGCTGACCACTTAGTTCATTGCCGCTAGATATAGTAGCAAAGGTTCTTGTGGTTTAGGCGCAACCAGTATTGGCGTAGAGGAGAGGTAGTTCTTCAAATCCTGCAGGGCCGCCTCGGCCTCTAGGGTCCATTCCATTGGGCCTGCCTTTTTCAAGATTTTGAAAAAGGAAAGGGCACATTCATCAGACTTGGAGATGAATCTGCTCATGGCGGCAAGGCAGCCAGCGAGCCGACATACATCCTTGATCCGCCTAGGTGCCTCGATCTGCTCAATGGCCTTGATCTTGTCTGGATTCGCCTCAATCCCACATTGTGAAAGAAAGAACCCAAGTAGTTTGTCGGACGGAACACCGAAGATACACTTCTCAGGATTCAGCTTTAGGTTGATCTTGCACAAATTTGCAAATGTCTCATCCAAATCTTGTACAAGTGTTGCCTTGTCCTTGGTTTTGACCACTATGTCATCCATATAAGCTTCCATGTTTCTATGTACCTGGGGCTCAAAACCAATTTGGACTGCTCTTGCAAACATTAAGACATCACTCTTCAACCCAAAAGGCATTCATAAGAAACAATACGTACCACATGGGGTGATGAATGTTTTCTTCTCTTCATCTTATCTCGCAATGAAGATCTGGTGGTATCCTGAGTAGGCGTCAAGGAACGATAACAAGTTGCACCAGGCCGTGGAGTCAGCAATCTGGTCAATGTGCGGCAACGGGAAAGGGTCCTTTGGACATGCCTTATTGATATCTGTGTAATCAATACATAGCCTCCACTTCCCATTTGCCTTGCGCACCACCACCGGATTGGCCAACCATGTCGGATGAAGTACTCCGCTCACCAAGCCTGCCGCTTCAAACTTCCTGATCTCCTCCATGATGAACTCCTGTCGTTCCAAAGATTGCTTCTCGACCTTCTGCTTGACGAGTCGTGCATGAGGACAAACAGCAAGATGGTGCTCAATCACCCCCTGGGAATGCCAGGGATGTCGGATGCTCGGCATACAAACACATCGATATTCGCCCGCAGGAAGGTGACGAGCGCGCCTTCCTATTTGCTGTCAAGGGAGGAGCTTATGGTGAAGGCCCCTCCCGTGCCAACCTCCTTGACGGACACCTTCTTGGTCTCTAGTGGAGTAGCTCTAGATTTCTTGCTCTTGCCGGTGGAGTCGTCTGGCACGTCCTAGATGGGAGCATATCACTCCGAAGAGGTGCGCTTGCCAGAGTGGGTGTGAGAGGTCTTGCCAGTCTTCTTCCCTCCCGGGGCTTCGGCCGCAGGAGCAAGTGCCTTGGCGGCAGTCGTTGTAACTGCCTCGCGGTAGAGTTGGTCAGCGCAGATCAGCACATCCTTCTTGTCGGAGGGGACACTGATGATAGTCATCGGCCCAGGCATCTTCAGCGTGTTGTAGGCGTAATGTGAGGCCGCCATGAACTTAGCTAGTGCCGGTCGGCCGAGGATCCCATTGTAGGGCAAGGGGATCTCGGCTACATCGAAAACAATCCTCTCTGCCTGTAGTTTAACTCGCCCTCAAACGTCATGGGCAGCGTGATCTTACCCTTCGGCTGACTCCTTCCTGGGTTGACCCCTTGAAATGTGCCCGTCTCTTCGAGGTCTCCATCAGGAATCTACAGCCTTTTGATCACAACAGGCGAGATCAAGTTCAGACCGGCCCCGCCGTCAACTAGCATTTTTGCCACCGTCGACGCACATGGCCTCTGTAGCTTTCTGGAACTCATGCTTGCCGGACTCGTCGTCCTCGTCATGACCATCGTCTTCCTACTTCTTGTCGCGGCCCCGGGCAGGCCTCTCTTGCTGGTTATCCTTGCCGCGGTGACCTCCTTAGCCGCCACGCTTCTTGTCGGTCCTACGGCACCATCCTGGCCCTTCTCCTTGTCCCGCCTCTCATACTCAGCATTTTGCTTCTCAGCAAATAGCTCAACTTGTCGGCAATTCTGGAGGTCGTGGCCCTTGGTGCGGTGGATCTTGCAGTACGGCTTGTCGGAGCCTCCTGGCTTGTCGGCAGGTGCCAAGGCCAGGCAAGCGGTGCACCCGGCAATTTCCTTGTCGGGGTCGTCAACCTTGGCCTTCTTGGCAGCGCCGGTGTCCTCGGATCCCTCGACATCAAGCATGATCTTTCCCTTGCGCTTCCTGTTGCGGCGCCGGCCTTTCTTCGTTGGGGCGCCTGGGTCTTCGTCTGTGGAGTCGGTTTCCGCACCGGCGTCCTCGCTGGGGTACTTTGTCCCCTCTTCAGCTCGAGTGCACCTATCGGCTAGAACATAAAGTTCGGCCACATCTTTGACCTTGTTCATCGCCAACTCTTCACGCATCTTGCGGTTGGGCACATTCTGATGGAATGCGCTGATCACGGCGGTAGGATGAACATCTGGGATGTTGTACTGCACCCGGCTGAACCTTTGTATGTACTTGCGCAGGTTTTCACCTTCCTTCTGGAGGATGATTTGCAAATCGCTTGCCTGGCCATGAGCTTGGTGGCCTCTAGTGAAGGAGCCAATAACTCATGACACAAACCCATCCAAGAAGAAATCGAATCCGCCGGCAAGTGCATCAACCATGACATAACATTGGGTTTAAGTGCCAACGGGAAATAATTGGCAAGCACCTTGACATCGCGAGCTCCAACAGCTTGCATAGCGATGGTGTAGATGTTGAGGAACTCCGGCGGGTGGGTCTTGCCACTGTACTTCTCGCCAACGTCGGGCTTGAACGTGCGTTGGGATGGCCACTGGAACTACCGCAACTCACGGGTAAAGGCTGGGCAGCCCACCTCGTAGGGTAGGCCGCCAGAGCCTCCCGGTGCTGAGTGGTCCATAGAGAGCCCCGCCCGCCTATCTGATTGGTGGCGTGCTTCGCGCCGGTGCTTGATGGTGGTTCGAGCGTCTTCATGGGCTGGCTCCCGAAGAACTTGGCGCTGATCGTGGTGGGTCCATGGGTCAGACGATGCTATGGAAATGTTATCACAAGCGTCATCACGACGGATTGACACCCGCGGTGGCTGGCGTGGGGGAGGAGAGTGCACCGGCCGCAGCACCTCTGGTCTTTCCACCACTGGCTTGCGGTGGCTCGACGGAGCACCGGCCTGAGGGCCCCGCTGGTCATGGCTCATCTTTGTTGGCAACGCCGACGAGGCTCCGGATGGTGGCTCTCCACTCGTCGAGCTTTTCCGAAGTAGGAGGAAAGTCGAGGAGCAACTGCACGCAAGCCAAAGCTTCTGCTGGCATGGGTGGCGGTGAAAGCTGCGTGGACCGTGACCCTCTCCGACTTCTAACCATGTTAGAAGGAGCTCTATCATGGCCTTGCGGCTGTGTGCCATTTTCGCCAGCGCCTCGACGTGCATGCTAGCCTTTACGTCCCGTGAATGAGGTGCAGGACTCTTCCCACGGTGGCGCCCGGGGTCACCAGCG
The DNA here is from genome assembly GCA_034509565.1 of Triticum monococcum. Taxonomy (NCBI): domain Eukaryota; kingdom Viridiplantae; phylum Streptophyta; class Magnoliopsida; order Poales; family Poaceae; genus Triticum; species Triticum monococcum. The sequence continues at coordinate 366,656,947 of CM067843.1, read as the reverse complement.
TGGTGATGCTACTCGTCACGCACAATCTGGGAAGATCGCATTGTGGGCACTGGCGTAGGCGTCTTGGAAGTCGTCGCGCTGCCTATGGGTGGCATGCCGCTGCACTTGGAGGGCCCCGTGCCGCTTGTGGGGTTCCTGGCTCCGTCTTTGGATTTCGCAGTGTGCGGCTCGTCGTCTCGCGCACGAACGATGTCGCTCGCTAGGCTTTGGCTACCAGAGCAATGTGGGTGTTCGCGGGCCGCGCCTCGACTTCTTTCTGCGACCGCCCCACCACTCGCCCGCACTGGTACGGTCTGTTCGGCTCCCGATGAATCGATCGCTGTCATCATCTTCTTCTTGGGAGCCATGGCGATGACGAACTGCTAAACTAATTGCTAGACCGGATTTTCACAACCACGCCCCCTACCTGGTGCGCCAAAGATGTCAGTGGAAATGACACCTATGGAATCACTGGGATCCCTTCTACGGTTGGCGGGCGCGGGGTTGTGCAAAGAGCGGGTCTAGTAGCCAGCACAAAGATCGTTTACCCAGGTTCGGGCCGCAAGGATGCGTAATACCCTAGTCCTGCTTTTGTGTATATTTGAGTGTTCTTGAGCTTCCGAACTAGCTGTGGTGCGTGCATAGTCCAAAATATCTGAATCCTTCTCTAGTATGCCCTGGGCCTCCTTTTATAGTCAAAAAGGGGCCGCCACAGTGGCACACATGAGGTGGAAAGGTAAATAGTGTACAAGCTTATCGCTTGTCATTACGGGAGAAGGTGCATTAAATGCGCTCCTTAGGTGTCCCGTTGATTTATTGGGGATGTCAACGAGGCCCATCCCGTCCGTCGCCGTTGCGCCTTGCTCCGACATGCGTCTAGGCCAACGAGGCATGCAGCACCATGTAAGCTGGCACACTGCTGAGAGGGCATGGTGGTAGGGTCTTCATGAAGATCTTCATGCCACCACGCAGGTGCTTGACTAACTGGATTAGCATCCACGTACTGCCAAGTGGGTACTAGCCTCAGTTAGTGGGTTGGCCGCTAAGCTGGGGCGGTGACAGGGCGGCAAGGTCTTGTCGTGGTCCCGCGTATATTCCCGGCAAGTGTTTTACCGGGGTCTTGTGATCGCCCTCGGCAAGAGTCTTGCCGGGGCCTTGTGAGTGTTTTCGGCAAGGAGCCTTGTCGGGGCCTTCGGGGCATCCTCAGCAAGGGGCTTGCGATTGTCTTGTCTTCTGGGCATCATCTAGTCTTGTGGTCTCTTTGTCTTCACAAAGATTTGTATGTCACCATGGAGGTGCCTCCTGAGCCCTGGTTCGAACATGGTTGATGGTGTTGGAACCCTTGGGCTCAAGGGTGGCGCGCTCTGCTGCAGTTGGGCAAGTTGCCCTGGCAAGGCTCTTGACGGGGCTGTGGAGGCCGCCCCGGCAAGGATCTTGCCCGGGGAAAACCCGTTTTGTTTCTTCGTCTTCTACGCCCCTGACTGGAGCGCCGCTCTGGTATTCTTGTGCTTCTGCTTCCTCCCTTTGCCCTGCTAAGAGTGGCCGCAGGTGCGGCTCTGACTGCCCATGCACTGGTAGAGGTGTAAAAAGGAGAGCCCCTACTTTTGTACACCAACAACAAGTTGTCACCAAAGTGGGAAGGCCCTTACCGGGTAGTACGAGTCACAAGACATGGCACAGTCTGTCTGGAGACTGGAGATGGCACTCAGTTGCAAAACACATGGAATATTGAGCATCGCCGCAAGTTCTACCCGTAAGGCGCAGCTGTCGGGCCATGCCGGGTAGCCACCGTTTTGTACAGGCCTTGCCTCAGCTGCATGTAACCCCTTGTACAAAGCCGGGGCGATGACCCCGTGCAATAGAAAATAAAGAAGTGCCGCGGGGGCCCCCGACTAAGATTGCATGCATGCATGAGCACACCAAGATGACTACATAAGCATTTCGTGAGCATTTGCATATGCATATAGATAGGATCGCATCCTGCATTCATTCACATCTGCATGAAGTTGCAGGTTCCTGCCATGGACTTGGCTTTGAGAAGGATTTGAGAAGATTGCCTGCCACAGCGGTCCCCGGCAAGCCAAGCAGATAAGTTTTACCTCCTATCCATTAGTGTTCTGTAAAGCTATGACTTTGCATAAGAAAGCCTCGCCTCTCTCTTTTGAGACTTAGGTGCTCCCATCCATGACCCAAACGTTGCTTCGGTCACGATGGTCGCAGTGACCTTTTGTAAAAAGGGGTTGGTAGGGGGCTAGTTCCTCTATCTGTTCCCTGGTAGACGCGTTCTCTGACAGACAAGAAAGATACCAGCAAGATAGCCTACCGGGCAAAAGCTCGTTTTTTTATATTAAAGAGGCATCACACCTTTGCATGGACATATACCTGCACGGGTTCCCGACAAGGCTCATCTTTTTCATTAATATGCTACTACAAGTACAAGCATTACAGAACACAAACACGAACTAGAGAGATTACATTATTTCAATTAAAATTTGGCAATCGCCTATAGATTTAAGATTGAAAAAAGACAAGTGCCCCGTAATCCCCTCTTTTCATTTTTCCTCCTTCAAGCACTGCGGTGGAAGGAGGAAAAGACAAAAAGGAGCACCTAAGTAGGAGCCGACCCAGGTTGTCGGATCACGGGTTCCGGCAGACCTTTAAGGTTCGAACACTGGGGTGCACGCGGAGATCGCGCCCTCTACCTCCCCGTCTCACAAAGATCTAAACTACAGAAAGAACTGCACAAGGGACACAAGGTTTATACTGGTTCGGGCCACTGTTGTGGTGTAATACCCTACTCCAGTGTGTGGTTGGTGGATTGCCTCTTGGGGCTGGTGATGATGAACGATACAAGGAAGAACAGCCTCGCGAGGGTCTGTTCCTAGCTGGGGCGATGAACTGCTAGGAGGAGTTCAGTCACCCTTCTCTCTCTCTTTCTCTGATTTTTTATCCCCCCTACCATGTGGGTGGCTGGTCCTATTAATAGGGGCCCTGGTCCTCTTCCCAAATATCGAGCGGGAAGGGAGCCAACAATGGCGGGCTAATTTGAAGGGGGACAGCAAGTATCAACTATCCTGACAAAAGCAGTCTTCGCCTGCGCAAAGCTCTGGTGATGACGCCGTCTTGGGCTCCACGGTGACCTCCGTCTCGTAGTCCTCCTGGTCTTGGCCTCATTGCACCGACATGGCAACCTTTGCCTGATGCCTCGGTACTCCACGGCTGCGCTTGTCCCCTTTGCACCAAAGAGGAAAGAAGGACGCTGCGCGCGCTGGCACCCACCTAGCGCCCTGAGTCGTCATGGCTTGCGTCACAGGCACCTTGCAAGGTACCCCGCCTTGATCTCTCCGCCTCCTCACGAGCGAACTTGACGAGGCCGTGCCTGAGGAAGCTCCGTGTAGTCCGCCTCGCGAGGCTTGGCCCCTCGCGAGGGTCTTGGGCCTTGTGTTGACGAAGATGGGCCATGCTGGGTTTCCTTTGAGCCACGCCGCAGGCCGCACGCAGGCAATTCTGGGGACCCCCGTTCCCAGAACGCCGATAGTAGCCCCCGGGCCCAAGGCACACATGGACTTGGCCGTGCCGAGAGGCGAAAGGGCAAGGGCAAAGTGCCACAGGCCCTAATAGCCTACGGCCTTAGGCGTCGCGTGGCGGTTGATGGGACGTGGGCGTCTCCACTTCCCCACGACGCCTCGGTGATCGCGCGAGTTGGACAAGTCCCTGCATGCAGATCGTGTCATGATTACCTGTGATCGTGGAGGCCGGCGGTTGGTCTTCGCCGGCTATAAGTACGAAGCTGTGCGTGCCCTTCCGGTTCATTCCTCCTGGCTTCTCCTTCTTCCCGATCCTTGCTCCGTCTTGCTGCGATGGCTCCATCGAGGAGGTACTCGGCTGCGGAGAAGGGGAAGGCCCTCCAGGTCGATCCTGCCTCTCCCCCGCCCAAGCGCGGTCGCGGGCACCCTCGGAAGCATCCGGTGGCCGCCCTGCTAGCGTCTGGTGGTCATGGTGGCGGCTCCCAGCGCGGCGGCGGGCGAGCCGCTGTGGCCGAGGGACGCGCCTGGGTTGCGCGCTCCCCCAAGCCGCGCTTTCGCGCTGCGCAGGTGCTGCCGGAGTTTGTCGTCTGGCCGGCGGAGCCGACTAGCGCCCGGCTCCAACTCCCTCGCTTCCTCGTTGGTGAAATCCCGGCCGGTGCTCCTGGTGGCCTCTGGCTCCAGGTGGAGGGCTGCTGCAGCAGGTCCTCGTGGGCCGCGCTGGAGGTCTCCACCAACGGGGGCCTGGCCTTAACTCGTGGCTGGCAGGCGTTCGCTCGCGCTCGCAGCCTGGGGCGTCGGTGCACCTTGCACTTCAGGTTTGACGGCGACGCCACCCTCTATGTGAGGGTGTTTGGGGAAGATGGTCGCCGCGTGGGGTGTTTCCCTAAGGACGACGACTGCGGCCGGGGGCCCCGCCCCGACGGTGATGGGGGAGATAGCGCCCGCGCGGACGGCGGCGCTCGAGACTCCCCGAGCTTCGTCAGCTCTTCTTCAAGCGACTCCTCCAGCAGTGGCCGCAGTCAACCCCCGCGCCGTTGAGCTTTCTTGGGAGGTGATGGCTCGTCCGCCCGCCGTCGTGCCCCGGTGAAACGCGAGAGGGATTCCTCCTGAGGCCCGGAGGCTGCCCGGGTCGCCTCCACGGGCTGATGTGAAGAGGGCTGCGCCGGGCTCGTCCTTTCCTTTTCCTTTTGTTTCCTGTGTAAGACAAAACAGCTGCATGGAGCCCCGCTAGGGCGTGTTGGGAATTATTGCCGTTTAGCCATTACCTCGATCTTATTTTTGCGCCTCTTAACTACACGCCTGTGCATAGATAGTCTTTGACCCCTGCCGGGGGGGCGACCGACCCAGGCCCTGTGTGCGCGTCGCGGTGCCCGAGGGGCACAGACTAGAGGGGTGCTCCTGTAACGTGCCCGGGCCATGAAACCTTCCAGCGGCTAGAGCAGAAATGCTCGCGAGGATGTTTGAGTACCATCCCTCGCGAGGTCGTTTATGAGAGAAACCAAAGCGAGGAGCGAAAATCGACGAACCACAAATCAGCAACAGCAACAACTTTGATAAGACTTCAAATGCAAGTAAACACGTCAACTGCGGAAAGCAAATGAAAAAGCCGCGTCCGGCACCTAATCTAGTCTTCGACGTCTTCTCACTAGCGCGGAGCTAAGTGCTGCCACTGGGCGTGGGAGGGAGCCCCAGGGCCTGAGGCCGGCGCTCCCGAGACTCCGGGGCGTGTACAGCCCCACTCATTATTACGTGAGAGTGTCACGGGGCGGCGAGCTTCACAGGCATTGGCCTTGCTTCATAGGCTCCGGGCCTTTTCCAAAACATGATAGCTCCACAGGCATTCGCCTTGCTTCATAGGCTCTGGGCCTTTTCCAAAATGTGATAGCTTCACAGGCACTCGCCTTGCTTCACAGGCTCTGGGCCTTCTCCAAAAGGGATGGTCTTCTCAGGCACTCGCCTTGCTTCACAGGCTCTGGGCCTTTTCCAAAAGAGGGGAGGTCTTCACAGGCACTCGCCTTGCTTCACAGGCTCTGGGCCTTTTCCAAAACGTGATAGCTTCACAGGCACTCGCCTTGCTTCACAGGCTCTGGGCCTTCTCAAAAAGGGATAGTCTTCACAGGCACTCGCCTTGCTTCACAGGCTCTGGGCCTTTTAGGGGTAGAACCTCCAGAGGTGCTAGATGTTCCACGCGTTCTGGATCGGCTTCCCCTCTTGAGTCTCCAAGCGCACGGAGCCTGGCCTGGAAACATGAACAACCTTGAATGGGCCCTCCCACAAGGGAGAGAGGTTGTGCAGCCCTTCCCTGGAGAGAACCCGCCTGAGTACGAGGTCTCCTACCTCGAGGGTCCTAGGGCGGATGTTGCGGCAGTGATATCGTCGTAGCGCCTGTTGGTACCTTGCCGCTCGCAGCGCGGCTTCCCGGCGGCGTCCCTCCCCTAGTACGAGGTCCATCCCCCGCATGGCGTCCTGCTGCGCCTCGTCGAACGCCAGGACCCGCGCGGAGCGATGCCTGACCTCGTGAGTAAGGACTGCTTCGGCTCCGTAGAACAGGAAGAACGGGGTCTCCCCAGTTGGTTTGGTTGCGGTCGTGCGGATGGACCACAACACGGACTGGAGCTCGTCGTACCAGCCTCTGCCGCAGGCCTCCATCTTCTTCTTGAATATCCTGGTCTTGAGGCCTCTCAGGACTTCCGCATTGGCTCGTTCGGCCTGCCCATTGCTTCACGGGTGTGCCACCGAAGCGTAGCATATCTGCATCCCAAGGTTGGCATAGTATGTTTTGAAGAGATTACTGGTGAACTGCGAACCGTTGTCTATGATGATGCGATTTGGCACCCCGAACCGGCTCACGATATCCCTGATGAACTTGACCGCGGAGCCAGCGGGGATGGTACGGACAGCCTCCACTTCTTCCCACTTGGTGAACTTGTCAATGGCAACGTAGAGGTAATGATAGCCCCCTGGCGCCCGGGGGAACGGGCCTAGAATATCCAACCCCCAAACTGCAAATGGCCATGAGATGGGTATTGTCTGCAGGCCCCCCGCCGGTTGATGGATCTGCTTGGAATGAAACTGGCAGGCCTCACAAGCCTTTACCAATTCGATTGTGTCGTTGAGCGCGGTGGGCCAATAGAACCCACTATGGAATGCCTTGCCGACGAGGGTCCGTGATGATGAGTGGTGTCCGCAGTCTCCGCCGTGTATGTCCTCCAGTCGTTCCTTTCCTTGCTCCCTGGAGATGCAACGCAGAGATACACCGTTTGGTCGCTTCCGGTAAAGTTCTCCATCTCTGATGCAGTATGTCGTGGCCTGCCGCGCCACACACTCCGCTTCTTCTTCCTTTTCCGGTAGGGCCCCTTGCGTTAAATAACTCCGGAGTTCTACGATCCAGCACTCCTCCTGAGGTTCCATTGCCAGAAGCAGGCGTGCTCCTGAGGTCAGCCCACAGACCGGGGCTCCCGAGGCTGGCGGCTGGGGGAGCTCCTCTCGAGACTGAGCGGTGTTCGATAATGTCGGTTGTGCTGAGGGTTTGAAGAGCCGCTCTTCAAAGACGCCAGGTTCCTGCGGCAACCGCCTGGATGCCTGTCCGGCTATGTCGTCAGTTTCCTGATTGGTGCCACGGGGCACGTGCTTTAGCTCCAGCCCCCAGAACTGCTTTTCCATCCTGCGGACCTCCGCTAGGTAGGCCTCCATATGCTCGTCCTTCGGCTCATACACTTTGTTGGAGAAGTTGACTAGGAGCTGCGAGTCGCCCTTGACGGTGAGGCGTTTCACTCCCAGGGCTACTGCGGCCTTCAACCCAGCTATCAGTCCCTCATATTCTGCAATGTTGCTGGAGACCTTTTCACCTTGCCGGAAACAGAGCTGCACGGCATAGTAGAGCTTATCCTGAGTGGGCGATATCAGCACCGCACCAGCCCCCGCGCCGTGTCTGGAGAACGCCCCATCGAAGTACATGACCCAGCCTTCCGGCGCCTCACTCCCTGGAGAGAGGGACCGATCCTCGTTGTCCCTGAGGCCTGGTGCCTCCGCCCATTCCGCTATGAAATCCGCCAACGCTGCTCCTTTGATGACCCTGGTCGTGCTGAACTCGAGCTAAAACGCCTGCAGCTCCATGTTCCACTCGGCGACCCTTCTGGCTGAGTTAGGGCTCCTGAGCACTCTCTCCAGGGGGTACGATGAGACGACCTTGATGGGATGAGCCTGGAAGTAGTGATGCAGCTTGCGCGAGGCTACCAGTAGCGCGAGGAGGAGCTTCTGAGGCATCGGGTACCGTGCCATCGCGTCCCGTAACACCGTGCTAACAAAGTAGACGGGATGCTCTATAGGGCTAAGAGTATTTGGGGTCGTGGCACCCTCGGGAGGTAAGGGCGCCTCACGAGATGACGTGGCCTCGGAGGTGGACCATCCGGGCGTGCGGCCTCGCCTGCCTCTGGTGTATTCTTCGGTAGCTGACCCTCCTCAACTGCGGTTGCGGCTTCTGGAGGCTTTCCATGTTCCCGTTTTGTCTTGCCTCGGGCTGCCGCTGCGGTCTTGACTTGGCGTTCCTTCCTAACCGCCACCAGAGCTGCGCTGGCGGAGTAGGGAGTGGCAGCGAGGTAAAGCAGCAGGGGCTCCTAAGGGCACGGAGCCACCATGACTGGGGGACTGGTCAGGTACCTCTTGAGATCTTGAAATGCCTTATCTGCCTCTTCAGTGCATTCAAAGGGCCCCTTTTTCTTCATCATCTGAAAGAAAGGCAGCGCTCACTCCCCTAATTTGGAGATGAAGCGCCCTAGCGCGGTCACGCGCCCAGTGAGCTTCTGCATTTCTCTGAGGGTCTTTGGCGGACTCATGTCCTCGACCACCTTGACCTTCTCGGGGTTGGCCTCGATGCCACAATGGGACATGAGGAATCCCAAGAGCTTGCCCGAGGGGACGCCAAACACACATTTCTCTGGGTTGAGCCACAGGTTTACTGCGTCGAGGCTCGCGAAGGTCTCCTCCAGGTCTTGTATCAGGGTCTTGGCCTCCTGAGATTTTACTACAATGTCATCAATGTAGGCTTCGACATTCTTTCCGAGTTGCGGGCCCAAGGTGATGTGCATCAGCCGCTGAAAGGTTGCCCCTGTGTTACGTAGTCCGAACGGCATGCATGTATAGCAGTATACCCCGCACGGGCTTAAGAAGGCGGTCTTCTCAATGTCTTCTACCGCCATCTTGATCTGGTGATACCCGGAGAAGGCGTCCAGGAAGCATAGCAGGTCACACTTCGCAGTGGAATCGACGATCTGGTCGATGCGGGGGAGCGGAAACGGATCTTGCGGACATGCTTTGTTGAGGTTGGTGAAGTCGACACACATGCGTTCCTTCCCCCCTTTCTTGGGCACAGCGACAGGGTTGGCCAACCAATCCGGGTATCGGACCTCGCGAATGACCCCAGCGGCTTCTAGCTTGCGGGTCTCTTGGACAATGAAGGCCTGCTTCTCCACGGACTGCCGCCTAGCCTTCTGCTTCACGGGGCGCACATTTGGGACACGTTGAGGTGATGCTCGATGACACTCCTGGGGATCCCCGCCAGCTGATCGGGCTCCCAAGCAAATACCTTCTTATTCGCGCGCAAGAACTTGACCAAGGCCTCCTCCTGCTCAGGCTCAAGGTTGGCGCCTATGGTGAAAGTGGCACTGGAGGACCCGTCCTCGTCGACGGGTATCTGCTTGGTTTCTGCCTTGTCCTGGGTGAACAACTGCTTCTTCTTGGCGGGCGCAGCCCCCTTGGGCTCAAGGGTCTCCGCGCTGACGGGCCGTGCCGATGCCGCCGTCTTGAAGGCAAGCTTGAGTACTCGCAGGGCATCCCCGGTGTCCCCATGCACGGCAAGGGTGCCGCCGCTCCCGGGCATCTTCATGAGGTTATACGCCGGGTGCGTGGCGGCCATGAACTGAGCCAGCACCGGGTAGCCGAGGATGGTGTTGTAAGGGAGGCCGATGGGGGCGATGTCGAAGTCGACCATCTCTGTGGGGAAGTTGTCATAGGTGCCAAAGGTTACCGGGAGCCGGATCTGTCAGAGGGAGTCGGATGATCCGCCCCCGACGCCCGAGAAAGATCGGCTGGGCCGCAACCGCTCCCGGGGTATGTAGAGGAGGTTGAAAGTCTCGACCGAAAGCACGCTGAGGCCCGCGCCACCGTCAACGAGAGTTCTGGTGACGGCCACCTGGCAGATGGTGGGGGTGCACAACAGGGGGAGCGCGCCCGAGCCGACCAGGTTGGTGGGGTGGTCTTCCGAGCTGAAGGTCAGATAGGCCTCGCGCGCCGCCCGGTCCCGGGAGCCCCCTGCCGTGCGGAAACGGCGCTAACCAGGTGGGCAAAAGGCTTGATGTGGCGACTCGTGGGCGGCGCCTGTGAGCCGCCCATGAGGGCCGCAATGACCGGAGGCGTCGATGTTGCGGTGCAGCTACTCCGCCACGTAGGCAGATGCTGGGGGGGCTTGCCGCTCGTTCCCCGCCGGGCCGGTGGCGGTGTTGACGGCGAGCGACGGGGGACAACAAGAACGCCCACCGACAAGGGCCGCCGGGGCGACACGAGCTCGACTGGCACCGTACATGGATGCAGCGGTCGTAGGAGAGCGGAGTGGTGGAAGACAGATTCCGGTGCACCCCTACCTGGCGCGCCAAATGTCGGATCACGGGTTCCGGCAGACCCTTAAGGTTCGAACACTGGTGTGTGCGCGGAGATCGCGCCCTCTACCTCCCCATCTCACAAAGATATAAACTACGGAAAGAACTGCACAAGGGACGCAAGGTTTATACTGGTTCGGGCCACCGTTGTGGTGTAATACCCTACTCCAGTGTGTGGTTGGTGGATTGCCTCTTGGGGCTGGTGATGATGAACGATACAAGGAAGAACAGCCTCGCGAGGGTCTGTTCCTGGCTGGGGCTATGAACTGCTAGGAGGAGTTCAGTCACCCTTCTCTCTCTCTTTCTCTGATTTTTTATCCCCCCTACCATGTGGGTGGCTGGTCCTATTAATAGGGGCCCTGGTCCCCTTCCCAAATATCGAGCGGGAAGGGAGCCAACAATGGCGGGCTAATTTGAAGGGGGACAGCAAGTATCAACTATCCTGACAAAAGCAGTCTTCGCCTGTGCAAAGCTCTGGTGATGACGCCGTCTTGGGCTCCACGGTGACCTCCATCTCGTAGTCCTCCTGGTCTTGGCCTCGTTGCACCGAAATGGCAACCTTTGCCTGATGCCTCGGTACTCCGCGGCTGCACTTGTCCCCTTTGCACCAAAGAGGAAAGAAGGACGCTGCGCGCGCTGGCACCCGCCTGGCGCCCTGAGTCGTCATGGCTTGCGTCACGGGCACCTCGCGAGGTACCCCGCCTTGATCTCTCTGCCTCCTCACGAGCCAACCTGACAAGGCCATGCCTGAGGAAGCTCCGTCTAGTCCGCCTCGCGAGGCCTGGCCCCTCGTGAGGGTCTTGGGCCTTATGTTGACGAAGATGGGCCATGCTGGGCTTCCTTTGAGCCACACCGCAGGCCGCAGGCAGGCAAGTCTGGGGACCCCCGTTCCCAGAACACCGACACCAGTCCTGTCAGGATCTGCTTAATGTGGCCTAACAAGACCGGGAATGGCGAGGCAGCGAAGGAGGAGTATGGAGGACGAGGCGGCGACCTCCGGTTGCCACCTCCAAAGACAACGAGAAGCCTTGGCTTGTGCACCGGTGGGGTCATCCACCAAAGCTCAGCCAGAAGACTACTGGATGTGAGGAGAAGGCGCCAAGAGAACATCCTCCCTGGCTACCAAAGTAGGAGGCTGGTGTTGATGATGCCGGGGAGGGAGGGGAAGAGCGGGAAGACAAGGTGGCAAGTCATCGGTCGGAGGCGAAGGCGAAGGCATCCACGCCATCCTACTCCAACCTAACCCCCTGCCACCCGCCTTCTCCATCTTCCCTCGTTTTCTGCTCACCACCGCTGCTCCCGGGAAGCGCCAAGACTCATGTCCGGTGCCTCTAGTGGAGAAAGAGCAAGCGGCCAAAATAGCCAGGGGACTGGAGATGCACCGCTCCCCAGCTTGGCGGGCAGGAAGGCACGCCTCTTGTTGACATCAGCCCCAAGTCCTCCCGGAAGGGTAATGCTAGGATTACCAACAGTCTCCAGCCCCACCTCCCGGCCGAGCCTCGAAGGAACTAAGAGATTTGCCACACCAAGGACCAGGGTCACTCCGTGACCATTAGCACCAGCGTGTGGCAGCATTAGCCCCGACCAAGAGCCCGGGGGCTGACCACAGCCTCTCCCCTTCGACGTGATCACTAGAAACACAAGATAAGAAGAGGAGGAAGGCAAAGATGAATGACTCCACCCTCCTCCGCCCTTCCCTTTTATAGACAGGGCGAGGAGGGCAGCTGCTCCATCAACGGGCGACCACTGCCCTCCTCCGCCAATTCAAGACGACCGGGCCCTCACCATGATGCTCTTCTGCACCACGCGCCTCCGTTACCTACCCTGCGCAATGCGTGCCACATACGTAGCCAAGGATAAGGGTGTGGTGGGAAGAGTGAATTGACAGTTTCTACCCCATGCGTTAAAGTCATTCACGGGCCATTATTGGAGCGGCCCCACCACTGTTGGCATTACACGACACGCGGAGAAATTGGTAATTGGCCCAAAATCAAGGCTAATGAAGAAGCAAAGAAGACTTCCTGAGACCAGCCTCTTGAACAACCCTCGCTGATGCACCTAATAGGCCCTACCCCGACGTCGCTCGATAGCACGTTCGGGGCAGTCTCGGGGGCTTCTGTCGGTGCAACAAACCCTGGGTCTATTGCCCAGACTGTGCACATGCACGGGAACAAGATTGAAGCACCTGCCCAAGTCAGAGTACAAGGACCCAAGAGATTCAAAGGACCAACATGCAGATCAAAGGGACCAAGATCAAGCCAAGGAAGCAAGATATCATGAAGAGAAAAGCCACCCTTGCAGGGCAGGCGAGCCCGACATGGGGCGAGGCCACCCCCAGAAGCACACAACCAAAGCACCCTAGCAAGGCCTGCCGGGCCTCATGAAGGCAAAACCGCCTCACCAACCACTCCACCATGACCCACATCGTCAATCAATGCAGTGTCAAGCCGTAGAGTGATTAAGTGGCAGCCATTCGCCAAATGGCAGCCGTTTCCTACAGAAGAAACCCACAGATGATACCCGTCCTGCGACGTGGCAAGAGACAGGCGCGGAGCTGACAAGATAGCCCGACAAGCCATACCAGGCGACCAACGATGTGACATGAAGCAGTGCATTTAATGCGCCCTGTCAGCCCGTAGAGTTAGGTACGATAGCACTGTTTGCTATCTTATCAGTCCAGAATGGCTACTTTGCCACTATGGTTACTACCTCATGCATGGACTTTGAGTATACTCAGGCACAGCTGAGACGAGCATGGAGAATCAAAGGACCAAGGTCAAGCATGGAAGAAGAGAAGAAAGAAGAAGAACGGACAATAATGGACTTGCCCGGATGATCTGGACTGCTGTCCAGATGATCCGACCCCTGCCCGGACGACCCTGATAATTCGCCACCAAAGGACATAAGTCTCTTCGATGAAGTCGGACGATCTAGACCAGGTCCCGGATTATGCGTACGGAGTCGAACATCCGTACCTGGCCCAGGACCATCCGGACTAGCTACTGCCGCTTCGACGCCTCCGGACGATCCGGACGGTCGCCCGAATCAATTGGACCAGGACGCCCGGATCATCCGAACACCTTGCAGATCATCAAGACCCTGCCTGCGTGCATGACTTGGCCCGAGGCCAGTGTACCCGTTTTGCCCCCTTCATGACCTAGACTATAAATAGACCTCCTCCTCCCCATTTTTAGGGGTAGGAAAGCATTAACTCATTTTAGAGATAGAGCTTTGCTCATCCACTTGATACATACTCCATTGGAGACCAAGACAACGGCGGAGAAGATCCCAAGTGGATTCAAGACCCCGCAAGGGCCCCTCGTGGATGCAAGACCCCGTCTCTAGATAGGGAAGGACTACCGCCTCTTGTATCATCCGTTGTTGTGTTTGAATCTTGTATCACTCTTTGTGTTCATGGATCTAGCACATGTCTGATTGTTCTCATTGATTTGAATGTTTCCCCTGGTGTGTTCATCGTGTTCTTCATAGGAGCCCCTAGGGTTCCACCCTACATCATCTTGGTATCATGAGCCAAGGCTGATCACAAATTTGGAGTCCCTAGATTCTGGCCTAATTTTGCTAATTTCATCCTAATCTTGAAAATCCCCACCAAAAATAGCCCCAATTTGTTTTGTGATTTGTTGGTTTGATGATGTTTTGTTGATTTTGAACCATGGATTTGTTGTCTTTTGAGTCGATCTAGCATCTCCACAAGTTTCTGCACCTTCCATCGACGAAATCTCATCAATTTTGACTCTTAAAATCGAAAATTCCGCCACAAAATTTGTCACCAAGAGGAAATCCCGAGCAGTTTGACTTGCCTGGATCATCTGAACATGCTCTCGGATCATCCGTATCATCCTGATCAGATGGGCCCTCTCACGGATATCCAGACACCCCACGCGCTAGAAAACCGGTTGACGAACCCGGATCATCCGGACCTCCTCCCGGATGTCTGGGTAACCCTGAAACTGACTGTGCTGAATTCTTGTTTCGGCCATAACTAATTCATCTGGAGTCCGTTTTTGATGTTCTTTAGCTTGTTTTGAAGCTATTGACATCCACCATCCCACAAAAAGTACTTTCAACATCATTTAACTCCATCAAGCGTTTTGAAATTTGGCATCTTTGCCTAGGGCCACCACCATATCATCCGCAATACCACCACCAACTTCTGCAACTTAACCCATTTTGTTCCCCATAGCATTAGTGGTTGCTTGAGTTGTGATTAGAGTCTCTTAAGGTGTTTTGGCTACTTAAGGACGGTTACTTCTTCATTAACCACCACCATAACTTCCACCTAACCAGGCCCACCAAACACTTCCGCCACCCGAACTTAACACAATTTTGTTTGCGATGTGAGTTGGGTTTCCTCAGGTGTTTCGGATACTTAGGGTCGGTGACTTCAACTCCGAATCACATAGCCCATCATTGCACTTCCGCAATCCCAATGAGCTTCGGAAACCATCACCGCAATTCCCCTACCACTATTTTACATTTGCCTTTGGAGATTTTCAATTTGCGGGTTTTCCTTTTCGTAGGGTGTTTCGGCTAACTGAGAATGGTTCGACATCGACAACACCGCCGCTCAACTTCGTCAAGGATTCGACCTCGACCACCTTGACCATTTTGAGTATTTCCAGCAACGTTAATTGTGCACATTGGTGAGCATCGATCTACACCTTCCATTGCATACATACCATATCATCTTGGTATCTTCATCTTGGTATCATCATATCATCCCTAGTGTCACAAGATTGTTCGTGCATATACACAATTCCTATCTTGGTTTATGCATTTTTCAAAAGTGGTCAAAGAAAAAAAGAGAAAGAATATGATTTTAAGCAAAGAGAAACAAAGAGCTTGTAAACAATAGCCATAGCATCGCCACATTATAGATCATATACCATCATTGATCATCTTGGATCATCATGTGAGAAACACTGGGAACCATACATATTGATACATTTTGAATCTTATAGGTTGTGCACAAGTGTCATATCCGCCTATTGAGCAATCATGCTAGAATCTCTCTAGAGTTTTGCAACAAGAGCATTTTCCGTGGATTCGACATTTTGAGCTCATTCCTTGGTTGCATGACCCCGTTTATCTATCTGTGCGTGTGTTTCCATGTGCCATTCATTGCTATCATTCTACTTGTTTCACTTGCGAATTTGTGTATCTCTTTCAACATACTGACTCTTGCTAACATTTTGCATCAAATTTTTAGGCCACTATCCTCACCAAGCTCCAGCAAAAGCTTTACTTGTGTAGGTGTGAGAATTGACAAGATCTGGTAGCAATTGTGCCATTTCCTTGCTACACTATTGAGTGATCATTGATCCATTTTCAACATTTGACAAGGTACATTTGATCTAATTCTTCTCTTTCTCCCACTCACATTTGCTCGAGTCTTGTGATGGATAGGAAAAGCATTTCATGTCCGGTCTTCTACAAAAACGATGGCACGAACAACTATGTCACCATCACTCACACCATCGAACTACAACAAGCAATGCAAGGTGCACAATCTACCTTGCGCAAGTGCATCGACAACCTCGCCACCGGCATACGACAATCAATGCACGAACAAGGGACTACTTCGACAACACGTTCGACAACCACAATAAAGGATGGACAAACACATGGAATAAATCCGACAAGTGTTTTCCGACTACAAGTTTTCGTCTCCTTCATCGTCCTCAAGGCGGCGGCGAGCCAATCACAAATCTTCAAAGCGCCCAAGCGATGCAAGCGCAATTCATCCACATCCACATCTCCATGGTGACCATCATCACATTCGTGATCCACATCATCATGAAGGGAAAGTAACCTCCAAGCATCATGTGTGTGCCAACAACGAACGTCATCTACTACAAACTCAAGCACGACAATGCCATCATCAACATGAAGTTGCTCGAGACCCGCGAACCTACAAGTCCCAACAAGCTCTTCATCAAGCTATGGACAACCTTCATGAGGACATGAGAAGACCACGAGACAAGCACCACCAACAGGAAGCTACGGCTACGACCACCACTTTAGCATCTTATCCAAGTGTTATCAAGGCATCTTCGACTTTGGTCGTATGTCATCTTCGCCTACTTCCCATGAGCACGCCTACATCGACGTCATCAAGTCCAAGGCGACCACCTTCAAGCGAGGACGACACTTCCATCTTCGGAAGCCCCTCAAGGAAAATGGCCGAGCATGGGCAGGTCCCTTTGGTCATGGAGACGAGATACGAGACCGCACATGAGACCCTCTCTTTGGTCTCGGAGGAGAGTGATGATTTGACACTTCCTACGGCATTCATATTTCGAGGCGTTATGGATGAGGAGGTTGAGCATGGGACTATCACTTCAACCAAGGCGGCGATAGGAGTTGAGCTTGGAGACATTTGCACCTACATCTCTCCAACACCCCCATATGATGAGATACCCCAATTGTCATGTGAGCAGGTCCAATACCCCATGAGTGAGATGAGTGACTCCACCATATATGACATTGAGTGCATTTCCTATGAGAGGATGAGTGTGACCACCACTAGCCCCACACTTGAGAGTATGCCACACATCCTATGTGAGGTTGAGAGCCATTTGAGTGACTCCAACAACCATATTAGTGAGAGCATCTTACCGGGAGTGAGTGGGCCACAACACTTAGTGACTGAGGTAGTTGAGATGGCTTGTGAGGCCACTATGATTTCTAATGATTTAACCTCTACTCCGAGTGTGTTTTACTTTTTGGTGCTAGATCTCCAACAAGACGAAGCGCCAATCCTCGATGAGTCCATACCTCCAATGGGAAAAATTGTGGCCATGATGGACGATGATGAACCCCTCACATGGTACCATCAAGTTGACGAACCTATTGACCAGGCAACATTTTTTGCAACCCCACCTACAAAACATGAGCATAGCTCTAAATGTAATATAGGTGATGGACCTTCACTTGTCCCACTAGTGGACAATCTTCAAAATGATTGCTTCCATGATGTTGATCACCATATGGAATCATCACATAGTATGTCTTATTTCAATATGCCACCAATTTATGATGAATATGATGATGATTATGTCTAATTGCCAAGTTGTGATGCTATGCTCCATAGGATATCATGTGAAAATTCTATCGGTCATGTCATGTTTGACAATTGATTAAACTTGTCATATGATATGAGTGAGATCGCCCATATTGCATCATTTCAATCTCAACATAGTAGCTATGCATGCCCAATTAAAATAAATCCTATTTGCACTTATGGCATAGATGACGAGATAATGGTTGTTAGATTTTGCTTCTCTTATGATGATATTGCTATGCTATCTTTGCAAAATTTGTGCAATTCATCTCATATGCCATGCCATGAAAATTATTGTATATTGCATGATTCCATCCCTTGTATGCACCATATGCATACCATTCATGACAATGCTCCAGATACTACTGGTAATGCATTAGCTGTAGCGACGTATCAGTAGCGCGGTCACCCGCACTACTGGTAGGCCAAAAACCCGTGCTACTGCTAGGCTTTTCCCTAGTAGTGTACATGCATCTCTTTTACTTGACTCTCACACGAGTTTGGGCTATTTACCACTTGTTACCTTATGCCCACTATATCGTGTTAATTTTGTATGTTATGTCGTTTTCTATGCTTTTGCCATGCAATTGTGACCCTTGCTTGCATTTACCCATGATTCACCATTATACTACTTCTATGTGTATTTGCATGCTTGGTGGAGATACTTGTTGCTATTGCCATGTTCTATACATGCTCCATTCTATGGTTGATTCTTGTGTTGGGAGAGTCATGATGTTTCATTGCTATTTACATAGGACTTCTTGCCAATAAAGTGAACCTACTTTGCTCATATGTTGTTTTCATGCTTGTGATCCATCATGTATATTATGTATGCCCACTATTTGCACACATGACATGTCAGTGCAACAGACCCTGGGTCTGTCGCCCAGACTGTGCACAGGCATGGGAGCAAGATTGAAGCACCATCCCAAGTCAGAGGTTAAGGGACCAAGAGCTTTGAAGAACCAACATGCAATTTAGAGGGATCAAGATCAAGCATGAGGAGAAATATATCGGCAAGAGAAAGGCCTCCCTTGTTGGGCAGGCAAGCCAGGTAAGGGGCGAGGCCACCACCAGAAGCAAGCAACCAGGCACCCCGACAAGGTCTGCGGGGGGCTCGCGGGGCAGAACTACCCCGCCAACCACTTAAGCACGAGCCACGTCATCAATCAGTGCGGCGTCAAGCTGCAAAGTGATTAAGTGGCAGCCATGCGCCACATGGCAGCCATTTCCTATAAAAGAAACCTACAAATGACACCCATCCTGCGACCTGTCAAGGGAGCAAGCGCGGAGCTGGCAAGATAGCTCGGCAAGCCTTGCTGGGAAACCAGTGATGTGACACTAAGAGGTGCATTTAATGTACCCTGTCATCCCGCAGAGTTAGGTATGATAGCACTATTTTCTATCATATCAGTGAATAATGAGTACTTTGCCATTATGTTGACCCCTTAATCTATAAAAGGAGGCCCATGGCACATGTAGGAGGGGTTAGAAGGTTGGAGAATTGACAAACCCACACGCTCATATGCCTGCCGGGCAAGTGTACTGTGGTTCACCACCTCCACTCCACCATCAATCCACTAAAGCAGGAGTAGGGTTTTACACCTCATGGTGGCCCAAACCTGGGTAAATTGCTTGTGTGATATCTGTCGTGCTGCCGTGCGCTGGTCTACTCTTTGTGCTACGTTACGTCCCCCTGCCGAACCAGCAAGGGGCCTCCTGGTCCCTAGGTGGCCGTGGATATCCCATGACATCTTTGGCGCGCCATGTAGGGGGCTCGCTTGCGCGAACCTGAAAGTGTGCACAACGCATCATCTTCGTCACCATCTTTGTCATCGATGATGCCATCGACCATGGCGCCTAAGCAGAAGAAGTCCGGCTCTTCGTCCCATCCTTCCACCTCGAAGGCTCCACCGCCCTCGGCCACTAGTGCCTCGAAGGATGCAGGGGCGAGCGAGGGCGTGAACACCGCTAGGGACATGATTGGAGCAGGTGGCGCCATCGCCACTCCCCTAGCGGCCGACACGGGGGCTGGAGATGTCGGAGGAGAACCGCATCAGCAACGCCTTGGCGGTCACGCTACACAAGGTGCGTGTGAGGGGGTTACTATATCTGCACCCCCTCCTCCCACTGACGGACACAGTCCCAGCAATGGCGCTCGATCCAGGGCAAATCATCGCCCACCGGCCACCCCCACTGCCGGAGCCACCATGGCCCATGTGCCTCCGCCCGGACGAGCCAACCAGACGGCTGCGCTCGACGGAGCTGCTGACCCTTGAGCACCACCGCCACACGACCCCGCTGCCCAGGTGGTGGTCCCACAGCTACATGGATGCGGCACCACCACCATCGTCGCTGCTGGCAACACCGGGAGCCACGCGATGGTGCAATAGACGTCATCAACATCTATGCCAAGCACAGCCTCGGAGGCTATGGCGTGAGCTCAGTTGCTACTAATGTTCCCGCCAGTGGCCGAGTAGATGGATGAATGGTGTGCCGCCATCTAGAGTATGCTCGGTTTTGCCGAAGCTGGGGGCTCACGAGGAGCTGGCCCTCCACAACCGCCCCAAGCGACAGCAACCGCCCGTACTACTGGCCGAACGGAGGGGGTGCAGTCCCCACCATGGTAGCCGACGCAGGCACAGCCAAATCACGACCCCGACGATGTCTCAATGGCCTCTTCTGACCCTCAAGCATGTCTAGGACAACGTCGAGCCCCGGAGGATAGGCCGCGGGGAGACGCGCGTGTCATCATGGATCGGCGCCATGACAACCTCCACCAGACCGACAGGTGCGGCGGCCTCAACATTGACGAGCCTGCGCTCGGTGTTGGCTGGTGCCTACCTTTCGAGGTCGGCTGCCCTATCTTTACAAGAGAGCTGCGACAAGTCCACTAGCCATCCGTTTGCACGTTCAAGCCAGAGATACCTGAGAAGTACGACGGGAGGCCGAACTCGGCAGAGTTCCTAAGCATCTACACCATCGTTGTTCAGGCTGCCAGGGGAAGAGATGAGAAGGTGTTCGCCAATTACTTCCCGTTGGCCCTCAAGTCCAACGTGAGGTCTTAGCTGATGCACCTGCCGGAGAACTCCATTTTGTCATGGGCGGACCTATGCCATGAGTTCATCGGTGCCTTCACCGGTGGCCACCAAGAGCTCGGCAAGCCCAGCGACGTGCAACTTCTCCAGCAAAAGGAAGGAGAAACTCTCCATAAGTATTTACAGAGATTCACTAAAGTTCATAGGAATATTACAAATATCCATCGGGCGGCCGCCATAGCAGCCTTCCAGTCCAATGTGCGCAACTGTCGCATTCATTCTAAGATGAATGTGTGGTTGCCTAAGACTGTTAAGGAGCTATACACACTGGTGGATAAGTGTGCTCGGATGGAGGAATGAAGGAAGTTGACCAGAGAGGAGGATTGCATCAATGTTGATTCAGAGGATGAAGATGAATCAACGAGTCAGAGAAAGGGTAAGAAGTGAAGTAAGAAGTCAAGAGATAAGGCAGTGATGAATGTAGAAGGTTCGGGTACACCTAGTACCGGCAAGAAGGCCAAGGATGAGGCCCCCGGCAAGGAAGGTGCCGCTTGCACAGCCTGTCGAGAAGCCATTGCTGCTGAGAATGCTGGGAAATGTGATTGCCCGTACTGCAAGATCCACTAGGCCAAGGGCCATGATCTTCAGGAGTGTTACTAGGTTGAGCAGCTTGTCAAGAAGCAGAGAGCAGAATATGATAAGCATGACAAGGAAAAAGGTCAGAATGCGGCTGGCGAAAAGGGTCGAGGCAGTGATGCAAATCGCCCCGGCAAACCCTTTCGGAACCAACTAAAGCCAGCCAGAGGTCAAGAGAAGGAAGTCTATGATGATGTGAGTGAAGAAGGGAATGAAGAGGAAACCAGTGAGCAGGAATTTCAGAAGACACTGACGCCCTATGCATTGATGGGGGTGCATCTTTGCACGCCTTCCGCCGCTAGCTCAAGCGATGGGCACGAGAAATCAATGTCGTGGAGCCAGCGACAGAGGCCCGAAAACCGCTCAAATGGTCCCGCACACCAATCATCTTCGATGAGGAAGATCACACTGGCTGCACCACCACAGTAGGGTGCTTGCCATTGTTGGTCTCCCCGACAATTCGCAACCTCAAGGTCACAAAGATGTTAGTGGATGGCGGGGCCGGGTTGAATCTGATTTCCCCAGCGGTCATCAGCATGCTTTAGATAGGAGAAGGAGAGTTAGAGGTTACCGGCACGTTTCGAGGAGTTAACCTCGGTAGGAGTCATCCTAAAGGGAAGATTACATTGCCGGTGACATTTGGGGGAGAACTGAACTACTAGACAGAGAAGATTGTGTTTGATGTGGTTGATCTCCCCCTGCCGTACAATGGGATTCTTGGTCGCCCGAGCCTGACCAAGTTCATGGCAGCATCCCACTACGCTTATAACACTCTGAAGATGCCTGGGCCATTGGGGGTCATCACTATCCCATCCGATGAGAAGGATGCAATTATCTGCGTAGATAAGATGTACCAGGATGCAGTCGCAGCAGAGGAAGTGGCAGGAAGAGCTCTCGCCAAGGAAAGCAAAGGAAGAAGTGGGATTGTAGGACCTCTGGCAAGGAGTTTGGGAAGAATGCCCCCTCCAAGTGCACGGCACCCATTGACTACGTGCCGGAGTGTTCCAACAATAAGAGATCCAATGTTGCTGCGCCCCAAGTGAAGAAGGTCCCGACAGGCCAGCTGGCGTTGACGGTATTTTCACCATCAGCGCCGCCCTTGATGAAAAATAGGAAAGCGCACTCATTGCCTTCCTGCGGGTTAATATCGATGTGTTTTCCTGGCAACCATCTGATATCCCCGGTGTTCCCAGGTAGGTAATAGAGAACCACCTTGTTGTCTGCCCACATGCCCGACCTGTCAAAAACAAAGTCTGGAAGCATGCCTTGGAAAGGCAGCAGTCCATTGCCGAGGAAATCAAGAAACTGGAGGCAGCTGGTTTGGTCAGAGGAGTATTGCATCCTACATGGTTAGCAAATCCAGTGGTAGTCCAGAAGGCTAATGGGAAATGGAGGCTTTGCATTGATTTTACAGATCTCAAGGCTTGCCCGAAGGAGCCATTCCCTTGCCGTGCATCGACCAGATTATGGATTCCACTTCAGGGTGTGATTTGCTCTCCATCCTGGATGCATATTCTGGATATCATCATATCTTCATGTCCAAAGAAGATGAAGAGAATACATCGTTCATCACTCCATGTTGTACGTACTGCTTTGTCCGCATGCCATTCAGACTAAAGAGTGTCGGGTCCACTTTTGCAAGGGCAATTCTGATTGGTTTTGAGCCACAGTTACACCGATACATAGAGGCCTATATGGATGATATCCTGGAAAAAAGAAGGATAATACCACTCTTATCCAGGATTTGGAGGAGACATTTGCTAATCTGTGCAAGATCAATTTGAAGCTTAACCTAGAGAAGTGTGTGTTTGGTGTCCCTCCGGCAAGCTGCTTGGTTTCTTCGTGTCCTAACGGGGGATCGAAGCTAACCCCGAGAAGATCAAAGCCATCGAGCAGATCCATGCACCAAGGACAAATAAGGATGCGAGGTTCTTGACGGGATGTGTTGCCGCGCTAAGCAGATTCATTTCCATGTCTGCCGAGCATGCCCTGCCGTCCTTTAGAATTTTGAAGAAGGCAGGGCCTGTGAAGCAAATGCGGCTTTGTAGGAGTTGAAGGCCTACCTATCGTCTGTGCCTACCTTGGTTGCACCTAAAGCCCAAGAGCCGTTGTCGGTGGGAACGACACCTGTGGGATCACTGGGATCCCTTCTATGGTCGGCGGGCGCGGGGTCGTGAGAAGAGCAGGTTTAGGAGCTAGCACACGGATCGTTTACCCAGGTTTGGGCTGCGAGGATGCGTAAAACCTGTAACATCCCAAAATTCTAAATTTGGAATGTTATAATAAATAGATAGATTTGATTGATTGACTGAAAGTGAGTGAATTCGAAACTTTTTGAAAGTTAAATGAGAGGGAATAAAAGGACTTTCCCAAACTTTCATTTTTATGCTCTCCACGAATTCAAATACTTTCCATCACAAAACCCTGGAGAGAAGATGACATGACTTCTTCTATTTATTTAAATGACAAGGGGGTGTTGAAAATATTTGAATTTCATTTGGAAAATATTTCCACTTCTGAAACTTTATGCAACTCAATGATTTTCATGAGAGAAGATAAAATGACTTCTTCAAAACATATGAAATATGAGTTGGGAGTTTCGAAGAATCAAATTCAAAGCCCTTTTGAATTTATTTTCAATTTGGAGTTATTTGGGTTTTAATCAAATTATTTTTCTCCAAAAATAAAATATATAGAAATTAGGGTAAAATGATTCCCTACAATAGAAAATTGGAGAAAAATTAATTCGAAATCATTTTGGTATTTTTAAAATGATTTTTGTTGGATTTTAATAGACCAGTAGCACTCTTTGAATTATTAGAATTTGTGTGTATTTTATTTAATGCTAGAAAAATGTTCATGTCGTAGAAAATCTTTTTCTGAAAATTTTGATATATAATATGCCTATATAAAGTTTTTTTATTTTCGTTTTTCAGTATATCGCATTCTGTAAAAAAAAGAAAAAAAACTGCACCGCGCGGCCGGCCGAAGGCAAAAAAAAAATGCACCGCGCGGCCAGCCGAAGGCCTTTAGGCCCATCGCCTCTTTTCTTCTCTGTTTCGTATATTTTCGTCTACGTTTAGTCCCACATTGCCTAGCCTTTGACCCCTAAGCCTCTTTTCCACCAAAAAATCATCCAATTCAGGTTAAATCAATATTTTGGTTTGACTAGATTTATTTAAGAAAAATAATTTTTTTTCTCCGGCGCGACTTCTGGAAGTTGTCTCCTCTCTCCAAAGTTGTCTTTTCTCTGCCTTATAAAGGTATATTTCTTTGTTTTTTTTCTTCTTCTTATACCTCCGTAGTTTATTATTTTTAGACTAATATGATAAAATAATTAAATTATCAATTACTCTACGTATTTATACATTAGACCCTAGCCCGTAGCTATTTTTTCTTCCGTAAAATAGCTTGGCCCTGATTTTTCAAATAGCCATAACTTTTTACTCGTTTGTCCAAATCCAACGAAACCAACGCCCACTTCTTCGTTATGATCTCATCTATCCAGTAATCCAACTCAAACATGTTTTTGAAAAGTTTAAAATTTGAATTATATCAGATTTGAATTCAAACTTCGTTTGATCATAACTTGAGTTTCGTAGCTCCGTTTGAGTTGATTCTTTTTGCAAATCGAAGCTCTTGACCTAAACTTTCTGATAAGGCCAAATTCATACATTTTGGTACTGTTAGAAATTGTTTTATGTTGCAAGAGCTATTTGCTTGGTTTTGATGTTTTCCGAATCGTCTTCTTCATTCTTTTTGATCTTTGGAGTGATTGCTTATGTGTGGTTACTATTGCTTGCTTACGATAAATTGACCGGAGTGTGACGAGTAGATCTATCAAGAGTTTTGAGTGCGAATCATCTTCATCAACATTGCAGGCAAGTTCACACTTTGATCATACCTCTTTCATACCCAGTTTTTATTGCATTAGATCAAACCTCCAACATTGCATGATTAGGATCTAATTAAATTGTGGTTATTGGGAAGTAGTTGATGAGGTAGGAACTTATTGCCCTGCATTCAAACCTTGGGAGTTACTTTTACGTTATGCTTACATGGCCATGCTATGCTCGTAGACGTGGATTGGGTTTTGAGAGTGTCCATGACAGATGTGAGATTGTTAATTAATGGTTTACTTAAGGTAGCAACTTAAACACACATCTGGGTGGATTGAGGCACCTGGTTATTCTAGGATTGCCTGTCTAGGCACCTGGGTAATCCAGGACTTGCCTGTTTTCTTTTGGACCGCCACCTAGGCTCAAAGGGATCATGAGACTATTCATACTAGAAACTTCCATGTGCAGCCACAAGCTATTATGGGCTCTAGCATAGTTGACTAAGTTGTGTGAACTCTTACAGTGTAGACTAGTAGATGTAGGGGATGTAGGTGGTACGGTCTACCCGATCGTAAGGTGCTAGCGCTTCTGAAAGACTATGTCTCGATCATCCGTCTTCTCAAACACCATGTAGTGCGAGAAACCAAATGGAGGCGATCGAATCTTGTGGGGAAAAGTGCGCAAACCTCTGCAGAGTGTATAAACTAATCATGATTAGCCGTGTCCCCGGTTATGGACATCTTGAGTATCTATTTCTTGGATTATCCTGTTGATCTCATCACGTTACTTTGAATGAATATTGTTGGGTTTTAATGATGTTACTTAATTGGGATTGAGAATGCTGTCAACCATTCTCAATGTTTAACAACCACCATGACAGTTAAATAAAATTTATTCCTTTACAGTAGGGAAAAATTGGCTTTACGCAAAAATCTTATAACCATAGAGCTTTTCCACCAGCGAAATATGCATGTAGTGATAGTCTTTATTCATCATTCTCTATGGTGTGAATTTGCTAGTACATTCAATGTACTGACCCTCTGCGGCTGCAACGTCTCATGTTGCAGGATTTCTTACGACGAGTAAGTGATACGTTAGGGTTACGATTTCTACACTCAACTTTGCCGTTGGTGTTGATGGGAATCCACAACCTTGTTGCTTCCGCTATATGGATTGAGGTAATAGTATTTGCGTTACTTTATACATGTGATTTACCTCTGTTATAAATCCTTCGAGTACTGTGTTTGTCAGCATACCGATCCAGGGATGACACTTAAGCACAGAGACTTGATCCATTCAGGTCAGGTCACTACAAGATGGTATCAGAGCACATGTTGACTGTAGGACGTGACCCTAGAAACTGGCAAGCCTATAGCAAAGATTTTTCTCTACAACTTTCCCTTTCAAAAAAATCTTTACCTCTCTTCTCTTCTAAGCTTATTCAAAAATTCCCTTTAGTGAGACCATACCCCTTTCCCCTTTTGACCACACGAAGATTCGACTGATGAGACCACTCCAAGAAGTACAAGATATCAGACAGCTAAGACCACTTCGGAATGAAGAGTATTTTCTGTGCCTCTGAATAATGGAAACTACAATGGTTGAAGACCGAAGACAAGTAGAATTTGAAGGCTCTGAAGAATTCCCAGATTTGTATGACCTAGGAGGCTACCCTTATGGAACTTGGCAGACTATGGAAGTTGTCAATACCCGAGATCAAGGTGTATGGGAGAAAGACTGAAACAAGGAGTATGAGAACTCGATGTTTTGTCAAAGAAGACCCTAAGGCAGGAGATATCAACTATGGAATGATAGCTCATGGGAATGACAAGAGCAGAAACACGGTTATCCGTGATGTCATCGCCCGCTGATGCTATTGTCACCGTGCTGAGTTAAGGATGCATTTCTTCAGAATGGATTTGATGGAACAAGGCTGATGGAGCACCTATTAGTAAGATGAAGTTTTAAACTTAGCCGGTGTATCACCAGGATCTGGAGTGTTACATCAAGAAGTTAAGATGGATCTGCAGGAAGCAGTATTTGATAAGGAAGCATTTCGTGAAGAACTCAGGACCCAGAAGCTGAAATAGCCAAATTGGAGGAACAAAACCTCGAGAAATCAGAGATTTGTCAAGAACTAGACCATGGTTCATGCCAAGGATGTTGAAACCTAGAAGTTTGAAATGCAACTCCGGAATATTAAAGGATGTCACGAGAGATTTCACGTCAATAGAGATGATCTGGCAAAAGAACTTGAGAAGGACAAGCATGATGGGAAGAAGCCATCGGAGACATAAACAAGACTTGAAGAGTTGGCGATTTTGAAGATTTATTGACCCTTAGAAGACCAAACCCATGTTTTATACCTACGTTAGATGCGATGATTGTGAGCTGTCATTTGTTTGATGTTTTTCCGACAGCCACAATAAAATCTGTCTTTTAAAAACTTTTGTTTGTATTGTGTGTATCCATCTCCCTCTCTCTTATCTTACCCCAAACCCACATGGACCCAATAGAGGATGAATGGAGATGAGCTTGTATTTTCTGGACCGATGAGTCAGTTGGAGACAGACCGATGGATTCAGAACATGGAAGATCACATGGAGAATAACCCTATAGTCGGAAAGGATATGACCCAGCATGCTCTTCAGTGCTTTGAAAGAGGTGCTGCTACTTGGTGGAGGATGTACCAAACCATCAATGGATGGAAAGGAGTAACCACTTGGAAAGAATTTAAGTTGACTCTGCCAAAGTCTCGGCTTGTCTCCCAGAAGTTGAAGCCTTATGGAAAGGATGTGAAGAAACCTTGTGCATGCAAGATTTGTGGAGAAATAGGACACGCCCATAAAGAACACAAGGATGAATGCCCTAATTGTGAAGGAAGTCACCCAGTTGAAGAATGCCCAATTAGGCAGATTACTTGTTTCTTGTGTGAAGGGACTACCCACTATCTTGCTCAGTGTCACATTTACCCCATGGTACAACGAACCATCCAGCAGAAGAAAGAAGTAAAGAAAGGAGCCCTTATGGGAATTTTAGAAGAAACTGTGATGAAGGAAGAGGTGGAGGACACACCTAAAGAAGACCCGAGTAAACCCTGCACTAAGTCTTGCTATTCATGTGGAGAAGAAGGACACATCTCCCAAAATTGTTTGAATGGGGATCTAGTAGAATTCCCGACAGAGGAAGTAGAATATGACCCACAGGAAATAGAAGCCCTGATTGGAATGGAAAAGTCCAGGAAGAGAAACCGATTGGAGCCCAGGAGGGACCTGAGTCATATCATCTGTTACAGGTGCAAGGAGTCAGGGCACTACCTCAACAATTGCCCAAAAAGGAAACCTCGATACTTGTCAGAAGTAATATGTTTTAGTTGTAATGGAGCAGGGCACTTTGCCAGAGAATGCCCCAAGGAGAAGGAAACTTGTGCTAGATAGTTGAGTTTGCAACAAAAGAAAGGGAGTAGTAGAAGAGAGGACATTTTCTCTATATTGAGGTGTTGAGTTGAGACATGTAATGGAAAAGAAAGAGATTGTAATCAATTGAGAGTGAAATAAAGTTAGCATCATTGGTACTGGTATGGATTTTATGAGTTGTTACTCTATGAAGAAGAATTTTGGCTATTCCGAGGATATGAGAAATATGGTCTATGGAAGATTTGTGCATTTTAAGGGTGGTAGTACCCTGTAAGAACCGTTGACCCCTGGAAAAGATAAGGATACTCCACTGAGTGGATTTCGGACAAAATGAATACGAGTTTTGTCTCGATATGTGTGAAACCCCAAGAGTATGTGGGATGAAGTTGGAGACCGTCAACTGTTTTGACCAAATGTGGTCAAGGAGTCAGAAGAGAATGTTAAGTTTATTTGAGATAGACTGAAGGTAGCTCAGTCCAGGCAAAAGAGTTATGCAGACTCAAAAACTCAAGGGGGTAGTATATGAAATTGGAGGCAAGCATGTCTTCGTGTGTCCCCTCTGCGAGGAGTTAAGGGACAGTTAGCCCCGAGATTTGTAGGACCATACCGAGTTTTGGAGCATATGGGAGAAGTGGCCAACAAGTTGGAGTCACCCGAAGGACTGTCAGGAGTTCAAGATGTGTTTCACGTTTCCAAGTTGAAGAAGTGCCATGCAGAGATGGCCAATATTCCCCTGTAAGGACGCTTGACCCTGGAAAGGATAATGATGTTCCATGAAGTGGAATATGAACTTCATAAGTATAAGTTTTTATCTCGGTATGTGGGATATCCCACGAGGATGAAGAGATGAATTACTATTGGACATAAAGGAGGTATGATGTCGGAAATATGGATCAATGGAAACTCCATGATGAGTCTGAGTAATCATGTCTTAGTTTGGTGCCAATAGAAGGAAGGAAGACAATACAATTGGATGGATTTTAAGTATGCTAGGAAGCTGGAAGTTGGATGTTGGAATAACGATAAGTTGCCCAGAGGATAAGTTCAAGGTTTACAAGTGATGAGATGGGCCATAACCCACAGGCCCCAGGACCTGCCAAGAAGCAAGCACATTCTTGCTGAAGGAAAAACCTTGGAGGAAGATACAACGTTTATCGGCAGACGATTTTATAGGAGTAACGCAAAACCTGAGAGTTGTGAAGGAACGATAGATGTTTGTTTAGCTTGCAGAATCAATGGATTATTCCGAACGCAGTTCATGGACAAGAGAAATTCTGCAATGCTTGTGAGGATGACCGAGTGTTAGAATGCCAGATTCACTAAACCGTATACAGGGTAATGATTTGGGTGCGGGATGGATTGATCACCATACCGACTTACTCTTATTATTCGCCTTGCTATGTGGGATGGTAAATCTGAGTGACTTACCTATAGTAAAGAGACAACGATCAAAACCCTGTTTAAACTTAGAATTGTATAAGTATTTTTCCCTTGTACACGGCAGTTGTTGCCAACCGTAGGTTATACGGTGAGGTTCAACCCAGACCCACTTCCTGCAGGAGAAACCATAAATTGTTGACCACCATGAGATATCGATAGTCGTTTAGTTTTGGCGCCAGACCCGTCAGCTAAAGAAGACCCAATCTCAGAATAACCTTACTAAGAGGAAAGGACAGAAGAATTGAGGAAAAGGTTATGCCACTGCCGAAAGAGCCAGAGAAGGAATTATACAGAAGATCTGAGAAGACGGCACTGTCAAGAATAAGGATGGCGTATGAGTTTTGATGGAACTGTAACGATGCTTCTAAGGGTGGTAGCACCCCAGACTCCCGGTGACGATCGATGGATTCGGAGAAGACCCCAAGCCCAACCTATTTCTTGCTAGCCTCTCCGAATCTCGAGGACGAGATTCATTTTAAGGGTGGTAGGTTTGTAACATCCCAAAATTCTAAATTTTGGAATGTTATAATAAATAGATAGATTTGATTGATTGTTTGATTGATTGACTGAAAGTGAGTGAATTCGAAACTTTTTGAAAGTTAAATGAGAGGGAATAAAAGGACTTTCCCAAACTTTCATTTTTATGCTCTCCGCGAATTCAAATACTTTCCATCACAAAACCCTCGAGAGAAGATGACATGACTTCTTCCATTTATTTAAATGACAAGGGGGTGTTGAAAATATTTGAATTTCATTTGGAAAATATTTCCACTTCTGAAACTTTATGCAACTCAATGATTTTCATGAGAGAAGATAAAATGACTTCTTCAAAACATAGGAAATACGAGTTGGGAGTTTCGAAGAATCAAATTCAAAGCCCTTTTGAACTTATTTTCAATTTGGAGTTATTTGGGTTTTAATCAAATTATTTTTCTCCAAAAATAAAATATATAGAAATTAGGGTAAAATGATTCCCTACAATAGAAAATTGGAGAAAAATTAATTTGAAATCATTTTGGTATTTTTAAAATGATTTTTGTTGGATTTTAATAGACCAGTAGCACTCTTTGAATTATTAGAATTTGTGTCTATTTTATTTAATGCTAGAAAAATGTTCATGTCATAGAAAATCTTTTTCTGAAAATTTTGATATATAATATGACTATATAAAGTTTTATTTTATTTTTGTTTTTTAGTATATCGCATTCTGTAAAAAAAGAAAAAAAAACTGCACCGCGCGGCCGGCCGAAGGCCTTTAGGCCCATCGCCTCTTTTCTTCTCTGTTTCGTATATTTTCGTCTACGTTTAGTCCCACATTGCCTAGCCTTTGACCACTAAGCCTCTTTTCCACCAATAAATATAGACCCATAGAGCCTCCAAAAATCATCCAATTCGGGTTAAATCAATATTTTGGTTTGACTAGATTTATTTAAGAAAAATATATTATTTTTCTCCGGCGCAACTTCTGGAAGTTGTCTCCTCTCTCCAAAGTTGTCTTTTCTCTGCCTTATAAAGGTATCTTTCTTCGTTTTTTTCTTCTTATACCTCCGTAGTTTATTATTTTTAAACTAATATGATAAAATAATTAGATTATCAATTACTCTATGTATTTATACATTAGACCCTAGCCCGTAGCTATTTTTTCTTCCGTAAGACAGCTTGGCCCTGATTTTTCAAATAGCCATAACTTTTTACTCGTTTGTCCAAATCCAACGAAACCAACGCCCACTTCTTCATTATGATCTCCTCTATTCAGTAATTCAACTCAAACATGTTTTCGAAAAGTTTAAAATTTGAATTAGATCAGATTTGAATTCAAACTTCATTTGATCATAACTTGAGTTTCGTAGCTCCGTTTGAGTTGATTCTTTTTGCAAATCGAAGCTCTTGACCTAAACTTTCTGATAAGGCCAAATTCATATAATTTTGGTACTGTTAGAAATTGTTTTATGTTGCAAGAGATATTTGCTTGGTTTTGATGTTTTCCGAATCGTCTTCTTCGTTCTTTTTGATCTTTGAAGTGATTGCTTATGTGTGGTTACTATTGCTTGCTTACGATAGATTGACCGGAGTGTGACGAGTAGATCTATCAAGAGTTTTGAGTGCGAATCATCTTCGTCAACATTGCAGGCAAGTTCACACTTTGATCATACCTCTTTCGTACCCAGTTTTTATTGCATTAGATCAAACCTCCAACATTGCATGATTAGGATCTAATTAAATTGTGGTTATTGGGAAGTAGTTGATGAGGTAGGAACCTATTGCCCTGCATTCAAACCTTGGGAGTTACTTTTACGTTATGCTTACATGGCCATGCTATGCTCATAGACGTGGATTGGGTTTTGAGAGTATCCATGACAGATGTGAGATTGTTAATTAATGGTTTACTTAAGGTGGCAACTTAAACACACATCTGGGTGGATTGAGGCACCTGGTTATTCTAGGATTGCCTGTCTAGGCACCTAGGTAATCCAGGACTTGCTTGTTTTTTTGGACCGCCACCCAGGCTCAAAGGGATCATGAGACTATTCATACTAGAAACTTCCGTGTGCAGCCACAAGCTATTATGGGCTCTAGCATAGTTGACTAAGTCGTGCGAACACTTACAGTGGTAGACTAGCAGATGTAGGGGATGTAGGTGGTACGGTCTACCCGATCATAAGGTGCTAGCGCTTCTGAAAGACTATGTCTCGATCATCCGTCTTCTCAAACACCATGTAGTGCGAGAAACCAAACGGAGGCGATCGAGTCTTGTGGGGAAAAGTGCGCAAACCTCTGCAGAGTGTATAAACTAATCATGATTAGCCGTGTCCCCGGTTATGGACATCTTGAGTATCTAGTTCTTGGATTATCCTGTTGATCTCATCACGTTACTTTAAATGAATATTTTTGGGTTTTAATGATGTTACTTAATTGGGATTGAGAATGCTGTCAACCATTCTCAATGTTTAACAACCACCATGATAGTTAAATAAAATTTATTCCTTTGCAGTAGGGAAAAATTGGCTTTACGCAAAAACCTTATAATCATAGAGCTTTTCCATCAGCCAAATATGCATGTAGTGATAGTCTTTATTCACCATTCTCAATGGTGTGAATTTGCCAGTACATTCAATGTACTGACCCTCTGCGGCTGCAACGTCTCATGTTGCAGGATTTCTTACGACGAGTAAGTGATACGTTAGGGTTACGATTTCTACACTCAACTTTGCCGTTGGTGTTGATGGGAATCCACAACCTTGTTGCTTCCGCTATATGGATTGAGGTAATAGTATTTACGTTACTTTATACATGTGATTTACCTCTGTTATAAATCCTTCGAGTACTGTGTGTGTCAGCATACTGATCCAGGGATGACACTTAAGCACTGAGACTTGATCCATTCGGGTCAGGTCGCTACAAAACCCTAGTCCTGCTTTGGTGGATGTATTGAGTGTTCTTGAGCTTTCTGAACTAGCTACGGTGGTTGTGCCGTCCCAAAAAGCCGAATACCTATCTTGGTCGCCTCGTGCCTCCTGTTATAGGAAAAAGGGGTTTGTCACAGTGGCACACAGGAGGTGGAAAGGACTACAGTACGTGAGCTTATTGCATGGCATTATGGGACAAAGTGCATTAAATGCGCTACATAGGTGTCCATTAGCTTGATTGGGGACGGGAACGAGGCCCGTCCCGTCCGTCGCCGCTCCGCCTCGCTTCGACACGCACCCAGGCTAGCGATGCATGCAGCGCCATGTAGGCAGGCAAGCAACTGAGGTGGCGCGGTGGGAGGGCCTTCATCAAGATCTGCATGCCGCCACGCGGGTGCTTGCTGATTTGGCCTGGAAGCTACATGTTGCCACGCAGGTGCCTGCCTAGCTGGTTGGGCTGGCAGCTGCATGCGAACGGCGGTGGAGACTTGGATGGTGCGGGCCTGGCAGTGACCCTGTTGGCGTCTTCGGCAAGGGCCTTGCCGGGGGACCCGGCAAGGGTCTTGCTGTGGTGTCGTAGTCGTCCCCGGCAAGACGCTTGCCGGGGGTCTTGTGGATTTCCTCGGCTAGGATCCTGCCGAGGCTCGCCGTCTTTTGGTCCTCATCTGAACTCATAAGTTTATGATCGTGACAAAGATCTGCACGCCACCACGGAGGTGCCTCCCGAGCCCTGGTCCCAACATAGTTGTGACGGTTTTCGGAACCTTTGGGCTCAAGGGTGGCTCACTCTGCTGGCGTTGGGCAAGTTGCCTCGGCAAGGCTCTTGCCGGGGCTGCGGAGGCCGGCTCGGCAAGGATCTTGCCGAGGGAGTCCACCTTGCCCTCTTGCCCTCCTGTGCTTTTGGTCTTGGCATCGCCTTGGTTGTCTTGTGCTTCGGCTTCTCTCCGGTTTCCCTCCTCTGCCTTGCGAAGTGTAGCCGCGGTGCATGGCTCTGACTGTCCATGCACAAGTAAAGGGGTCAAAAGGAGGGCCCCTAATTTTGTATACCGACAGGAGCCCCCGGGCCCGGGCCACACATAAGCGCGCCGCGTTGTTGGGCTAGGCCCAAAACGGTGCGCGGGCAGGTGGGGTGGATTTTACCATAGTAACTTCTCGTCTGCTACGCTTCCCCGTGACACACGTTGAATGCATGACGTGGAGGGTCGTGCGTGACGTGGGGGTCATGCGTGGGGCAGTTCCTGCATGCATGCATCACATCGTGGTAAAGAGGTGTCTCGCGCCTTCCCCATAAAAGGAGGGAGGCGCAGAGGCACGACCCATTTACTTGGGTGGACTCGGGTCGTGGCCTTCAAGGCGCCCGCACCCCATGATCACGGAGTGGGAGCGGTTGCTTTGCCCATCCTTTAATGCTGCTCACTCACCATGTGTCCCTCATGTAGGTGGCAGGAGGTGGAGGCAGGAAACTGGTCCGTCGTTGATTGGGGCAGCGGGCCGGTCCTGATTCCCTGCGCCCCCGATGACCGGATTGGTCGAGTGGGGCGGCCGAGCCCCGACTCCTCTCCTTTATAAGAAGGGGAGGGGGACGGCATTCCACATTCTTCCGTCATCCGTCTCCTGCCACCTTTGCTTCTTTCTTTCATTTGCCATGGCGGGAGGAGGCGCTGGCCCTTTGATGGTGGCGGCCAGGGTTGCTGCTCGTCAGCGCGTTCCTCCTCCCCAAGAGCTCGTGGCGGCAGAACCGGCCACGAGAGGAAGGGGGAGGGGGCGAGGCCGAGGTCGTCGTGGCTCTCAGGGGAGAGGAGGATGGGGCAGCGCATCGGCCTCGCCTCCGCCAGCAACGCCCCCCCCCCTCCGACGGAGCGCCACGTCGGGGACCAGCCCCGTGAGTTCTTCATCAGGCTGCGCTAGCCACCGCGTCGCCGCCTCCATCTCCCTACTGCATTTACTCGGGTGATGGAGCTCGATCCACCCCAGACCCTCTGGTTGCACATGAAGGGCTGCGGGAACGGCAGCACGCGGGTCGACGTCGACTTCCCCGCTCCTCACTTCATGTACCTCCGCCGCGGATGGAAGACGTTCACACACAACCACAGCTTGACGACGTGGCTTGTCCTCTACTTCAAGTTAACGGAGGGCAGCCTGCTCTCCATCAAGGTCTTTGGAGATGTCGGAACTCGCTTGAAGTGCTGTGTGGAGAGCTCCTCCGATGATGAAGATTCCTCCTCAAGCGGGAGTGACAAGGAGGACAGCGACATCGACGACAAGGGAGTCAAGCGGCAGGATGCCGACTCCGACTTCGACTGACCGTGCCGCCCCTCCCTCGGCCACGCGCCCTGCCGAGGGCCATCCTCGCCAAGCTCTCCATCGGGGTGCTCCCCGTAGTCTCCTTCGGCGGCTAGCGTAGGAGGGCGGGAGAAGGCGAAGAAGGCGGGTGGCAGCCGTCAAGTCAGAGTACGGGGGCACCGATGCCTTCGTCGGGTATTGCCGGACCGCTGCCTCATCTTCCAGCTCCCCTCCCGGCACCGGGACCTTCTCTTGGTGCCTTCTGCTCCTCGCACCTCGCCTAGGCGCTCTTTTCGCCATCCTGCCCTCTTGTTCCACCTTCTGAGAAAAGGGACAAGAAAAGGATTACAGACATCTTATATTTTTTTTAGTTTGTAAGCCTGCGAGCACTTGTTAATTTTAAGACTTGTTATCCCCTTTCTCATGTTTTTAATTCCGTATGAACTGTACCTGTATGGGATGTTTTTAATGAAAAAGGGTGCTTGCCGGGTTCTTTGTGCGTGAGCGAGGCCCATGCCAAGGATGAATCCTTGTTATTTTTAAGATAAACATTGTCACCCGGCAACAGGCCTTGCCGTCTCCCCACTTCAGTTGACCATTCTCGCGCTCTTGGCGGAGTCAGGGGCAAAGTAGAGTTAGGCCCCTCATTCATTTCCTCACCACCGCGACTACTACCAAAATCCGACCCAGGAGGTAGCTCTTGGGTACAGGAAAGGGGGAGCACGGTGTTAAGAACATAAACGAGGTTTCACATGTCCCAGTTCTATACGGAAACGCATTACAGGGGGGTAAAAGACTTATGTGAATCAGCAACCCCCGCCAACCTTGGCTTACCGTGGTTGGATCCTTGTATCTTCAGCCCCCGTCAGTCTCGGCTTGCCGGGGCCGAAGCACCGATTTGTTTTCTTCCTCCCAAGCGGCTCAGCAGAAGTGTCCATGTGCCCTCTGAACCAAAGGAGACAGAAAAACGCATACTCGACCTCTAGGCTAGGGGTTAATCGCCACTAAGCACTATCAACCCTAACTGAGGGAGAGACTTAACCTAGCATGCATGCTATAACTTAGGGTGCCAGCGCTTCGTTTATTTATGCTCAGGGTCTGCGCCTGGCTTTGTACAGAGGGTTACATGCCTTGCCAGCAAGGCTTCTACAAAAGGTGGTTTGCCGGGGGTCCCGGCAACCGCGGCTTATGGGTAAACTTGCGAAGATGTTCGATGTTCCAGGAATTGCTCACTGGGACAACATCTTCGGTCTCCAGGTGGACTGCGCCGGGCCTGGTGACTCGTATTACCCGATAAGGGCCTTCCCACTTTGGCGTCAACTTGTTGGAGTTCTTCGCTGACTAAACGTGCCGAAGAACAAGGTCGCCTTCCTCAAAGCTTCGGGCATGAACCTTGCGGCTATGGTAGCGGCGCAAGGCTTGCTGGTAGCGTGCTGCTCTCACAGCCGCCCGAAGATGATCTCTTGAGCATTGCGTCATCTTGTCGGAATCGCTCTTGCTCAACCTCGTCATAAGCGAGCACTCGAGGTGACCAGTATATGAGTTCCGTGGGGAGAACTGCTTCTGCCCCGTATACCAGGGCAAAGGGTGTCTAGCCGGTGGCTCGATTTGGCGTCATTCTAATCGACCAAAGAACCGCTGACAACTCATCAATCCAGCGCCTTCCACTTTTGTGCAGCTTGTTAAAAGTCTTTGTTCTCAGGCCTCGTAGTACTTCTGCATTTGCCCTCTCCGCCTGGCCGTTGCTCCATGGGTGTGCCACAGAAGCGAAATAGACCTTGCTGCCGAGGTCTTAGGTGTACCGCATGAAGGTGTGGCTTGTGAACTACGTGTCGTTATCGGTGATGACTCTATTTGGCACACCAAAATGGCAGACTAGTCCTTTGAAGAACTTGGCGGCTGACTGTGTTATTACCTTCCTCACTGCCTCCACCTCTGACCACTTTGTGAACTTGTCGATTGCAACGTACAAGTACTCAAAGCCCCTGACAGCGCGAGGGAATGGGCCCAGTATGTCGAGCCCCTAGACCGAAAACGGCCAGGAGAGAGGGATTGTTTGAAGGGCTTGAGCTGGTTGATGAAGCTTCTTCGAATGGAACTGGCATGCTTCACACCTCGTTACTAGTGTCGTCGCATCCTCGAGGGCGGTGGGCCAGAAGAAGCCTTGCAGGAATGCCTTGCCGGCAAGGGCCCTCGACCCTATGTGGGAGCCACATATGCGTCCATGTATCTCTGCCAACTGCTCCAGTCCTTCCTCCTGGGGGATGCACTTCAATTTCACACCGTTCGGTCTTTTTCTATACAGGACGTCATCGATGAACTGGTACAAAGCAGACCGAGGGGCTACTTTTTCCGCTTCTCCCTGCTCCTCAGGAAGTTCCCCTGTCTGGAGGAAACGGACGGTATGCTGTTCCCATGCCGGAGCCTGGGGCTCGACGGCAAGGAACAAAGGCATCTCTCCCACCATGGGGGCAGCCGTCTCTAGGGCTTGGCGCCCTGCCGGAGACAGCTGCCCCTTTGCAGGCTTGGAATCTGTGGCAACACCCTTGCCGGCGGGCCCTGGGAGCTCGGTGGGAAAGTACTTGTCGGGTCCCGATTTCCTCCGCTTGTTCTTCTCCATTGATGGTTCGACGGATGGTTGAGTTAACCGAAGCAAAAAGGTACCTGGTTCCACACGTAGCTTGAATGTAGCGTGCTTTGACAGGTACTCAACGATGTCGTTCTCCGCTTGGGGAACGTGCTCCGCTTCTATACCGTCAAAGCGCTCCTCCAGCTTCCTCACCTCATCTACGTAGGCCTCCATCAACCGACTCTGATAATCTTTATTGACTTGTCTGACGACAAGCTGCGAATCACCCCTGACAATGAGCTTCTTCACCTCGAGGTCTGCCGCGACCCAGAGATCGGCAAGCAGCCCCTCATACTCAACAGTGTTGTTTGTGGACATCTCCCTGGGAAAATGCATCTGGAACACATACTTGAGGTGCTGTCCGGTGGGTGCGACAAGCAGCACACCGGCACCGGCGCCCTGCAGCGAGAAAGCCCCATCAAAGTACATGATCCAGTCGCGACTTGCTTCCTTGCTGGGGAGAGCGGTCTCCTTGATTTTTTCGTCGGGCGTTGAGGTCCATTCGGCAATGAACTCCGCCAAGACTCTGCTCTGGATTGTCGAAGTACTTTCAAACTTCAACCCAAAGCTTGACCACTCCAAGGCCCACTCCACAATCCTTCCGGTTGCATCTGGATTGTGTAGTATCCGTTGCAGCGGGAGGCGGGTGACGACAGTGATCTCGCGGGATTGGAAATATTGACGTAGCTTCCTCGAGGCCATAAGGAGGCCGAAGAGTAATTTATGCACACCGGAGTACCTTGACCTGGCCCCCTGTAAGAGGGAGATGACAAAGTAAACCGGTTGCTGCATCATCTTCTTCTTCTGCACTTCTTCACTCAGCTGCGCGGCCCCTGCCCGACGGCGTCAGACTCTGCCGGGGGCCTCGCCTTGCCGGTGCCAGGC
Organism: Triticum monococcum; assembly: GCA_034509565.1. NCBI lineage: Eukaryota > Viridiplantae > Streptophyta > Magnoliopsida > Poales > Poaceae > Triticum > Triticum monococcum. Next base: position 366,618,131 of record CM067843.1, on the reverse strand, counting down.
CCTGCCGGGGGAATCTCTGACTTGCCATTCGCCGGTCCTGCTGTTGTCACTGCCTCTTCATCGGCCTCCCTCTGCGCCACTAGTGCGGTGCTAACCACCTGATTCGTTGCCGCCAGATATAGCAGCAACGACTCTTGTGGATTAGGCGCAACTAGTATTGGCGTAGAGGAAAGGTATTTCTTCAGATCCTGCAACGCCGCCTCGGCCTCTGGGGTCCACTCCATTGGGCCTGCCTTCTTCAAGATTTTGAAAAATGGAAGGGCACGCTTAGCGGACTTGGAGATGAATCTGCTCATGGCAGCAACGCAGCCAGTGAGCCGGCGCTCATCCTTGATCCGCTTGGGTGCCTCAGTCTACTCAATAGCCTTGATCTTGTCTGCGTTTGCCTCGATCCCATGCTGCAACACAAATAACCCGAGAAGTTTTCCTGACGGGACACCAAAGACACACTTCTCAGGGTTCAGCTTGAGGTTGATGTTGCGTAGGTTGGCAAACGTATCTTCTAGGTTTGGTACATGGGTCGCCTTGTCCTTGGTTTTGACCACAATGTCATCCATATAAGCTTCCATATTTCTATGTAGCTGGGGCTCAAAACCAATCTGGACTGCCCTTGCGAATGTCGAGCCAGCACTCTTCAACCCGAAAGGTATCCATCAAAAGCAATACGTACCACATGGGGTGATAAATGTAGTCTTCTCTTCGTCTTCTCTTGTCATGAAGATCTAGTGGTAGCCCGAGTAGGCGTTGAGGAATGACAACAGATCACACCCGGACGTGGAGTCAACAATCTGGTCGATGCGCGGCAATGGGAAGGCGTCCTTAGGACAAGCCTTATTGACATATGTGTAGTCAATACACAGCCTCCACTTCCCATTTGCCTTGCGCACCACCACCGGATTGGCCAACCACGTCGGATGGAGCACTCCTCTCACCAAACCTGCCGCTTCCAATTTACTAATCTCCTTTGTGATGAACTCCTGTAGTTCCAAAGCTTGCTTCCTGACCTTCTGCTTAACGGGTCGTGCATGGGGATAGACAGCAAGGTGGTGCTCAATCACTTCCCTAGGAACACCGGGGATGTCGGATGCTTGCCACGCAAACACATCGACATTCACCCGCAGGAAAGTAATGAGCATTCTTTCCTATTTGTTGTCGAGGGTGGAGCTTATGGTGAAAGCCCCTCCCGTGCCATCCTCCTTAACGGACACCCTCTTGGTCTCTGGTGGTGCAGCTCTGGATTTCTTGCTCTTGCCGGTAGAGCTCTCAGGCATGTCCTCGACGGTAGCACAACACTCCTAAGAGGTGCACTTGCCGGAGTGGGTGTGAGAGGTCTTGCCGGTCTTCTCCTCCCCCCCCCCCTCGGGGCTTCAACGGTAGGAGCAAGTGCCTTGGCGGCAGCTGCTGCAACTGCTTCTCAATAGAGTTCGTCAGCGCAGATCAGCGCATCCTTCTTGTCAGAGGGGACGGTGATGATGGTCATCGGCCCAGGCATCTTCAGCCTGGTGTAGGCGTAGTGCAATGCTGCCATGAACTTGGCTAGTGCCAGGCAGCCGAGGATCCCGTTGTAGGGAAAGGGGATCTCGGCCACATCGAAAACGATCCTCTCCATCCTGTAGTTCAACTCACCTCCAAACGTCATGGGCAATGTGACCTTCCCCTTCGGCTGGCTCCTTCCCGGACTGACTTCCTGCTTCTTGTCGCGGCCCCGAGCGGGCCTCTCTCGCTGGTTATCCTTGCCGCGGCGGCCTCCTTGCCCGCCATGCTTCTTGCCAGATCCTTCGGCACCATCCTGACCCTTCTCCTTGTCCCGCCTCTCATACTCGGCCTTTTGCTTCTCGGCAAGGAGCTCGACTTCTCGACAGTTCTAGAGGTCGTGGCCCTTGGTGCGCCTCAATTCACGGCTAGCTGTAATTTGCTCTATTCTAGCTTTCTTTTGTTCTGATTGCATATTTGTGTTTTTCTGCCTCTCCTATGTGCATTTTTTATCTTCTGTGTTGGCGTCATGTTTGCATATTTCTTCTTCCCTTGTGTGTATTTTATTTTGCAACCAGGTCAAATCTTGTAACAGCCCCAAAATTAGGTTATCAATTTTTGTGCTATTATTCCTTCCTAGCACTCATTCTTCAAAAACAATTCTCCTAAGTTTGCTGGATGACTCTGACAATTCTTGTCATTTTCAACCTTTCCAAAAACCTTGCTCATGTATTTGTCAGTGGGCAAGCCCTCATCTGCATCATCTCAAACCCTAATTCCAAATTTTTGGGATTCGGATATCTCCTTTGTGCTTACAAGGGAGCCATCATTTTTCTTGATTTGTTGATCCTCCCAATTGTTACAAGAGATCCTTCCATCATTCTAAAACTTGGATATGCAAAAATATTGCTAAGTGCCATGCAATATTTTTGAATTGTGATTTATTCCTTTTCTTGCCTTTCTGAGGAATAAAATCCAATGGCATAACTAGCCATCTCCTAAAATCATGAGAATTGGTGGAATTGATGTTTATGCCTAATCCGAGCTCTGGCAAATATATTGGCCATAATTAAATCAGGAAAATTGCCTTTTCCTATTTAATGCCAATATTGCATTTTTGCCATTTTCCAAAGGAACTACCATTTTTCTACCAGGGAAAATTCCCACATAAATTGTGGAGCTTGTCCTTGCTATATAATCACTAGTTCCATCCTTATCTCATGTTCCTCAGATCAAAAATTAGGCACATGATCCAATGCAAGTCTCTGCTTTCTCTAAAATTTTGCAAAGGAAGTGCTTTATTCCTAGCTCCAATTGAGCTGCAATTAGGCAGGCTGATTAACATGGATAAATAATCCATGGATGCTAAATATGAGCTCAATGCATTCATCCTAGCTCCCTGTGCAATTTCTTCAAAGTTTCTTACCAGAACAAAACTTTGTGAAGGAAGTACCTTCATAAGAATTCCAAATGGGATGAAACTTTTCCATCCTCTCAAGTATCTCAAATCATTAGTCTCCATCTGAACTTAGTTCATTTTATTGAACTATGTCAGCACAGGAGCAATTCTTTTTTCTGTCAAAACTTTCAGTTTGTAAAGAAAGTATATTTTATCTTGCTCCACTTTGGCTGAAACTTTTTTCAGACCTTCTCCTGCCCATATTATCCCTCTCCACAAGATTTTCGCTTATTTCATTTAGCCATTTGCCTTGAGGAATTTTCTCATGTTTCTGGACAGAGGAGATGTTTGTGAAACAAGTACCATTTTGGCAAATCCATTTGGTATGATATTTTTACAACATCATGGTATGTCGAAATCATCAGGCTTTGCCAAGTTTTAGCTCAATCCATCACTCCTAGTGAGTGATTCTTCCTAATTTAGTTTCTGGGTCAGGTTTAGCAGTTGCACAGCAACTATGCTAAATAGTTGACCAAATGACCTCATAATTTACAGGACCGTAGTCCTTTCTACCCTAAGCCTCTCAGACATCAATTTTACCTTTTACCCTCTCTGGTTTACTCTCTAGAGTGTGGCCAAGTTTGCAGCAGTAAACTTTTGGAGCTTGGTTTACTCTACTCCCTGTGTCTTTGCTCGTTTCTTTACCATGGTAACACTATCTCATCGAAGTACTACGCAGTAGACATGAGATTACGTCAGTAAAAACTCCAGAGCATGCTTTGTCCATGGTGACCATGGGCAATGCAAGCCAAAACGGTGGTCTAGCCACTGTTTGAGTCAGCATCGCTGCCCCCGACCGGTTCTAGTCTCGCCATCGATGCCCAATAGCTCCCCCTCGACGTCTCCTTCCCCCTGGACCTCTGGCCCCCTTCGTTTTCTTCTCTGGTGAGCCGTGCCATTGACCAAACAGTGAGCGCCCCTGTGCACCGTCGCTTTCCTGCCAAATGTCCGCTTCCTCCTTTCATTCCTGAGCGCCTCTCGTCTCTGTGAGCCTCTGCTGCTCGTCTTGACCCTCTTCGTCGCCTTCCCGTCGCTTCCTGTGAGCCTTGGCCGCGCCTGCCGACACCGCGTCGTCGCCGACGCGCGGACATGTCGCCCGCCGGGTGCCACCTCCCCCTCCTTCCCGAGCTCTCCCCGCGGCTATAAATAGTGACCCCGAGCTCTGTCGCAGTCCTCAAGCCTCCCCAAGCCACTCACCCCTCCCCGGAGTCGCTCTGTGACCACCACCGTCGCCATAGCCGCCGCCTCGGGTCTCACCCGATTTCGATGATCTCGAGCTCCCCTCGCTGTTCCTCCACCACCACCGCATCCCCCATACTCCGGCAAGCCTCCCCGTGGCCTCGGCCTCTTCCCTTCCCCACCACAGTGTTGTTTCCATCGATGGCCGAATCCACTCTCTGTCGTGGGTCGTGAAGCTCCCTCCCTGGTGTTCCTCGACGGAAGCTAGCACCACCCCCGAGGTGCCCCTCGCCGTCTTGAGCTTTTCCGTAGGTCGCCCGCCCGCTGCCGTGGCCGGATGTGCCGGCGAGCGCCGTCGGGGCGGGCATCCCCCCTCGGCCAGGTGCGCATCGAGCGGGAGGAAGAAGAAGCCAGCTAGGCGGCCCCCACCCCTCTCGGGTCCCCCTCGCCAGTGACCCCATGTTGACCCCACCTCACCACGTCAGTTAAGTGGTGGCGCCCCGGGATTTTTTCTATTTTCGGAACCCCGAAGGCGTATTCCCTGGAGTGCGTTTTCCCTCAGCCGAAAGAGTATTCCTCCTCTTCTTCGGGCCAGAATGCGCTTTCCTCTCTAGAAAGCGTATTTCTGAGAAAGACGCGATCTATTTTTCTGCCAGGGGCCAGATTGTAATGATTTCCTTTACAGATAGGTCCCTGGTAGTTATACAATCATATCTTTTTACCCGTAGCTCCATATGAGGTGATTACAACGTTCAATTTCTCTGTTCGTCGAACACTTTTTGATGGGACCATTTTCTTGATGTTTGCACATTCTGAAAATGACCATTTTGCCCTTGCTAGTAAACAGCCCCCTCCAAGAGAGAGCTGTTTCCGGCAAATCTTTCCGCGATCGTTCCGCACTTCTTCCCGGAGTATTTGTCGACCCCCAAGCAAGCCAACCTCTTATCATGAGCCCCGGACTTGCATGTTGACTTTGCTTGCACCTTGTGTGTGTGTAGTAACAGTTGCTATTTACCTTTTTATCTGCAGTTATTCTGTTATGATCTTCCTGTCTGCTTATGTTTTCATGATATCTTTTTGCCATACTAATTAGAATGTTAGTATCAATATTGCTTGGAGTTTTAGGACTTATATTTGGATGACTATGTGGATGACATGTTGCCTTTGGATTCTTAGTGACTAGTATGACTATGTTCATGATGGTATTATGCTTTGGAGTATTACTTTGGATATCATGTTTCCTTTGGATTTTTAGTGGCTATTATGATAGCTATGATGATTGTAATGCACCATGGATATTCTAGTACTTAGTATTGTCATGTTCTTTATGTTGTAGTTGTTCACTTGAGAAGTTCGGTCTTTTATTAAAACATTGGTATGATGCATGTTCATTGTTGCATCCATGTTCATGATGATGGAGAAGGAAATAAAATGACCTAACACTAGTAGAAAAGGGGGCAAAGGTGCAGGTCGGGTCAGCCCATTAGTCCCGGTTCAGTCACGAACCAGGACTAATGTGAGCATTGGTCCTGGTTCGTGCGGCTAAGGCATTAGTCCCGGTTCACCTGAGCCCTTTAGTCCCAGTTTGTGGCACGAACCGGGACTAAAGGGTGTGATGCCCTTTAGTCCCTGTTTGTGTCTCAAACCGGGACTAAAGATTAGACATTTAGTCCCGGTTTTAGACACAAACCGGGTCTAAAGGGTGCAATGCCCTTTAGTCCCGGTTTGTGTCTCAAACTGGGACTAAAGGTCCCATTTTCACCCCCTCCCCCCCCCCCCCCCCCCGCTGTGGATCGCCTTTTTGTTTCGAAAAAATCAAAAGAAAATGATAAAACCTTCAAAAAATAAAATCCTTCGAGAGGTAGTTATATTACTACATCTACTAGTTAGGAAAATTTAAAAACTTAAATTTGGACATGTTTTGCAAAAAATGTAGGGAAAATGTAAAATGGCTATAACTTTTGCATACAATGTCGGAAAAACGTATAATATATCAAAATGTTCAGAACGAAAATCCGCTTTTGATTTTGACCACCTACGGCCTGTTTGCAAAAGTTTAGAATCCTCAAATTCTAAAAGGAAAAAAAGTTATGCTCAAATTTCAGTTTTTTTGAATTTTTGTTAAATCTGGTCAACTATGGTCAAACTACTTATTCAAGAAGTATTAGTGTTACTAAATAATTATTCAAGAATATTAGTGTCACTAAATAATTATTTCAGTTTTTTTGAATTTTGGTCAACTATGGTCAAACTGTGGTCAAACAATGGTCAAACTACTTATTCAAGAAATATTAGTGTTACTAAATAATTATTTCAGTTTTTTGAATTTTGGTCAAATCTGGTCAAACTATGGTCAAACTGTGGTCAAGCTAGGGTCAAACTGTGGTCAAACTACTTATTCAAGAAATATTAGTGTTACTAAATAATTATTGATTTTTAGAACAATAGTTTCAAACTCAAACAGTGAAATGTGTGACTTCATGCTCAAGCTAAATTCCTGAGGGTTAGTAGGATTGACATCTTACTATTGTCAGGAAAACAACAAGTGCAGACTTGGAAACGAGGGAGAATAGAACCCGGAAGTTAAGCGTGCTCAGGCTGGAGTAGTGAGAGGATGGGTGACCGTTCGGGAAGTTAGATCATTTGGAATGATGAGGGGTGATTAAAGATTAAAGGTTAAATTAAGCAGTGATGAGGGGTGATTAGAGATTAGAGGTTAAAATAATTCAGAAATTTGAAATTCAAAAAAAAATTCAAAAAAATCATAAAATTTACTTTAGTACCGGTTGGTGTTACCAACCGGGACTAAAGGTGGACCTCCAGGCAGCGGCCACATGGAGGGCCTTTAGTTCCGGTTCCAGTAAGAACTGGGACTAAAGGGGGAGGCTTTAGTACCAACCCTTTAGTCTCGGTTCCAGAAACAGTTCTATTAACTAGTAGAAACAGTTCCTCCCTCGTTTAGTACCAACCCTTTATGAACCGGGACTAAAGGCCCTTTTTCAAGTCTGCACTTGTTCCTCCCTTTAGTACCAACCCTTTATCAGGAAAACAACAAGTGCAGAGTTGCAAACCCTTTAGTACCAACCCTTTATGAACCGGGACTAAAGACCCTTTTTCTACTAGTGTAATAACAACAACCTCCTCCGTCATCGATGGGATCGAGTCATAGTGCCACCAAATCGAACTTTTATAGTGCAGCCACATTTAGCCTTTATGGGAAGGCCTTAATGCGATCTATTGTCGTGCCTCTCGTCGGTGCCTCCAAAGAGGGAAGGTTATGGGAGCACGCTACCCTGATCAGGTAGGCGGACATAACCTTGCGTGCCCATTGTTGAGATTTTTGGTACCGGTTCCCGCAAGGGACGTTTTGGCCACGACAGTGGTCGTTGTGTCTTTGGTAGACACGGGGCCACCCAGGACTAGCCCAGTGGGGAAGTGAGTCGGAGTGGCCGGGGGAGTGTCATGGAAGTAGGTCGGTTTCGTCGGAATGTCGTTAGTCCACCCTAATGGGATAACGCAGCCATGGGTTCCGTGGTGTGGGTACAGTGTGCTACCTCTGTAGAGTGTGTATCAAGTCTATCGATAGCAACACGGTTCGTAGTAGGTCACACTATCAGGTCTTGGTCGAAATGGAGGATAAACCTGAGATAATTAAGTAAATTAATGTGATAACAAGAATGTGGTGACTTGGACTATGAGATAGTCGATGTTTTGGATGTGATCACGAGATGAGGTCTCGGTGAATGTTGGACCAAGTGTTGGTCGGGGTTGTGATCACCGGAAAGATCACCGTTTGTTTACAAGGCAACCCATTGGTAAGAGAGTCTGAGGGACTCAGTGCACAAGTTTGCTTGTATTACATGAGTAATATGTTGTTATTTGCATATAAATAACCATGTCAAAACAGTAGATGATTTCATAGAGTTAACATGTTGTGTCTACATTGAATATGATTGGTAGTTTATTTTTCAACATAGTTTCATGATGACATGTCATGCTTGGATTGATTATGCCATGATTGAGATGATATGCTATGTTTTACTGTCGCCATGTTAGAAGCATGTTTTGATATGCCATGTGATTACCATGATTACACTACAAAAAAATACACTTCTATGATGATATGTGTTTGTCATAGTAGGTCACGTTTTTTGTCATGCATGTACATCCATGACAAATTTATGACAGAATCAAGATAGTCATACCAGTGCTGTCGTAGAAGTGTTCCATGACATTGCCAAAATTATCATCACGGAAGTGTCCACTTCCATGACGATAAATCGCGCGTCACAGAAGTGCTTTCATCAAGGGTGACTGACACGTGGCATCCACCGTAAGGGAACGCCGTTAAGCTATCGGGTCAGATTTTGGATCCGATAACCCATTAACAGCCACGACCAATGCCAATTTTCCACGTGTAAAATTCTCATTGGCCGATGGATCCACGCGTCAGCTCCGCGTTGGCACATGTGTCACTCATCCAATGGTTGAGATGGGCCTATGATATGTTGACACATGGACCGACCCAATAGTGGCCCACAAAGTTTAAATGGGCCGGCCCAACCGAAGGCCCATAAGATTTAGCGGACCATAATGGGCCGGCCCAGCTAAAGGCCCACAAAATTTAGTGGACCATAATGGGCCAGCCCAGCTAAAGGCCCACACGATTTTGAGACCATAATGGGCCGGCCCAGCTAAAGGCCCACAAGATTTTGCAGACCACAATGGGCCGGCCCAGCTAAAGGCCCACAAGATTCTGCAGACCATAATGGGCCGGCCCAGCTAAAGGCCCAACATTCTCTGTCAAATTAGCCCGTCAAGGGCCTGTCTTAAACTTGTCATCAATGCGGCCCATGGTCACATCTGGCCCGTTAACAGTCCGCTATGTAATTGGGCTGAATTACGGCCCGGTGTATTTCCGGCCTGCTAAAGGTCCGGCTTCATTTCGGCCCATTTACAGGCCATCAAAACTTTCGTCCCATAAACAACCGTGAAGGATTTGGGTCATATTCGGCCATGTATGACATTCGGCCTGTTAGAGGCCCACTATAGCTTTGGGCCACTTTTGGCCTGTTGTCATTTTCGGCCTGTTAACGCCGGACGTAAACCATAGGCCATATGTGGCCCAACGTCATATCGGGCCCATTAACGGCCCATATAAAAAGGATGATAATCTAGCCCGACCGAACTTCCGGCCTTTTAAAGGCCCGTGTATTAGGTCGGCACATTCACAGCCCGTCCGAATTTCGGCCTGTCAAAGATCCGCATCATAAATGGGCCACCATTTTGGCCTGCTAAGTCCAGTGCATTATTTGGCACAATAAAGGCCCAATCTCACTTTCAGTTTATTAAAGTCCCATGTTTTTTATGGGCTCGAGATATTTACACCTGTAAACGGCCTATTTTTACTGAGGGCCCAAATTATGTTTAGGCATGTTAAAGGCCCACTATGGGCACAGGCCTACCAGAAAAATATGAAAGCTTATGCTGATTTAGGCCCAGATATTTTTAGTGGGCTACATGCCAATTTAGGCCCGTAATCGTTTTTAGCCCAATTGGAATGGGCCCGATGAATGTTGGCATGTTGGGCTCCTACAAAGCTTTCGGCTGAATACACTACTAAGATAAACCTACACTATACAAAAATAGCGTCGTAATTACTGCAGCCTGAGGCAGCATCATAAATGTTGTATCGCAACAAAATAAATTCCAACCATACAACAAAAGGCATGTTGGCATAAAGTTTACAGTCCTTCCAGATAAAAGCACCATCAGATGTATAGAAGCACAGATCATTTGACTTGAGTGCTAATGTTTCACGCCGTAGAATCTGATGGAGCAGCATGATCTCCACCTTTTTTCCGCCATTGCTCTTGAACAACGGAGCGAATGTCTGATAGTCTGGTTTCAAAACCATTCGTATCTTGACGACATTTCTCAACCACTATTCTTGTTTCTGAAACAACATCCATTAGGGATTGGACTTGTGTCTGGAGCACAGATATATCACTCTGCCTAGCAGGAAGATTTTGTTCAGTATGCGATTTTGGACGAGGTTACCTTGACAACCAACCCAGAATTACGCAGGAAGGTGCTTTTTGCACTGTTAGTGGAGGGATACTGACGCACTGCAGCAAGAGGTGACATTGTGCCTGTAGTAGCCTCGTCACCTTCAGGTGGTTGTGGCTGTTCAATCATTTGTTCCATAGCTTCCTGAAAGTTTGAACTTGTAGATTAGTGTACCAGATAAGTTACTAATGAGACAAAAACAAACAAAGTAGGTTAAACGTTTATACATAACTTATTTTGGTGAACTACTGTAATACATTAGCATGTATTGTAGTTCCAACTACACAATAAAATCACTTTCAGAACATATGTCCATGTAACATGCCTACTGTATTGTCTATTTCCTCACATTCGTTGACATCTAAGGATAAAGTGACATGGTTTAAAGTAGGATAAACATAGTATGACATCATTCATATCATGGACAAATAGATAAAGAACAAACATGCTATTTTATCATTGAGTGAGCACGTGAACATAACAACTAGATTACAGATCAAGACCAAAAGAATATCCTTCAGCTCTTTTAAACCATGTAAGGTGAAATGATACGTTAAGACAACTGCGAATAAAAGTGAACAGAGTAACTGACATTGGCTGCAAACCAAGTAGTTAAATGAACACATCACAGTACCAAACAGTTCAAGGTAGGAGGAGTAAATGAACACATCACAGTACCAATCAGTTCAAGGCAGGAGGAGTAAAAGGACATACAACAGCGGCTTGAACTAGTGTGCTCATGCCCTTCATCTTGCTGGTGTGGCAATCATTGAAGATTTGCACTGCATTCGGTTCAGGTTCTTTTTGGTCCGCACGGGCTTTCCTCTGTATTTGGAACAAGTCAATATAGATACGATCATATGGCACAAAAAAGAAGGAAGTAGCAGCTATTTACAAGAGCCTCGCAGTGTGCAATATAGCTACGAGATCCTGTTGTCTGTTGGAATTTCACTTTAGAACGGTTGGTTTTGTTCTTCAAACAGTTAGCCTAGAAGAAGATACACTTGTAAGGCACATGCATAAATATAAGTTCAATATGTGGTCTGATCAAATACATATAGCCTACCTGATACTTTGGATCAGACCAGTGTTTAACGAGGGCTGTCCAGTCTTCATCTGTAATATATTCCACTAGAGATGTTTGGGCGATTTCATTGTTAGCCTTGCCTTCAAAGTGAGATTTTCTAAGGTGGTACCGATACTGTCGCAGAGCAGATTGAAAAACATGAGTGCATGCTTGTTTAGTTGCATCATCTTTCGGATCCAACTTGAACCTCATCTATTGAAAAAATAATGTGAGTCTTATTAGGAGGAAGCTAGAAAGTATGGGACAGAGCAAGACAGTATTACTAATTGCGATGAATAACATTACTTACGGATAAATGGTCAAGGAAGGTGTTAAACTGGGTATTGTCTTTCTCATTCCTGTACTAGATCCACGTTGGCAGGATACGTGCATGACACCTAACGGCAACGGCTGCCTCTGATACTAACTTGGCTGACTCTGTAGCATCACATGTCCTTTTTAAACCTGCCTCAAAATGGATCTCCATTCTTCCTCCTTTAGATTTTGTTAATCTGTCAAGCATTATCCCTGATGTCTATTTCCGCTTGCACCGTGGTGCTAGTTCAACAACGAATATGGAAAGTGTTAGTGTACATCAAACTGTGAGAGTACATATAAAGGAGCATGAAACTGCAACTTGACTCGGTCAGGTACCATCTTGGTGTTGATGCTCATGAGGTTCATCTGATCTTGCCAAGTCCCGTTGTGTCAGTAGTGCGTTGGAAGTAGTGTTAGGTGTGAAGGCAGCTTGGGAACTGGCTAGTTCCAGAGCAAACGAACGAGTAACTGGTTGAGATGCTGGTACAGTTGAAGCGGATGCTGCAGCTGGTGGAGAAGGTGATACTGTGTTTGTAGATTTAGCCGGTGGACTTGGACCTTCTACTGCACTATAAGTACCATCAGAATCTCGACGGAAAACCTTTTCCATTTCACTCGACGAGTAACAACACTCCCTACTATATTATTTTCCTTGCTCTTTTCTGACTTTGCCATGTCAAGATGTACCCACAACACAAAATAATAAAATCACTCTTCAGAACTCATTGATGCATGATACAGACAAGCAATACTTTGATGTAAGACAACCGTATGATGATGGAATATGTAAGAAAAACATGACGGCATGGCATATTCACAGCTACGATGTGCAAACTAAGCAGAAGGATTTTCAAGAAAATAGAAGTAATGCAAGCTAGACACCATATGAAAGATGCAACCAATATTACTCTGCCAAGTTAAAAGTGTCTTGTCATAAGTGGCAATTCAAAAATTAGAAGCAGTACAACATAGAAATCAATGCAAGATGCAACCACTATCAAACTGCCATGTTAAAAGCGTCCAATCATGAGTGACTGATGCGGGATACACAACAGCAATACTTTGATGTAAGAACATGGTATGATAGATAGATGTAGTGTATTCTAGACACAGAAAGCCATGTCATATGCACATGTATAACGTATAAACTCAGCAGGTGCAATTTAATCAAAATAGAAGAAATACAAGATAGACAACATATGCAACATGAAACCAATTATCACACTGTCAACTTAGAGCAAGCACCTGCGATGGTGGAGTATGGGAGATGAACTCATCATGTAGACATGGGACTTCAACTTCATTAGCAGTAGCAGTGGCAAATCTAGAGAGTCTTTGTTTGCGTCAGTGCGGAGGACCACCAACATCCCCTAACTTACTCTTTTCCTTCCTATTTTCTGATATTGCCTTATGAAGTCAAAACCACAAGAAGATGAATAAAATTAGCTTTGCATAACTGGTTGATGCATGATACAGACGAACACTAATTTGATGTAAGGCAAGCGCGGGATAGGAGGATGGAATATATACAAAAAAGACATCGTTTCATATTCACACGTACGATAGGGGGATGGAATATGTTCAAAAAAACAGTAAGCGGAAGGAATTTCAACAAAATTAGAAGAAATGAAAGCTAGGCACCATATGAACATGCAACCAATATCACTCTATCAGGTAAAAAGTGTCTCGTTGTAAGTGCCATTTCAAGAAATTAGAAGTAGTACAATCTAGAAGACAATGCAAGATGCAACCTACATCACAGTCCCAATTTAAATGTGTCTTATGGGTAAGCGATCGTTGTAGGTATAAGTCGTAAGCTATGTAGATGCAATTCAACATAATCAGAAGCAATACAAACTAGACATCATACGGAAAACGCAACCACGTATAATAGTTCCAAGTAAGAGCAAGCACCTGTGATGGTGGAGTAGGGGAGATGTGCTCATCATGTACACGTATGTTCTAGAAACAGGAACACGTGTCATATTCACAGGCATTATGTGTAAAGTAAGAAGATGCAATTCAAGTTAGAAGCAATACAAGCTAGACATGATACGCAACATGCAACCACATATAATAGTGTCAAGTTAGAGAAAGCTCCTGTGATGGTGGAATAGGGGAGATGTGCTCATCATCTACACAGCTAGGTTGACTGTCCAGCCTTGTGTTTTCTTGTGAATCTTGTTGGGAGCATGGCGGAGTAGAGTCTGTAGAGACCCCATGTTTGAGTTGCTCCGAAGGACCACCATCATCCACTGCCGGACTAATTTCCTTCAGCTGTAATGATTTTGCATTGTGAAGTCAAACTGATAAGAAAAAGGAATAAAATTCGCTCTTCAGAACTCATTCATGCATGATACTGACGAATACTACTCGGATGAAAGGCAAACACATGATGCGAGGATGGAATATGTATGAAAAATAGGATGGTGTGACATATTCACACCTATGATGTGGTAACTAAGCAGAAGGCATTTCAACAAATTAGAAGCACTGCAAGCTAGACACCATATGAAAGATGCAACCAATATCACTCTGCCAAGTTCAAACTGTATGATGTTTCAACAAATTAGAAGCAGTACATGCTAGAAATCATATGCTAGACACAACCAATATCACAGTGGCAACTTAAAAGGTGCCTTATCATAAGTGACTGATGCGGGATATGCAAGAATAGTATTCTGATGTAGAAACAGGAACACATGTCATATTCACAGGGATTATGTGTAAAGGAAGCAAATGCAATTCAACAAAGTTAGAAGCAATACAAGCTAGACATCATACGCAACATGCAACCACATATAATAGTGCCAAGTTAGAGCAAGCACCTGTGATGGTGGAGTGGGGGAGATGTGCTCATCATCTACACAGCTACGTTGACTGTCTAGCCTTGCGTTGTCTTGCGAATCTTGTTGGGAGGATGGTGGAGTAGAATCTGTAGAGAACCTCCGTTTCAGTTGCTCGGAAGGACCACCATCATCCAATGCCTTGCCAATTTGCTTTAGCTTTATTGATTTTGCATTGTGAGGTCATACCGACAAGAAAAAGGAATATCATTCGCTCTTCAGAACTCATTCATGCATGATACTGACGAACACTACTCTGATGAAAGGCAAAGTCATGATACGAGGATGGAATATGTATGAAAAAATGGACGGCTTGACATATTCACACCTATGATGTGGTAACTAAGCAGAAGGCACTTCAACAAATTAGAAACACTGCAAGACACCATATGGAAGGTTGAATCAATATCACTCTGCCAAGTTAAAATTGTCTCGTCATAGGTGGCATTCATCAAACTAGAAGCAATACATGCTAGAAATCATATTCAAGACGCAAACCAATATCACACTGCCAACTTAAAGGTGTCCCATCATAAGTGACTGATGCAGGATACACAAGAAGAGTGGTTTCATGTAAGAACATGATGTGATAGACATATATAGTATGTACCAAACACAGGAAAGCGTGTCATATTCACATGTATCATGTGTAAGCTAAGCAGATGCTGTTTACACTAATTAGGAGCAATACGAGCAAGACACCATATGCAACATGCAACCAGATATCACACTGCCAAGTTAGAGCAAGCACCTTGGATGGTGGAGTAGGGGAGCGGAGACTTGGACCTTGTAATGCACTATTCGTACAAGGAGAATCGGTACAGATGTTCCGTTTACGTTGCTGCAGAGGACCACCATCATCGCCTTCCTTACTCTTTTCCTTCCTCTTTCTCGATTTTGCCTTGTCAAGTCAAACCCACAAGAAAAAGGAATAAAATTTGCTCTTCAGAACTCATTGATGCATGATACTGACGAACACTACTTTCATGTAAGGCAGCCACATGATAGGAGGATGGAATATGTATGAAAAACAGGACGGCGTGACATATTGACATGTATGATGTATAAAGTGTAAACTAAGTACAAGGTGCTTGAACTTGTTAGAATCGATGCAAGCTAGAAACCATATGAAAGATGAAACCAATATCACTCTGCCAAATTAAAAGGGTGCCCTAACAAATGTATTTGACCAAATTAGAAGCAATACATGGTAACAGGCTAGAAATAATATGCAATATGCAACGAATAAAGGTGACTCATCGTAAGTGATTGATGCAGGATACAAAAGAGAGGTAGTTTCATGTAAGAACAAGGTTAACACATAGATGTAGTGTGTACCAAATATAGGAAGGCATGTCATATTCACAGGTGTAGTGTGTAAACTAAGCAGATGCAATTTACCCTAATTAGAAGCATTACAAGCTAGACACCGTATGCAACATGCAACCACATATCACACTGCGAACTTAGAGCAAGCACCTGTGATGGTGGTGTAGGGGAAGTGCGGTCTTCAGGTACAGAGCTACGTTTAATATCTTCATTTAGGCTTGCTGTTTCTTGAGAATCATGTGGAGAGGATGAAATTGCATTCTTTATAAGAGTATTGCGTCTCATATTAACCCACGCGTGTGACTGTCTCATCATAAGCGATAGACGCAGGATACACAAGAAAGTAGTTTGATGTAAGAACATGGTGTGATAGGCAGATGTAGTATGTACCAAAAACAGGAAGGCGTGTCATATTCACATGTATAATGTGTAAGCTAAGGAGATCCAATTTAACAAATTAGGAGCATTGATGAGGGATACACAAGAAAAGTAGTTTGATGTAAGAACATGGTTAATAGAAAGACGTAGTATGTACCAAAAACAGGAAGGCATGTCATATTCACAGGTACAATGTGTTAACTAAGCAGATGCAATTTACCCTAATTAGAAGCATTACAAGGTAGACACCATATGCAACATGCAACCACATATCACACTGCCAAGTAAGAGCAAGCACCTGCGAAGGTGGTGTGGGGGAATTGCGGTGATCAACTGGAGAGCTATGTTGACTATCTTCATTTAGCCTTGCTGTTTCTTGAGAATCATGTGGGGAGGATGACACTGCACTCTTTAAACGAGTAGGGCATCTCACAGTAACACACTCGGGTGACTGTCTAATCATAAGTGATTGACGAGGGATACAAAAGAGCATTTGTTTGATGTATGAACATGGTTAATAGACATATGTAGTATGTATCAAAAATAGGAAGGCATGTCATTATCAAAGGTATAATGTGTAAATTAAGCAGCTGGAATTTAACCAAATTGGAAGCAATACAAGCTAGACACCATACGCAACATGCAACCACATTTGACAGCACGAAGTTAAAGCAAGCACCTGGGATGGTTGTGTGTGGCAATTGAGATCATCAACTGCAGAGCTATGTTTACTGTCTCCATCTACTGACACTGCACCCATTAGAGCGCTGAAATGCTTAGTGCTTATCTTCAAATTACACTGGCGTGACTTCTGTCTTTTCTTTTCTACATTCTTAAACACTGCGTCAGAGTCTAAAATACCCATGCATAAAAAACAATAGTGTGAGTATGGGTGAAGTGTGTGCACAATTAGTATAGTGTAAAGGTAGCAGATAGCAGGTCGATGAGAAATAAATGACAGGAGACATATGATAGCTCTACAACATGCATGGCACACTAAATTACTACAGGATTCTATGAAAATAAGAGTCGACTGAAAGCAAATAGGTAGTCCATTTTTTCTGCACCGTCCGATGTACAAAGAACGGGCAGATCGCCTTCATCTACCTCCAGCCAGTCAGTGTTGACGATCTTCCTCGAAACGCCAGCGACCATCGGCCCAGTATTCCTCCCCTGCCTGCGCCCTCCCCTCGACCTCACCGCACCGCCATGCTTGACACCGCCCCCGGCCATCCATTCAAGCCCCGCCGACCTCCAGATCAGGCGCAAGCAACTCCTACGCCACACACCCCTATGATAGACATCGATGCGCCGCTTCCCCGGGGAACATGCGGACTAGGTGCTCCGCGCGCCTAAGCGGGTGCTGCTTCTTTTAATTGCGGTTCGGCTGACCCTGAATTAAAATCCAGGCGGGCTACTGACCTCTAGCAAAGGTGAAATAGTAAAAGGGAGGAAACCTTGTGCATTTAGTATCACGAAGAAGATGCGGTAAGAATCGCTCAACTAGTTTCTTTCATGGGATGAATGCGGTGTGAGCGGAGACGTAAGATTTGCACGAATAAGGGAAGAGGAGTACCTCTTTCTGCTGGCAGTGTTGTGTCCTCCTTCTATTTTTCCGACGATCTTCTTGTTGTTCGCCAGAAACCAGAAGTTGTGGAGGACGGTGCAGCCTTGGACGAACCCATGGCCAAGTTGTTGAGTGTGGTGCGGTAGCCGTCAGTCGGCGGCGGGGAAGCAGATCCAAGGCAGCGAACGATGGCGTAGTGGGAACAGCTCCGGTGCGGTGGACGGTTACGACAGTGGAGCCGCAACAGTGAGGCGTAGGACGACATGGTCGGAGTGGTTCTGGTACAGCGCACATTGGCGTCGGTGTCGTGGAGGCAGCTCTGCCTCGGCTTCAGCTGCTAAGTCCTTGAGGGCATTGCGGTTGCGGTTGCGTTGGACGATGATGTCGGGGTACCGGCTCTGGCGTGATGGAGGAGGGCGGCGGTGGATTGGCCACTATGGGGTGGAGGACGGAGGAGGCTGGGGTTTCGCGGTTGGTGGAGAGGGCGTTTTCCCACCCACGGAGTATGAATGGGGAAATGGAGGGAGGCGGGGAACTAAGGGGGAACAATGTTTCGGTTTGAGACGCGCTTGTTTGAAATTTGGGGAAAGTTACAAACTTTGCCCCCATCTAAAATTTCAGACATATTGCGGGTTGGGGGTAGGACAGTCATGTCAGGTGTCCCAAATGTGGGCGGGATAGATTTTGACCGAGCACATGGGTAGGCGCCCATGGCGTATGAATGGTTCTCGGAGGCGGTTGAGACTGGCGTCTTAGTGAAGTTACAAACCAACCTCGGTTTAGATCTTGGACATCGGGCCGATAGGCTACACGGTCCAGAGTCAGGACAGTAATTTCCTACCACCAAAACATTAGTCTCGCGCAGTTTCGGGTGACCAAAGGCCTATTTGGCGCTTCGTTCAATATTTGGGAGCAGAAGCATTAACGGTTTGGGTTCTCTTGAATTGAACTTTCAGGATTTGTCAAACTTCACAAATCTTTACTCTTGAAAATCCTAAAGCTACGATTATTTTGGAATGGAGCGGGTACATTTGAATATACATTGTACACGAGTATATATTACAAAATATGCAACTTAACTCAGTTCATGCATGGTTCCAGATATAATCTCCTTGGTTGCAAAAAAATAAGTTAGATATGCGTATGAATATATATAGCATGTTCATACTCACAACAAAGATTGATGCCCCCTTTTACATCTGATGTACAAATGCCATTATCTCGGGTTCAAATAGATGAATGCACTTCCTATGAATTCGAATCTTCGAAACCCCCTTTATGTTGAATTCGACATGTATTCTATTTCGTAGCTAGCAATTTGGAATGTATCCATGCAAGTGACAAATGTATAAAGTGCATCACACTAACAACATGGAGTGCACTAATTAATGTTTTTATATGAATTGCAAAAGCATCCATTGTCTGTATTTCAAACCGCTCTCACTCTATGGATCGATAATATGAAATAAACGCATGCACATGCTAGAATTCAATAGAGTATGGGTGTCAGATAGACCGATTTTCGTCCATATGCAATTTGCAAAATTCATGATCTCATCCAAAAATAGTAATGCCATTTATATTTTAATTTAATGCGTAGAACCGCCTTTTACACATAGATGCACTAATCCCCGCCCCATTCTCACAAACGTGTTATATATCTCTATATCTAACGCACAAGTGCACACACTTTATATACATTGGCATTTCTCTTTCACACATGCTCACAATCTCTCTCAGGGTGTCGGGGTGTCTCACGCACAGGCTCTCTCTGTTTCTCTCTCTCTTTCTGATTACGATGTACCACTCTTTTCACTAATCTCAGTTGGAAAACACTATTTCTCTCACATGCATATATACACATGCACAGTCTCTACTAGCCCTCTATACACACATACATGTGCCTACGTGTCTCCCGCACGCACATTATCTTTAGGCCTCTCTCGCACACATTGCCCCCCCCCCCCCGACACACCTCTCTCTTAGTAGTTGGCAGATCTGATTTCATCATATCATGCGGTAGGATATCCCTGGCTGTTAGGCTGGATGGTAATACGAGGCAAAGTTTTACCCTAGTTCAGATCGGACCCTTGCAGTTTAAGAAAGTGCCTACTCCTGGTACTATATATTAGTGATAGGGGTGTGTACAAAGTACACGTGAATACCAGGCATTGTGCGTGTGTGTATACTATCGAAGAACTAGCCCCCAAGCTTGTATAACACACTAAGGGCCTAGGGTTACAAATCATATATAGTCGGCTTATCACCAGTGGGGATAGTGTCCTCCGCGACTCTGGTAGCTTCGTTTTGTACGCCGAGTTCTCCACATGGGTCTTCGTATAACACGACTTGGTCCAACCTGTATGTCGCGCAGGATGGAACCGACCCATGAGTCTTCATGTTGACCCACCACAACTAGAAATGATGTGCCCACCACACCACACACGCAATCGGCCACTAAGAAAATAAGCATATACAATAGTACAATGGTATCTAGCTCACGATATGTCTCCATATTTTGTTGATGACACTGACGGACTTTGCATTTGATGTGTGCTCCGTATTTTGTTGACGACACTTACGATCATTGTATTTGAAGCGAAAGCACGATATGGTCACTGGTTCAGAATAAGCTGATCACGGTCACCACATACATTTTGTCGTGCTAACCAACATGTGGTTGGATGGTTAGAGGACAGTGGTTTCTCGAGGCCACCAAGGTTAAAGTCCCGGTGCTCGCATTTATCTTGTGTTAATTTCAGTATTTTCCGGCGATGTATGTTTAGTGGGAGGAGACGTTCCACTCGACTACGAGGCACCTATGGTGACTTCGTAAAATCTCAAGATCATATATGCTGGCCCACTCTCTCGAAGGTGCTCATATGGGTAGGGTTCACGTGTGTACGCTTATAGTGGTGAGTGCTTGCGCGTATATATGAGCCCTTGCGTATGTACCATGTTAAACAAATACATATCATGATTATACGGTCACTGGCTCACCCATAAAACTTCGTATTTTGTTGACGACACAATCAATTGACCAGTCAAACGTTCCACGTGGCGCAACTAGTGTTGCACCATCGGGGCGCGTAACCATGGGGCCCACCTATCAGCCCGTATATGAAAGAAAGAAATGGTAGTTTGAGTCTGTACTGTGTTAATAAAATAGGAGTACATTTTAGGGTGATCATACGGTCACTGGCTCACCATACAGCTCCGTAATTTGTTGATGACACGATCAATTAACCCGTCAAACGGTCCACATTCAGCAGCGCACATTACCATAGGGCCCACTCGTCAGCGCGTATATGAAGGACATAAATGGTAATAAATTAGTGGTCGGTGGGTATTCGAAGTCGTGAGACCTCTGGTTGGCAGTCACCGGCGGTTGGGGGCGTTCATTGGGCGGTGGGGTGGGGATCCCAGGAGAAAAAGCTCGACCGGGGGGGGGGGCTAGAGGGATGGCCGGTGCGGCGGCGGACCGGCAGTGGGGAGTGGTTTCGGGGAGGGCGGGCCGGCCGCGGGCGGCGGGGGCTGGCGGTTCGGCCGGTGGTGGCTGGCGGCTCAGGGGGTGGGTGGAGTTTGATGATAAACTGGAGGCCCTTGATTTCGTATCCAACGGCTGGAAAATCTAATGACCAGGGATGAAAAAGTCAGTCGACTAACGTGTAGCCTCACCCCGCACATACACATGCACGCACGCAAGACACGGACGCATGTAGGCGTGCAACACTGACACGTACACATGCACGCAAGTTGGCGTGCAACACTGACATGTACACATGCACTCACGAACACACGCACGTACGCACCCATGGATGCAACACTAAAACGTACCCTTGCACACACGCAACACTCGCACGCCTGCATGCACACGGCACACGATGCAAGACACATGCTCAACCTATACGTGCATGCACCCTTCGTTAAGGACATGGATTGTTACAGGTATTCATCAATCTTATCTGTGATAAGCAGAACATTGATGTTTGCAGTGGTTATTATGAATCACAACTTATCGAACGGGCTATCAACATAGTAGGGTTATCTACATGAAAAAGATGACATCACACTCAATGAACAATCATCGGTTTATGAAATGCCCGCTTCTAAACAGCCTGGCCCACCAAAGGTTCCTCTGTTGTGCGCTGCCTGCGTTCGGTCACTGACATGCAGGCGATGCACCCAAAGAGCCCACACGTTAGTGGAAGAACGGTGCGGTGTCCTAGGTCAGAGTCGAGGGCGCCACTCGCGGCATGCCCGGCTGAACACGCCTCCGTGCCGCATTCAAACGCCTCCATGAAACCCGCCCGTGTGGAAGCCGAGAAACCCACTCTAGACACACGTCCGTTCATGACCGGGCCGGCGTTAAACGCAACGCCGGCCAAGCTCCTCCCGTCCGTCGTCTATTTAATCTCCTATTTAAACGAGGCCAAACGCCGGCCAAGAATCGCACACCTCCGCCGCTCCCCTATCTCCCCCACCATTTTGTCCACTCTTACAATGGCTTACGAAGAGTAGTTATTCCGCATCCAAGCCAGTTGGGTAGCCCGCCGGATACGAGCTATGCAGCTTGCTGATCCACCACCGTCCCCTTGCCTGACGGAGCCAGTTGCCGCCCCAAGCCGGCGCGTGGTTCAGCAACTCGCCGCTCCAGGCCAGCTCGACGAGGAGCGGCGCACGGGCGTCGTTGCTGCCGTCCACGCCGCCGCCTCGTAGCGTGTCTCCCGTTTCTATGGCCGAGACTCCCATGCCAGCGGCCGCACCATGCAAGCAGTGACAAAAGCTGGGTATGCGGAGAGCGACGAGTCGGTGGCTAGCGCCTCCGCGTCCGCCGCCATCATCGATCATTCTTCTGGAGGTCGAAGGTGTTGCCTACAACGAGGCCTATCCGACGCATGACTTGTTTGTCGTTACCAAAGTCTATAGTAACGAATTTGACTAGGTTGCTCTGGAGGAAGTCCTTAAAATCCTGGCACTCAACATCGGCATGGCATATGTGGTAGACCAAGCATAAGTCATGCATGCAAACCTGGATCACGGCGGGCTTCTTCCTCTCTTCGTCCTTTAGATCCTTCTCTGGTCCCAGGACTGTGGTGTACTCAATATCTAGCCCAGCGACCCACTCATCATCTGAGTCTTCGAACATGCGTCCGAAGCGAGAAAGGCATCCTTTCACCGTCGCGGAAGAATGGGTGTAGATGACGTCGAACTCATCGCCGGTGATGGTTGTAACCTTGTACTCACCGCCGATCGTGGAGATTTGGGGCGCCATGGATTTGGGAGGAGGGTTAGGATTAGTGGAACTGCCGTAATGTGAATGGACGAGACGAGTAGGAGCGAACCGCCATAGTATTGAAGGACGTGCGGGGACGAGTAGGAGCGAACTGCCAGCGTGCGAACGGCAGGGTAGTCGCTTTCCATTCTCCCATGATACGGGCTTCCGAGAGCCCTTGGATCTGAGATCGAACGGTTGCATGGCGTGATTCTAGACCTATGGGTGAATATCCTATCTTGGAGGGTTATTCTGCAAATTTTTAGCAACTTAGCATGCGACCGTTTGATCTCAGATCCAAGGGCTGCCAGCAGCCCGTATCATGGTCGCGCCTACCACAACCGGCGGGTGGCTCGCGCGGTTGCTCCCTTGGAGATTTAACATGGTGCATTAGGCTATCTGATGTTGGCATGTCATACATAGTCATCACTTAGTCACTCATACTACAACAAGGTTGGCTATAAGTGTATTTTTTTACTCCTCTCTATCTCTTTCGTCGTACTCCCTCCGTCCCATAATATAAGAACGTTTTTGACACTAGTGTAGTGCCAAAAACGTTCTTATATTATGGGACACAGGGAGTACTAGTATTTATTGCATTTGCCAAGGAGTGACCTCTTCCAATGAAATGGTGTTGCTGAGTTTGCTTCATTTAATTAGCTATAGACTCAAAATTGTCTTTTCACCTAGGTACACACGCTTAGCATCGTTTCTTCCTTGGGTCACCAAACTAGTCTCTCTCTTCTTGCTTGATTAACTTGCCACATCAGACTTTATGCCTATGTGGCAAGCTTAAGCACCTGTAGGAGCAAGTAAAAGTAAGTACAATAGTGCGCTTTACATGGCATTTTTGCATATGTGGAGGAAAGAGAGGCAAGGAAAAAGTGGAGAAGTGGGCTCTCATGCAAGAGCCAGCCTCTACTACATGGTGGAGCATTGGGAGAGGCACCTGTATGGAGGTGGTCAGGAATCAGGAGACTCACGCCCGTCGTAGCACCAAAGTTAAAATGATAATGGCAAGTCAAATCATGGGGCCCCACCTGTCCAGCAGTAACTCGCTGTCAAATCACACAACCCTAAATTTGCAGCAGCCTACTCCCTCGTCTTCTCGAGTCTCTGTCGAACCGACTAGGCGGAACTGCCCCACCTACCGCACAGGAAAAGCCCCGCCCTCGACTTTTAAATACAACTACATCCGCTTAAGAATCCAATGATATACTTTTTGTGACATAGTAACTCATATTTAGTTAGTCAAATGGATGACCTAGAACTACATGCAGGCCCTATAAACCGAGACGCCTAAAAATAAAAAAACCAAGATGGAGAGGGTAGATCAGAACGTATCTTTTTTGATCAATATAGTCGGGATTCACCAAGGAGCAAAACCAAGTGGTAGGCTGCTCCTGTCGTGTTGGCGTAGCAACTCAAGCAGGGTCAGTCCGCACACGAAATGGCGACACACTTAACAGGACCCCTTTGGCCGACATGTGGCTCATCCATCGTCTTGTTCCACGTGCGATGCACCAAATTACAGTTTGGAGCAGCAGTTGGAATTGGAGGCACCCCGGTCGTAGCGCCACAGTAGTAGAAAATGAGCAATGAGGGGTCAAATCACAAAGCCCCACCTTTCCTGCATTAAGCTAGACAGATGAAGCAACCATCCTTTCACTCTAGGGCGCAAGAGCATAAAGAAAAGAGAAAACAATGATGCGTGCGGCAGCTACCTAGGGCACCCTAGAGTAGGGGTCTCCACTACAGATCCTTTTTTTGGAAAGCGCCTCCACTACAAATCGGCTTCTCCCTCGTCCTCTTTAAGGAAACCGATGATGAGTGCGGCAGTAGGGTTTGTAGGAGTACTACGGTGTACGGGGCCACGTCGTAGTAAACGAGTTCGAGTCGACGCCTTAAATATGTGTGGGCCGCTTGGTTTTACGGGAACGAGGCAGCATTTTGGGTTCGGGGACCAGTGGAGATATAGTACATACAAAAAATTGTGGATGTAGGTTCGACCGAAAGGCAATGATGCATGGGCCCTGCATTTTGATATACCCGGGGCCGCATGAAATTTGCTACTCTACTCAAAACTAGTAAGGTACACATGTATTGAACGCATGAGATTTCAAAACCAAATTATGAATAAATACACACTATAGCATGTAAAGCTTTGAGTCATATATGCACGATGTAGATGTTCATTTAGTTCTTATAGTTCATCTCATTCAAAATCAATTAGTTTTATAAAAATGTTAAGATTCATGGGGTTGTGCATTGTAAATCATAAAGTAAAAAACAAATAATGGCAATTCATTTAGAAAAAAAATCAATTATGATATAGAAGATTCTAGAACAATGGAGAAGTGCTTGTGTTTTGAGGTTTGTGCATTATGCTTAAGTTCAACCATGGATTCTTCTAAATTGTACATGTGGTAGATCAGGTGGAATGTTGATGATATCCAACAGCCAGTAGTGCTCGGATTTGCCTATCTCTGCACTGTCGGGTTAGCTTCATCCAACGACCATCTTTCAAAGTTATTGGCACACTATATAGTTCTTCTGCCATAGTTGCATGTTTTGGAAAAAAGCTACTAGTGGGTTGTACTATCTATTTAGGAATAGAAGATGTATACATGGAAGTTGTAGGGAAAGAGATGACATGGAGCATCTCAAATCCTATGAGTAGGGATTGGAAAAGAGATGTCATTTGGTTCACATCATAGGAACTTCTCTATTGAATCTAGAGATGACATGTATCACAATTCCTATGAGGAGGGATTAGAAAAGAGATGTAATTTGGTTCATATCATAGGAAATTTTCTATTGAATACATGCTAATGTTTATTTTCCTTTGAAATTAAGGGAGTATAGGAATCCATTCATATGAACCAAGTGGCTCTAAAGCTATAGAAATGATATCATGTTTATTTCCTTTGAAATGTGGAGTATATGAATCTATTCCTATGAACCAATTGGCTCTAAAGGAAAAAATCCTATAAAAATCATATCATATAGAGTTCCTATGATATTCCTCGACACTAAAGGATGCTTGAAATTGCTGCGGGTGATACGATGGTCTTTCTTTGTAGACTCCTCTCCCATCTTTATAGTTACCTCTCGAAGATGAATGGAATGATATATACATGGTGTTCTACATGTGCAATTTGGTACACGAAAACTCGGTAAAAGTTTGCGAGGTTTGAATTTTCAATAAAGCTATATGCACTGCATTTCGGAACGGAGGGAGCATACGGCAGTTGTTAACACTCACGTGGAAGATTTGTGTGTAGGAGGAGTGGCTGTTCTGTTAAATGACATGGCAAAACTGACACTGACGGATGCCAATCTAACGGTTCTTATGGCGTTCGTCAGGAAAAGGCTTGTGGCGAACGTTTGTCGGATAATGATTTACGGACACATGCATTGCATTGATACATGCCCCCCTCTCTCTCATGCACACGCACCCTCACGAGTGATGACTCTCCCGACTCCTCTCACAGACTCGCATGTCACACCCACCGTCTATCTGCAAGTAGACGTCATGCACATATGTGCTCTTCACACCCTACCTTCAGAACTTCTAAAAAACAAAAGATGGCACACACATTTTATTTTAGCTCACACGTCACACACTTATACTATTACTCTTGTGGCGAACATTCTTTGGGCATAGTATATTGTACTCTCACGAAGAGAAGTGGTGCACGCATGCACTAGTTCTCTCACACCCACTCGCGGGTACACGTAGGAGCGCATTTTTTTGAAGATGGTACAACAAAATCACTCCACTATATATAAAAGCAGGAGCCTTAGCGCTTGCTTTACTAGGGTTCCTCTCGTTCACTCTCCCATGCTCTCCAGATCTAAGCAACACATAGGTGGCCACACTCACTCTCAGCTCACGGCTGGTCACAAATCCGGCCGGACAACCTCGACCGGGGCAGGGGTGTAGGTGCATCGTTCACGCTGTCGTCGGTAGCGAGGGAGGTGACCAACGGTTGCTCGTGCGTCCCGATCGGCGGTCGTGCCGTTCTCTCCGAGAGAGCACCGGCTCGGGAGGGCCTCCCATCCCTTCTTCCTCGCTGTGGTATTGTGGCCAAGATGCGGCCTCCCGACGTCGTCTTTGCCACATGTCGACGACCCTCAGGTATATATTCCTTCGAAACCTTCCTTGCTCTACTGCCCCAGCTCCCTTCGTGTGGATCATTTTCTACTTCCGTCCGCTGTTCCAAAGCCACCTAGACTTCTACTATTATTAGAAGTAAAGCTAGTTCATACAGTCAACTCAAAGCATTGGTTCAAACAGGGAAGAAAGTGGGAAAGTTGTAGCATGAATCTAGGACTTGGTTCTAAGAGGAAACGGGGGAAAGTAGTAATATATGTCACTATTTAAATAACGTATTTCGTATTTGCGCAAACAGGGATGTCTGTCTCCATGTCGTTTCGGGATGTCTGTCTCCGTATCGTTTCTATCCGTGCAATCAAAAGCACACACCTCAGTTTTAGTACAACTGCGCAAAATGAGATGGCTATCCCTCATTGCCGTCATCTAACCTCACGTCTTCAGGTATCCCTACATTGGTAGTAACTAAGGTAGAATGACCAACGCAATCTAAAAGAAGCTGATTTGTACGTTTTACTTCCTGATTGCAGTGCAGGGACGAGCGAAAACAACAGCATCCTAGTCCGGAATGCACTTTCTACCAGTTCATCCATGGACCGCGGACTAGCTGGCATGGCTGCACGGTGGTTTTTTGGACAGGTGCGCGGACAAGAGGCATTGTGGTCTGCTTATTTCTGCAAATAGCGGTACTTAAATTTAGTGGAATGCATAAGCATTTCAGCTGGTCAGTACACTGCATGGTTCGTTTCAGCACTCCAGCTGAGACCACAATTATAATTGGTTATTCTGGAATGAGAGAACATAACCTTGGATGGTGGCAACAAGAAAAAACCAGAGTGAACTCCAGGAAATTTAAGCCTGCCGGGAGGCCATTTGCTCAGAGAAGCCTTGCTTGTTTTTTCCTGATTTGTAAACCTTCTCACAACTTTGTCTTTTGCTGTGAACTAGTATATGTTTGTTATGTTCTATGAATCATTGAGATGTATAAAATTGCTTAACTTATGCTTTTCAAGTTTTTTATGAAGACGAGTTTAATGTGAGTGTTCCACATGAGCGCTGGACTAGCGTGTGAACGTTTGGAATTTATTACATTGTGGCCTCAATTAACTGCATGAACCACTGTAACAAGATACATAGTTGCTTATATGTCAGTCAACAAATTGTTGATTGTTAGCTAGTTGATAGCCTAGTGTTGAAGCGAGCTGAGCCAATGTGCCGTGTTTTGCACAACTGCTTACAAGTGGGGTAGCACCAACAGTGTTTACAAGTACTTATGTATACGTCAGTGCACGGTTCTCGAATGAGTGCTCTATTTCATCAAAACACACACTGCTTGTATGATAAACCGTGACAACTTATGTCTTACCATGCCATATTCATGAAAAAACTAGTGAGGACGCATCTGTTTTGGCAACAATTATGATGGTTCGCACATGATTCACGGAGCAGTTCCCATAGACAGATTCAAACAGAGAACTAGCCCCAGAGGGGTCGATAACAGGCAAGGTTCGAATAATTAGACACAATCCAAACTACTACTAAACACTAGCTGGGGCAACTATTTCATGCCTCGATCTAATTTGGGCTGGACACAAGACGGACCTTGCCATGAACATCATCGAGGACGTCCCATAGCAGCTCAATCCTGTGAACCTTCATGAAGACAACCTTGTGGCCTTGCCACTGATAAAATTGTTTGTGGAGGCATATCACATCATCTTCCTGCGTAAGCTTGACAAGAACAGTATGCCTCACAAACGAAGGAGTAGCTTTGAACTTCTTGTGCTTCAGTACACCCTGGACAACACGCCTGACAAGAGTGAGGCTGGAATACAACTCTTCATTGGTATAACCGCAAATGGCTTCCAGGATCCAACAGCCTAAGAACTCTATTTTCCCAGTGCGTATATTCAGGTCATCCACCTCATAGCGAGTGACATGTACAACCACACAATCCTTGTCTGCATCAGGGCTCTAATTGAAATAGAAACAAATTCTGAATTACTTTTTAGTATAAGAAACACAAGTTATTTAAACCACTATGTATAGCATGGGATCGAAGCTAATAAAATTTTGCATTATTAATCACCACATACTTCCTTTTCTAGAAAAATCACCACATACTTAGATGAAAAACCACAATTGAGATCGGCAAAGAAGGAAATCACCTTGGGCAGCTCAGTGGGGGGGGGGGACACATCCTCGAAGGGGGAAAACTGCTCCTGCAGTGCCACGGGGGCTGTAACCTCAAACGGGGCGTTGACCATCTCAGTAGTGGCCGTGAGCGTATCTGGGGTCGGCTCGGTGGTTGCCTCCATCTTCTTGGAGCTCTCTGTCTCGTGGGGATCAGCCTCCTGCGTCTACTCCAGTATTGGCAGATCTTTGCGTGGTTCTCCTTGGTCCAGCATGAAACTGACGAATAGTAGGAGACCACTAAAAGGAAAACACAATCGCAATGACAATGAAACAAAAAAGAGAGTGAGGATCGGTTACTGCTTTGCAAAAGTTCTTTTTTTTCTCTGAATGAAAATATACCAACATCACGGATCCGCTTACCTTCCCTTCGATCGGAGAGAAGAACAGTGGCAGATGTGAGTGTTGACTTTCTTGAAGACGGTGAGGGAGAAGGGGATTCAGCGAAGAGCGAAATGATCGTTGCTTCGTCCGTCAAACTTAGACTACGGGGAGGTGGGGTTTTGTGATACGACGGCTCATTACTGCCGCGCTACGACCAGGGTGACTCTCCGCCCGCATACTGCCTTCTAATTTGGTGGATGGCATTTGGGCCCGCGCGCTGCATGGCCTGCATGTCGGTGAACAAAAGTATAACGGCATTCAGTAGAGGGAGACGTTTCAATGACCTAGGAGGAGCCAGAAGCGGTAGAGTGTCTCCACTGTACTAGTAGTAATTGTTTTTCTGGGTAGCTGTAGAGTGTCTCCACTATACTAGTAGTAATTGTTTCTCTAGGCCCAAGACAAAACAGCCCATCCACACTAGTAAATAGTAAAATCAATTCAAAAGCCCATATATTTACTGAATTGACGGATGGGTATGTCGAAGACCAAAAAAGGAGTTTCAGGTGGGCAAAAGAGCTTCTGAACGTGTCGGGCTTCTATTTACAACATATTATGGGTCATAATCCAGTAAATTTGACTATCCATGATGTTCATTCTATGGACCTGACCGATCCATTTGACTGTGACTGCCGAAAACAGTGCTGGAGTTAGATGTTGTTGCACTTTTCAATCTGGTTTTTTTTGTAAACCTGATGAACAATTAACCCTCGTGCTTTTGTACAGTTTGTAAGCTGGAGTTAGATGTTCCTGCCCTTTTCAACTCGGCTATGACTGTCATATTTTCTTTGAAACAAGGCAAATGGCTTGCCATTCGTTTAATTCAGAGTGAAATATTGTGACAAATCCCAACCAAGGGAAATAACATCACTCTCGCTGGCTGCTTGAGCTCACTGTGCATTAAAGAAGCCAAGTGATTAGCGGCCACTAGCACATCAAATGGGCTGTAAATTTTCATAGGAAAGGCTGCATTACCATGACATATTTGGATTCTGACATTTGGGACCCGCGAGGAAATAGCCTATCCAAGGTGGTGTCGACTTACTAGCCAGTAAACAAACGATTCTGCCTACCAGCTGTTGGATTGACATCCAACATCTGTCATGTATCTTCTATCTCTTGTCTTCTTCTTCCTCCGGCCGCCCAAACCAAACCACCCCGTCGGCTCCACTTGCTCCCACCTCCCATGGCTGGCTGCGCCTCCGCCGCCCTACCGTACGTACCCGCCAACGTTGGCCAGTCCCTCCCTCTATTCCCCCACATGTCATGTTATTCTCCTGCGACGTCAGCCCCAACACGCACCCGCGCCCGAACCAGTCAACCCTTGTACTCCCCTCCACCTGCGACTGGACCGGCGCATCTTCAACGTCTCCTGTTCGTTCCGTCCGAGGCCTCGCCGCCATCCTCCGCCTTGCGGCCTTGGTTCGCTCGCCATGCGCGGTGCGCCGCCCTCTTGCATGGTCAACGTCGTCAACAACCGAGAGGAACAAGGAGATGATTGTACGTGGAGAGGATGACAGTAGGGACCCACCAGCATCATGGCAGTACGCAAGCAAGTGCCTCTATAGTACAAGCCCAAAAATATGGTTCCTTCTAATGGTTGGACATCTGGGGCTCACGCCATTGTCAACGTAGTCAATAAACGAGAGAATTACACTACAAGCGGCTGACACTAGGGACCCAGCAAGTCGCGTAGTTTTTTTTGAGGAACAAGCAGTTCTTATTTATACTAGTTTTAGCGACGGATCAGGGTAACAACGGGGTTGTGCGGGGGCTGTGGCCCGTCTAGCTAGGGTTTTATTTATGTTTACCACATCATGAGCCCAATTGTGTTTTTTTCTTGCTGAAAATGGCTAGCACAGTTCTATTTTTTAAAGAAATACCCAAACAAGGCCTACTTGCTTTATCGGCCCTGCTGGGCTGCAAATCTTTCAAGACGAGGAGAGTTTCATTCGGTTTGCCCAGAAATGGGCTGTACATTTTGAAAACACATCAAACCGGGAATTAGTTTCAATTTTTTTTCATTACAAGATCTTAAATTCCATTGACTTTTATGCGTGGAGAATTATTTCGATTTTATATTTATATAAATTATTTTTCAAAATAGTTTGATTGTGAATCAATTTTCTGGATTAGAAACAGTTGACCGCACCGAAATATGCAAAATTTCGTATTTAACCGTGGCCACAATATGGGGTGTAATACTAACAAAAAGAAGATGGGCTCCAAAAAAATTCTTAAGAATTAGCAAATGTGTTGTACATTATTAGAAATAATGGCATATGGGTTGTATGTTGTTTTCCACAGATTTGAGGCTGACTTGTGTGCCTACTACAGGTTAACGCGTATGCTTTCATAAAAAAGGTTGATGCACACGCAACGCCCTATCAACTCAGTCAACACACGAGAGCAGTGACTGTTGGATGTCCATCCAATGGCAGTCGTGCTTCTTCAATCTCTGCTATTCATGCTCCAGCCGCTCAAACAAGCGCCGGCGGGATTGCCTGCTCCCTCCTCCCGCAGCCGGCTATGCTACCGCGCAGGCCTTGCTACCTCTTTTAGTACTGCGTTGGTTTTCCCCGAAGAGCAAGGGATGATGCAATAATGTAGCTAAGTATTTCCCTCAGTTTTTGAGAACCAATGTATCAATCCAGTAGGAGGCTACGCGCGAGTCCCTCGTACCTGCACAAGACAAATAAATCCTCGCAACCAACGCAAATAGGGGTTGTCAATCCCTATAGGGCCACTTACGAGAGTGAGATCTGATAGATATGATAAGATAATTTTTTTGCTATTGTTATGATAAAGATGCAAAGTAAAATAAAGTCAAAGTAAATAGCAAAGTAAATAACTAAGTAGTAGGAGATTGATATGATAAAGATAGACACGGGGGCCATAGGTTTCACTAGTGGCTTCTCTCGAGAGCATAAGTATTCTACGATGGGTGAACAAATTACTGTTGAGCAATTGACAGAATTGAGCATATTTATGAGAATATCTAGGTATGATCATGTATATAGGCATCACGTCCGGGACAAGTAGACCGACTCCTGCCTGCATCTACTACTATTACTCCACTCATCGACCGCTATCCAGCTTGCATCTAGAGTATTAAGTTAAAAACAGAGTAACGCCTTAAGCAAGATGACATGATGTAGAGGGATGGACTCATGCAATATGAAGAAAACCCCATCTTGTTATCCTCGATGGCAACAATACAATACGTGCCTTGCTGCCCTTACTATCACCAGGAAAGGACACCGCAAGATTGAACCCAAAGCTAAGCACTTCTCCCATTGCAAGAAAGATCAATCTAGTAGGCCAAACCAAACTGATAATTCGAAGAGACTTGCAAAGATAACCAATCATACATAAAAGAATTCAGAGAAGATTCAAATATTATTCATAGATAGACTTTATCATAACCCGCAATTCATCAGTCTCAATAAACACACCGCAAAAAGAAGATTACATCGAATAGATATCCACAAGAGAGGGGGAGAACATTGTATTGAGATCCAAAAAGAGAGAAGAAGCCATCTAGCCACTAACTATGGACCCGTAGGTCTGAATGAAACTACTCACACTTCATCGGAGAGGCTATGGTGTTGATGTAGAAGCCCTCCGTGATCGATGCCCCCTCCGGCGGAGCTCCGGAACAGGCCCCAAGATGGGATCTCGTGGATACAGAAAATTACGGCAGTGGAATTAGGGTTTTGGCTCCATGTTTAATCATTTGGGGGTACGTGGATATATATAGGAGGAAGAGTTACGTCGGTGGAGCAACAGGGGGCCCACGAGGGTGGAGGGCGCGCCTGGGGGGGGGGCAGGTGCGCCCCCCCTACCTCGTGGCCTCCTGTTGATTGGCTTGACGTAGGGTCCAAGTCTCCTGGGTTGTATTCGGTGAGAAAATCACGTTCCCGAAGGTTTCATTCCGTTTGGACTCCGTTTGATATTCCTTTTCTTCGAAACCCTAAAACAGGCAAAAAATAGCAATTCTGGGTTGGGCCTCCGGTTAATAGGTTAGTCCCAAAAATAATATAAAAGTGGATAATAAAGCTCAATAATGTCCAAAACAGTAGATAATATAGCATGGAGCAATCAAAAATTATAGATACGTTGGAGACGTATCAGGCCTCACTGCCCCACCGTACACCCATTGCTGGCCTAGCCATCCCTCTACTCCTCCGCGTGGGAAACAACTGCCGAGTATTCCCTGGCTCCGTGTCATTCCCTTCCTAGGCCTCGTCGTCGTCCATCGCCCTGGTGCTCTCGGCGCGGCCTGGTCAACGTGGTCAATGAACGACATCCATCGCAAGTCGACTGTTCATGGAGAGGCTGACATCTGGGTCCCCGGCCGCACACAAGGAAATGCCTCCTTATTACACGCAAAATTGTAGGATCGAAAGTATGTCTAGAGGGGGGGTGATTAGACTACTTGACCAAATAAAAACTTAACCTTTTCCCAATTTTAGTTCTTGGCAGATTTTAACTATCTTAGGACAAGTCAAGCAATCATCACACAATTCAAGCAAGCATGCAAAGAGTATATTGGCAGCAGAAAGTAAAGCATGCAACTTGCAAGAATATAAAGGGAAGGGTTTTGAGGATTCAAACGCAATTGGAGACACGGATGTTTTTCCCGTGGTTCGGATAGGTGGTGCTATCCTACATCCACGTTGATGGAGACTTCAACCCACGAAGGGCAACGGTTGAGCGAGTCCACGGAGGGCTCCACCCACAAATGGTCCACGAAGAAGCAACCTTGTCTATCCCACCATGGCCATCACCCACGAAGGACTTGCCTCACTAGCGGTAGATCTTCACGAAGTAGGCAATCTCCTTGCCCTTACAAACTCCTTGGTTCAACTCCACAATCTTGTCGGAGGCTCCCAAGTGACACCTAGCCAATCTAGGAGACACCACTCTCCAAGAAGTAACAAATGGTGTGTTGATGATGAACTCCTTGCTCTTGTGCTTCAAATGATAGTCTCCCCAACACTCAACTCTCTCTCATAGGATTTGGATCTGATGGAAAGAAGATTTGAGTGGAAAGCAACTTGGGGAAGGCTAGAGATCAAGATTCATATGGTAGGAATGGAATATCTTGGCCTCAACACATGAGTAGGTGGTTCTCTCTCAGAACATATGAGTTGGAATGGTGTATGTGTTCTGATGGCTCTCTCCATGAGTGAAGAGGAGGTGGAGGGGTATTTATAGCCTCCACACAAAATCCAACCGTTACACACAATTTACCAATCTCGGTGGGACCGAATCAGAAAACTCGGTCGGACCGAAATAGTAAACCTAGTGACCGTTAGGAATTTCGGTGGGACTGACATGCAACTCGGTAGGACCGATTCGGTTAGGGTTTGGGCATAACGTAATCTCGGTGAGACCGATTGCACAAACTCGGTGAGACCGAGTTTGGCAATAAGCTAACCAGAGAGTTGGTCAGGCAAACTCAGTGGGACCGACTCGCTCTTTCGGTGAGACCGAAAAGTTACAAGAAGGAAACATAGAGTTTACATTGCAATCTCGGTGGGACCGATTCGCTCTTTCGGTGAGACCGAAAAGTTACGAAAGGGAGACAGAGAGTTTGCAATCCCCTCTCAGTGAGACCGAGATCCTTATCGGTAGGACCGAATTGCTAGGGTTTGGCAGTGGCAAATGACAAGTGAAACTCAGTTGCGCCGGATTGAAAGAATCGGTATGACCGAGTTTGGTTTAGGGCTTAGGCCATTCATGGCTATGGAAAAGTGGTTGAGGATTTTGGAGCATATCACCAAGCACATAAAGCAAGAGGCTCACTAAGCAACACCTCATCCCTCCTTGATAGTATTGGCTTTTCCTAAAGACTCAATGTGATCTTGGATCACTAAAATATAAAATGAAGAGTCTTGAACTTTTGAGCTTGAGCCAATTCTTTGTCCTTAGCATTTTGAGGGTTCCACTTTCACATCCATGCCATGCCAATCATTGAGCTTTCCTGAAATAATCATCTTGAAATAGCATTAGCTTAATGAGCTATATGTTGTTATGAATTACCAAAACCACCTAGGGATAGTTGCACTTTCAATCTCCCCCTTTTTGGTAATTGATGACAACATATAGATCAAAGCTTCAACAAATTATAATAATCATGAAATACATCGTCGCTTTGAGAAGTATGTGGCAAGTAAGAGCTCCCCCTAAATTTGTGCATATTTAAAATTTGCTTTGGACTGCAAATGCACAAGGAGTTAGAGTCATGGGTTAATCTTCCATGTCACATACATCTTGGTGGAGCGCTCAAAAATGATAAGATTGAAATACATGCACTCATCACCAAGAATAGTGAGTGATCACATAAGATAGATAGAATGATAATATTAAGCAAACATTAAGTGTAGCTTATGATCAAACACATGATCATCGATGTCTCACAGGCATAAAGACGTAGTATCTCACACACAAGCAAATAAAGTTCGAAAAACCACCAAATAAAACAAGAGAGAATAAAAGCAACACTCTCTCTCGAAGCCTATGATCTATACATTTTCTCCCCCTTTGGCAACAAGTTACCAAAAAGTTCCTAAAAAATGCATAGTGCTAAGTCGACGCTCAGGCTTGATCTTCAGGTGGTGGTGGAGTCCGGAGCACTCCAAGGACGAAGCCTTCGGTAGACGTGGTCGGAGTTGAGGCTGAAGTGGATGCTGGAGCTGGTGGAACTGAGGCTGTGGCTGGCGCAGACGTGGTAGCTCTGGTGTCAGCAACTGGCATTGCAGACGACCTCGGACCTCGTGACACCCTGGCAAAAGCATCAGTCGTAGTCCTGCCTCTCCTCTCATTCATGTCATCCTGGAGCTGCTCCGCGGCAGTCTGTATCTCTGTCACCTTGATGTCCAAATCATAGAACCTCTGTTCCATGATCCTCTCTAAGCTTGCCTGGTTCTGAGTTAGGGTGGCTAGTCCTTGCTCAATCCGCAGGGTGGACGCAATCAGGTAACCAAGCTGCTCTTGTTTGGTTTTCAAAAAATATTCAGATGCCTCCTCTTGAGTAGGCATCCTGGCAGCTTTCTCCTTCTTCGCCTTCTCCTTCTTGGCTTGTGCTTGGGCAGATGATGACTCATTCTCAGTCATGATCACTTGATTATCTTCGAAGTCTGGACGGATGGGCAGGTGTTCCTTATCCAACAAGTATGTGCCCGTGCCCATCTTTGAGTTGATGAGCTCCTAAATCTGTGGGGCATACCCACAACTCCTCTTCTGATCTGCTACAGTCCTTTTGATTGTTTCCATTATGAGGCTCATGACTTTGAATTTCTAAGGCACGTCAAAGATATGAAGCAAGTTGATCACATGACCTCTGATCATCTTGTGATCTCCAGACTTGGGCAATAGGGTGTGCCTCAGTATCCAATTGATAGTGGGCAGTCCTGATAGAAGATAATGCACTGAGCCAAATTTGAAAGTGTCAAGTGCTTCATTCGGAATCTCCTTGTACATGTTGGACATTGAGTTGTGGTCCATCTTCTTCTTGGCATAAATGTCCAAGTCATTTGCTTGCTCCTCTGGGGCATGAATTAGCTGATCCCATTCAGCAACTGTGGACTGGTACCTCGTACCTTCTGACATCCAAGTGATCCTCCCATCTGGGTAGAAGTGTGCTGTGGAGTAGAATTGCATGATTAGCTCCTCGTTCCACTTTGTGAGCTTCTACCCAACAAAGTCTGCAACTCCACACGCACTAAAGCTGTCATACACGCCAGGGAAGTACTCTTCATTGTCCTTGATATACTGCCAATCGACCCATCTCATATCGCAGACAATGGGCTTCTTATCTAGCAGCACTGTCTCATAGAAATCCTGCTGCTCCTTGGTGTGAAACCTGTAGTCAACTGCAGTCCTTCTCCTAGAAGCATACGGATCTGCTTCTCTCCACTTCCTCAGCCCTGAATCTCTCCTGAGCTTCATATCCTCAGCCATAGGATGAGCATCGTTGTGGTCTGGGATCTTGGGCTTGAGCTTTCTAAGGACATTCTCTTCCTCTTCCTCTGCAGCTTCAGGCACTGGGGCCTTATCCTTTTCAGTGGCTGGGATGCTTCTTGTGTTTCTCTTTGGTGCACTCTTTGGCTTAGATGCAGCCTTGGGTGCTTCCTTGGGCTTGGATGCAGTTGCCCCTGACCTTATGGCATCTCCCATAAGTTTTGGTGCCTTGGGTGCTGGTGCAGCAACCTCTTCTTCTTCCTCCTCATCTTCCATGATGGAGGCCTTGCCAAGCACTCTGGCTACAGTCTCCTTGACCCTTTCCTTCCTCTTTTTGCCCTCAGCAACAACTGGCTCTGTGGGTGCAGGCTTCACAGTTGAAGCTCTAACCTTAGACATGGGCTGCCTGCCTGCTGGCCTTTTGATTTTCAGCCCTGGCTTTGTGCCTTGAGCTGGCTCAACTCTCCTTGATATGGCCTCTTCCTCTACCACATAATCTTCATCTTCAGAATCAGAAGTTCTCTTCTTCCTTTGTCTAGTGGCAGCCTTAGGCAGATTACTGGGGGTGCTCCTGCTGCCATCATCTGAAGAGCTGGAGGGACTAGTGCCCTCACTCATCACCACTTGCTGCTCTGAGAGGTTCTGGCTGTCACTTTGGTCTGACATGATGCAAACTCTGACCGTTGACCCCGTGAATAGATTATAGATGAGATAGGGTGGATGAGCATCACAAAGTGCAGAGATTTTGCAAAAGAGTAATTCAAAAACTTAGTTTTAGTTTCCCACAGAAATCATCTCGGATCTACCAATTTTCAAACTCGGTGACACCAAAGCAGTTTTGGCACCAGAACTAGTGAACTCAGTCACACCGAGTCACAGTTCGGTGGCACCGAGACTGCTAGGGTTTCACAAAGTTCCAAAATCGGTCACACCGATAAGTAATTCTCAGTCAGACCGAGTTTTACTTGTGCAATGGCATAAGCCAAATCGGTGGGACCGAGTTTTTCAACTCGGTGGGTCCGAGATGGTTTCGGCGGAAAGCTAACCCTAAAATTTTCGAATTAAACCTAATCTACGAGTTCATTGACTGGATAGGAGTTTATCAAACGTGGCAAGAATCATGATGATCACAATGTGCTAGGAATCGGATTGGAGAATAGCACAAAGATCGAGTCCATACCCTAGTTCGGCGGAGACTCGCTACGGCGGCAACGGTGGGGCAGAATTCCCGTTGACGGCGACAGAGACCAGCGACTGGAGGCGGCTGGCGGCGAGGAGGATGATTCGGAGACCTAGGAGGCAGAGAGAGCTATGCGCGGGCGAAGAGGTTTTGGAGAAATTTCCAAAATTTTGCCCGTCACTATATATAGCCCGACCCTGTCGGTGTGACCGAGTGGAACAACTCGGTGGCACCGAGGTGCAAAACTGTGTACAGTTATTGCAACTCGGTGTGACCGAGTGGTTCAAATCGGTTGCACCGAGATCGAAAACCTAGATCAACTTAATGATCTCGGTAGGACCGAAAGTATGGTATCGGTCAGGCCGAGAATCACAAAGAGGTTTTGGAAGTTTAAGTCTATGACGAATCGGGGACTCCGAGCGCTCCTCACACAGAGTGGTTCGAATCTGACTTGATCAAATTTTGTGATGCAGCATGAATAGAGTTTGAGACGAGAAAAGCATAGATAGCTAGAGGAGGTTCTTAGGCATTCTTGTCCATCCACTTGGCAAAAGAAGATAAAGCCAAACAATCAAAACAACAAGTGGATGTCCTCGAATGAGTAAAATATGCAACCAACATGCTCACACAATAAGATGGCAAATGAAATATGTGGCAAAGCATGCACAACCAATTCTAGCATCCATCAAGCAATTTGCGATGACTAGGTCATCTATATATGAGTATATTGACTTAGGAGTCAAGTGAGAACACTTGATCGTAGGTCATACTCATCGTTTAAGCTCAAGTGGGGTTACCACTTTTACATAAAGCATTGTTGTATTCACATCTTTAGAGTAGCTTTAGCTCAAGTTTTTTTAGAGTAAAGCTCCCCCTAGATGTGATATCCCCCCTAAGAGGGATGAACTAACCTTGGGTTTTGTCGATGATGACTTCATGTAGATGTTGAAGATGTGGATGCTCAATGTTGATGTAGATCACTTGGAGCTATCCATTTGAGTGGATTGCACTTTCAATACCTACATGGGTTAGTCCCACAAGGAACAAACAAGGATATCCGTAGACATAGAGTGATGCATACACAAGATGATGTACATGAAAACTTTAGGTTACCTTGTCCCTTGTCTTACCAACAAGAGGGTTTGTGACTCCTTGAACTAGTGCATGATGTGGAAGTTGATTGCACTTGTTCTTGCCAAAATGATGAGAGTGAAATATGTTGGCGGAGTCACCCTCAAGAACTCTCTAGTTCTTCTTCTTTTGGATCCACACCATCTTGATGGGAATCCTTGGAGTTGTAGTCGTACTTGATGAAGTGGAACTTGACGTGGTCTTGGGAATCCACTTGACTAAGGTCTTAGGTGCTTCTTAAAATGCATCAATCTCCTCTTGAAGCTTGTCCTTGCCTTTTTGCTTGTAGTCTTGTGGTGGAAGATCATCTTGAGCTTGTGTCCCCTTGAAAGAAGTGTCATACTTCTCTTGTTGAGGAACAAACTTTGTCTTGGGGTATTGATCTTCTTCCCACTCAACTCCATTGGCATTGAACTTTCGTTCAAAACCAACACCTTCATTCTTCTGGTGCATTCCTTGCTTGCGCACAATTTCCTCGAATTGCTTACTTCCGGCAAGGCTTTTGTACACTCCTTTCTCTATAATCTCCTTCAATAAGCTATTTTCTTGCTCAAGTGTAACTTGGCTAAGAGAATCATTACTGGAATCAAGAGAACTACTAGAAGCAACAATATTGGATTTAGCATGATCATTTTACTACTAGAGGAAGAACCTTTCTTGTTCTTGTTACTAGACTTGACTTGAGGCATGTAAGTGGATAATAGTAAACGCTTGGCAATGTAAGAAGAACTTTTCTTGCGGAGATCATCATTGATTGCTTTTAAGAACTCATGCTCTTGCTCAAGATTGAGCTTTTCAAAGCGTAATTTCTCATGAGCTCTTAAAAGTTCTCGATGATCTTCGAAGATAGTTTCATGAGCTAACTTAAGAGTGTTTAGTTCTTTAGTTAGAGCCTCAATCTTCTCCTTATCATTGTCATTCGTTTTATCTTGATTAGCATGATTAATTGATGTTTCATCATAGTACTCATCACTTGAGTTGTCAACAAGCAAGTCATCATCACCTAACAAGTCATCTTCATCACTATTAAAATCAACATACTCGGGGTGTGTTACCTTAGGACCTTTGGCCATGAAGCATCTTCCAATTCCTTCATTTGGTGAGTCAAATATGTCGTAGGAGTTGGTTGACACAAGTGCTAGACGGGCAACACCTTCATCTTGAGTATCTTCGGAGTCGGAGTGATAACTTCTCTCGGAGTGGCTGTCTGAGTCGGAGCCGGATACCCATTCACCAACATGAGCTTGATGTCTTCGTTTTGTGTAGCTCCTTGATGATTTTTCCTTCCTTTCCGAATCCTTGCTTCTCCGTGAGTATCTTCGTTCATAACGATCATCTCTACTCCTTCTCTCTCTTGGTGGTGATTCTTTGCTTCTTCTTTTTGGAGAATCTTCTCTTCTCTTGTAGGGAGCCGTACACTCATTGGAATAGTGTCCGGGTCTTCCACAATTATAGCAGTTTCGCTCTCGACTAGAAGATCTTTTGTCATTGTAGGACCTTGACTTGAAGCTTCTATCTTTGCTTCTACTCTTGTAGAACTTGTTGAAGTTCTTCACCATTAAGCTCAATTCTTCATTGCAGTTTTGTTTCTCACTTGATGATGTGGGGACTTCACATGAGGCTTTGTAGGCACCACTTGATTTGTTGTGAAGTTCCTCTTTATCCTTGAGTGACATCTCATGAGCAACAATCCTTCCAATCACTTCCGTTGGTTTGAGATCTTTGTAATTAGGCATCATTTGAATCAATGTGCACATGGTATCATATTTCGCATCCAAGGCTCTTAGGATCTTCTTGATGATGAATCTATCGGTCATCTCTTCACTTCCTAAGCCGGCAATCTCATTTGTGATGAGAGCAAGCCTAGAGTACATTTCGGCGACACCTTCACCATCCTTCATCTTGAACTTGTCAAGTTGACTTTGGAGCACATCCAACTTGGATTCCTTGACGGAGTCGGTACCTTCATGCATATCAATCAAAGTGTCCCAAATTTCCTTTGCATTCTCAAGACGGCTGATTTTGTTGAATTCTTCGGGGCACAATCCATTGAAGAGAATAGCACAAGCTTGAGCATTGTATTGCAACATCTTTAACTCATCCGCGGTAGCTTCACGGTTTGGTTCTCTCCCATCAAAGAACTCACCTTGCAAACCAACACAAACAATAGCCCATACGGCGGGATTATGTCCAAGAATATGCATTTTCATTTTATGCTTCCAACTAGCAAAATTAGTGCCATCAAAGTAAGGACCTCTACGGTGATAATTTCCCTCGCTAGACGCCATACTCTACTAGGTTGTGAAACCAAGGCTATGACCACCAAAAGCTATGGAGATCAAGGCAAATGGAGATCAAAGCTCTGATACCACTTGTAGGATCGAAAGTATGTCTAGAGGGGGGGCGATTAGACTACTTGACCAAATAAAAACTTAACCTTTTCCCAATTTTAGTTCTTGGTAGATTTTAACTATCTTAGGACAAGTCAAGCAATCATCACACAATTCAAGCAAGCATGCAAAGAGTATATTGGCAGCGGAAAGTAAAGCATGCAACTTGCAAGAATATAAAGGGAAGGGTTTTGAGGATTCAAACGCAATTGGAGACACGGATGTTTTTCCCGTGGTTCGGATAGGTGGTGCTATCCAACATCCACGTCGATGGAGACTTCAACCCACGAAGGGTAACGGTTGCGCGAGTCCATGGAGGGCTCCACCCATGAAGGGTCCACGAAGAAGCAACCTTGTCTATCCCACCATGGCCATCGCCCACGAAGGACTTGCCTCACTAGCGGTAGATCTTCACGAAGTAGGCGATCTCCTTGCCCTTACAAACTCCTTGGTTCAACTCCACAATCTTGTCGGAGGCTCCCAAGTGACACCTAGCCAATCTAGGAGACACCACTCTCCAAGAAGTAACAAATGGTGTGTTGATGATGAACTCCTTGCTCTTGTGCTTCAAATGATAGTCTCCCCAACACTCAACTCTCTCTCATAGGATTTGGATCTGATGGAAAGAAGATTTGAGTGGAAAGCAACTTGGGGAAGGCTAGAGATCAAGATTCATATGGTAGGAATGGAATATCTTGGCCTCAACTAATGAGTAGGTGGTTCTCTCTCAGAACATATGAGTTGGAATGGTGTATGTGTTCTGATGGCTCTCTCCACGAGTGAAGAGGAGGTGGAGGGGTATATATAGCCTCCACACAAAATCCAACTGTTACACACAATTTACCAATCTCGGTGGGACCGAATCAGAAAACTCGGTCGGACCGAAATAGTAAACCTACTGACCGTTGGGAATTTCGGTGGGACTGACATGCAACTCGGTAGGACCGATTCGGTTAGGGTTTGGGAATAACGTAATCTTGGTGAGACCGATTGCACAAACTCGGTGAGACCGAGTTTGGCAATAAGCTAACCAGAGAGTTGGTCAGGCAAACTCGGTGGGATCGACTCGCTCTTTCGGTGAGACCGAAAAGTTACAAGAAGGAAATATAGAGTTTACATTGCAATCTCGGTGGGACTGATTCGCTCTTTCGGTGAGACCGAAAAGTTACGAAAGGGAGACAGAGAGTTTGCAATCCCATCTCGGTGAGACCGAGATCCTTATCGGTAGGACCGAATTGCTAGGGTTTGGCAGTGGCAAATGACAAGTGAAACTCGGTGGCGCCGGATTGAAAGAATCGGTATGACCGAGTTTGGTTTAGGGCTTAGGTCATTTGTGGCTATGGAAAAGTGGTTAAGGATTTTGGAGCATCTCACCAAGCACATAAAGCAAGAGGCTCATTAAGCAACACCTCATCCCTCCTTGATAGTATTGGCTTTTCCTAAAGACTCAATGTGATCTTGGATCACTAAAATATAAAATGAAGAGTATTGAACTTTTGAGCTTGAGCCAATTCTTTGTCCTTAGCATTTTGAGGGTTCCACTTTCACATCCATGCCATGCCAATCATTGAGTTTTCCTGAAATAATCATGTTGAAATAGCATTAGCTCAATGAGCTATATGTTGTTATGAATTACCAAAACCACCTAGGGATAGTTGCACTTTCAAAAATAATGATTCCTCCTCCTGATAGCTAGGACCCACAGGAAGTGCCTCTATATTTCGCGAGAAAAACGTTCCCCCTGCTGACAGGTCGGACCCACCAGCTATATCTTTGCATGCAAGGAAGTGCCTCCTTATTACGCCTAAAAAATGAATACCCCCCTGCTAGTTGGGACCCACCATATTGTTGGGCTGACTTGTGGGCCTACTAAGTTGACGGGGATGGAGGTCTTTGTCAACTTAGTCAATACTCCAGTGACCGTATGATGTCCATCCAACGGCCATAGTGCTTCTTCAATCTCTGGTCTTCTTGCTCCAGCCGCCCAAAGCAGCGCCG
Organism: Triticum monococcum; assembly: GCA_034509565.1. Classification (NCBI taxonomy): domain Eukaryota; kingdom Viridiplantae; phylum Streptophyta; class Magnoliopsida; order Poales; family Poaceae; genus Triticum; species Triticum monococcum. The sequence continues at coordinate 366,573,814 of CM067843.1, read as the reverse complement.
GTCGTGCCGCATGCTCCTGCCTCCCGTGGCCGGCTGTGCTACCGCGGAGGCCTCACCTCCCCCATACTACTCCCACCACTGGCCAGGCCATCCCTCCACTCACCCACACCCTCTTTTATTCTGCGGCGACGGCAGCCTCACACCGCAGCCGAACCAGTGAACGCTCGTACTCCTCTCCGCGTGGGCATCCACTGCCGCGTCTTGCCCGGCTCCGCGTCGTCCCCTTCCTAGGCCTCGCCATTGTCCACCGCCGTGGTGCTCTCAGCGCGGCGTGGTCAATATGGTCAACGACCGACTTCCATCGGAAGAGTACTATACGTGGAGAGGCTGACAGCTGGGTCCACGGCAGCCGCAAGGAAGTGCCTCCTTATTACGCGGAAAATAATTATTCCTCCACCTGACAGCAGGGACCCACCGGACGGGCCAACAGTATTTTGTGAAAAAATCATTTCCCCCTGACTGCTGGGACCCACCGGACGGGCCACCGTATTTCGTGAAAAAGCGTTCCCCGCGCTGTCAGCTTGGACCCACCGGAAGTGCCTCCTTATTACGCACAAAAAAATGAATACTCCCCCGGCTAGCAGGGACCCACCTTGATGGGAGGCTGACTTGTGGGCCCACTAAGTTGACGGGGATGAAGGGCTTTGTCAATTTAGTCAATATGAACGATTCTAGCTCCAGTGACCGTACGATGCCCATCCAACGGCCGTAGTGCTTCTTCAACGTCTGGTCTTCTTGCTCCAGCCGCCCAAAGCAGAGCCGGTCGTGCCGCATGCTCCTGCCTCCCGTGGCCGGCCGTGCTGTCACAGAGGCCTCACCGCCCCCTACTATTCCCACTGCTGGCCAGGCCCTGCGGTGACGGCTGCCTCACACCGCAACCGAACCAGTGAACCCTCCTACTCCTCTCCACGTGGGCTTCCACTGCCGCGTCTTCCCCGGCTCCGCGTCGTCCCCTTCCTAGGCCACGTCATCATCCACCGCCGTGGTGCTCTCCGCGCGGCGTGGTCAACATGGTCAAGGAACGACTTCCATCGGAAGAGTACTGTACGTGGAGAGGCTGACAGCTGGGTCCACGACCATAGCCCAGTTTTTTTGTGATTTGCCAAGTAAGTCACTTTGTCAGGCCTGTTGGACTGCAAATCTTTCAAGACGAGGAGAGCTTTCATTCGGCTGGCCGAGAAAATGGCCCATCAGTAATGAGAAATGGGCTGTACATTTTTAAAACACATCAAACTGGCAATTAGTTTCAAATATCTTTTTTTCATTTCAAGATTTTGAATTACATTATTTTTTATGCATGGAGAATTTGTTGGATTTTATATTGATATACATTTATTTTTAAAATCAGTTTGAATGTGCCTCGAAATTTCGGGATTAAAAATAGTTCGGACCGCACCAAAATATGCAAAATTTCGTATAATTTTTTAACCGTGGCCACAATGTGGGTTGTAATGCTAACAAAAAGAATATGGGCTCCAAAAAAACCTTAAGAATTAGCAAATGGGCTATAAATTATTAGAAATAATGGCAGATGGGTTGTATGCTGTTTTCCACAGATTTGAGGCTTTCCTAAAAAAAGGTTGACGCACAAGCACTGACTGTTGGATGTCCATCCGATGGCCGTCATGCTTCTTCAATCTCTGCTCTTCCTGCTCCAGCCGCTCAAACAAGCGCCGGTGAGACTGCCTGCTCCCTCCTCCCCGCGGCCGGCTGTGCTGCCGCGCAGGCCTCACCGCCCCACCGTACTCCCATCGCTGGCCTAGCCATCCCTCTACTCACCCACACCTGCTGTTATTCTACGGCGACGGTAGACGAACCAGTAATCCCTCGTACAGTCGTACTCCCCTCCGCGTGGGAAACAACTGCTAAGTCTTCCCTACCTCCGTGTCGTCCCCTTCCTAGGCCTCGCCGTCGTCCACCGTTGTGGTGCTCTCGGCGCGGCTTGGTCAATGTGGTCAACGACCGACTTCCATCGGAAGAGTACTGTGCATGGAGGCGCTGACAGTTGGGTCCACGGCCGCAGCAAGGAAGTGCCTCCTTATTACGCACAAAATAATTATTCCTCCACTTGACAGCGGGGACCCACCGGACGGGCCACCGTATTTCGTGAAAAAAACGTTTCCCCCTGACTGCTGGGACCCACCAGCTACACCTTCCCACACAATGAAGTGCGTTCAGGCAAAAAAAAAACAAAATCGCCCCCTGACTGATGGGACCCACCAGCTACATCTTCGCACGCAAGGAACTGCCTCACAGTCGGGATCCACCTGGTCGAAGCATATGTAGCGTTGTCATTCTAGTCGCGAACGTGTACGTACATATATACTGGTGGATGTAGAGGTGCGCACATGTCATAGTAGAGGCGCACATGTAGCATGTACACGTACGTACAGCGGCCAGGGTGCAAGAAAGAAAATACGGCCACATATGTGTACATACGGGCGGGGTCTCGAACGCCTACTCGCGCATACGTACGGCGAGGGCTCATTGACATGGCTGGGTCGGAACGGAGAAACAGCGTCGTCATCGTGTTCATGGGGAGGCAACGGAATGCATCATGTTCATGGGGAGGCAACAGAATGCGTCGTGTTTATCGGGAGGCAACAGAACATGTGGGAGCCAACCGGCTGGGTCGGAACAGAATGTGTGGTCGTGTTCATCGGGAGGGCTTGGACGGAACAGGCGATGGAAACGAGGCTTGGCGTACCGCAGAACGGAGGAAACGGCCTTGTGTTCGACCGGCCACGTTCGCAACGGGATCCTGTTCATCGGGAGGGGTCGGGCGTACCGCAAAACGGAGGAAACGGACCTCCTACGGTCGAAACAGGGGTCTCGTCGATCGGGAGGGGTGTGGCATACCACAAAACGGACGAAACAGACCTCCTACGGTCGAAACGGGGGTCTGTTGATCGGGAGGGGTGTGGCGTACCGCAGAACGGACGAAACGGACCTCCTACGGTCGAAACGGGGGTCATGTTCATCGGCAGGGGTGTGGCGTACCACAAAACGGGACTCCACGGGATACTGTTCATCTCCACCGTCGACCTCCTCCAGCCTCCACAGGCTACCGTCGACCTCCTCCAGCCTACACAGGCTCCTGTTCATCCAGCCTCCACTGCACGCTACTCCACCGGCTACTGTTCAACCACCCCTCCACCGTCTACTGTTTATCCATCCCTCAACACCACGGGGTCCTGTTCAACCACCCCTCCACGGTCTCTCCTCCATCGTCTACTATTCATCCAGCCCTCCACACCACGGGGTCCTGTTCATCCAGAGGCAACGCCACCGCTCACTGTTCATCCACCCCTTCCCCCCCCCCCCCCCGCCGCAATGCTCACTGTTCATCCAATCGATTGGCTTCCGTTAGCAGTAGTAGCGAAGGAATCGCTCGATCGGGTTCAGTTAACAACCATCGATCGATCGCTCGGGTTCAGTTAGAGCCCAACGCCTCACTCGGGTTCACTTAGAGCCAACGCCTCGCACACACGCGCGTACGTGTACGAGAGAAATGCACATCGCTCGGCCCCCGACCTCCCACCGTAACCGGGAACTCCCCGAAATTTTCTTCGCCCTCGCTTCTACCATGGTTTTTCCCGTCATGGACGGCCCAAAGAATGTCATGCAGCTGCGTCTCCGGCCCGCCCAAGACGAAAAGCCCATTTTCTGTCATGATTTTTTGTCATAGAAGTAGGAGCCCACCACATCTATGATGATACCGGGTTTTGTCACAATTATCGTTATAGAAGTGTCATATGTATGACAAAAAATTTCCGTTCAGCCCAAAATGTCACGGATGTGTCTTTTTTTGTAGTGTTAGTAAATGCTATGATGTTGTTTAGGCTTAATTATCGTTAACATGCCATGTTCAATAATTGATATGAGAAAGGTTGTTGCATGCGCTTGGTTCTTGCTTTGTCTTCTGCTTGTTTGGATGCTATATAATTGGCTGTCTTGCAAGTACATTCAATGTACTGACCTGGCGTGTCATGCAAGTTTTGTAGGTCATACCTGAAGTGTTCGCTTGACCCATCGTGCTAGGCCGTAACCTTGCCAGTCCTGTGAGTTGTGGAGCCCATCCAGAGTTGTTATGCTGCCAAACCAAGACTTCCGCCGTCATTTAAATAAGTTTCCGCTTCCATTTAAATAGCCTTAGAGCTATGCTAAATAATTGTATTCATCAATGATGTAATCTTTTATATATGTATTTGATGAATATTCTTGTACCTGGAATGCTGTATTATGGACCTGTCGTGCGTCAGGTGTTATCCTCGGCTGACGTGCGAAGGCCCCCTGCTCCATGCGGATCGGGGTGCCACAAATCTTTAGGTATTATGTTTAGTTGATAGGCTTCACGACGCTTTTTCTGTTTTTCCTCATTGGTCATCAATACAAAGAGCTCTCTATCTCTTTCCATCTTTGCTATTTGCCTTCCATGACTCGAGATTGCTATCCACATTGCTTGCCTCGACGAGAGTTTTGTGTACTATATGAATCTGTTTTTAATTAAAAAATGACATAAGTTTTACATCATAAATAAATAAATATGCAGTTTTTCCTTGAAGCAATTTAGATAACAGAAAAATGATATTAAAGTAAGAGCATTTTTATATACATCATGTTTTTCGTCTAACTTCACTACGATGTTGTAGATTGTTCTTGTTTATGTTTGTGTCAATATTTCTGTCAAAATGATGTATAAGGTGGTTGCCTCATTCCTCCGTGCCACCTTCAACATGGCCACATTCATGGACGTCAAGCATGGCATCTTCTTTCTGATCCGGAATAACAATTTTACTGAGAACAATTAAAGACTCTGTGGCCATAACATGTAAATGCCTATGCTTTGGTGTTGATGGTTTATTATGCACTCATATAAACCGAAATCAGTATCACTCAAAGATAATTTATGTATTTACTTCATTGGACTTTCATGCATATATGTTTTCTCTGTGTGTGTGCTGACCTATCTAGTTAGTATGAGTACGTGAAAAACACAAACGGACATCCAATTTCCAAAAGAAAAATAAAAAATATAGAAACAAACCTGGCAATTGTGCGCATGTGGATTCTTCGAAGGGAAAAGATGCAAGCATGGAGACAATCAAGAGGATAGGTAAAAGAGTGTGTCCCTCGTTAATTCTTCCTTCTTTAATCTATCTAGTTAAACTTATGGTCGTAAACAACGATTCCACGAGCCATCTTGTGCGGGCGGTCCGTGTTGTCTGACTCCACCACAAGCAACGCCCCTCATCTTGTCTCTTCCCCACTCCTTCTCACACTACCGAGTCCCGATTTCCTTCCTCTCTTCTCTTCCCTTCTTCTCTCTGTCCAGAGGAAACTACCATGCCATGCGCAGCACTCCAGTCCCTCCTCAACGGCTCTCGCTGCTTCAAGTCCTCCCCCGCAGATCTAAATCGAGCGCCTCCTTCTCTCTCCCCTTTCCCTGACTCTCAGTTCTTTCTTTTTGCCTTGGCCATGAGCAAGGAAGCCTCACCACTGCCGCCGCCGCCCGTCCTCCTGTACGACCGGCGCCGCCACCCTCTGCCTCACCTCCATTATGCGTGAGGATGACAAATGATGACAGCACCGCGATCGACCGACCTGGGCCATCCCTCGCCTTGTTCGTGTGGGCCGCACTGTGCGTGGATCGCCGCGCGGGCAAGCCGCCCCTCGCCGGAAGAATCTGATGCTACGAACGCTGACGGGCGGGCGCTGCGACGATGACCAGGACTCCTCTTTGGGTCCGTTGTTCTTTAATCTCATTTCATCTGCATCCTGCCAGTTGTGTATCCGCCTGGGATAACAAGATTTGTGTGGATTTGTTCTCTCTTCTTTGATCTGTTTCGATTCTATGCATGTTGACTCCTGATGCAGCGAGGCCGCTGACATATAAAAGTTGATGGAATCGGGTTTAGAGAAGCCAGGTGGGACTATTACGTAGTATTACTATGTACACGCAGTCCTGACGTACAAAGGACGGTGAAACGGTGGACGGACGAATCGGACGAAAAATCAAGGGGTAAGAAGCGATCCATGCTTTATTATTAGGCAAAGAATAGACCTCCTCCTCCCCATTTTTAGGGTTAGCAAAAGATTAGCTCATTTTAAAGGTAGAACTTTGCTCATCCACTTGATACATACTTCATTGAAGACTGAGGCCTCCGCGGAGAAGATCCCAAGTGGATTCAAGACCCCGCAAGGGATGATCCCCTCGTGTGACAGCCTGGATTTGCCTTTTCTCTTTGTTCGGACATTCATTTGCATTTGCTATGGATTTGGAGTTTTGAATCAATTCAAATGGACTTGAACACTTGGACCTATCCTTGATTTTCACCCAAGTGACCCATCCACCTCTAACTCACCTTTCCTTCTCTAAAAAATTCAAACAAAAGCCTAAGGAATATTTTTCATTTATAAATGAAAAATATTCGTTTTCTTCCCTGAAAATCACTTCAGAGAAGTATGCTCCAAAGCAACCCCTAGATTTCTTGCTCCAAAAATCATGACTAAATTCACAAATATTCTTTGAACCCTAGGTCACCTTTCTGAGCAAAAATATTGCATGACTTTTTATAATATTTTTGCTACAGAAAATCATTTCTGTTCTGGACAGAATGATCACTTTGCACAGCAAGTATATTTTTGCTTGATCTTTTGGGGCTGATCTTTTCTGCCCTTGATTACCCTCCTAAGAGATTGCTAAACCCCAAAGCACAACCTTTAGTTCCTAGTAAATTTTTCTCAGCGAAGCTCACAAGTTTCTGTCTAGAAACTTGCCAGGAACAAAGCCACTCCCACAGTTCACCTGTGACCTAGCCAACTGTGCAAAACAACCATAACCAATAAGGACTTATTGCCAGACATGGTGTTTGCACGTAGCTTAGCCTGATGGCAAAGTTCACGCGGTGACCATGAGCGGCCAAGGGGGTTGGCGTGCGGCCGACACGCTCTGTGGTGCGCCAGCTTCTCCGTTTCGTGTGTGCTCGCTGCCCCGGCCGCCGCACCTTGACAAACTTCGTCCCCATCCTCGTTTGCACCTCCATAACTCCATCCTGGCACTTGCCGACGCCGGAGCTCGCCGCAGCGAGCACGGGCACGACGCGGCCAAGGCAACAGTGCGCCTGTGGTCCTATGCTTGTGGCGCACCGTGCTCCTGTGCTCGTCACAGCTCCTCTACAGCCCTCGCGTGATCTCTGACACCTTCTCCCCATCTCACTAACGCCATTCATCGCCGGGCGACACTCCAGAGAGCTCCGGTGAGCTCTTGATCCCCGCCTCGGCCTCGCCTATAAATAGAGCTCCCCCGAGCTCGTTTCTCTCCGCACACACACTCAACATACCTCCACACCACCGTAGGAAGCCACAACCCGGCCGAGCAGGCCTCTGGCTGTTGTCCCCGTCCCAAGTTCGCTGGCAATCCTCGTCCTCTGCCCCTCCCTCTCCAGAGCCGCTCGAGCTCCACTTACCACTCCGGCGTGTTCGTGGTGGTCCACTGGTGCGTGTTGGTGCCGTTGGAGCTGCTGGACTGGCCCTGCTTCACAGGAACCACCATCTCCGACGAGCTCCACCCGCTGCCTTCGCTGGAGAGCTCCGTTCCGACCCCGTCCGGCCACCCCTAGCCACGCTACGGGCTCGATCTTCTCTACAACACTATCCACTTAGATCTCCTCGTGAGGCATTCCTCGCCGGAGAAAGCGCCATCGCTGCGCCGCTCGCCTATGCTTCTCTTCCCCTCCCCGTCCGACTTGACCGCTGGGGCCCGCTATCAGCCACTCAGGCCGCGACTGAAGCGGTATGAGTGGTGGCGCCCAGGCGGTTTACGCCTTAGACGTCACCCCCCTCTAGTTTTTCTTTTAATTCAAATTTAGTTCAAATTTGACCAGAACTTTGACTACCTGTAACTTTTATTCTATAAGTCCAAATGAGTTGATTCTTTTTGCATTCTATTCTTACTGGAAAATCCTAGCAGCACACCCAAGATGGGATTTTTCTTTGCTGCCTAGAATTTCTAGTAATTTTCAGAAGTGTTCATGATATTTTCTTTTTGTCATTTCATTTAGTTTCAGAAGGTGAAGCTTGTCTTGAAAGCATCCAGGAGGAGTGTGAAGCTCCTCTGCACCAAGGCAAGCCACAACAACATTGTCATGGTGTCTTTGCAATATCCATGATTTTCTACTTGAATTTATATGTTATTCTTGGCATATAGTTTTAAAATAAATAATGCTTGTGTTATTTAGTTTTTCATGATCAAAATGCTTAGTTAATAGAAATGAACACTTGAACTACTGAGATATAGCTTGAGTAGTTGATCTAAGTGCATTTGTCATGACTATAGTAATATGAGCACAGGTATTATTTTCCTTATATCCATGATGAGTTTCGCATGATAAATGCCAACTAAAAAGTGATTAATCTAGATGACGAGTAAGTAAGGATCAGAAATGTTGAAAGATGAGTTTGTGCAAGTAGAACATTGAATGAGGTTGATCTGTTGTTCCTAAGTGATATGTGATGCATGATATATGGTTGCATATGCATGGCATATAGTGACTCAAGCATTTTATTTCAAGTTAAACCTGATGATAATTGAACTTGAACATAAAGTTGGTCGGGTCATGGTGCCACTGAATCGGGCTGACAAGTGAAACCACATTTGCCTTAGTATGGGAAGGCCATTAGTCGTTCTATTGTCATGCCTTTTGTCGGTGCCTCCAATGAGGGAAGGTTATGGGCGTGCGTTACCCTGTCCCGGTAAGCAGACATAACCTTGTGGACCAATTCTTGTTATGGTACATTGTCCCCGTTTGGGAATGTCTATTTTCCATGACGGTGGTTGTTTTGCCTTTGGTAGGCTCGGTTACCGAGGACTAAGCCCTGTGGGGAGTTGGTCGGAGTGGCCGAAAGAGTTTCATGGCAATGGGAGAATTCTGTCGGAATGCCGTTGGTCCAATCGAATGGGAGTGCGAGGCAATGGGTTTCGTGGTGTGAGTAAAGTGTGCTACCTCAGTGGAGTGTAATAATATATCGATAGCCACGCCCGTGGATAAGGGCCCAGTTCGTAAGTAAGTCATACCATGGATCAACTTTGATAAATAAATCTTGCACACCAAGTTATTTGCATTGCACTGGTTGGATCATGATGATGACAGTAAGACTGACTGTTGTGGTATCACTTGTGATCCGGGAGTGATCACTGTTTGGTTACAAGGTAACAAGTTGAACCAAGTATGGTTCTGTTCATGACTCGTCGTGAGGCGACCTGTTGGTAAGAGAGTCCGAGTGACTCGATGCAGAAGTTTGGTTTCAATACATGAGTAGCATGTTGTTGTTTGCATTTAACTTGATTAAATGTCATGATATTGTTGGTCATTACGGTTCTGTTTGCTGTGAGCTTGCAAGTACATTCAATATATTGACCTCGTGTGTTATGCCAGATTTCAGGAAAGTCTAACTAGATCGAAGTGCTGCCGTGTCTAGACCGTGTCCATGTCGGTGTCCCTGTGCTATGGAGTACTGCTACATCGTTGTTCCCCTGCCATGGAGATGTCGAGCTCGAGGCTCCTTTTATGTTCACTAAATAATGTACATATTGTTCAGCCGCACTGAGTGTGCCGTTGGCCTCGGAACTTGATGTAATGTCACACAAGGCTTCCGCTAGTTTTAGTAAAGTGTTGATTTCTGTACCATGATGTTGTGTGTTGCGAGAAGACATGATCTCTGGGTTGGCAATGAAAGGTGAACCGGTCTCTCTGAGCCGGGGTGCCACAACGCTTGGTATCAGAGCCGCGCTGACTGTAGGACACGCTAGACCCCGACACGCAAAGTACATGTTAGTTAGTTTGCTAATTGAGTGCCGTTAGTACTTGCATCTGGATGCTGCATTGCATGCATTAGACTTATTGTTATTTCTAACCGGTTAATGGTTGTGAGTGTAGATGGCTCTGGTGTTGTATCCATGCCAGTTGCAGCTGATGCCCTACACTTCTCCGCATCTCCTTCATAGCGTGTGGCGTCGACTGTACCCTCACGGTGACAACCCAACATATCGGGTGTATCGGGAGTGTCTAGCCGACTCCGTGTATGAGTATCACGCCGCGGTTACTCTGCGCACCAGTTCATCAGCGGGCTCTTACACTCGTTCCTCTCAGACCGATTATGCATCCACCGCCGCTCAGGCCGTCCAGTATGCTGCATTCGAGATTCTTGTTGAGTTACGCTATGCTGAGGCTCGGATGCAGAACCACCCAGGTTTTCGCTTCTACCCATCTTTGCACGATGATGGTCATGTTCGCTTTCATTCCATTGATCCAGTGTCTGATAGTGACACTAGCCACCTTTCTTGATATATCACTGCTAGTTATCTTCTGATTCACGAGTTGGCTCGAGAGCGGAATCGTGCTCGTTCTGCTTTAGCCACTGCTAGATCCTACCCTAGTCCACCTTCGATGGGATTTACTCCTTATATTGTGCCCAGTTCTAGCTCGCCTATTTCTCTTGTTACTCCCCCGAGTAGCTCGGGCACCTCGACAGTGAACCCACATAGTGCTCCTGCTGAGTGGGCATCTCTTCTTGCTACCCCCGCAGCTCCCATGATCCCTTCTCATCCTGCGCCTACCCCTGAGGGAGAGCCCTTGAGGCAGCGTTGTCATGTTAGCTTTAACCCAGAGGTCTCGGTTGGTGTCGTTAGTTCAGGATCCGAGTCTGACTCAGGAGAGGATCCGACAGCACCAGCAGAGTCCTAGAGTGTCTGAGTATCCGCAGTGGTCATGTGATGTACGGATGTATGAGCCATGATGTATCGTTGCATGTATGCAAGTAGACGCACTAGTCATGATGTCTATTTTTCATGTATGAGTCTATGTATAATTATGTTGGAAATTTTTATCCGATTGATGTGTTTCTTGGTTCGTTCGTTTCGCTCTTTTGGGTTTGTCCCTGTCTTTTCTTCCCACGTTTGGATGTTGCTCATCGCGGTTGCTCTTATTGGAAAAAATAAATAGTAGGATGATGCAGGGAGGTAGCAGCACGCAGGCTTTTGAGGATGTCCTTGTTCGTCGCTCAACAAGACAGGCAGGACACTCCCCCGAGCCGTATCGACACCCACCGCCTCCAACGCCAAATCCACCTCCATTGAACAAATTATGCGCATGTTTGAGGAAAGAAGGAATAATGATGTAACACCCCGGATATAACTTTCCCAATTTGTACTCCAACTCTTGCGTTTCCGGCGTTAAGTTATATTTATTTCTCGGGTTCGGGTTTTTGTCTCCGTGTGTTGTTATCGTTGTCATGCATCTCATATCATGTCATCATGTGCATTGCATTTGCATACGTGTTCATCTCATGCATTCGAGCATTTTCCCCGTTGTCCGTTTTGCATTCCGGCGCTTCGTTCTTCTCCGGTGGTCATTTCTAGCTTTCTTTCGTGTTTGGGGATTAAACATTTCCGGATTGGACTGAGACTTGTCATGCGGACTTGGTTTACTACCGGTAGACCGCCTGTCAAGTTTCGTACCATTTGGACTTCGTTTGTTACTTCAACGGTTAACCGAGGGACCGAAAAGGCCTCGTGTGTGTTGCAGCCCAACACCCCTCCAATTTGGACTAAAACCCACCAAACTCTGCTCCATCATCTAGATCGTTCGATCACGATCGCGTGGCCGAAAACCGCACCTCATTTGGACTCTCCTAGCTCCACTTATGCCTATAAATAGCCCCCTCCGTTTTCGGATCTCCCCTCTCCCCGAAACCCTAAAAAAACCCTCTCCGCCGCCGCCGGAGGTATCCGCACAGGCCGGACAACGTCCGGATCTCACCCGCCGCCGCCCGCAGCAAGTGGCTCGCCGCCACGTGGCCGCCGCCGTCCGCCTCCCGCCGCGGCCCGCTCGGCCCGGGGAGGGGCCCCGAGGGCCCGGGCGCCGCCTCCCCGCGCCTTCTCCAGCCCCGCCTCCTTCCCCGTCGCCGGCGCCACCGCGGCCAACGTCGCCGTCCGGTGCCGCCTCGCCGCTCCGGCGCCACCGCGCCACCGCGGCCGCCCCGAGCCGGCGCCGCCTCCGTCCGCGTCCGGCGCCGCCTTGCCGCTCCGGCCGCCCCCGGCCTCTCCTTCCTCGTCTCCGAGTTCCGGCCACCACGAACTCCGGCGAGCTCACCCCGGCGAACCTCGATTCCCGCGTCCTGCTACAGTAACTCCGGTCGGATCTCAGATCTAGATTCAAATCGGTTGACTTTTATCCCCGGAACCCTAATTTTTGTGCATACTTTGACCTGCCATATCTCCGCATCCGTAGCTCCGTTTTGGACATATAGTATATCAAAATGTTCACCTCGACGAGTACATCATTTCATTCCATTGCATAATTTTCATTGGAGTTCATCTTGATGCCCGAAATGCTGCTAGAAGGAGGCTTCGTGAGTTAATTGTCAGATTTGCTAGTTCATCTTAGACTTTTGTCATTTTTGCCATGATTGCTGTGTGCATGATATGCCTGTGAGTCCTTCATATGTTTTGTTAAGCATCTTGTTATCTTTCCAGAGGTGCAACCCATGCATTTTTAGGATGTGTGTGGTGACTTGTGCAAGCTTGCAAAGTGAGGCACTTGGTAAATTTGTTTTCAGGGACTTTGTAGTTTTCACTAAGTCTGGGATTGCTTAGTTCACGATGCCATATGTTCATGTCGTTTCCTAGTGATCCGTGCCTCTTTTGAGGATGATCAGTAAAGGAGTTTTGTTAATATTGTAGTGCTCTATCCATCCATGTCTTTGTTTGTATATGTGGAGTACCCTAGCTTGAGTCAATCGAGCTCTACTTTTGCTTCGTGGTGAATCTGGGCAGATCGTCAACTTGTTTGCGATTTTGATGATGTTATTGTAGTTGATCCGTGCACGCTATGCCTTTGTTCTTGCCATTTCTAGCTTGTATTTTGTGCCTTATTAATGGATGTATGCTTGCGTTGCCATGACTTGCACCGTAGTGAGTGCATCGAGCTCGTTTACATGCCTTCGTGAGTTATATTTCAGCATGTCTCAGTTTTCACTAAGTCTGAAAACTGATTGTGTTTTAGCTATGTTCGTGTGCTTGTTAGCATATTTTGTGATCCCTTTTGGCCCCAGGTCACTTAGGGACTTTTGTTAAGCTTGTTGAGTAGCTCCATGCCATGTCTTTCTTTGTCATGTTCAGGTCCTGTGGCATGTTGTTTTGTTGCTTCGAAGAGGGCTTCATGATCTGAAATTCCAGACAAGTGTTAATTTCACTAAGTCCAAGATCTGTTTTTGCTTTTGCGTTTTTGCAATGCTTGTTTGAACCTCTTAATGGATGAATTGGCCGTAGCTCAGTGCTAGACTTTTGTTAAGAATCTTGAATGCTTCCCTGCCATGTATTTTGATGCCATGTTTGATTGCCGTAGCATGTTCATCTCATTGCATTTAGATGCCTACTTGCTGTAAATCGCAGACCGGTGTCAATTTTGAATCGCTTGCCATTTCCAAACCGTAACTCCGATTCCGGCGTTCTTTATATCATTTTCAATCAATTTCATCCCATCTTTATAGTGGCACACTTGGTTTTCCAAGGTGAGGCCAGGTTCATGCATTTCCTGTCATATCTTGCATATGCATCCCGCATCGCATCCCGCATAGCATACCATCATTGCATCTTTTTGTTTGAGTATGCACGTGGTTGATTGGATCCTTGTTGCTTGTTTGTCTTGTTTGGGTAGAGCCGGGAGACGAGTTCGCTAACGAGGAGCCCGTTGAGTTTGCTTTCGAGGATCCAGTCAACTCTGACAACTTTGCAGGCAAGATGATCATACCCTCGAAATCACTACTATCTTTGCTATGCTAGTTTTGCTCGCTCTTTTGCTATGCCAATGCTACGATGCCTACCACTTGCTTGTCAGCCTCCCAAATTGCCATGTTCAGCCTCTAACCCACCATTGTCCTAGCAAACCATTGATTGGCTATGTTACCGCTTTGCTCAGCCCCTCTTATAGCGTTGCTAGTTGCAGGTGAAGATTGGAGCCGTTCCTTGTTGGAACATTTATTTACTTGTTGGGATATCATTATATTGCTATGTTATCTTAGTGCATCTATATACTTGGTAAAGAGTGGAAGGCTCGGCCTCTCGCCTAGTGTTTTGTTCCACTCTTGCCGCCCTAGTTTCCGGCCTATCGGTGTTATGTTCCCGGATTTTGCGTTCCTTACGCGGTTGGGTGATAATGGGAACCCCTTGATAGTTCGCCTTGATTAAAGCTTTTCCAGCAATGCCCAACATTGGTTTTACCATTTGCCACCTAGCCTTTTTCCCTTGGGTTTCCGGAGCCCGAGGGTCATCTTATTTTAACCCCCCCGGGCCAGTGCTCCTTTGAGTGTTGGTCCAACTGTCAGCTGCCGATGGCCACCAGGGGCAAATCTGGGCTGGCCTACCCGTACCTAGGACAATCTGAGTGTGCCCTGAGAAAGAGATATGTGCAGCTCCTATCGGGATTTGTCGGCACATTTGGGCGGTGTTGCTGGTCTTGTTTTAACCTGTCGAAATGTCTTTTTGTACTGGGATACCGAGTCTCATCGGAATGTCTCGGGTGGAGGTCTATTCCTTCGTTGACCGTGAGATCTTGTTATGGGCTAAGTTAGGACTCCCCTGCAGGGATTGAACTTTCGAAAGCCGTGCCCGCGGTTATGGGCAGATGGGAATTTATTAATGTCTGGTTGTAGATAACTTGAACCTTAATTAATTAAAATGAATCAACCGTGTGTGTTACCGTGATCGCCTCTTCTCGGCGGAGTCCGGGAAGTGGACACGGTGTTGGAGTTATGTTTGCGCAGGTTGCTCTCTAGTTTCTCGCTCGTGCTTTGCTCTCTCTTTTCGCTCTCTTTTGCGTATAAGTTAGCCACCATATATGCTAGTCGCTTGCTGCAGCTCCACATATGTTTACCCTATCCTACCTATTAAGCTTAAATAGTCTTGATCGCGAGGGTGCGAGATTGCTGAGTCCCTGTGGCTCACAGATTACTATTACACCAGATGCAGGGACAGATGATACAGCTCCATATGGCGCGCTTGAGCTCAAGTGGGAGTACGACGAGGATTCTTAGCGTTACTATGTTTCTTTTCCTGATGATCAGTAGTGGTGCCCAGTTGGGGTGATCGGGACCTTTGTCACTTGTTGGGTTGTCTTTTATTTTGGCGCCGTAGTCGGGCCATGAGTGTTTGGATAATGTATGTTATTTACGTACTTTGATGTGACGTGGCGAGTGTATGCCAACTATGTATCTCCCCTTTTATTCTATATATTACATGGGATGTTGTGATGATTGCCTAACTTGCCACATTGCTTTCAATGCAGTTATGTCTCTAAGTTGTGCCTCGACACGTGGGAGCTATAACCGCATCGAGGGTGTTACAAGTTGGTAATCAGAGCCTTCCCCGACCTTAGGAGCCCCCACTGCTTGATCGTTTTTAGAGGCTGAGTTGTGTCTAGAAAAATGTTTTGAGTCATTTAGGAATTATATATCGGAGAGTTTAGGAATTCTTTTTTACTTCCCAGTCTCCTCATCACTCTGGTAAGGCATCGTGACGTAGAGTTTTGACTCTTCTCTTCCCAAATTTCACTAAAAAAAGTTTTAGGATCACACGAGTATCTTGGAATCGTTCCGATGGTTTTATGACGAGAACATTGTCTTGGTGCCTCCTGTCAGGGGTTTAGTGGAAGTGTCCCGGGGAGTTGAGCTCTGAGGTGTTGTCATCATAATTTTATCGTTGCAATTCTGGAATACTTGAGATATGTTCGCCGACATCGAAAATCTCTTTTATGCAGTTCGTTGGTGAGATAACCTCGACGCCACCCAGTACTGGGGCAGGAGTTCGGGAGTATCGCCATAACTTGTATAACGGATGCTTTTCGAAGGTTGGGGTAGATGGTTTCCGAAGGTTTCTTGGTTATGTGTTGAAGGATGGATACAGTTGGATGTAGGATTTGCTAGTTTGGGTGAGATATTATGCTTCCCCTGTATCCCCAACACCTGATTGCATAACCGGAAAGTTTCGGGAGTTTCATAGGTGGGAATTCTTGTAGCTCTAGCTCTTCTTCCACGGATATTGGTTTGAGATTGGGTTTTCTTACCGATTATTTGTTCTTGATCCGTACCTTGTTGATTTAATTCTTCTACCTTCATTCTACGTGGCTTCGCAATTTAGGGATATGTGACCACTTCAAGAGAAGTGCATTCGTTCATTTTGTTCGGATGTGAAGACTTTATGTTGCAATTTTCATTCCGTTGGATTCAGCTTCAATATTTGTCTGTCTATGTGCTAATGGTGGTCAACCTCTTCAGGATGGCTCCTCCAACGCGCACGACTCTGAATCCTGATCCGCCACCACATCCACCTCCTCCGGAGGCTTGGC
Source organism: Triticum monococcum (assembly GCA_034509565.1). NCBI lineage: Eukaryota > Viridiplantae > Streptophyta > Magnoliopsida > Poales > Poaceae > Triticum > Triticum monococcum. The sequence continues at coordinate 366,557,411 of CM067843.1, read as the reverse complement.
AAGCTGTGATGGCCGCAACCAATGCAAACACACAGTTGATCATGCAAATCCTCCAAGAGCGCAATCAAGGCAGTCAAGGGAATCAAGGCAGCAATCAGAACCATTTTGCTACACTGAACCAGTTCCTTGCTAATGGGCCGAAGACGTTCAGCAATTGTGTTGAGGCAACCGATGCTGACGATTGGCTGGTGGATCTGTGTAAGCATTTTGAATGCAGCAACGTCAGGCCTGAAGATTTCGTCAAGTTCGCTTCCTTTCAACTCAAAGATCAGGCTGCAGAGTGGTTCCAGCAGTACAAGGATTCCAGAGGTGGACGTCTGATCACTTGGGATGATTTTCGTCGAGATTTCCGAGCTCATCACATTCCTCAGAGTGTGACGGAAAGCAAACCTGAGGAATTCCGCAACCTGAAGCAAGGCTCTTTGTCTGTCTATGACTACAACAAGTTGTTCCAGAAGCTCGCCCGCTTTGCCAAGCAGGACGTACCTGATGAGAAGAGCATGATATACCAGTTCAGGGGTGGTCTCAGAGAAGAAATTCAGCTCGCTCTTGTCCTCTTTGAGCCGTTGAGATACGATGAGTTCTACAACATGGCACTGAAGCAAGAGGCTGCTCAGTTGAGGTGTGATGCTTCCAAGAAGCGAGTCAGATATGCTACTCCTTCTTCCTCTACTCAAGTGGCCAAGCAGCAGAAGTTTTGGCTTCCTCCTCCTCCGTTCCGTCAGCCATAACAGCAGAAGAGCAAAGGTGGAAGTGGTTCTTCCCACCCACCCAACCCTGGCTTTCAGAACAAGACTTCGTCTCAAGCTCCAAGATCGAGTGCTCCGTACCACCGTCCGCTTTCAGAGGTCACGTGCAACAAGTGCCAACAGAAGGGTCACTATGCCAACAAGTGTTTCAACCAGAGGCGTCTTCCTCCTCCTCCTGTCAGATCGGCAAGTACAGCTGTGGTCAAGCATAACCCCAAGCACGCCAAGGTCAATTTGATGAATGCAGCTCAGGCAGAGGACTCGTCAGATGTGATCATGGGTAACCTTCCTGTTAATGATATTCCTGCAAAAGTTCTTTTTGACACGGGTGCATCGCATTGTTTCATCTCGAGGCCATTTACATCTAGGCATGAATTGGTTTCACAAGTTTTGCCTAGTCCTCTAGCAGTTGTCTCTCCTGGTAAGCGCATGCAGGATAACTCCATCGTTCCGGATGTTACTATCACCTTGGGTGACTACAAGTTTCTGGCTTCTCCAACGGTTCTTGGTGATTCTGATATCGATCTTATTCTCGGGATGGACTGGCTCTCTAAGCACAAGGCTCAGCTCGATTGTGCAGCCAGGCAGATTCAATTGACTCATTCGTCTGAGGATGTCATTGTCTTTGCCGCTCGGGATGATACAATCCGGTTGTTTTCTCTCAATGAGAAGGGTGAATTGGATGCTATCTCGCAGATTCCAGTTGTTTGCGAATATCAAGACGTCTTCCCAGAAGAGCTCCCAGGAATGCCTCCGCACCGGCCAGTTGAATTTGTTATTGATCTTGAGCCCGGTACGGAACCTGTGTGCAAATGTCCTTACAAGCTCGGACCTGAAGAGTTGAAGGAGCTGAAGAAACAACTCGATGGGCAAGAGAGAATGGGTCTCATTCGGCCTAGTTCTTCTCCGTGGGGTTGTGGTGTTCTTTTTGTGAAGAAGAAGGATGGAACGGACCGACTTTGTGTTGATTATCGTCCATTGAACAAGAAGACCATCAAGAACAAATACCCACTCCCAACATCAATGAGCTGTTCGAACAACTCAAGGGTGCCCAAGTATTCTCCAAGCTTGATCTCCGTATGGGTTATCATCAGATTCGAATCCGTGAGCAAGATATTCCCAAGACGGCTTTCAGGACAAGCTATGGGTCATATGAATACACTGTCATGTCTTTTGGCCTCGTCAACGCTCCTCCGACGTTCTCTCGCATGATGAACTTCATCTTCAACACCTACACCAATGACTTCGTTTTGGTCTATCTCGACGACATCCTGGTTTTCTCGAAGAACAAGGAAGATCATGCCAAGCACTTGCGTTTGGTAATTGATAAGCTGAGGGAACACCAGTTCTACGCCAAGTTCTCCAAGTGTGAATTTTGGCTCGATGAGGTTCTTTATCTTGGTCATATCATCTCTGCCAAGGGCATTGCCGTGAATCCTGAGAAGGTGTCTGCAATTGTTAATTGGGAACCTCCTCAAAACGTGAGGCAACTCCGCAGTTTCCTCGGTCTTGCAAGCTACTGCCGAAAATTCGTTGAAAACTTTTCTAAGATCGCGAAGCCTCTCTCTAATCCTCTTCAGAAGCACGTCAAGTACGTTTGGTCCCCGGAGTGTGATATTGCTTTCAACACTTTGAAAGAGAAATTGATCACTGCTCCAGTTCTGACTCCGCCTGATGAATCCAAGCCATACGAGGTCTTTTGTGATGCCTCTCTCCAAGGTCTCGGTGCTGTACTGATGCAAGAGAAGAAAGTTGTTGCTTATACCTCTCGCCAGTTGAAGCCTAATGAGAAGAACTACCCCACTCATGATCTCGAGTTGGCGGCAGTTGTGCATGCTCTGTTGACTTGGAGACATATTCTATTGGGAAGAAAAGTGGACATTTTCACTGATCACAAGAGTCTCAAGTACATCTTCACTCATCCTAATCTCAACCTCAGGCAAACTCGATGGGTCGAAATGATTCAAGAGTATAATCCGAGTATCGAGTATACTCCAGGCAAGGCCAATGTGAATGCTGACGCTTTGAGGAGGAAAGCGTATTGCAACAGTCTGATTCTCAAGCCTTATCAACCCGAGCTTTGTGAAGCTTTCCGCAAACTTAATCTGCAAATTGTTCCTCAAGGTTTCCTCGCCAACCTTCAAGTCTCTCCTACCTTGGAAGACCAGATTCGCCAAGCCTAGCTTCTTGATGCTATGGTGAAAAAGGTGAAGATTGGGATTGCTAAGAGTCAGTCCAAGTACAAGTGCTACCGCCTTGATGACAAGGACACTCTGTTCTTCGAGGATCGAATTGTTGTACCCAAAGGTGAACTTCGTAAAGTGATCATGAATGAGGCTCACAATTCTCTCCTCTCCAGCCACCCTGGGAGCACGAAGATGTATCAGGATCTTAAGAAAGCTCATTGGTGGACTTGAATGAAGCACGAGATCGCTCAATTCATGAACGAATGTGATGTCTGCAGAAGAGTGAAGGCAGAACACCAAAGGCCAGCAGGTCTCCTCCAACCTCTTGCCATTCCAGAATGGAAGTTTGACCACATTGAGATGGACTTCATGACTGGGTTTCCAAAGTCCAAGCGGGGCAATGATGCTATATTCGTTGTCATCGGCAAGCTCACCAAAGTGGCTCATTTTCTGCCTATCAAAGAGTCGATCACTGCAGCTCAATTGGCGAAACTCTATACCTCTCGAATTGTCTCTCTGCACGGTATTCCTCAAGTGATCTCTTCAGACCGGGGCAGCATCTTTACCTGCAAGTTTTGGGATTCTTTTCAGAAGGCCATGGGCACCAACATCCGCTTCAGCACAGCTTTCCATTCTCAATAAAGCGGTCAAGTCGAGCGTGTCAACCAGATTCTTGAAGATATGCTCAGGGCTTGTGTGATCTCCTTCGGCATGAAGTGGGAGGATTGTCTTCCTTATGCTGAATTCTCATACAACAACAGTTTTCAAGCAAGTTCGGGCAAGGCCCCATTTGAAATTCTGTATGGTAGGAAGTGTCGTACCCCTCTCAACTGGTCTAAAACCGGTGAACGTCAGCTGCTGGGTAATGACTTAATCACAGAGGCAGAAGAAATGTGCAAGGTCATTCGTGATAACCTCAAAGCAGCCCAATCCCGTCAGAAGAGCTACTATGATAGTAAGCACCGTGATTTGGCTTTCGAGATCAGAGATCATGTTTACCTACGCGTCTCTCCTATGAAAGGGACTCGTCGCTTCGGTATCAAAGGGAAGCTTGCCCCTAGATACATGGGACCTTTCAAGATTGTCAGCAAGAGAGGTGACCTCGCCTATCAACTCGAGCTTCCGTCAAACTTTGCAAACATTCATGATGTGTTCCATGTCTCTGAGCTCCAAAAGTGCTTCAAGACGCCTGACCGCACCGTCAACTTCGAGGACATTGAGCTCCAAGAAGATCTCTCCTATCGTGAGCACCCAGTTGCAATCCTTGAAGAGACTGAATGCAGGACTCGCAACAAGTCAATCAAATTTCTCAAAGTCAAGTGGTCACACCATTCCGACCGTGAAGCTACCTGGGAACGCGAGGATCACCTCCGTTCTGAGTACCCAGCGTTCTTTCAGTCCTAGATCTCGGGACGAGATCTTTTCGTAGTGGTGGAGTGTTGTAACACCCCGGATATAACTTTCCCAATTTGTACTCCAACTCTTGCCGTTTCCGGCGTTAAGTTATATTTATTTCTCGGGTTCGGGTTTTTATCTCCGTCTGTTGTTATCGTTGTCATGCATCTCATATCATGTCATCATGTGCATTGCATTTGCATACGTGTTCATCTCATGCATTCGAGCATTTTCCCCGTTGTCCGTTTTGCATTCCGGCGCTTCGTTCTCCTCCGGTGGTCATTTCTAGCTTTCTTTCGTGTTTGGGGATTAAACATTTCCGGATTGGACCGAGACTTGTCATGCGGCCTTGGTTTACTACCGGTAGACCGCCTGTCAAGTTTCGTACCATTTGGACTTCGTTTGTTACTCCAACGGTTAACCGAGGGACCGAAAAGGCCTCTTGTGTGTTGCAGCCCAACACCCCTCCAATTTGGCCCAAAACCCACCAAACTCTGCTCCATCATCTAGATCGTTCGATCACGATCGCGTGGCCGAAAACCGCACCTCATTTGGACTCTCCTAGATCCACTTATGCCTATAAATAGCCCCCTCCGTTTTTGGATCTCCCCTCTCCCCAAAACCCTAAAAAAACCTCTCTGCCGCCGCCGGACGTGTCCGCACAGGCCGGACAACGTCCGGATCTCACCCGCCGTCGCCCGCAGCCAGTGGCTCGCCGCCACGTGGCCGCCGCCGTCCGCCTCCCGCCGCGGCCCGCTCGGGCCGGGGAGGGCCCCCGAGGGCCCGGGCGCCGCCTCCCCGCGCCTTCTCCAGCCCCGCATCCTTCCCCGTCGCCGGCGCCACCGCGCCACCGCGGCCAACGTCGCCGTCCGGCGCCGCCTCACCGCTCCGGCGCCACCGCGCCACCGCGGCCGCCCCGAGCCGGCGCCGCCCCCGTCCGCGTCCGGCGCCGCCTTGCCGCTCCGGCCGCCCCCGGCCTCTCCTTCCTCGCCTCCGAGTTCCGGCCGCCACGAACTCCGGCGAGCTCACCCCGGTGAACCTCGATTCCCGCATCCTGCTACAGTAACTCCGGCCGGATCTCAGATCTAGATTCAAATCGGTTGACTTTTATCCCCAGAACCCTATTTTTTGTGCATACTTTGACCTGCCATATCTCCGCATCCGTAGCTCCGTTTTGGACGTATAGTATATCAAAATGTTCGCCTCGACGAGTACATCATTTAATTCCATTGCATCATTTTCATTGGAGTTCATCTTGATGCCCGAAATACTGCTAGAAGGAGGCTTCGTGAGTTAATTGTTAGATTTGCTAGTTCATCTTAGACTTTTGTCATTTTTGCCATGATTGTTGTGTGCATGATATGCCTGTGAGTCCTTCATATGTTTTGTTAAGCATCTTATTATCTTTCCAGAGGTGCAACCCATGCATTTTTAGGATGTGTGTGGTGACTTGTGCAAGCTTGCAAAGTGAGGCACTTGGTAAATCTGTTTTCAGGGACTTTGTAGTTTTCATTAAGTCTGGGATTGCTTAGTTCACGATGCCATATGTTCATGTCGTTTCCTAGTGATCCGTGCCTCTTTTGAGGATGATCAGTAAAGGAGTTTTGTTAATATTGTAGTGCTCTATCCATCCATGTCTTTGTTTGTATATGTGGAGTACCCTAGCTTGAGTCAATCGAGCTCTACTTTTGCTTCGTGGTGAATCTGGGTAGATCGTCAACTTGTTTGCGATTTTGACGATGTTATTGTAGTTGATCCGTGTATGCTATGCCTTTATTCTTGCCATGTCTAGCTTGTATTTTGTGCCTTATTAATGGATGTATGCTTGCCTTGCCATGAATTGCACCGTAGTGAGTGCATCGAGCTCGTTTACATGCCTTCGTGAGTTATATTTCAGCATGTCTCAGTTTTCACTAAGTGTGAAAACTGATTGTGTTTTAGCTATGTTCGTGTGCTTGTTAGTATATTTTGTGATCCCTTTTGGCCCCAGGTCACTTAGGGACTTTTGTTAAGCTTGTTGAGTAGCTCCATGCCATGTCTTTCTATGTCATGTTCAGGTCCTGTGGCATGTTGTTTTGTTGCTCCGAAGAGGGCTTCATGATCTGAAATTCCAGACAAGTGTTAATTTCACTAAGTCCGAGATCTGTTTTTGTTTTTGCGTTTTTGCCATGCTTGTTTGAACCTCTTAATGGATGAATTGGCCGTAGCTCAGTGCTAGACTTTTGTTAAGCATCTTGAATGCTTCCCTGCCATGTATTTTGATGCCATGTTTGATTGCCGTAGTATGTTCATCTCATTGCATTTAGATGCCTACTTGCTGTAAATCGCAGACCGGTGTCAATTTTGAATCGCTTGCCATTTCCAAACCGTAACTCCGATTCCGGCGTTCTTTATATCGTTTTCAAGCAATTTCATCCCATCTTTCCAGTGGCACACTTGGTTTTCCAAGTTTAGGCCAGGTTCATGCATTTCCTGTCATATCTTGCATATGCATCTCGCATCGCATCCCGCATAGCATACCATCATTGCATCTTATTGTTTGAGTATGCATGTGGTTGATTGGATCCTTGTTGCTTGTTTGTCTTGTTTGGGTAGAGCCGGGAGACGAGTTCGCTAACGAGGAGCCCGTTGAGTTTTCTTTCGAGGATCCAGTCAACTCTGACAACTTTGCAGGCAAGATGATCATACCCTCGAAATCATTACTATCTTTGCTATGCTAGTTTTGCTCGGTCTTTTGCTATGCCAATGCTATGATGCCTACCACTTGCTTGTCGGCCTCCCAAATTGCCATGTTCAGCCTCTAACCCACCATTGTCCTAGCAAACCGTTGATTGGCTATGTTACCGCTTTGCTCAGCCCCTCTTATAGCGTTGCTAGTTGCAGGTGAAGATTGGAGCCGTTCCTTGTTGGAACATTTATTTACTTGTTGGGATATCATTATATTGATATGTTATCTTAGTGCATCTATATACATGGTAAAGGGTGGAAGGCTCGGCCTCTCGCCTAGTGTTTTGTTCCACTCTTGCCGCCCTAGTTTCCGGCATATCGGTGTTATGTTCCCGGATTTTGCGTTCCTTACGCGGTTGGGTGATAATGGGAACCCCTTGATAGTTCGCCTTAATTAAAGCTTTTCTAGCAATTCCCAAAATTGGTTTTACCATTTGCCACCTAGCCTTTTTTCCCTTGGGTTTTCGGAGCCCGAGGGTCATCTTATTTTAAGCCCCCCGGGCCAGTGCTCCTCTGAGTGTTGGTCCAACTGTCAGCTCCCGGTGGCCACCAGGGGCAACTCTGGGCTGGCCTACCCGTACCTAGGACAATCTGAGTGTGCCCTGAGAAAGAGATATGTGCAGCTCGTATCGGGATTTATCGGCACATTCGGGCGGTGTTGCTGGTCTTGTTTTAACCTGTCGAAATGTCTTGTTGTACCGGGATACCGAGTCTGATCGGAATGTCTCGGGTGGAGGTCTATTCCTTCGTTGACCGTGAGAGCTTGTTATGGGCTAAGTTGGGACTCCCCTGCAGGGATTGAACTTTCGAAATCCGTACCCGCGGTTATGGGCAGATGGGAATTTGTTAATGTCCGGTTGTAGATAACTTGAACCTTAATTAATTAAAATGAATCAACCGTGTGTGTTACCATGATGGCCTCTTCTCAGCGGAGTCCGGGAAGTGGACACGGTGTTGGAGTTATGTTTGCGCAGGTTGCTCTCTAGTTTCTCGCTCGCACTTTGCTCTCTCTTCTCGCTCTCTTTTGCGTATAAGTTAGCCACCATATATGCTAGTCGCTTGCTGCAGCTCCACATATGTTTACCCTATCCTACCTATTAAGCTTAAATAGTCTTGATCGCGAGGGTGCGAGATTGCTGAGTCCCTGTGGCTCACAGATTACTATTACACCAGATGCAGGGACAAATGATACAGCTCCAGATGGCGCGCTTGAGCTCAAGTGGGAGTATGACGAGGATTCTCAGCGTTACTATGTTTCTTTTCCTAATGATCAGTAGTGGTGCCCAGTTGGGGTGATCGGGACCTTTGTCGCTTGTTGGGTTGTCTTTTATTTTGGCGTCGTAGTCGGGCCATGAGTGTTTGGATGATGTATGTTATTTATGTACTTTGATGTGACATGGCGAGTGTAAGCTAACTATGTATCTCCCCTTTTATTCTATATATTACATGGGATGTTGTGATGATTGCCTAACTTGCGACATTGCTTTCAATGCGGTTATGTCTCTAAGTCGTGCCTCGACACGTGGGAGCTATAGCCGCATCGAGGGCGTTACAAATGATCTGATTGAGTTGTTAAAAAGTGTGCAAGCTATGGTTGGGCAGAATGGGAATCAAAATGGCCATCACTCCAAGCTGTCAGATTTTCAAAGGACTAAGCCTCCCAGTTTCAATCAAGTCATTGACCCTTTGGAAGCAGACGATTGGTTATGAACCATTGAGAAGAAACTTGAAATTGCTCACACTGAAGAAGCTGACAAGGTTCCGTTCTCTACCCACTATCTTGAAGGAGCCACTGCTATATGGTGGGATAATGCTAAAGCTCTGTGGCCTGCGGGAGAAGAAATTGCATGGACTAATTTCAAGGACCAATTTCTCAAGTATCATATTCCAGCTGGTATCATGAAGGTCAAGCAATGCGAATTTCTTGGTCTCACACAAGGAAGTCTGTCGGTAAGTTAATATTTGCAGAAGTTTAACCATCTGGCCCGTTATTCCCTTTATGACGTGGCCACAGAAGAAAGGAAGATTGACAGGTTCCTTGGAGGATTAAATCAACACCTCAGGGGTGCTCTCTACATGCTCGATTTTCCAGATTCTCAGTCTCTGGTAAACAAGGCCCTCATCATAGAAAGAGAGTACAAGCCTATGCAAGACAACCGACCCGCAAACAATGACCACAAGCGTTAATTTGAGCAGAAAAAGGATGTATAGCCCATACAGAAGGCCCATACCTGGCAACAGACTCAAGTGGAATACAAGCCCAATTGGCAGCAGAATGTGAACAAGACCACTACTCAAGTCAAGAATGTCGTGACCAGTCCAGTACATGAGGAGCATCAGCGCAACAATGCCTACTTTAATTGTGAACACACCGGACATTATGCCAGGCAGTTTCCCAAGAAGTCAAATGCCCCGTTCCAGCCGCAAGTCAATCACATGGGGCCATATCATACCCAGAAGATCGTCCAAGGGCAAGTTCATTATGTCTCCAAAGCCGAGGCTCAAGAAAACCCCGAAGTTGTAATTGGTATGTTTTCTGTTAATAGCATACCTGCAATAATTTTATTTGACTCCGAGGCTTCCCACTCTTTTGTTTCTCGGAGTTTCATTGCCCGAAACAAATTTCCTTGCTCACTTTTGGAAAAAAGTATGATGGTTCAGTCCCCGGGATCTGTGCTCAAAAGTAATTTGGTCTGCCGAAATTTGGAAATTGATATTAAGGGGGTCCGCTTTTCAACCGCTTTGATAGTCATCGAGTCTGCCAAGTTGGATGTCATTTTGGGAATGAACTAGTTGACTCAATATCAAGTATTCATAAACAGTGCGACCCGAGAAGTCACCTTGACAAATCAGGAAGGGCGAGCCATAAAATTTTATGCCCGCAAAGGTATACCCAAAAGGGAGATGGTCTTCACTGCAGTAGCCAAAGAATTGGATCTGATTCATGTGGTCAGTGAATTGCCCGATGTATTCCCTGAGGAATTACCCGGAATTCCCCCACATAGAGAACTTGAGTTTGCAGTTGATCTTATTCCTGGGACTGCAACGTTGTACAAAAAGTTTTATCGGATGCCTTCCTCCGAACTCGTGGAATTAAAGAAGTAGTTCGATGAGATGCTGCAGAAAGGATATATCGGCCCTAGCTCGTCACCATGGGGATCACCTGCAATATTTGTAGACAAGAAAGACGGTGGTCTCGGAATGTGCGTTGACTACCGTCAGTTGAACGATGTCACAACCAAGAACAAATACCCGCTACCTAGGATTGATGACTTGTTCGGTCAGCTCAGTGGTGCAAAAGTATTTTCCAAGATTGATTTAAGGACCGAATATAATCAACTGAATATCACGAAGGAAAATATCCCTAAGACTGTGTTCACTACCCATTCCGGTCTCTATGAATATACAGTGATATCCTTCGGGCTCACAAATTCCCCCGCCTTTTTCATGCATATGATGAATAAGGTGTTCATGGAATTCTAGGATAAGTTTGTGGTGGTTTTCATCGATGATATTCTCATATACACTAAAAGTGATGAAGAACACACGGAACACCTCCGAGCAGTCTTACAGAGACTCCCTGACCATCAGATGTATGCAAAATTCAGCAAGTGTGAGTTTTGGCTCAAACAAGTCGGATTTTTGGGGCATGTTCTTTCAACAGAAGGTATTGTAGTGGATCCCAGCAAAGTGAAAGATGTGCTTGATTGGGCAGCACCCACAACGGTATCCGAAGTCCGGAGTCTTCTTGGATTAGCCGGGTATTACCGTCGGTTCATTGAAGGATTCTCCAAAATTGCCAAGCCAATTACAGAACTCTTCAAGAAAGACAGGAAGTTTGAATGGACTGAGGATTGCGAGCAGAGCTTTAACGAGTATCTGCTCACAATCAAGCACATCAGAAAGGAAGTTTGAATGGACTGAGGATTGCGAGCAGAGCTTTAATGAGTATCTGCTTGCATAAGTACCGCAACTTTGATGTGTATTGTGATGCATCCAGAAAGGGCATTGGGTGCGTACTTATGCAAGACGGCATGGTGGTAGCTTACGCATCTCGTCAGCTATGACCTCATGAAGGAAACTATCCTACACATGATTTGGAACTCGCCGTTGTTGTGCACTCTCTAATGATTTGGAGACATTACCTCATTGGAAAGAGATGTCAAATATTTACCGACCACAAGAGTCTCAAATATATATTCACCCAGCCAGACTTAAACCTTCGACAGCAAAGATGGATCGAGTTGGTCATAGACTATGATCTGGAAATAAATTACCATCCGGGAAAAGCAACGTGGTTGCTGATGCCCTCAGTCAGAAACCTGCCAACTTAAATGCCATGATGGAGTCTTTGCCTCCAGAACTCCAACAAGAGACCACTCAGCTCAACTTGGTAAATGTCAGTCTTGCGAATATTTTGGATGTAACTCCTACTCTAGAAGAGGAGATTCGCATAGCACAGGCTGACAACAAGATTCTGCAAGTACATCTCAAACGTCTGCACAAAGGAAAGACTCAGGATTTCTCAAGGGATGCACTGGGTACACTCAGGTTCTGAGGAAGGATATGCGTACCTGAGCAAGCAGATTTGAGGAAGAAAATTTTGGCAGAAGCACACGAATCCTCATATTCAATACACCCAAGGGGCACTAAAATGTATGAAGACCTTCAACAGATATTTTGGTGGGATGGAATAAAAAGGGACATCGCATATTTTGTCGCTTGTTGTGACATCTGCAATAAAGTAAAGGCAGAACACCAAAAACCCACTGGACTTCCCCAACCTCTACCCGTCTCACAATGGAAATGGGACGATGTCTGCATGGACTTTATCATCGGTCTACCCAGGACTCACACCGAGGCAATGATGCTATATGGGTCATAGTGGACACGCTGACTTAAGTGGCTCACTTTATTCCCATCTGCACCACGTTTCACGTTGATTAACTTGCACAATTATATGTATCCCGGATTGTCAGTTTGCATGGAGTGTCAAAAACAATCACTTCGGACCGAGGTTCATTGTTTACATCCGCATTCTGGTCCTGACTCCATCAAGCTTTGGGGACCGCTCTCAAATATAGCACCACCAGACAGAAGGTCAGACTGAGCAGGTAAATCAAATCCTTGAAGATATGCTTCGAGCATGTGCCTTAGCCCATGGACCCAAGTGGGAAGATTGCCTGCCATATGTGGAATTCTCATACAATAACAGTTTTCAGACCAGTCTGCAAATGTCACCCTTTGAAGCTTTATACGGCCGTAAGTACCACACTCATTAAGTTGGTCCCACATCGGAGCCATCCGTATCTTCGGTACTGATCTGATATTAGAGGCAGAGAAACAAGTCAAGGAAATTCGAGATAGCCTACAACTGGCTAAGTCACGACACAAGAGTTATTATGATGCCAACCATCGGCAAGTTAGTTTTGAACCTAGTGAACACGTGTATCTCCGACTCACACCCATGAAGGGAGTCAAGAGTTTTCAGACCCGAGAAAAATTGGAACCAAGATATATTGGTCCGTTCCTGGTCATGATACGAGTTGGCACCGTTGCTTATCAGTTGGAATTGCCACCAGAATTGTCAGAAGTACACAACGTGTTCCACGTATCACAGCTGAGAAGGTGTCCCGGGAAGAGGACTGGTATGTCAAAAATTGGGCTTGCCAAAGATTTAACTTATGAGGAGAGACCATTCAGAATCTTGGATGAGGTAGAAAGTGTCACACGCAGCAAAGCGATCAAATTTTACAAGGTCCAGTGGGAGCATCACACCAAAGAAGAAGCAACCTGGGAAAGAGAGGAATTTCTAAGGACAACCTTCCCAGAATTGTTTTCCCAGGCAACCGAATCTCGATGACGAGATTCATCTTAAGTGGGGGAGGTTTGTGACAGCCTGGATTTGCCTTCTCTATTTCTTCGGACTTTCATTTGCATTTGCTTTGGATTTGGAGTTTCAAATCAATTCAAATGGACTTGAACACTTGGGCCTACCCTTGATTTCACCCAAGTAACCCATCCACCTCTAACTCACCTTTCCTTCTCTGAAAAACTCCAACAAAAGCCCAAGGAATATTTTTCATAAAAGAAAAATATTTATTTTCTTTCCTGAAAATCCCTTCAAGGAGTATGCTCCAAAGCAACCCCTAGATTTCTTGCTCCAAAAATCCTGAATAAATTCACAAATATTATTTGAACCCTAGGGCACCTTCCTGAGCACAAATATTGCATGACTTTTTGTAATATTTTTGCTACAGAAAATCATTTCTGTTCTGGACAGAATGATCACTTTGCACAGTAAGTATATTTTTGCTTGATCTTTTGGGGCTGATCTTTTCTGATCTTGATTACCCTCCTAAGAGATTGCTAAACCCCAATGCACAGCCTTTAGTTGCCACTAAATTTTTCTCAACGAAGCTCACAAGTTTCTGTCCAGAAACTTGCTAGGAAGAAAGCCACTCCCATAGTTCACCTGTGACCCAGCCAACCATGAAAAACAATGAAAACCACTAAGGACTAACTGCCAGACATGGTGTTTGCGCTTAGCTCAGCCTGATGCCAAAGTTCACGCAGTGACCATGAGTGTCCAAGGGGGTTGGCATGCAGCCGATGCACTCTGCGGTGCGCCAGCTTCTCTATTTAACGCGTGCTCGCTGCCCCCGCCGTCACACCTTGCCAAACCGCGCCCCCATCCTGGTTTGCATCTCCATAACTCCACCCTGGCGCTCGCCGATGCCGGAGCTCGCCGCAGCGAGCACGGGCACGGAGCGACCAAGCCAACAATGTGCCAGTACCCCTGTGCTTGTCGCGTACCGCGCTCTTGTGCTCGTCACAGCTCGTCTACAGCCCCCACGTGATCTTCGGCGTCTTCTCCCCCTCTCATTGACACCATTCGTCATCGGGCGACACTGTGGAGAGCTCCAGCGAGCTCTCGATCCTCGCCTCGGCCTCGCCTATAAATAGAGCTCCCTGAGCTCATTTCTCTCCACACACACACACACACACACACTCAGCACACCTCCATGCTACCTTAGGAAGTCGCAGCCCGCCCGGGCAGGCCTCTAGCCGCCGGCGTCGTCCCGAGCTCACCGGCGATCCCCGTCCTCTGCCCCTCCCTTTCCAGAGCCGCTCAAGCTCCACTGACCACTCTGGCATGTTCGTGGTGGTCCACCGGTGTGTGCTGGTGCCGTTGGAGCTGCTGGACTGGCCCTGCTTCACCAGAACCACCATCTCCGACGAGCTCCGCCCGCTACCGGCGCTCGAGAGCTCCGTTCTGACCCCGTCCGGCCACCCCTAGCCACGCTACGGGTATGGGCAGGTGCGCCTCGATCTCCTCTACAACCCTATCCTCTTAGATCTCATCACCGGAGAAAGCGTCATCGCCGCGCCACCCGCCTCTACTTCTCTTCCCCTCCTCGGCCGACCTGACCATTGGGGCCCGATGTCAGCCACTCAGGCCACGACCAAAGCGGTATGAGTGATGGCGCCCAGGCGGTTTATGCCTTCGACGTCACCTCCCTATGGTTTTTTTAGTTAAAATTTAGTTCAAATTTGACCAGAACTTTGACTAGCTGTAACTTTTATTCTACAAGACCAAATGAGTTGATTCTTTCTGCATTTTGTTCTTACTTTAAAATCCTAGCAGCACACCCAAGATGGGATTTTTCTTTGCTGCCTAGAATTTTTGGTAATTTTCAGAAGTGTTCTTGATATTTTCTTTTTGTCATTTGATTTATTTTCAGAAGGTGAAGCTTGTCTTGAAGGCATCCAAGAGGAGTGTGAAGCTTGTCCGCACTAAGGCAAGCCACAACAACATTGTCATGGTGTCTTTGCAATATCCATGATTTTCTACTAGAATTTATATGTTATTCCTGGCATATAGTATTGAAATAAATAATGCTTGTGTTATTTAGTTTGTCATGATCAAAATGCTTAGTTAAGAGAAATGAATGCTTGAACTAGTGAGACATAGCTTGAGTAGTTGAACTAAGTAAATTTGTCGTTACTATGGTAATATGCGCACCAGTATTATTTTCCTTATATGCATTATGAGTTTCGTATGATAAATGCCAACTAAAAAGTGATTAATCTAGATGACCAGTAAGTAAGGATCAGGAATGTTGAAAGATGAGTTTGTGCAAGTAGAACTTTGAATGAGGTTGATCTGTTGTTCCTAAGTGATATGTGATCCATGATATATGGTTGCATAAGCATGGCATATAGTGACTCGAGCATTTTATTTCAAGTTAAACCTGATGATAATTGAACTTGAATATAAAGTTGGTCGGGTCATGGTGCCACTGAATCGGGCTGACAAGTGCAACCACATTTGCGTTAGTATGGGAAGGCCGTTAGTCATTCTGTTGTCATGCGTTTTATCGGTGCCTCCAACGAGGGAAGGTTATGGTCATGCGTTACCCTGGCCCGGTAAGCAGACATAACCTTGTGGACCAGTTGTTGTTATGGTACCTTGTCCCCGTTTGGGACTGTCTATTTGCCAGGACGGTCGTTGTTTTGCCTTTGGTAGGCTCGGTCACCCAGGACTAAGCCTAGTGGGGAGTTGGTCGGAGTGTCCGAAAGAGTGTCATGGCAATGGGAGAATTCTGTCGGAATGTCGTTGGTCCACCCGAGTGGGAGTGCGAGGCTATGAGTTCCATGGTGTCGGTAAAGTGCGCTACCTCTACAGAGTGTAATAATATATCGATAGCCGTGCCTGCGGATAAGGGCCCAGTTCGTAAGTAAGTCACACCATGGATGAACTTTCATAAATAAATCTTGCACACTAAGTAATTTGCATTGCACTGGTTGGATCATGATGATGACAGTAAGACTGACTATTGTGGTATCACTTGTGATCCGGGAGTGATCACCGTTTGGTTACAAGGTAACCAGTTGAACCAAGTATGGTTCTGTTCGTGACTTGTCGTGAGCACTGTTCGGTTGCGAGGCAACCTATTGGTAAGAGAGTCCGAGTGACTCAATGCACAAGTTTGGTTTCACTGCATGAGTAGCATGTTGTTATTTGCATTTAATTTGATTAAATGTCATGATATTGTTTGTCATTATGGTTTTGTTTGGTGTGAGCTTGCAAGTACATTCAATGTACTGACCTGGCGTGTTATGCCAGATTTCAGCAAAGTCTAACTAGATCGAAGTGCTGCCGTGTCTAGACCGTGTCCACATCAGTGTCCCTATGCTATGGAGTCCCGCTACATCGTTGTTCCGTTGCCGTGTAGATGTCGTGCTCGAGGCCCCTTTTATGTTCACTAAATAATGTACATATTGTTCAGCCGCATCGAGTGTGCCGCTTGGCCACGTAACTTGATGTAACGTAACACTATGCTTCCGCTAGTGTCAATAAAGCAGTGATCTCTGTACCAAGATGTTGTGTGTTGCCAGAAGACATGATCTCTGGGTTGGCAATGCAAGGTAAACCGGGCGCTCTGAGCTGGGGAGGCACACCTCATGGATTCAAGAACAGGCCTCTGGATCGGGAAGAACCACCGCCTCTTAAATCGTCCTTTGTTGCGTTTGAATCTTGTATCACTCTTTGTGTTCATGGATATAGCACATGTGTGATTGCTCTTGTTCATTTGAGTGTTTTCCCTCGTGTGTTCATCGTGTTATTTGTAGGATCCCCTCCAAATCGTGAAATATCGGCCCCTAGGGTTCCACCCTACATCACAGCCTCCCTCGTCTCCGCTATAAAAGGAGGGGTGCGAGGGTAGACATGCTCATCCATCTCCTCCTCTTCCCCTTTCTTGCTTCGGTCTTATATCCTAGCGAGAGGAAGAGACCGGGTTTGTGCTCCGACCGCGGCGGCGAGAGCTTCTCCTCGACACCATGCCTCGGCTCCATCTGTGGCCTTAGAGGACGGATCTAGTGCACGGGGTGGTGCCTCGAGGCGAGGTCGGGGTCAACGCGTCACCCGCGGTCGAGGCGGACGGAGCGACGCACTCATCATTTCTCCTCCATCTGCTCCACCCTCGGAAGAAGGCCATATGGGGGACATGGTGCTTCAGCTCATCATCAAGCTGCGTGATCCTGTCTGTAGTCGCCTGCGGCTTCCCTGTCCTTTCGCTAAGGTGATGGAGGCCGACCAGCCACTTGGGTTGCGGTTGCGCATGAGCGAGTGCTACAATGGCACCGTGTGGGTTAACGTTGAGTTCCCCGTGGCCCGCGTCATGCTCCTCAGGCGCTGGTGGAAAACCTTCGCCCGTGCCCACTACCTTGCGTAGGGGCATTCAGGAGCTCCATCATGGTCTTTGGCCATTCAGGAGCTCATCTCGAGTGCTCTATAGAAAGCTCGAGCGATGATGAAAGCTTCTCCTTGAGCAACAACAACGGGGAGGACACAGGCGGTGAACACAACGACGACGAGTCCCCAGTCGTCAAGTTTGAACAAGGCGACTCAGACTCCAGCTGAACGTAGGTGGCACCATCATCACCAGCAGGGCACCGGCAGCACGACCAGCTGCAGCCTGATCCCGGTAGCATGATTTTCCAGGGGTGCTTGGCCTGGACGTCACTGCGAGCTCCAGCTAGATGTAACGCCCCAGACACACCCGCCGATGGTCGTTACTCCTGGCGGGATCTAGACTGGCCCCACAGATCAATACTAGTCTTTTCTGCGCACTTTGTCCTCACTCATGCGTACTCGGGAGCAACTTCCCGATCGGTCACTCATCCTGACACTACTCCAAGCTGAGCACGCTTAACTTTGGAGTTCTGTTCGAATGGGCTCCCGGAAAAGAAGGAATTCCTTATTGATATGAGTAGTCTATCATCCCTAATAAGCCAGGCCATCACATACACCCCCACTCAGAGGAACCGACGTCCTCGTCGGGCCACAGGAACGTTCCCTCTTGGCACAAACGTCTGTGCTTCCAGTCCAGTACATGTGCCATGCCGTGTGCCACGACGGGTCACAAACGTCATGAACAACATGACCACGCACCTGTCCGCAACCATCCGTGTAACCGTGAGGGTCGGCTCTGATACCAACTTGTAACGCCCCGGACACACCCGCCGGTGGTCGTTACTCCTTGCGGGATCTAGACTGGCCCCACAGATTAATACTAGTCTTTTCTGCGCACTTTGTCCTCACTCATGCATACTCGGGAGCAACTTCCCGATCGGTCACCCATCCGGACACTACTCCAAGCTGAGCACACTTAACTTTGGAGTTCTGTTCGAATGGGCTCCCGGAAAAGAAGGAATTCCTTATTGATATGAGTAGTCTATCATCCCTAATAAGCCAGGCCATCACACTAGATCCCGGCAGGCTCGTGGATTCCGGCTTTGTTTTCCCTATCGGTGTCCCTATTGACCCGCGTTCGTCTGGTCCAAGAGGGGGCGACCAGGGCATCGCCCAGCCGCTCCCTCCGTCCCTAGCTTCATCTTCCCTTCCGGGGAGGCGCTCTCCTGATCTTCTCGGGTTGTGTCCCTCTCGTCCTGGTGCGGGTGACCAGGGTGTCGCCTAGGCGCTCCTTTTTCCCTCCTTGCTCTCTATGTAAACCCTAGGAAGAGAGGGACAAGAAAGGCATTACAGCGCACTTTTCTCTTTTAATCACAAAAGAATGTAGGCATTTGCCATGTTTGAATCAAATTTAAGTATTTCCTCATCCATGTTAGCACTTGTATGATTTGTACTTGGTATTTCACGCAAAAAAACCGCTGGGAACTTGTGCATGCTTTTGATGTTTTGAAGGGCCTACCCTCAGCACTCTTTCGCAAGAAAGGTTTCCGGCAAGCCTCTTGCCGGCCTTCAATGCAGAAACTACTAATCTTCATCGAGTAGACTTGAAGCAAGTTAGGAGCGCAAATAGAGGTTGGTTCCATACTAGTCTTTTCCAAACGCAACTACAACTGATCCTGTCGAGTGGACCCAAGGCAAGGATAGGGGCGTGATTGATAGATGCAGCAAGGTTTCCTCGCGTGCAAGCTTCTCATACGTAGGCGTAAATTCTTTTTATTTGTTGTACTTCTAATCACTTAAATAAGGAAGAGCTAGCTTAGGACCGAATAAATGAGTCCACTTCCATCTTCCCCCAGGAGAGTTGCTCGTGATGACCCTTCTGCCTTTATCAGAAAAAGAAAGAGAGAGAAGGTAGCACGAAGACTTCAACAACATGTTAGTCACTTTATCTAGAACCAGTGTAATCATATCAAAATCGTGCTTAAGCAAGTAAGAAACATGCATGCAAGTTTTGTAAAACACTTGGTTTTATTCAGAAGTGTATAGGGTCTGTGCCTGGCTTTCCTCAAAGGATTAGAAGTCTTGGCGACTATGACTGTACAAAATTAATTGCCCGGGCAAGGCCTGACAACCGCGCCTTATGGGTAGAACTTGCGAAGAAGCTCAATATTCTGTGAGTTTTGCACACGAATGTCATCTTCGGTCTATAGATGGACTGCGCCAGGTCTGGTGACTCATACTACACGATAAGGGCCTGCCCACTTTGGTGTCAACTTGTTTGCACCCTTAGCGGGCTGAACAAGGCCGAAGGACAAGGTCGCCTTCATCAAGGCTCTGGGCATGAACTTTGTGGCAATGGTAGCGGTGCAAAGCTTGCTGCTAGCGTGTAGCACGCATAGCTGCCCGAAGACGATCTTCCTAGAGCAGTATGGCATCATCATGCCGCAGCTACTCTTGCGCTACTTCATCGGAGGTAAGTACTCGAGGTGACCCGTATATGATTTCCGTGGGGAGCACCACTTATGCATCATAGACAAGGGAGAAGGGTGTCTGGCCAGTGGCTCGTTTTGGTGTCGTCCTGAGTGAAAAAAGAACCACCGGCAACTCATCAATCCAATGCCTCCTGCACTTGTCCAGCATGTCCAAAGTTCTTGTCTTGAGCCCGTGCAATACTTCATCATTTGTTCTTTCTACTTATGTGTTGCTCCTTGGGTGGGCAACGGATGCAAAGCATACCTTGCTTCCAAGGTTCTTAGTGTATTGCATGAAAGCGTGGCTCGTGAATTGTGTGCCGTTGTGATCCTGTTCGGGACCCTGAACCAGCAAACAAATCCTTTGAAGAACTTGACGGCTGACTGTGTTGTTACCTTTCTCACTGGCTCCACTTCAGGCCATTTTGTGAACTTGTCGATGGTGACATACAAGAACTCAAAGCCCCTGGTAGCACGGGGAAGAGGCCCAATATGTCGAGCCGCCAGACCGAAAAGGGCCAGGATAGAGGTATCGTTTGGAGGGCTTGTGCTTGTTGATGTATGCACTTTGAATGGAACTGACATGCTTCACATCTTGTTACTAGATCAGTTGCATCCTGGAGGGCAGTGGGCCAATAAAAGCCTTGTCGGAAAGACTTCCCGACAAGGGTTCTTGTTCCTATGTGGGAACCACATACACCCCATATATCTCCGCTCACATCTTCTGTCCATCTTCCCAGGCAATGCACTACAATTTCACTCAATTGGGTCGCTTTCTGCGCAGAATGTTATCCACAAACTAGTACATACTTGACTAATGGGCTACTTTTTTAGCTTGCTCTTGCTCCTCAGGAAGTGTTCTATTTGGAGAAACCGGACTACCTGTTGCGCCCATGTTGGAGCTTGGGGCTCGACGACAAGGATTAAAGGCATCTCTTCTGCTATGGGAGCGTTGGTCTCATTGGCAAGAATCTGGAATGCAGCGCGAGACCGCTTCTCATCGGAAGCCGCTTCAATGTTTGTGGCAGCAGCTTTGCCGGTGGCTTCTAGCAACTCTTCGAGAAAGTAGTTTGCGGTACTTACTCCCGGACGGGGTAACTATGGGTCGAGTCAAGTGGAGCACAAAATTACCTAGTTCCACAGGTAGCTTTATGGCAGCAGACTTTGGCAGATGATCAGCAATGCTATTTTCCGCATGAGGGACGTGCTCTATTTGGAGACTGACAAATTGTTCTACCAACTTCCTCACTTCATCCACGTACGCCTCCATCAACGGGCTCTGATAATCCTTCTTTACTTGTTTCACTACAAGTTGTGAATCTCTGCGGACGATCGACTTTTTGATTCCCAATTCTACCGCGATTCTAAGGCCGGCAAGAAGTCCCTCATACTCAACAGTATTGTTGGTGGCTTCATCCCGGGGGAAATGCATTTGAACCACATATTTGAGATCATGTCCAGTGGGTGCAATATGCAGCACCATGGCACCAGCGCCTTGCAGCGAGAAAGCACCATCAAAGTACATGATCCAACTCTTTTTAGTTTATTTGCTGAGGAGTGATGATTCTTGGATCTCATCATCTGACGTTGGTGTCCATTCCGCAATGAATTCAGCTAATGCCCTGCTCTGGATAGTTGATGTGCTCTCAAACTTGAGAGCAAAGCTTGACAACTCCAATGCCCATTCCACTATCCTGTCGGTTGCCTCTGGATTCCTCAAAATATGTTGCAATGAAAAGCGGGTGACCAATGTAATCTCATGTGCTTGAAAGTAGTGGTGCAGCTTCCTCGAGGCCATGAGTAGGCCGAAGAGCATCTTCTGCACACTTGAATACTTTTATCTAGCCCCTTGTAGAAGGGAACTAACAAAGTAGACTGGCCGCTGCACCACTTTCTTTTTCGATATAACTTGTTCCTCAGCCGTTTCTCCTTGTACTATTTTCTCCTTCCTGGCATCTAGCATTGCTAGGGAAATTGTCGCTTCATCAATGGAGGGCCCTGCCGTTGTTGCTCCCTCATCATCAGCCTCTCTCTGGGCAATTAGTGCAACACTGACCACTTTATTCGTTGCCGCTAAATACAGCAACAACAACTCTTGTGGTTTAGGCGTGACTAGAATTGGTGCAGAGGACAAGTACCTTTTCAGGCCTTGTAGCGCAGCCTCCACTTATGGAGTCCAGTTTGCCGGACCTGCCTTTTTCAATATCTTGAAAAATGGTAGGGCGCGCTCAACAGACCTTGAAATGAATCTGCTCAGAGCTACGACACAACCAATGAGATGCCTCACATCCTTGACGGTCTTGGGTGCTTAGACCTGCTCAATGGCCTTAATCTTGTCGGGGTTCGCTTCAACCCCACGCGTTGTGATATAAAGAATCCATGGATCTTGTCGGAGGGGACACCAAACACACAGTTCTCATGAGTGAGCTTCATGTTGATCTTCTGCAAGTTGGCGAATGTTTCCTCCAAATCTTGTATTAGAGTGAACTTGTCTTTGGTCACGACCATGATATCGTCCATGTATGCTTCTATGTTTATGTGCAACTATGGTTCAAAACCTATATGAACTGCTCTCACGAATGTTGAACCCGCACTCTTTACTCTAAAAGGCATCCGTACGAAGCAGTGCGTGGCACATGGAGTAATGAATGTGGTTTTCTCTTCATCTTCTTTGGACATGAATATCTGGTGGTATCCGGAGTAGGCGTCAGGAAATGAGATTTTGGCACCAAGCCATGCCTGAATACAGGAAACCAAGATCTTCAAAGGACCAACATGCAGATCAAGAGGACCAAGATCAAGCCAGAGAAGCAAGATACCACAAGGAGAAAAGCCTCCCTTGCCGGGCAGGAGAGCTCGACGAGGGTGGGGTCATCCCTAGTAGAAAATGCCCAAGACGTCCAGGCAGGGCCTGCCGGGACTCGCGGAGGCAAAACCACCTCAACCAACTACTCCCCCACAACCCACGACGTCAATCAGTGCAGTGTGAAGCCGCAAAGTGACTAAGTGGCAGCCATTCAGCACATGGCAGCCTCTTTCTACAGGAGAATCCTACAAGGCACACCCGTCCTGCGACGTGTCGAGCGAGCAGGTGTCAAGCTGGCAAGATAGCCCGGCAAGGCTGGCCAGGCAAGTGACGATGTGATGTCGAGTGGCACAGTTAGTGCGCATTGTGAGCCTGCAGAGTTAGGTACGATAGCACTGTTTACTATATTATCAGTGCATTATGACTACTTTGCCATTGTGGTGACCCCTTAACGTATAAAAGGAGGCCCATGTCAACCATAGAAAGGGTTAGAAGGTTGACCCCCAATGTGTTCATACGCGTGTAGCCACTGCCGCCCTTGGGCATCCCTGCCGAGCAAGTGTACTACGCTCCACCATCATTCTTCCACCATCCATCCACCAAAGCAGGAGTAGGGTTTTACGCCTCATGGCGGCCCAAACCTGGGTAAAATCGCCCGCGTGATCTCTGCCGTGCTGCCCCATGCTCTTCTATTCTTTGTGCAATGTGACATCAGCACTGCCGAACCAGCAAGGGACCCTTGGTCCCATAGGTGGCCGTGGTTTCCCATGACATCTTTGGCACACTAGGTAGGGGGATCACTTGCGCAAACCTGAAAGCGTGTGCAGCGCATCATATTCATCACCGTCTTCATCTTCAACAGCGCCATCGACCATGGTTGATGGCGCTGAAGTCCGGTGCATTGGCTCATCCATCCACCTCGAAGGCTCTACCGCCTGCAGCCACCAATGCTACGGGGGATGCGGAGGCGCGTGAGGACGTGTACGCTGCTGGGGACATGGTCGGAGCAGGCCGCGCTGACGGTGTCCTGGACTAGGGGGTACCCACCACGTCATCCCCCGACCAGCTGGATTGGGCCAAGGACCCCCATGGCGGCTCATTCATGGTTCAGTTCGGACAGCCCCTGCCGCATACAAGGGAGATCCCACAAGACTTGGCGCCCAAGACAAGGACTCTCCTAAACCCTAGGCCTCTGGTGTGTTATATAAACCGGGGCCAGGCTAGTCAAATAGACATCTGATATTCATTACTACAATCTCGTGGTAGATACCTGTACTATGTACTATCCCCATATGTATACACTCAAAAGCAGGACGTAGGGTTTTACCTCCATCAAGATGGCCCGAACCTGGGTAAAATCTCGTGTCCATGTTACCATCGCTCCAAGACGCCTAGCTTAGGACCCCCACTACGAGATACGCCGGGTATTGAACCGGCATTGGTGCTTTCATTGAGAGTCATCAGGTCAAAAGTCTATTTGAGTTATGTTCTCCTCTTCATGTGAGCCATCAGGAAAGTGAACCGCTTTAACTAGTACTCTTATTTAATCAGAGTACATGACGGTTCTCCGGGTTTAATCAATGGATTGTACGCCTTAGCCCTCGCTTTACTAGCCACGTAAAGGCAAACCTAATGTTTGTTTCTTACTGTTCTTTATCAATTTTTGCTGCAACCCCCCGTGAAGATCAACCCGGCCAGCGGGATCTAAGGTCGGCTGGCAGAGTTATGCTAGGCGGCATTCAAGCTGAAGACGTGGCAGAGCTTGTACCGGTGCATGTAGACCGAGGAACTGTATCAATCGTCGGTCATTGGCATCATCAGGAAGATTCACTTCCTTTTGTTTTTCAATTCAGTGCTAGTTGTTCGTTGGTCTTCTGCTACCTTTTGGTGAGAAGTACGTAGATCAAAAGTGCTAGTAACTACTAATGCAATTGATTCAGTCTTGCAGCATGGTCTTCCAAATCTAGTTGGACAATACTAGTATAATTAAGCTAGTACTACTACTGCATGTTTTGGTGACTTCTCTCAACCTCAGCTGCGTCATGCGGTCACCTCGGCAAGTTGACATCGTTGTCCCAGCCGAAGGAGCTAGCGGTGACTGATGCTAGGCAGCGCACGCGGGCAAATTCCGATCGCTGGAAGCACACAGGGGATCCCAATCCTTCTCTCTTTTCTTTATTATTTAATTAAGACAGTATATGCTTTTTTCTAATGATCTCTCTCTGTCGTGCACTTCTCATGTGCTACTAATATTGCTAGCTTGGTCCGCGTTCACAAATCTGTGAATAACTCCACATGTTTTTCTTCGGATTGCTACAACTACCTCTGGTCTCGCTAGTTTTCATCTGTACGCAGGTCGAGAAATGCGGGGCCACATTGATGTCGTCCACGAGAGTTCGTCACTGTGTCACATTGAACGTCGTCGTTCCACATGCCTTGAACTGACGCCATGTGGGTTTGGACCGGCATCATCACATTGTCATCGGACCGTGCGAATATTATCATCCGAAGAATGCTAATCTGCATCGGCACTACGTCGGATCTGATCTCAGCTCAGCGGCAGCGGACATCAGGGAAGATTTGTCTCTTTCCCTCTTTATATTCTTTTTTATTCAACCACTAGTCGGCAGCCGATCCTCTATTACTTTTCTTGGAGAATCGGTACTAACCTGAGCGAGTACTTTGTGTAGCACGGTACCTATACCCACACGGCGGATTCTAGTAATTAAACTGCTAGTGCTACTACTTCGCGTACTAGTAAATCATCATGCAAAGATCATTTGATTCTCGTTTCTAGTACAGTACGGGTCAGTTCGGCTATTTTTCCTAACTATTCGGTTAGCTCCGAAAATTATTGCACGCAGAATATTTGTTGTTGTTTTGCACTGCATTATTTTTGTAGAAATATTTTGTCGACACTTATACATGGCGTTGGTCGGATCAACCTCTCACCCTAATCTAGGTCGGCACCTGTGTGGACATTGCCATGCCACAACGCCGTGACGTCATCAAGTAAATAATTTGGGTCGGGCAACGCTGTCACTCCAGCATATCGACGTGCTGACATGGGGTTTCCGTTGTCGCCTTACCGACCTACTACGTCACCTCGGCTGGACTAGGGTCTTTGCCATCTCTTCATCAAACCTACTCCCGGGACTCTGGCATCATCAGCCGACCAGCTTTTTTAGCTCGGCTGGACCGGGGGCTGCTCCTCAACACGTCAACCGTGCTATGTCGCCACTTCGTCAAGCTGAGATCTTTTCTCGGACACTTCGGAACTGGCTTGGGGGCTCGGAACTCGGCCAAGCCGAGGTCTATGCCTTCGTCCCGCCATAAGTCTTGACCTCATGATCAACACCGAGCACATTAACTAGCTAAGTCGCTTTCATGCTCAAAAAATTTCAGTTTTAAATTTTGTTTGGTTCAACCAAGCATTATACCTTTTTGAAAAAAAGTTGTGACGCGGAGCATCCCATGATCATCCCTATGGACGCACCTACACCTCCAACGACACCACTTGGACCAATGACACGAGCCCGAGCCAAAGCTATCGAAGATAAGGTGAACTCACTCCTCTCCGAACTTCCACTTTCTATGCATGAGACATGGCTACTACCTAAGTCTGAGGTGTTGTGCATGATTAGGCACCAAGAGGGCCCTCCCGAAGATGCGCATGAAGATGTACAAGTCCCCAAGTCCATGGATGAGGAGAACCAACGGAAGGAGCCAAGAGCATCTCCCAGGCCCCAGACATCCGGCCCCTAGAGCGTCATCCACTATAGTAGCACAGCCGTTGGAAGCTACAGGCCCCGGACATCTGGCCCCGGCAGCCCGGACATCTGGCCTCTCCCGAGCACCCAGACATCCGGCCACCGGCCCGGAAATCCGAACCCTCCGAACACGAGAGCAACAAATGCCACCACTCCAGCCCGGGCATCTGCCCCCCAGCCCGAACATCCGGCGTCGCCTGAAAGCCCGGACATCCAGCCCGACCAGCCCGGACATACGGCCTCCCCTGTCTGCGCACAGTGAAGGGCCGAGGCCCGTGTATCCCTTCTCCCCCCTAGACTATATATACTCCACCCCGTACAACTTTCTATGGTTAGCATTGGTTTAGCTCATTTTAGAGATAGAGCATGGCTCATCCACATCGGATCTACTCCTCGTGAGAGACCGCGACCTCTTCGGAGAAGACCCCTTTGGATTCAAGACCTCCTAGTGGAGAAGATCCCCACACCCCTCCCCCCCCCCCCCGTGGATTCAAGACCTCCTCACGGAAAAGACCGGTTACCGTGTATCATCCGTTGTTGACTTTGGATCGTGTATCTTCTCCTTTGTACTCGAGGATCTAGCGCATGTGTTACTTGTTCTTGTTGGTTTAGTGTTTCTCTTGTGTTTCCCCTCGTGATTCCCCTTGTTTTCCCCTCGTGTTCTTCGTGTTCATTGCGGGATCCGCTCCTTTCGTGAAAGATCGGGCGATTAGGGCTCTACCCTACATCATCTTGGTATCTAGAGCCAGGTTGATCATGATTTCGGAGCCTCCCCGCTGTGTTTCTAGCCTTGTTTCGTTGTTTTTCGTCCTAATTCGAAAATTCCCCACCAAAAATAGCCCCAAATTTTTTTTGTGATTTGTTGGTGTGTTGAGATTTTGTTGCATTGGATCCGTGGATTTGCTTTGTTTTGAGTGGATCTAGCTTCCCATCCATTTTCCCCCCAATTTCCATCCACAAATTCCTCCGAATTTCGCCCGGATTTGACCTCTCCACGCGGTGTTCATCCTGTTCGTCCCCAGATCCAGAGCCCGAACATCCGGCCCGTCAAGCCCAGAAATCCGGCCCCCGGACATCCGGCCTTCCACCCGGACATCCAACCCCTGGCAGCAACATCTCCATCCACCGCCCCGTTTTTCGTCCATTTTCACCAAATTTTGTTCTGGTGCCCACCATATACCATATATACTTCTGCATACCTCCACCACTTCCGCATAACCCAACCATTGTTGGACCGTTTCGCTCTCCGACACATTTCCTACTTCGAGGTTTGAGAAATTAAGTTGCGGCACCGTATCCTTTTGTGTTTCGGTTATCTAGGTACGGTTCGACATCGACATCACCGCCTCTCATCTTCGCCACGGACGTGTCCTACATCATCACCGCCGTCCTACATCGTCATCAACAACAACCACCTCAACTACACCTTGGTATTCCTGCCACCATTTTGACACCATACCGGAAGCAAGACCGGTAACCTTATCGTGGTATTGGACATATCACTCTTGCCATTACATTGATAGCCATCATAGCCTTACTCCTTTGCGTTGCTTACCCATCGAGACTAGCCATTGAGTATTGCCGGCAACGAGACTTGTGCACATTAGTGATCATACTTCCCATAGCATACATACATCATTGTTGCATATATTGGTATCATCTCTTGTGTCACAAAGTTTTCATCGCATGCTCATTTGTTATCTTGGTTCGTCAAGCATTGCATGAGAAAAGAGCTCAAACATCAAAGAACCAAACAAGCTTTTAAGCAAAGAGAAAAGATAAGCAAAGAGCTTTTAAGCAAGAACCAAAGCATCTTACACCATTAAGATTGTCATACTCGATCATCTTGGATCATATCATAGCAACACCTTGCATAGAACATATTTGGGATAGAAGTCGTTGCATTTTTGCTAAGTAGGTTGTGCACAGGTTCTTGTATCCACCTATTGTGAAATCGTGCTAGCGTCTCCCTAGTGTTGTGCAACAAGAGCATTTTTGTGGATTCCACATTTTGGCTCACCCTTGGTTGCACAACCCCACTTATCTTTTTGCGTGTGTGTTTCCGTGTACCTTATATGCTTTGTCTACTTGTTACATTGCATCTTGCGAATCTTTTCCAACATTATTGAAGCTCACTTACAATTGCATCAAATTTTGTGCCACCATCATAACCAAGCTCCAACAAAAGCTTTTACTTGTGTAGGTGTGAGAAACCGACAAGAGCTAGTACCAATTGTGCTATTTCCTTGTCCTACATTGGAGTGATCCTCGATCCACTTTCAACTTCGGTCAAGGTACATTTGGTACTCGTTCTTCTCTTTCTACCACTCACATTAGTCTTGGAATGATGGATAGGCCAAGTACTTCTACCAACCCACTCTTCATGGAGCAAGACGACGACATGAACTCCTTCATCACCAAGAGTCACCTCTTTGGTGCACAACGTGCTTTGCATCAAGAGCAACAAGCTATGAGTGAACGCATCGACAACCTTGCCACCGACTTGCGACTTTCCGAGCAGCGTACAAGGGACTACTTTGACCACAAGCTCGACGATCACAAGCAAGAGAATGACGCAAGGATGGACGAAATTTGTGCTTTGTTGCTCAACCGCTCGTCTTCCACTTCAAGAAGGAGCCATTCAAGCCGCCACTCCGACTTCACCCTCTCCAGCTCAAGTACACCGACATCGAACACTCTTCGTCGAGCCGCGCGCTCCGACCGTCAAGCAAGCCTCAATCCCCTACGCGACACCAACTCTCAAGAGCACCGACAACGTCAAACCCAAGAGGGCTTTGCCCTAGCACGAGAACGGCAACGACAAACGCCAAAATGAAGAGGAAGAGCGAGTGCGTCTACACAAAAATTCTCAAGATGCCGAGGCACAACGTCAAGAACAACAACTCCGTGACGCTCAAGCACTTGCGGCGCAACAAGCTCTATGCGATTTGAGTCGAGCCGTCACCGATCGAAGCCGACAAGCCCATGAACAAGAGGAAGCACTTCGCGAAGAAAGTCAAAAACGAAGATTTCAAGCTCGCGTGCATCATCAAGTTCCTCCTCGATCTCGACAAGCTCCTCCACAAGCTCGCCAAGAACAATGAGTCAATCTAGAGCATGAAGACAATGGAGATCCTCCACGACAAGAACAACATGACGATGACAACCCTCCGCACCAAGAGCAACACGAGTTGAACAATCATCAAAAACATGGGCGCATCATCCCCGACCCCAACACAATGAAGAGCAACGCTATGGCAAACTGAAGTTCACCATGCCCAAGTTCAACGGAAGCAATGATCCCGAAGAGTACCTTTCATGGGCATTGAAGGTTGACAAGATCTTCCGTTTGCACAATTATGAAGAAGAGAAGACGATCATGATGGAATCCCTTGAGTTCCAAGACTATGTCCTCATTTGGTGGGAACAGATCATAGAGCGCCGAGAGGCAAGAGGTGAACCACCCATCACTACTTGGGCGCCAATGAAGGATGTCATGAGAGCATGCTTTGTACCTACCTACTACAACCGCGACCTCTTCAAGAAACTCCAACAACTCAAGCAAGGAACAAAGAGCGTTGAAGAATACTACAAGGATATGGATATTGCAATGATAAGAGCCAATGTCATGTAAGATGATGAGCAAACAATGGCACGTTTCTTGAATGGACTCAATCATCCCATCAAGAAGATCGCCGACTTCCAACCATACTCAAATCTCATCGAGCTAGTGCACCAAGCTAGCAAAGCAGAACGCCAAGTGCAAGATGGTTTCAAGTATGCCAAGTTCTCATCCAAGTCCTACGGCTTCTCCAACAACCAAGATTCAACGACTCCAACACCGACTATAAAGCCTTCTACTTCCAACATTGACAAGTCGACTTCCAAGAAATCTTCGTCAACTACAAGCCATCCTACTACGAGAAACTTCAAGCCGAGAGCTTCATCATCGTCAACCCCAACCGATGAGACCATCAAGACAAGTTCCTTCAGGTGTTTCACTTGCGGAGGCCGAGGCCACAAATCCTATGAGTGCACCAACAAGCGAACCATGGCCTTCAACGACGATGGCACTTATGACTCCCTGAGCGAAGGCGAAATGGAAGCCCTCGAGCAAGTCGCCATGCACCGCCAAGTGAACAATGAAGAAGAACAAGTCTTTTGCGATGAAGACTCAAGTCCCACACTTGTTGTCTCCAAAGTATTGACTCTCCAACATCACTAAGAAGAAGACGAATGATGCCACATATTCCACACCAAGGCCGGCATCAATGGACGATCCGTCAAGGTCATCATCGATGGAGGGAGTTGTCATAATCTCGCAAGTGAAGAACTTTGCTCCAAGCTCCAATTGCCCAAGACGAAGCATCCACATCCATACAAAGTGCAATGGCTTAGTGACTCCGGCACCATCCAAGTCGAGCACCGAGTACAAGTCTCATTCAAAATCGGCGCCTACGAAGACACCTTGGAGTGCGACGTCGTTCCAATGACCGTTTGTCATCTTCTCCTTGGACGGCCATGGCAATTCGACAGAGGAGTCGTCCACAATGGCCGAACGAACCACTACATCTTCAAGATGAAGGGCAAGGAGTACGTCCTCCGTCCAATGTTGCCAAGTCAAGTGCTCGCCGACAAGCAAGCCACCCATCGTGGAGATCATAGTGAGAGAGCGAGCCACCAAAAAGAGAGTGAGCGCCACAAGCCAAAATTGAGTGCCTCCACGATGAGCGAAAACAAGAACCTATTTCTATTTGCCACCAAACGTGAGATAAGAGAAGTGTGTGAGAACCCATCTAGTGTCCTACACTACGTCCTCGTGTGCAAGGACAATGCCCCACAAACTAACACTTCTCACACTCCTCCTCTAGTGTTGTCTTCTCTTTTGCAGGAATTTCAAGATGTTTTCCCCGATGAGCTACCTCCAGGTCTACCTCCTCTATGAGGCATTGAGCACCGAATCGACCTCATCCCTAGAGCACCTCTTCCGAACAAAGCTCCATACCGTGTCAACCCTGACGAAACCAAAGAAATACAAAGGCAACTAAAACATCTCATCGACCGTGGACATGTGCGTGAATGTTTGAGCCCTTGTGCCGTCCCGGTCATTCTTGTGCTCCGATTGTAGACCTATCAATGCTATCATTGTTCACTATAGGTACCCAATTCCACGCCTAGATGATATGATTGATGAGCTTAGCGGTGCCACTATATTTTCCAAAATTGATCTTAAGAGAGGTTACTATCAAATCCGCATACAAGAGGGCGATGAATGGAAAACCGCCTTCAAAACCAAGTTTGGTTTGTATGAGTGGTTAGTCATGCCTATGGGTCTTTCGGAAGCACCGGGCACTTTTATGCGCCTTATGAATCATGTCTTTCGCCCTTACATTGGTATATTTGTTGTGGTTTACTTCGATGACATTCTTGTGTTTAGCAAATCTATCAAAGAGCATGTCACCCATGTCCGCACCGTTTTGCAAACTCTTAGAAAAGAGCGCCTCTATGCTAATATGGAGAAATGCCTTTTTGGTGTTGATAAGCTTGTTTTCTTGGGTTTTGTTGTTTCTTCTAAGGGTGTTCATGTTGATGAGTCCAAGATCAATGCTATTAAGACTTGGCCACAACCAACCAACTTGCATCAAGTGCGTAGTTTTCTTGGCCTTGCGGGTTTCTATCATCGCTTTGTGAAGGATTTTAGCACCATTGCTTCGTCGTTGCATGCTTTGAGCAAGAAGAATGCGCCCTTTGTTTGGGGACCATCCCAAGATACCGCATTCAATGAGCTTAAGAATTTGCTTACTCATGCTCCCGTGCTTGCTTTACCCAACTTCGACAAGCCTTTTGAGATTCATTGCGATGCTAGTGGTAATGGCATAGGAGGTGTGTTAACGCAAGAGAAGCGCCCCATAACTTACTTTAGTGAGAAACTTTCCGGAGCGCAACTCAACTATCACATCTACGACAAAGAGCTATATGCTTTAATCCATGTTTTGCATGAATGGGAACATTACCTTCGTCCCCATGAGTTTATCATTCATACCGATCATGAGACTCTCAAATATCTTAAGGGACAAACCAAGTTGAACAAGCGTCATGCTAAATGGAGTGAATTTATTGAGTCTTTTCCTTATGTCATCTAGCACATCAAGGGAAAAGAAAACATTGTAGTGGATGCTCTTTCCCGCATATGCTTGCTTGTTACACAACTTGAGTTAGATGTCATTGGCTTTGAGCATATCAAAGACTTGTATGAGCATGATGCAACTTTTGCTACTCCTTATGCCAAGTGTTTGTCGAATATCTTGGGAACGCTATTACATCAAAGATGGATATCTTATGAGAGCTAACAAACTTTGCATCCCCGAGTCCTCTCTTCGTTTGTTGCTTTTGTAGGAATCTCATGGAGGAGGCTTAATGGGACATTTCGGACGAGACAAGAGGTTCGCCACGCTCTCAAAGAACTACTTTTGGCCAAAGATGTTTCGGGACGTCAATCGTTTCACCAACCGAAGCTCTACATGTCGCAAAGCTAAGTCCAAAGCTCAATCTCATGGCCTCTATATGCCTCTACGAATTCCATACCAACCATGGGAAGACATTAGCATGGGCTTCGTACTTGGTTTTCCTAGGACTCGAAATGGGAAAGATTCCATATTTGTCATTGTGGACCGTTTCTCAAAAATGGAACATTTTATTCCTTGCAACAAGATAGACGATGCTTCACATGTTGCTAATCTTTTGTAGGGAAATATTGCGTCTCCATGGTGTGCCAAAGACTATCGTCTCGGACCATGACGTCAAGTTCCTTAGCTAGTTTTGGAAGACCCTATGCGCCAAGCTCGGAATCAAGCTACTCTTCTCCATGGCGTACCATCCTCAAACCGACGGCCAAATGGAGGTGACAAACCACACACTCTCCGCTCTCCTTCGAGTACTCATCAAGAAGAACATCAAGGAGTGGGAGGAGTGTCTACCCATCGCCGAGTTCGCCTGCAACCGAGCAAGACACTCAACAACCGGCAAGTCCCCTTTCGAGGTCGTCTACGGATTCAACCCTTTCTCACCATTGGATATTCTCCCTCTACCACTCCAAGAGCGAATCAATTTGGACGCAAGTGCACGAGCGACCCATCTCAAGAAGGTGCATGAAGATACAAGAAACACCATCGAGCGCCAAGTACAACGCCTTGCGACCAAGCTCAACGTCAACAAGCACCCTATGATACTCAACATTGGAGACCTCATGTGGCTACACCTTCGCAAGGACCGCTTTCCCCATGAACGCAAGTCCGAACTTTGAGCACGCGTGGATGGACCATTCAAGGTGCTTGCACGCTACAACAACAACGCATACAAGATCGACATCCCTCGTGACAAGTACTCCGTGAGTGACATCTTCAACATCAAAGATCTCTCGCCCTACCATGGTGATGAGGATTTCGATCCGAGGACGAATCTTCCCCAAGGGAGGGGAGATGATGCGGAGCATCCCATGATCATCCCCATGGACGCACCTACACCTCCAACGACACCACTTGGACCAATGACACGAGCCCGAGCCAAAGCTATCGAAGATAAGGTGAACTCACTCCTCTCCGAACTTCGACTTTCTATGCATGAGACATGGCTACTACCTGATTCCGAGGTGTTGTGCATGATTAGGCACCAAGAGGGCCCTCCCGAAGATGCGCATGAAGATGTACAAGTCCCCAAGTCCACGAATGAGGAGAACCAACGGAAGGATCCAAGAGCATCTCCCAGGCCTAGGACATCCGGCCCCTGGAGCATCACCCACTACAGCAGCACAGTCGCCGGAAGCTACAGGCCCCGGACATCCGGCCACAAGCCCGGAAATCCGGCCCCTCCAAACTCGAGAGCAACAAATGCCACCACTCCAGCCCAGACATCCGCCCCCCCCAGCACGGACATCCGGCGTTGCCTGAAAGCCTGGACATCCGGCCCGACCAACACGGACATCCAGCCTCCCCTGTCTGCGCACAGTGACGGGCCGAGGCCCGTGTATTCCTTCTCCCCCCTAGACTATATATACTCCACCCCGTACAACTTTCTAGGGTTAGCATTGGTTTAGCTCATTTTAGAGATAGAGCATTGCTCATCCACATCGGATCTACTCCTCGTGTGAGATCGCGGCCTCTTCGGAGAAGATCCCTTTGGATTCAAGACCTCCTAGCGGAAAAGATCCCCCCCCCCCCGTGGATTCAAGACCTCCTCACGGAGAAGACTGGTTACCATGTATCGTCTGTTGTTGACTTTGGATCGTGTGTGTATCTTCCCCTTTGTACACGAGGATCTAGCGCATCTGTAACTTGTTCTTGTTGGTTTAGTGTTTCTCTTGTGTTTCCCCTCGTGTTCTTCATGTTCATCGCGGGATCCGCTCCTTTCGTGAAAGATCGGGCGATTAGGGTTCTACCCTACATTAAGTTGTTTGCAAAAAAATTTCTTTGTCAAAACCTTGTTTGTTACAAACAAATTCAAATACCTCCATTACTTGGGGGCTTCGTTTATGAAGCCTTTCCTCTTGCATATTATTATACTTGTATGGCTTCATTCCTTGTTCGTGTATTACGCCACAATACGCACCATGTTCACTTAAGTGTTACGCAAGCTGGGTTGCCTTGCTCCTCTGTTTAACCCTACGTTCCTGATTGTTCGGCTAGGGAGTAAAGGGAGCACCTCTACGATTGTCATGATCGGGTCATCCGAGCTCGGACCTTAGACTGGGTGAAGCCGAAAGCTAGCACTCTTATTGTTTTCAACCATGGTCGGCACACAACAGAACTCATGAGTACAAAAATCTATTGCACAAGTCTCATAGTAACAATGAGCAACCGAAGAAAGGTATCGGTGGAGGTCCTATTTTTTCGAAGATGCTTCTTACACTTCATCAGTAATATAGCATAAATTCCCTGAGAGCACTTTGTCTGTTATAGCCTTATGGACTGATTGCCTGGTTATCGGAAACATCGTCGATACTCTCGACAGGTGGACTACATAACACTTTTTGTCCCTTGACCGAAGAGGGAGATGCCGACGGTCGGTTAAGATGCGTTTAAAGTTCGAGTGAACACAGATATTATAAAAGTACTTCAGTACATGCAATCATTATACATAAAATTATTTTACCCAAGTCACTTGGGGGCTCTTAAATTAATATGAGCAGTTTTATAATAGATGTTTTCTTCTTAGTCGTTGCAAAATCTTTTTCTACCACTCCTTTCTCAACTCATGTGTATGATCAATAGCTGGGTAGCCTGGTTTCTCTCTAAAGCCGCTCGCATTTAGTTCGCTAAACTGGTCTGAGAAACACTCCGCCTTTCGGATAGGGAGGTTGAAGCCGAAGGGTGACCCACTTAAAGTCTAGAGATCAGATGTGTCATGTCAAAGCACGATGAAAGTACAAATTTAAGACCAATTTCATATTGGCACGAAAACAGCTTGATTCTATCTAAACGTAAAGTTTTTTACGCATGTTTGTTGGCCTTTTTTGAGCTTATAACATCTTTCACCTATTTTCTTTTTTAGGAAGCGGACATTCTCTCGGTTTAGGTGTTCGGCGTGAAACTCTTTTCTAAAACTACAGTTCGGCATCTTTCCTGCTAAACTCCACCTCGGTATTGTCAAAACATACATGATAGTTGAACTAGTTCCTGAGGAGGTACGATCCTAGGGTCGGCCATGTTGCCCAACCCAATTCTCGGGGGGTTACTGCATTGGCAATCCAATGCAGAAAATTTAAGTCCAATATAGTTTTCGAGGAGATTATGATCCTTAGGTTGGTCGGCCGCACCCAACTTGAGTCTCGAGGACTTTGCATACCGCTTTTTGTGTCCCGAAGTATTTTGTCGAGCTAGGAGTTGATCCTCAGGCCGATTTTGCGAATCAACCTGAGTCTCAAGGGCTACTGGGATAAGCGGTCTTATGTCATCCTTCAGGTGCATCTCGGGTTTTAGACCCATACACACCATGAGGGCTACTGGCTATATATCTCGGCAGAGAATAAATTGCACCAATCAAAAATATTGTCAAAAAATAGGCCCATGGTCGGGGTGGTGCACCACCTTGGAAGAAGTCCGGCATAAAGCTCGGGCGCCAGTGGCTGGCTCCATAGAGGGCATTCCCGGCATTAAGCTCGGCTAAACTCCTTCAACTTTATTGAACCAATGTGATCTATGACACCTTGGATACAGTCCGGCGTTGGAGCTTGGACATAGGCCGGCTTTGGAGCTTGGACATAGTCTGGTGTTGGAGCTTGGATACAGTCCGGTGTTGGAGCTCGGATACATTCTGGCGTTGGATCTCAGAAGCGGTCCGGCATTGGTGCTCGGCTGCAAAAGATACCTCGAATGCAGTCCGGCGTTGGAGCTCGGACGCAAGAGGACACTGCCGCCTGGGAACAACTTCAAACCCGAGGTGTGACATAAAAAACAAGGCATTGATAAAGGCCGGAAACTTAAAGGGGCTCCTCGGATACCCGACGTGTAAACTCTTCGGATTTACTTCGGCGATCCTCAAGATCGGAGATGAGAAGATTTGTTGAACCAGTTTTCTAGACCGACGGCTGAAGATGAAGAACAGTTCGGAAGAATCGAGGAGCATCCCCAACTTGAAGACCGGTTCAGGGGGCTACTAATGGTGTCCTAGACTAGGGGGTACCCACCACGTCGTCCCCCGACCAGCTAGATCGGGCCGAGGACCCCCATGGCGGCTCACTCATGGGTTAGTTCAGACAGTCCCTGCCGCATACAAGGGAGATCCCACAAGACTTGGCACCCAAGACGAGGACTCTCCTAAACCCTAGGCCTCTAGTGTGTTATATAAACCGGGGCTAGGCTAGTCAAATAGACATCTTATATTCATTACTACAATCTCGTGGTAGATACATGTACTATGTACTATCCCCATATGAATATAATCAAAAGTAGGACGTAGGGTTTTACCTCCATCAAGAGGGCCCGAACCTGGGTAAAATCTCGTGTCCATGTTACCATCGCTATAAGATGCCTAGCTTAGGACCCCTACTACGAGATACGCCGGATATTGAACAAACAGGCGCCGTCACCAGTTCCCCCACGGCCGAAGCAGGAGCAGGAGACACCATAGGAGAGCAGCATCAACAACACCCCGACGGCCATGCTCTACAAGGTACGAGCGAAGGGGTTACTCTGTTTATCCCCCTCCCTCTCACCGATGGGCATAGCCCTAGCAACAGCGTTCGGTCTGGGGTGAATCGCCGCCCTCCGGCCGCCCCTGCCACAGGAGCGGCCATAGCGTGCGCACCTCCCTCGGGGCGGGTCGACCTAGTCGCTGCGCCCGACGGAGCCACTGGCCCTCAAGCACCATCGCCACGCCACCATGTCGTCCATGTGGCCGACCACCGCAACAGTGGCAGGGTATTGTAGCTGCTGGCACCGTCAGGAGCCGATCGACGATACGATCCACGTCATCATCACCCATGCGAAGTACAGCTACAGAGGTCATGGCGCGGGCTCAGCTCCTGCTAAGGTTTCCGCCAGCGGCCGAGAAGATAGACGAATGGTGTGCTACTATCCAAAGTCTGCTTGGTTTAACCGAGGCTGGGGGCTCGCAGCGAGCTAGCCCGCCATGGCCTCAAAAGCAACGACAACAGCTCATCCTGTTGGCCGTACGGAAGGGGCCACCCCCACCGTGCAGTCCCCACCGCGGTAGCCAGTGCTGGCGCAGCAGAATCAAGAACATGACGATGTCACGATGGCCTCTTCCGACCCTCGAGCGTGTCCAGGCCAACGGCGAGCCCCGGAGGATGGGTAGAGGGGATATGCGCGCGTCGTCATTGAGCGACGCCGCTACAACCACCGCCGGACCGATGGGTGCGATGGCCTTGATGTTAAAGAGCCCGCGCTCGATGTTGGCGGGTGCCTACCTTTCGAGGTTGGATGCCTTGCCTTTACTCGTGAGCTACACCAAGTCCGTTGTGTCGGATTTCGGGTTCCGGCAGACCCTTGAGGTTCGAACACTTGGGTGCGCGCGGAGATTTCGCCTCCTACCTACCTGCACCCCTCCGCCTTGCTAAGATCTAGGCTATGGAAAGAACAACACAAGAGACACATGGTTTATACTGGTTCGGGCCACCGTTGTGGTGTAATACCCTACTCCAATGTGTGGCGTGGTGGATTGCCTCTCGGGCTGATGATGATGAACAATACAAGGAAGAACAGGCTCGCGAGGGTCTGTTCTTGGCTGAGGCGATGAACTGCTGGGAGGAGTTCAGTCGCCCTTCTCTCTCTCTCTCGGATTTCGATCCCCCTCCTACTGTGGTGGCTAGTCCTACTTATAGGGGCCTGGTCCTCTTCCCAAATATCGAGCGGGAAGGGAGCCAACAATGGCGGGCTAATTTGAAGGGGGATAGCTAGTACCAGCTATCCTGACAAAAGTAGTCTTCGCCTGCACAAAGCTCTGGTGGTGACGCCGTCTTGGGCTCCACGATGACCTCCGTCTTGCAGTCCTCCTGGTCTTGGTCTTGTTGCACCGAAATGGCAACCTTTGCCTGATGCCTCGGTACTCCGCGGCTGCGCTTGCCCCATTTGCACCAAAGAGGAAAGGAGGAAACTGCGCGGGCTGGCACCCTCCTGGCGCCCTTGGTCGTCATGGCTTGCGTCACGGGCACCTCGGGAGGTACCCCGCCTTGATCTCGCCGCCTCCTCGCGAGCCAGCCTGATGAGGTCGTGCCTGAGGAAGCTTCACATCGTCCGCCCCGCAAGGCTTGGCCCCTCGCGAGGGTCTTGGGTCTGTGTTGGTGAAGATGGGCCGTGCTGTCCCCCCTTTGAGCCACGCTGAAGGCAGGCAAGTCTGTGGACCCTCGTTCCCACAACGCCAACAGTAGCCCCCGAGCCCAAGGCGCGCCCGGACTTGACCGTGCAGGGAGGCGGAAGGGCAAGAGAGAAGCGCCGCGGGCCCTAACAGCCTGCGGCCTTGGGTGCCGCGTGGCGGTTGATTGGACGTGGGTGGCACTGTTCCCCCACGCCCTCCTTATTTTGCGCCACGCTAGGCGGACTCGTAGTCGTACACAGCTGTTCCTCTTTCTGTTGCTCGAGCGCCCTCTGTCCTTCCTCCGCTCGAACTCCGCCTTCTGTTTTCATCCCAATCTCGAACCTTTCCCCCCCTTCCCATCGCCATGGCTCCGACGAAGAAGGGAAGAGGGAAGAAACCCGTGTCTCCGCCTTGCCTGCCGCAGTTGGCGGCCCCCGCCGAGGGCTTGGGCAAGGTCAGCTCGGCTCTGGCCACCATCTTCAACGAATCCGGGAGGACGACGGCCTGGCCCGCATCCCACTTCTCCATCGACAGGATAGTCACCGAGGTCCCGTATTTTGCCGACGCCCTGTGGGCAGGTCTGGTTCCTCCCTTTTCTGATTTCTTCAATGCCGTGCTTTCCCACTATCAGATCCACATGATGCATCTGGGTCCTGAATCCATCACCCTCCTTTCGGTCTTCGCCTTTGTTTGCGAGGCTATGGTGGGCATCCTTCCTTCGGTTGCCTTGCTGCGCCACTTCTTCTCGCTGTGCTTTGTCGACCCTACCCAATGCTGAGCGTGCGTGAGCTTCGTTGCCGCGTCTGAGACAGCGGCCTCTGGGATTGACTTCAAGCTCCCCCTGCCCGCGGCTGGGTTCCGCGAGCGGTGGCTGTATGTGGATGCAGGGGTGCCCAGCCCCCTGCTATGGGAGCCAACCTCGCCTGCTGTCCCCAATTCGTGTTGGGGCCAGGAGACGCTTGAGAGCCCCCGGCTCGTCTTCGTCTGGCACCGCTTCGTGTTCTTGAGGTCGCTTGGGGTGACAGCGCCCAAGGTGGTGAAGGAGTTCCTGCTACACCGTGTTGCTCCTCTCCAACGCCACTCCCGCCGGATGTGGGCCTTTAGCGGGCGCGATGATCGTATGAGGTTCCAGGAAGAGGACCTAACTCCTGAAGTGCTGAGGACAGCGCTCTTGACCCTGACTGGGGACCCCAACCCTGGCAGCATCCAGCAGGGAGGGGCCTTGCTATATCTCTGCCAGAGCAGGGGCGATTTTGTGAAGTAGATGCCTATCTTTGATGAGTGGGGGACGCGCCCCGCCGGCCTCCAGGGACCTCGCGAGAACCCAGTGATAGTGACTGCCCTTCCAGTCGGCCAAGGCGACTCTTCCTCAAGTGGTGGAGCAGGGAGGCATGAGGCGCCAGAGGCCGAGGGGGTTCCCGACGGGGTGACAGCGCCGGGCGATGCTCATGAGGGAGCAGCTCTTGGGGCCCATGCCGCTGAGGCTGAGGGTGACAAGCAGCTGCCCTCAGTGCCTGCGACTGGGGCCCCTGAGGCTCCAGCTGCTTCTCTTGGGGAGGCGATTGGCAGCGCACATCAGGCAGGCGCCCCTGACGCAGATCGCCTTAACGCTCTGTCTTCGTCGCAGGTTGATCCCTGCGCCCAACTCTTGGGCCGCTTCCACGTGGACTTTGAGGCCCTCCGAAAGAGAAGGGAGGCCCTGGGCGACGATTACCCTTGTCGCCTGCTGAAGCGTAGGAAGTACTTCGCCACTGATGAGTAAGCCTTCTCCTTTCCCAGCTTCCGATCCTTCTGTTACTTTTACTGACCCTTGCTCCACAGGCCCCTTCCAGCCGAGCTTGCGGAGACGACTGAGGAGCCGTCCCCCTTGGCTTCGCCCCCTCCACCATCCTCAAGCGCTCCGAGCAGCGGAGCCCTTGTGGTGAGGGCGATCGAAGAGACGAACCGTCCCGAGGCGTATCATGGCCCTGCGCACCTCGCGATCCTCCTTCGCGGGCCTTCTCGTGGCATAGCCAGCCTGCCATGGGCTTCTCGCCTAGTCGTGGACTGCGATTGGCTGAGGCGCTCCCTGCGCCCTTCACCTGGGGACGGGCGGGCTCCAGGCCGGGCTTCTGGCACGGCGTGCCCGACCGTCGCAAGGGTGCCAGCCCCCAGCCCCCTGCCCGGATGGGGAGTGCTGATTCATGGCCTGTTGGGGATATTACTACTGGGCGTCAACCGGCCTACCTGGGCAGGGTTAACTTCATTAGTAGTTCAAAGGTGTTAAAGCCCAAAGAGGCAGATGAGGGCCCAAGGCCTTTAGTCGGTTTAAGACCTGTAGCTGTAAACCGGCTTAATATGTAAACTTGTATTGTAAGTTAGGAATAAGGAGAGACCAACCCGGATACGAGTATGAACCGGCGTTGGGACTCTGTGGACTGACAAGTGTCACCCGTGTATATAAGGGGACGACCCGGCGGCGGTTCAAAGACAGACAACAACTCGAGACATAGGCGAAGCTTGTTTGCTCCCTAGTCATCGAAACCCCATCAATTCCATCACAACTAGACATAGGCTTTTACCTTCATCGAAGGGGCCGAACTAGTATAAACTCTCTTGCGTCCTTGTGTCTGCTTTAACCCCTTCAAGCTAACCCGTTGCGATGGCTCCACGACTAAGTCCTTTCTCTAGGACATCTGCCGTGGCAAAACCACGACAATTGGCGCCCACCGTGGGGCTATCGCACGATGGTTTCCGGTTCTTGGAGGGCCGCTTTG
Organism: Triticum monococcum; assembly: GCA_034509565.1. Classification (NCBI taxonomy): domain Eukaryota; kingdom Viridiplantae; phylum Streptophyta; class Magnoliopsida; order Poales; family Poaceae; genus Triticum; species Triticum monococcum. Next base: position 366,515,540 of record CM067843.1, on the reverse strand, counting down.
AAGGACTCGAGGGCTACGCCATAGGCCAGATGACTAAGAGTCATCGCGGCAAGCTCTACATCGCCGACACAGGCTGGGGCCCCGAGGCCGGCTCAATTGAGTACGGATACCGGGTCCCCTTCGGTGGCATTCACGTTTTCATTGGCAAGATCGATGAACCGGGCCCTGAGCCGAACATCTGCACCGACCTCGTCGAGATGGCTCAGTGTGCGCGATCCGCCCGGGTTAAACCGGCCATGAAGCATGCCTTCGTGGGAGTCATCCATGGAGGGAGTTATGAGGACGGATCGGAAGTTCGCGGCGTGACTGTCGTTCGTTCCGATGACGAGTCTTCGACCGGAGTAACCGAATCTCTTTATCAGCTACAAGATGGCCGGATTGGGAGCTGTTCCGATGGCGGCAGTATTCCGGACTCCTCTGATTTGCCCAACCGGGTTGGAATATTCATGGCCGGAACACAGGCAGCGCTTCATTCTTTGACAGCTGCGGCAACGATCTCTGGTTCAGCAGCGGCGAAGGCTGCCGGGGCAGGAGGCCCTGTACGCCCGCCAGCTCAGGTTCTATCAGAACTATTTGATGCATTGGTCGTGCTTGTGGCGGAGGTTAATCCACCAGATCAGGATGTTCACAACGCGGAGATTGCAAAGGTGAAGGAACAGATCACCCTGGCCAAGACAGATCTGGTGGCTGAGGACGCTAGGATGGCCGCAGAGCGGGCCGCTTTAGACGCCAAGGCCTACCGGCATATGTTGGACCAGAGCGCGTCGCATGAAGTCATGAGGAGGAAGCACCGTTCCCGTTTGCCTCTGGTTTTTGAGGCTAGAGACCTTTTCAACACTCATGTACCAAGAGCCGGCAATCCGCTGGAGGGAAACCGGCCAAAAGCCCCTGGGACCGGTGCACCGATTCAGCCTCGTCAGATGGACCCGCCTCGTCAAAACACCGTCATACCTCAGGCCGCTTCAACACCTCCGGGTCACTACTCCAATCCAATGGACAATCTCGTTGCCGCTGCGGCACGGCTGGAGGCCATTCCAATTGAAGGTGACTCGCCGCAGGCGGTAGAGACGCGACGGGTCAAGGAGCTTCTGAGAATAGCTTTGGCCCAACAGGAAGCGTACTCGTACAGCCGTGACCGGATCCACTCAACCCCCCGTCCAAGCCGGATCTATAGCAGACACATGGATGGACCGGCAGTGTCGAGTAACGAACGGCAGGGAGCACCCCGTGATAACAACTCGGCAGGTGGTGCTGATAACGCTCATGGAGTGGTGGACCGGGCTCGCGCGCGCAGGGAGGCCGAGTTAGCCGCACAACATCAGGCTCGACAGCTCACGCCGGTTCGTCCAACCACATCGACTGAACCTGGTGTTACCTCTAGTTCCTTGGGGGTGCCTTACCTTATCCCCACTTTACGCAACGTGCGCCTGCCCAAGGATTTCAAAGGCCCGCGCAAGGTACCGAATTACACGGCGGATCAGCCCCCAGAGACATGGGTGGAGAGCTATGAGATGGCCATGGAGATGCTTTATGTGGATGACGCGGTGTGTGCGACATACTTCACCATGATGCTGGAAGGAACGGCCCGTACTTGGTTAAAAAGCTTGCCGGCTAATTCTATCAGTTCATGGTCCCAGCTACGAGCCCGGTTTATCAGCAACTTCAAGGATACCTGTAAACAGCCTATGTCGATAGTAGACTTAGCTGCATGCATCCAGGAGGAAGGAGAATCAACGACTCATTGGGTGCGCCGGGTGTCACAAGTGTTGCATTCCTCAGACCGCATCAACGCTGACACCGCAGTATTAACCCTAGAAGGCAACTGCCGGTTTGGGCCCCTGAAGCTAAAGTTGGGGCGGATGAAGCGTCATTGCACCGACATGGGGACCCTCATGGCCGCTTTGGTGAAATATGTTGATTCTGATAGTACCAAGGATCCTGAATCTGATGATGACAAGATAGGGAAGGGAAAGAAGAACAGCAGCTCCAAAGGTCAGCAGCATCACTGGACAGGCAATGGTGGTGGAGGCAAGCGTAAAGCGGATGGTAACATGGACTTTGTGGCTAATACCAATGCACAGGACAATGGCCAGCGACGCAAGGGTAGACCGAAGAATCGTAATGGAGCACCCAACCCTGACCCAAACCGCCTGAACTACCTGTTGAACCAGCCATGTCCAAAACATGGGACGAAGGAGGTGCCAGCCAACCACCTTTGGAAAGATTGCTTTATTATGCAAGAGTTCAACAATTCTAATAATTTCCGGTATGATCACGAATCTAGCGGTGGCTCAGGGTCCGGGCCGGGTTACGGTGGAGGAAGTTCCGGTTCAGGGTTCAATGGTAACCCGGGCGGACATAATGGTCAAAATAGTCAGAACAACCAAGGTGGTTACAACCAACAGTAGCAACAGTCAGGTTACCAGAGCAACCCAAAGCAGCTGAGTAGTGGGCAGTACCATGTCTTCACCACTAGCTTGGACAAGCGAGACCGGAAGGTTCAGAGGCGGGCGGTCAACTCTGTTGAACCGGCCATACCCCGTTATCTACGTTGGTCTAAGCAGCCCATCATATGGAGCAGAGAAGATCATCCTCCCCAGGTCGATAATCCGGGTCAGTTGGCTCTGGTGGTGGCGCCTCAGGTGGGAGGTTATAAGTTCACCAAGGTGCTCATGGATGGAGGAAGCAGTATTAACATCCTGTACTATGAGACCTTCCGCCGTATGGGACTAACCGATAAGAATCTCAAACCGTCTAATACAGTATTCCACGGTGTAGTGCCCGGCAGATCAGCGTATCCCGTTGGTAAGATAGCTCTGGAAGTGGCCTTTGGGGATGACCATGATTCCAAGTCAGAGACATTGACGTTTGAAATGGTGAAAATCCAGAGTCCATATCACGCTCTGTTTGGGCGACCGGCTTACGCCAAGTTTATGGCACGGCCTTGTTATGTGTATTTGCAGCTCAAGATGCCGGGTCAGAGGGGGACAATAACGGTTCACAGAAGCCGCAAAATTGCATTGGAGTGTGAGGAAGGAGATGCGGCTTATGCCGAGTCGGTTTGTGCCACCGAGGAGTTAAAATATTATAAGGACAATGTTGATCCGGCGGACATGACTCCGTTGAAAAAGCCAACTACGGAGCATGATCCGGCCTTGAAGTTCAAATCGGCAGCAGAAACTAAGCTTGATGACTTCGTACCTGGCGATTCGTCCAAGCAGTTCAGCATCAGTGCCAACTTGGATCCGAAATAGGAAAGCGCGCTCATCGAGTTCATCCGTGAGACTCGGGACATTTTTGCATGGAAGCCCTCTGACATGCCAGGTGTACCGAGGCAACTCGCTGAGCACACCTTTAATGTGGATCCTAAATATAAACCGGTGAAACAGTTCCTCCGCCGGTTTAACGAAGAAAGACGCAAGGCGATTGGAGAGGAGGTAGCCAGGCTCTTAGTGGCTGGGTTTATTGTGGAAGTTTTTCACCCTGAGTGGCTTGCCAATCCGGTATTGGTCCTCAAGAAAAACGGCACCTGGCGCATGTGTGTGGATTACACAGATCTTAATAAAGCTTGTCCAGCAGATCCTTTTGCCCTCCCCCGTATTGATCAAATTATTGATGCTACGGTGGGTTGTGAGCGGTTAAGCTTTTTGGATGCATATTCTGGCTATCATCAGATCAAAATGGCAGTCAAGGACCAGGAGAAGACGGCATTTATAACTCCCTTTGGAGCCTTCTGCTATGTGTCTATGCCTTTCGGGCTCAAGAGTGCCCAGGCAACTTATCAACGGTGTGTACAAAATTGTCTTCACAAGCAGATTGGCCGTAATGTACATGCTTACGCGGATGATATCGTGGTTAAATCTAGGGGGAAGGAGACTTTGATTGACGATTTGAAGGAAACTTTTGATAACCTGAGGACATACAAGATGATGCTTAATCCGGACAAATGTGTTTTCGGTGTACCGGCGGGCAAGTTATTGGGTTTTCTGGTGTCCAACACGGGAATTGAGGCTAATCCGGAGAAGATCACGGCCGTCACCTCCCTAGCTAAACCAAAGTGTATCAATGATGTTCAACGACTGGCCGGCCGGATTGCGGCATTAAGCCGGTTTATCAGTCGTCTTGGTGAGAAGGCAATTCCTTTGTATCAGATGTTGAAAAAGACGGATCAGTTTGTCTGGAGTTCTGCCGCTGATGAAGTGTTTGAGGATTTAAAGCAGCAATTGGCCAATCTGTCGGTGCTTGCCGCTCCCATTGACAAGGAGCCGTTGCTGCTATATGTTGCTGCCAATGTTCGGGCGGTCAGCGTGGCCATTGTAGTAGAACGGAAGGAGGCAGGTAAGGAGCATCCGGTTCAACGTCCGGTCTATTATATCAGCGAGGTACTAATCGAGTCCAAGAAAAGGTATCCGCATTGGCAGAAGCTGGTGTATGGAGTTTTTATTTTAAGCCGGAAGCTTAAACAATACTTTCAAGGGCACCCAATTACGATGGTCAGTTCTGCTCCTTTGGGAGATATCATCCAGAACCGGGAAGCTACTGGCCGGATTGCAAAGTGGGCTATAGAGCTGGGGCCGTACGGTTTGAAGTATGTGCCTCGGATAGCGGTTAAGTCTCAAGCACTTGTTGATTTCATCAATGATTGGACGGAAATGCAAGCACCTAAAGAAAAGCCGGATCACACGTATTGGACCATCCATTTTGACGGATCCAGGCAGTTGGAAGGCTCGGGGGCTGGAGTCATATTAACTTCCCCATGAGGTGATAAGTTTTGTTATGTTCTCCGCTTAATGTTCCTTTGTACTAACAATGCAGCTGAGTATGAAGCCTTGCTCCATGGTCTCCGGATGGCTAAGGAGATGAATCTAAGTCAAGTTAAGTGCTTCGGTGACTCGGACCTTGTGGCTCAGCAAGTGTCTGGCACTTGGGACTCCAAGGACCCACTTATGGAAGCATATCGTCGTGAAGTGGATGCTGTTGCAGGTTATTTCAAAGGCTATTAGGTGGATCACGTGGACCGGCGAAAAAATGAAGCGGCGGACGCTTTAAGCCGGCTGGGCTCTCAGCGCAAACCGGTCCCGCCCAATGTTTTTCTGGATGTGCTGCACAACCCGTCGGTCAAGGTCCCAGGTGAAGAGGATTTGGCTATTCCTGATCCGGAGGCTCAGTTGGTGGCAGCTATTCATGTTATTCCAGATTGGACGCTTCCTTACCTGGTGTACAAGAACCGGGGCGAGTTGCCAGAGGATGAGATTCTGGCCCGGCAGATAATCCGACGATCCAAGTCCATGACTATTATCAATGGTGAGTTACATCATTGCAGTGTGTCAGGAGCTTTTCAACGCTGCGTGTCTCCTGAAGAAGGCCGCGAAATTTTACGCGAGATGCATGAAGGAGATTGTGGTCACCACGCCGATTCAAAGTATCTGGTGGCTAAAGCGTTTCGCCATGGCTTCTATTGGTTAACTGCTCATGCTGATGCGGAGGATCTGGTCATACGATGTGATGGTTGCCAAAGGTTTTCAAGACGTGCTCATGTACCGGCTCAAGAATTGAGAATGATTCCAATTACTTGGCCGTTTGCGACATGGGGGCTGGATATGGTTGGGCCTTTCAAAAGGTCCAAAGATAAGAAAACCCACCTCCTGGTGGCGGTTGACAAGTTTACAAAATGGGTGGAGGCAGAACCTATTAGCAAGTGTGATGCGGCCACGGCGGTTCAGTTCGTCAAAAAGGTGATTTTCCGGTTTGGCTTTCCGCATAGTATTATCACAGATAATGGTACCAATTTGTCCAAAGGTGCTATGAAAGAGTTCTGCGAACGAGAACACATCCGGCTCGATGTTTCATCAGTGGCGCATCCAGAGTCCAATGGCCAAGTAGAAAGAGCTAATCAAGAGATCTTGAGAGGTATTAAGCCCTGGCTCATGGTTCCTTTGCAGAGAACGCCGGTTGTTGGGTAGAAGAATTACCATCTGTGTTATGGAGCATCAATACAACACCCAACAGATCAACAGGATTCACACCATTCTTCATGGTTATGGAGCAGAGGCGGTTCTCCCCAGTGATATCCGTCATGATTCACCTCGTGTGGCGGCTTATGTTGAAGCGGACAATGAGACAGCACGGCAAGATGCTTTGGACCGGTTGGACGAAGAGCGTGACGTCGCAGCCGCCCGATCGGCGATTTACTAGAAGGATCTTCGTCGTTATCACAGTCGCCAAGTCAGAACCAGAACCTTTCAGGAAGGAGATTTGGTGCTTCGGCTCATCCAAGACCATACCCATATGCATAAGCTATCCCCACCTTGGGAGGGGCCTTTTGTGGTCAGCAAGAATCTGCACAATGGGTCGTACTATCTGATCGATATTCGAGAGCATAAAGACTCACGCACATCAAAGGAGGAGACCAACAGGCCGTGGAACATAGCTCATCTTCGGCCTTACTATACTTGAGCCATTGGCTATACTTATGTACATAGTACGACAATGTATATATTATGATTAAATATAATAAACCGGAGCCTCAGCTAAAGCGGGGTATCTGTTCTTTTACATCATGTGAGGTTACACGGAGTTGCTCTAAAGCGATTTCCGGTTTACCCCTTGAGTTAGCTTTACAAAAGCATCATATCACTTGGAGGATTGGTCGTGTCCGAACCAATACCATGCCTCTTGATAGGCGAAAGCCACCAGATCACTTGGGGACTTGGTCACGTCTGAACCAGTCATGCCTCTTGGTCGGCCTAAGGCCACAGAATCACTTGGGGGCTTGGTCGAACCCGAACCATGACCATGCCACTTGATCGGCATAAATGCCACGGTTTCATTTGGGGACCTGGCTGACTAGAACCATAGTTACACCTAACGGGAGCTTGGTCGTGTTCGGCCATGGTAACACCATCTGATCAGCTTTACTAAGCCTTTTTTGCATTTTCATTATACTTTTCTTTGAAGGGGGTTTTTGCTTTTTTATTACATCTTTAAACCAACAAAGTTTTTTAACCAATCGATTGACGGAACATAGTTCACGTCAATCCAGAGACTATTTGCCCAGTGGTTAACATCCTCTTATGGAGTAACACGGAGTTTATTATAACCCGACACGGTTCACCTGATAAACCGGCGTCATATATATACAGGAGTTGTTATCTCCTCCAACAGTGTGGGTTTGCAAAACTCCGCTTCAAGATTGGCCAAGCCAACTTCATGCTCAACAATGGCAGGTATTATGTATCGCAAAAATTCGATCATATACTTAAGAATTTTTTGATGTTTTGGCTTCATATATGCAGACATCATATTCCGCCAGACGGTACAACTGCGGTGGCACTTCAAGAGTTTTTATTGCAGAAAAATGCTTTGGAAAGTTCATCACTGCAGGAAAAAATAAATTATGCACGAAGGCATATCAAACATTAAAAGCATCAGCTAGTCTATTACAAGGCAACACGGTGCCCATAATAATGTCATTGTTTTTTGAAGGAGAGACAGTTTAAAACCGGCTTTCGGTTCAGGCCTGGTCACCAGCCCGGCCTGATGGTTGTGGATCATCCTGCGCCGCTTCAGCCTCCGTTGCTCTACCCAGCGGCTGGAAATCAACAGTTGTCCAGTCGATTCCCATTAATGCTTGAAAAACAGCTTCATCGTGGATCAGCAAGGACGGGTCAATATCGGGAGCATAAGTGTGCTTACGGATTGGAGGGATAAGATTTTCTGATTCATGAACTGGGGCAGCTATTCGCTTGTTCTGATTGTCATATTGAGCTTGATAACGAGACAAGTATGCTTCTTCAACCAGTTGACAAGCTAGCGGACGCACCTCCCGGTTTATGGCTTGCTGATCCGCTTCACTAAATTCTGACCCATCTTCTTTCAAGCTGGGATAGCCCTGAGCCGCTTCAATAGGATCAAAATCCGGCACCCAGGCTTTGGCCCGCATTAAGGCATTGATCGCACCGGTTCAAGCAGCAGATTTCTTCAGCTCTTCAACCCGGGCGGGAAGCACTGACAGCTTCATCAGGGTATCTTGAATCAAAGTAGGCGCCGGTTTGTTGTGAGATGCGGTACAGATGATCCGCTGCGCACCAGTATACAGCTGTTCGACCAACGTGTAGACAGCTTTCAATTTTTTCCGCACATCTGAACCCAAGTGACCAGTACGTGTCCCTGCAATATCATAAGGGTTAAACCGGCAGCTCAGGTAAGAAGGCCAAATCAGTTCAGAAGTCAAAATGGCTTACCAAATATGGCAGTAGTCATAGTATGCACGTGCCGCTTTATGCTGGTCAATTCATCCGCCACCGGTTTGAGAGCAGCCTCGGCGTCCTCTGCTCGCTTGATTAAAGTGGACTTTTCAATGGCCCAATCCACCTGCTTCTTCTTAAAACTCTCCTTAAGCTGCTCCATGGCGCTTAAAGCGATGGCTAACTCCTCTTTTGCTTTGGAGGTTTCAGCTTGTTGGGTTTTCAGGTTTTCTTGGAGGTCGACGGTTTGGCTTTCTTTCGTCTTCAGCTCAGCCTGCATGCAGACAGTTATATGCTTCAACAAAACAGTACAAGGATTGAAGTACCAACCACATAACAAGTTATGCACTTGGTACTTGGGGGCTAATGCATATTCGATCTTCATCTTTCAATTGCTTACAAAGCCCCAAGATCAATACAAGTATTCAACTTGGCACTTGGGGGCTAATGGCTATTTGCTCATATATATTCTGATACAGCAATTTCAATTACTTGAAAGTACCGGTTTAACTATGCTAAGTTGAACCGGCCCTTGGGGGCTACATCAGCGAATTTCAAAGCATTAAGGTTTACATTAGTAAGTCCCAGTTTGAAAGAAGATTACAAACCGGCCCTTAGGGGCTAGGAGAGTCAGCAAGAATTGAAGCATACAAGCAGGAAGGAGTATATGGAAGTTACCTCATATTTGTCTTTCATCATATTAACCAGACCGGCTTCATAGTCGCGACTGGTATACAACCGGTTCAGGTAGCCGGAATGGATATCTTAGGCGTTCAGAGCAGCGTAAGTCGTCAGATCAGCGTTCCACTTGCCTTTGCCAAAGGCAGCGAGTTCTTCTTTGACAGAATGTTTGGACAAAGCAACAGGATTGCTTGGTTTAGTGTGGCCAGTGCCAGTAATGACAACCTCATCATCTTGGGTACCGCCGATTTGCACTGGGGCTGTTGGCTTGTCGGTAGATTTGGCCGGACCGGTGGAGCTTTCAATCTGTACGGAACCTGTGGGCTGACTGACAGGACCTGAGGCATCAGTAGGTCTCTCTTCAGCAATAAGATCATCGTCTTGTTGCGGTGGATCATTGGGCATATCCTCAGGAATAGCCGCTTCAACATTAGGTGTCTTGCCTGGTTCAAGAATGATGTCTTCTTCGGCCGCTTTGTCTAGGCGGGCCTTCTTGCTTGGCTGAGGTTTGGCCCTGAGAAGAATAAAAAAAATTAAATATAGCATATGTTCTAAGGCGATATACTGCAAATATCACAATAAGTATAACTTACCCAAGCACCGTTTTGAGCGGTGGGAGCTGAGTCGCCGATGACTCGCCAGAAGAGGAGTGGGAAGTAACCTGGTAATCGGAGTTAGACGGATTAAGAGGTTGACGAAAGCAGCCCGCTTCAGGACAAGCACTAACAAGCAAATTAGAGACCTCTGAATGGCGTTTCCAAACCGGATTGTTCGGTAAACCGGCGGAGGTAACTACCTGGCCGCTGTGCCGGGTTGTGCGACGGGCTTCGTGTTGTTGGGTCTTCATAAGAAATTTAGGATCCAAATAAGCAAGAGGATGAGAAAATTTAACTTTCCGGTTTGCCTGACGAATTTTTTGTGAAGGCAAGGTTTCTGAATCGGAAGAGAGAATAATTACCTCTGCAACATCCGCGTGGCTGGCTTCGGCCTCATCCTGACAAGTATCATCATCAATAAGACGAATGAAAAGTAAACCAAGTAAGTCAAGTTCTACCTCAAAGTCCGGGTTACCCACATCATCATCAGGAGCCGGATTAGAAGATGCAGTCGTTCTTTTCCTGTGGGCAGTCTTCTTCACGGCTTTAGTCTTTTGTCGAGTTGCTTTCTCCGGTTTGTCTGGTTTTTCTGGTTTCTCCTGCGGCAGTTTCTTGCTCCAAAATGGATCATTGCCCTGATTGCACAGACACTGATATTAAACAATGACCAGACATATCAACAACAGATTCAGCAAAGAGAAGAATCAAAATCTTACAGCTGGTGGTTTGTTGGTGGCACAGAAGGTAAGCAAGCTGATTCTAGCGCAGACATGTTCCGGTTTGTTCAGCATCTTATTCACAGCCTCTGTGATTTCTTCATCGGAAAGCTGGATTTTTGAATGTCGCTGTGGGTCATCAACACTGTCAGTATATTCACACATCAAACCGGAGCGCCGACTAAGGGGCAGTATGCTCCATGATATCCAACAACGAGCCGGATCAACCCCTGTTAAACCGTTGGCCATAAAGGCCCTGAGCTTGGACAGTTGAGGAGCATATTTGCTTCTCTCCTGGGTAGTCAATCTTTGAGGAAAAGGGTGTGTATTGCTGAGCCGCTCCGGACGAAAACCAGGCAAGGGATTCTCACCAGCAGGGGAGGTGTCTTTGTAGTAAAACCATGTCTGATTCCACTCTTTGGGGTGGCTGTGCAGTTTGGCATGAGGGTATGTGACCTCTTTCCTTTTCTGAATCGCCACGCCACCCAACTCCGTATTAGAGCCATCAGTAAACTTAGTACAGCGGTTTAGATGGAAAAGATCTCTGAACAATTCCACTGTGGGCTCTTCTTGAAAGAACACCTCACAGAGCACTTGGAAGTGACACATATTGGTAACAGAGTTGGGGCCAGTGTCTTGAGGATGGAGTTGGAAGTCGGCTAAGACATCCTGGTAAATTTTAGAACCGGGCGGTTTAAAGCCCCGGGCTAGGTGATCTACGAAAACAATAACCTCTCCTTCCCGAGGTGTGGGAGGACATTCCTGGCCAGGAGCCTTCCAATGGATGGTATCTTTGCTGCCTAAAGCGCCAATCAGGACTAGATCGTCAAGTTCAGCCTCTGTGACGCGAGAAGGAACCCAATTGCACTCATACACTTGCTTGGCCATGAGGAAATCTACAAGGTAGAAGATCCTGGTTCAAAAATGCATTGATCAAGGTACATTGGTATGCGTAATGTTAAACCGGTGACATATCTATCTAACGCAGAGTTTATGAAGCAACAACATTTGGTGGTTCAACTAGGGGACTAATGGTATATATCGGTTTATTAACTTTTTCTATATTTAGTTAAACCGCCTGACTTAAACAGTGAAGGCAATTGAGGTTGCGGATGGCTAAGTATACAGAAACAGATTTCACACGTTTTCTCTACGACGATGAATCTGAAGCCAGTTCAGAAAAGAGGAAAAATATTCAAAAGCTTAAAGCATAACAGTATTGATTCAATGAGCAGAAAAATTTGTGAGATCTATGGACTTGAGCATGAAACTACAGGCGGATGCTAAAAGGTACTGCTAATCAGAGCAGGGTTTCACAGATCTATCCTGAAGTCTGGGTACGAGTATGAACAGTTGATGGAGCACCGCAAGAACATGAAACCCTAGAACAGAGCTAGGTCGAGAAAAGCAGAGGACTTACCAGAGCTGAGGGAGACGCGGAAGATCGCCGCGATTTTCTGGTGCTTTCAGGTTGATGCAGCAGCCCAAGACGGTGCAGAGGTCAACGGCAGCGGCGGAGCTCCGAAGCTGGCGACGCGAGGAAGACGAAGAGAAAGGGGACGAAGGGGAAAAAAGAAATGACCCTTCGGTCCTATTTATAAGGCAAGAGACATGTGTCAGGCGCGTGAATCAAGGAACCATAAATCTTGGAAGCTGAGCTGTCGCCTCGGTTATCGCGGATCTATTAAACAAAGAAGGTATTGTGAATGTTGTCCTTATGATGACGTCATGCCGGTTTACAGCAACCAGAGAAGGTGACATCACGGCAGTTCAACAACTACAAGAAGATGTTGAAGACGAAGATTTTTTGCTAAGGATTGACATGAACCTGTTCAAATCAATCTGGGGCCTAATGTTGGGGATATTACTACTGGGTGTAAACCGGCCTACCTGGGCCGGGTTAACTTCATAAGTAGTTCAAAGGTGTTAAAGCCCAAAGAGGCAGATGAGGGCCCAAGGCCCGTAGTCGGTTTAAGACCTGTAGCTGTAAACCGACCCGGATACGAGTAAGAACCGGCGTTGGGACTCTGTGGACTGACGGGTGTCACCCGTGTATATAAGGGAACGACCCGGCGGCGGTTCAAAGACAGACAACAACTCGAGACATAGGAGAAGCTTGATTGCTCCCTAGTCATCGAAACCCCATCAATTCCATCACAACTAGACGTAGGCTTTTACCTTCATCGAAGGGGCCGAACTAGTATAAACTCTCTTGCGTCCTTGTGTCCGCTTTAACCCCTTCAAGCTAACCCATTGCGATGGCTCCACGACTAAGTCCTTTCTCTAGGACATCTGCCGTGACAAAACCACGACATGGCCCCCGGCGCTTTCTTGGGGCAGATGATGGTGTGGAAGACGTGCTTGAGCGCGCTCGGGAGCGTTGCGCTCTCCGCCAAGGATTCCTTTGAAGGGCGGCTGACGCGGTGAGCCTGCTTGGTGAGGAGCTTGCTGATGAAGACGCGCGCCTTGAGGCCGACGGCCTGCGCCTGGCTGCAGAGAGGTGCAAACTGGAGGGCGCCATCGCCCTTGTGCGCCGTCAGCGCGATCTTGACGACGCAGAGGCCCAAGCGTCGCTGGTGGCCTCTCGGGAGGCACGATCTTGGGCCGCTGAGGAGGCCCGGGAAGCTGACCGGCGGCGAAAGGCGACGGAGGAGCGGGCTCGGGAGCTCCTGGCCTGGTGCCACTCATTGGAGGAGCAGGTGGAGCTGCGCGAGGCAACCCTCGCGTCGATGAAGGTGGCCTCTGGCGACTCAGTAGAGCTCCAGAAGCATGAGGAGGCGCTGACGCTGGAAGTCGCCGATCGTACCCGCGAGTACGAGCGTCTGGAGACGAGGGAGCGCTTGGTGACGCAGCCAGAGGATGATGTCGCTGCATAGGAAGCCCGTGTCCTGGAGGAGGTCGGACGTCGGGTGGCGATGGCGCATTTGAACCTCGAGCACGAGTTCGAAGAGAAGCTGGGGTTGATCCGGGCCGAAGCTTAAGGCAGGACTACCGCCTTGAGGGCCAAGCTGGAGGAGACGACACGGCGGGCCGATGCTTTCCGGGCCGCCCTTGAGGTGGCGCAAGGTGAGTTAACCACCTCCCAGGCCGAGGTGCTCCTTCTTCGCCAGCGGGTGGAGGAGGCTGAGGTTGTCGCGCGCCAAAATGCGGACGACATACGTCAGCGGCGGATCCTGGAGCATGAGCACGGCCCCATGCTCACCACGCTCCAGGAGAGAGCCAACGCAGCCTTGGGCAACATATGCGAGGCGGCCGTTGGCGAGCCGCACGCAGTCAACTACGCCGGCAATCTTCAGTTCTTCACTGATGTGGTGACGCAGCTGAAGGTGCGGTCGGTCAGGGCCGACTGGTTGGTGGAGGAGAGGAGCCGCGCCCTGCTCGGGCGCGCCTTTTCTCGCGTCTTCAGCCATCTCCGGAACATGGATCCCCACTTCGATTTCAACACCGCCATCGCCCCAGTCCCCCAGGCCGTCCGAGGCGATCTGGCACACTGGGTGGAAGACAATGTGGATGCTCTTATCTGGGCCTTCACTTCGGACAACGACGGCGCGATCGTGGCTGTCGATGAGGGCGGCGCGGTGAACGGCCCTGACGCCGCTGGCGGCGACGCGGACAGCGATGGCGAGCTCAGCGACGCCAGCAACGGCTCGGGTGGTGCTCCTGAGGACGCATTGGGGGATTTATCCGACTGATTGTGCATCATTCCAGCTTCCTTACCCTGCATGAATAGAACTCAGGTTTTGGCCTGATGGCTGTGAGAGCATTTTGGAGGGGGAGCCCCTCATGTAAAACTTGTGTTCATCGTATCAGTAGACGCTACATTGCCCATGCGCCCGTGCCAAGTGGTTGGCTTAAGCGACGCGCTGGTCGGCTAGTTTACCTTTCTCCCGTGCTGGCCCTGAGGTAGCCCGTAGGAGGCTGTGGTGTCCTGGGTGTTCCCTGATTGAATCCATTGGATCTGCAGTAAAACACCCTCCTGAGAGGACGCAGCAGCGGCAGTCTGGGCTGCGCGCAAGCTAGGCCTGACCCGGCTCGCGAGGGGCTCACGAGGGGAGCCAGCTGAGGCGAAGTGGTAACCAAAACGCGAGAAATTGCTCGAACGAGACTAAGCACCCCTTCCCCGAACACACGCAAATCTCAAATTCGAATCCAACTTGAATCCAGCGGAGGAAAGCGACAACCAAAGGGAAAAGCAACGAAAGCAGACAAAAGGTCGCGTCCGGCACCTAATCTAGTCTTGGACGTCTTCTCACCAGCGCGGAGCTAAGTGCTGCCACTGGGCGTGGGAGGGAGCCCCAGGGCCTGAGGCCGGCACCCCTGAGACTCCGGGGCATGTACAGCCCCACTCATTATTACGTGAGAGTGTCATGGGGCGGCGAGCTTCACAGGCACTGGGCCTTCTTCACAGGTACCGGCCTTGCTTCATATCGCCAGATGAGGGCCCCGCCTTGCGCCACACTCTAGTGCCATCAACGACGACCGGAAACCAGGACGCCGCCGATGGGGTAGAGCGGTCGCCAGCGGTTCCCTGACGACCACGGGTCCTCCGCTGGGGGCAGGCCCTGAGGCACCTTCCCAGCGGAGGGCCTACCTCCTGAGGACACCTTGCTCCGAACGCCGCGGTGGTGATGTCGGATCCCGGCCCCTCTCCTGCAGCCCCCTGCGCCCTCCTCCCGAGGGGTAGGAGACTGTGGGAGCGGGGCAGCTGCTCGCTGTGGCGACCTGCACCTCCTGCGATCCATGGTTAGCGTATGCCTGCTCCTGAAGAGTTAGCGGTACCCGATAATCGTTGTCTCCAGCGTAGCCAGTGGGATCATCCCGAGGCTCCTGGAAAGGCTCAGCTTCTGGTGCCTCGTCCCCCCAGCCTGGGCTGTGGAGCGAGCCTTGTTTGCCCTCATGTGGGTGTCCTTGGTCCATCATGAGGGGCACGTATTCCTCTGGCGTTGTCATCCCGAAGGCCACGCCGTAGTGCTCCGCATGCCACGCGGTCCTGCCCGACGCGCCCACCGTGGGGTGGCAGCGCGGCTGTCCACTGGGGCCGCGGGTCGCGTCGAGTCCTTTTTCTTCGCGGACCGGGAGCGGGGGCAGCGCCGCCGCCGGTCCGGTGCTGACAGCTTCGCTGGCATTGGAGTAGCCTTGGAGCCCGCGGGCGCGCGCGGAGCCCCCGCGCGGGCCGCCCTGGGCTTGAGATGGGAGCTGGGTGCAGAAGGGGTGAGCCCCCGAGGCGGCGAAGCCCAGGAGCTCTGCCACCCGCTCCAGCAACATGTCGCGGCCGCCCTCCAGCAGTCTGCACTAGAGCAGCTCTCGGGCCACCGTGAGCGCGGCCCTCGAGTTCGCCTGCTCCCGGCGGGTGTACGGTGTCGTGGTCGTGGCGTGATTGGAGATCCTTACTGCCGACCGCGCCTGCCGCGGTGTGAGAGCTGTCGAAGCCTGCCCGCGTCGCCCGCGGCCCGCAGCGCCCTGCGGACTGTGAGCTGCCTAGGGCACGGGGTCGCCCGAGGCGAGCGGCTCTGTGCGGGCGGGCCACGCCGCCCATGGATCTGGGTTGCTCGCCTGGTCGCCGGACATGGTGATGACGACGCGACGGGGCACGAAGCGGTAGAAGGTGGATTCCAGTGCACCCCTACCTGGCGCACCAAATGTCAGATTTCGGGTTCCGGCGGACCCTTGAGGTTCGAACAGTGGGGTGCGCGCTGAGATTTCGCCTCCTACCTACCTGCACCCCTCCGCCTTGCTAAGATCTAAGCTATGGAAAGAACAAAACAAGAGACACAGGGTTTATACTGGTTCGGGCTACCGTTGTGGTGTAATACCCTACTCAAGTGTGTGGCGTGGTGGATTGCCTCTCGGGCTGATGATGATGAACAATACAAGGAAGAACAGCCTCGCGAGGGTCTGTTCTTGGCTGAGGCGATGAACTGCTGGGAGGAGTTCAGTCGCCCTTCTCTCTCTCTCTCTCGGATTTCGATCCCCCTCCTACTGTGGTGGCTAGTCCTACTTATAGGGGCCTGGTCCTCTTCCCAAATATCGAGCGGGAAGGGAGCCAACAATGGCGGGCTAATTTGAAGGGGGACAGCTAGTACCAGCTATCCTGACAAAAGTAGTCTTCGCCTGCACAAAGCTGTGGCGGTGACGCCGTCTTGGGCTCCACGATGACCTCCGTCTTGCAGTCCTCCTGGTCTTGGTCTTGTTGCACCGAAATGGCAACCTTTGCCTGATGCCTCGGTACTCCGCGGCTGCCCTTGCCCCCTTTGCACCGAAGAGGAAAGGAGGACACTGCGCGGGCTGGCACCCGCCTGGTGCCCTTGGTCGTCATGGCTTGCGTCACGGGCACCTCGGGAGGTACCCCGCCTTGATCTCTCCGCCTCCTCGCGAGCTAGCCTGATGAGGCCGTGCCTGAGGAAGCTCCGTGTCGTCTGCCCCGCGAGGCTTGGCCCCTCGCGAGGGTCTTGGGTCTGTGTTGGTGAAGATAGGCCGTGCTGGGCCCCCCTTTGAGCCACGCCGCAGGCCGCAGGCAGGCAAGTTTGGGGACCCCCGTTCCCAGAACACCAACACGTTGGCCGTCTGTTTGCACATTCAAGCCAGAGATACCCGAGAAGTACAATGGGAGGCTGAACTCGGCAGAGTTTTTGAGCATCTACACCATCAATGCTCAGGCTTCCGGTGGAAGAGATGAGAAGGTGTTTGCCAACTACTTACCTTTGTTTCTCATGTCCAATGTGAGGTCCTGGTTAATGCACCTACCGAAAAACTCCATTTCATCATGGGCTGACATGTGCCATGAGTTCATTGGCGCCTTCACCGGCGGTCGTCAAGAGCTAGGCAGGCCCAGCGACTTGCAGCTTCTCCAACAGAAAGGAGGCGAGGCCCTCCGGAAGTATTTGCAGAGATTCAGAAAGGTCCATAGGAACATCCCAAATATCCATCCGGCGCCGGTGATAGCCGCCTTCCATTCCAATGTGCGCAACCGCAGGATCCGTTCCAAGATGAACGTGCGGTTGCCCAAGACTATGAAGGAGCTTTACACATTGGTGGAGAAGTTTTCTCGGATGGAGGAGGAAAGGAAGCTGCGTAGAAAGGAGGATAGCATCAACGTCGATTGAGAGGATGACGACGAATCCATCGGTCAGAAGAAGAGAAAGAAGCGTGGTAAGAAACGCAAGGATAAGGTAGTGATGTCTGTTGAAGGATTGGGTGCGCCTAGTACCGGCAAGAAGGCTAAAGCCGAAGTCCCCGGCAAGGAAGCTGCCGTGTGCGCTGACTGTCGGGAGGCCGCGACTGACAAGAAGGTCGATAAGGGTGATGGGCCATACTACAAGATCCATGGAACCAAGGGCCATGACCTTCATGAGTGTTATTAGGTTGAGCAACTCGTCAAGAGGTAGAGATCAAAATATGAGAAGCGTGACAAGGAAAAGGGTCAGAATGTCACTAGCGGTAAGGGCCGAGGCGGTGAAGCAAATCGCCCCGGCAAACCCTTTCAGAACCAAGGAAAACCCGCCGCAAGTCGAAAGAAGGGAGCCTGTGATGATGGGAGTGATGGAGAGGATGAAGGGGAAACTAGTGAGCAGGAGTTTCAGAAGGCTACTAATGCTCTATGCATTGATGGGGGTGCATCTCTGCACTCCTCTCACTGCCAACTCAAACGGTGGGCACATGAGGTCAGTGTCATGGAACCAGCACCAGAGGCTCGGAAACCACTCAAATGGTCACGCACGCCCATCATGTTTGATGAAGAGGATCTTCCTGACCGTAACACTATGGTGGGATGTTTGCCATTGTTGGTTTCTCCAACAATTCGCAACCTCAAGCTAACAAAAATGTTGGTGGACAGCAGGGCCGGGTTGAATCTGATTTCCCCGGCACACATCAGCAAACTTCACATGGCTGCAACATCCCAAAACTCGAAATTTTGGAATGTTGTAATAAATAGATAGATTTGATTGATTGACTGAAAGTGAGTGAATTTGAAACTTTTTGAAAGTTAAATGAGAGGGAATAAAAGGACTTTCCCAAACTTTCATTTTGCATTTTGATCTCCATGAATTCAAATTCTTTTCATCGCAAAACCCTAGAGAGAAGATGATATGACTTCTTCCATTTAATTAAATGAAAAAGGGGTTTTGAAAAGATTTGAATTTCATCCAGAAATATTTTCAAATTCAGAAACTCTAAGGAACTCAATGATTTTCATGAGAGAAGATAAAATGACTTTTTCAAAACATATGAAATATGAGTTGGGAGTTTAAAAGGATCAAATTTATAATCCTTTTGAAATTATTTTCAATTTGGAGTTATTTGGGTTTTATTCAAACTATTTTTCTCTGAAAACAAAATATACGGAAAATTGGGTAACATGATTCCCTACAATAGAAAATTGGAGAAAAAATTAATTTGAAATCATTTTGGTATTTTTAAAATGATTTTTAGTGGGTTTTATTGTATCAGTAGCATTGTTTGATTTATTTGAGTTTTTGCACAGTTTATTTAAAGTTATAAAAATGTTCACATTGTAGAAAATTGTTTTCTAAATTTTTTGATATATTATATGCCTATATAATATTTTTTTGTTTATTTTGTTTTAGTTATTTTTGTTTGACTGGAAAATCTTTATTAAAAAAAGCTTTTCCCCCGTCGCCAACTGGGCCGGCCCAGCGCCCGAGCCAGGCCGCGGCCCAATGGCCCAGCCGCTCGTTGCCCGCTCGTCCCCGAGCTCTTGCTCGGGAGTCCGCCGCCCGTACGCCGCTAGTGCCGACGTGCCCGAGGCGGACACGCCTCCCCACGCCCCCTCGTGCACGCCAAGCCATCGCCTCGCCTCCTCTTATAAGGGCGTCGCCCCGGCCCCTCTCCCGTGCCAACTGCGCAACACTGCCGCCGCAAAAGCCGACACCGCCGCCCTGCTCGAGCCGCCGCTGCTTCGGCCGCCGCCGTCCCGCGCCTTGCCCGCCGAACCCCACACCCGCGCCACCACCGCCCGCCGCTGCTCCGCCGTCGCCGCCCAATCCCCTCCTGTCACCGCTCCCCGCGCCTCGCCCGGCCTCGCCGGAGAGCCACCGTCGCCGATCTGTCGGTCCGATCCGCCGCTGCGGGTTTTTTCGCGAACCGGTGAAAACCCGGAAAAAACTCGATCCCGTTTTCTTCGGTTTTTCCTGTTAGATCGTTTTTTGGTTACTCTTATTCAGAGAACGTTCGCTGTTTATCCCTTCGCAGCGAACAAATTCATTCGTTAGCGTTCGGTAACGAATGTTCGTTATTTAGTCTTTTCCTTTTTCTTTTACCGATCCGTGAATTCTTTTCTTACAATTTAGTCCCTGATCTTCAATCGATCGCTACTTCTTACTCGTTTGTCCAAATCCAACGAAACCAACACCCACTTCTTCGTTATGATCCCCTCCATCCAGTAAAACAACTTAACCATGTTTTTGAAAATATTAAAATTTGAATTCAAACTTCCTTTGATCATAACTTGAGTTTTATAACTCCGTTTTAGTTGATTCTTTTTGCTAATCGAAGGTCTTGACCTAAAACTTTATGATAAGGCCAAATACACATAGTTTTGGTACTGTTAGAAATTGTTTTATGTTGCAAGAGTTATTTGCTTGGTTTTGATGCTTTCCGAATTGTTCTTCATTCTTTTCGACCTTTTGAGTGATTGCTTATGTGTGGTTACTATTGCTTGCCTATGATAGATTGAACGGAGTGTGAAGAGTAGAACTATCAAGAGTTATGAGTGCGAATCATCTTCATCAACATTCAAGGCAAGTTCACACTTTGATCATATCCCTTTCATACCCAGTTTTTATTCATTAGTTTCACCCTCTAACATTGCATGGTTAGGAATTGATAACATGTGGGTATTGGGAAGTAGTTGATGAGGTAGGAACCTATTGCCCTGCATTCAAACCTTGGGAGTTACTACTACGTTATACTTATATTGCTCTGCTATGCTCGTAGACGTGGATTGGGTGAATGAATCCATGACAGATGTGCGATTGTTATTTAATGGTTCAACTAAGGTGGCAACTTTAATAGACATCTGGGTGGACTGAGGCACCTGGGGAACCCGGTGATTGCCTGTATTTTTGGAAATCCCGGGGTATCGTGCGATTTTCCTATGGACCGCCACCTAGGCTCAAAGGGATCAGAAGATTATTCATACTGGAAACTCCCGTGTGTAGCCACATGCCATTATGGGCTCTAGCATAGTTGATTAAGTCGTGTGAACTCTTACAGTGGTAGACTAGCAGATGTAGGGGATGTAGGTGTACCGGTCTACCCATCGTAAGGTGCTAACGCTTCTGAAAGATTGTGTCTCGGTCATCCGTTTCTCAAACACCTTGTAGTGTGAGAAATCTAACGGAGGAGATCGATTCTTGTGGGGAAAAGTGCAGAAACCTCCGCAGAGTGTACAAACTAATCATGGTTAGCCTTGTCCCCGGTTATGGACATTTTGAGTATCTAGTTCTTGGATTATCATGTTGATCTCATCACTCTAAATTAATCTTGTTGGGTTATTAATAACCTTTTTATTGGTATTGAGATGGGGTTTACCATTCTCAATGTTTTCAACCAACTTTGTAGTTAAATAAAATGTATTCCTTTGCAGTAGGGAAAAATTGGCTTTTCGCAAAAACATTATAACCATAGAGCTTTTTCAGCAGCCATATATGCGTGTAGTGATAGCTATTATTCATCATTATCCTATGGTGTGAATTTGCCAGTACAATCAATGTACTGACCCTTTGTGGCCGCTACGTCTCATGTTGCATGATTTTCTTACGACGAGTAAGTGATACGTTAGGGTTACGATTTCTACACTCAACTTTGTCGTTGGTGTTGATGGGAATCCATAACCTTGTTACTTCTGCTATTTTGGATTGAGGTAATAGTATTTACGTTACTTTATACATGTGATTTACCTCTGTTATAAATCCTCGAGTACTGTGTGTGTCAGCATACCGATCCAGGGATGACACTTAAGCACAGAGACTTGACCATCTGAGGTCGGGTCGCTACAATGGCGGAGGAGGAATTGAAGGCCACCGACATGTTTCATGGAGTTAATCCCGGTAGGAGAGTAATCCTAAGGGAAAGATCACGCCGCTGGTCACATTTGGGGAGATCTAAACTACCAGATTGAGAAGATTGTGTTTGATGTGGTCTACCGCCCCCCCCCCCTTGCGTACAACGGGATCCTTGGACGCCCAGCCTTGGCTAAATTTATGGCGGCATCCCACTATGCCTGCAACACCTTGAAGATGCCTATGCCAATAGGAGTCATTTCCATTCCATCAGATGAGAAGGACACAATCATTTGCGTGGACAAGATGTACCGGGACGCAGTCGTGGCAGACACAGCGGCAGTAGCGGTTCCCGCCAAGGAGGACAGAGGAAAGAAGAAGGATTGCAAGGACGTTGGCAAGGAATCCGGGAATCGTACTTCTTCGGGATACGCTGCGCCTGTTGATGACTTGCCAGAGAATTCCGACAGCAAAAGATCCATGGTCACTACCCCCCAAGTGAAGAAGGTCTCGGCAGGGCTAGCTGGCGTTGATGGTACTTTAACTATCAGCGCCACCCTCGATGACAAATAGGAGCATGCTTGTTGCCTTTCTATGGCCGAATTTTGATGTGTTTGCCTGGAAACCATCTGGTATCCCCGGTGTTCCCAGGGAGGTAATTGAGCACCACCTTGCTGTCTGTCCGCATGCCCGACCTGTCGAGTAGAGAGTCCGGAAGCAGGCCTTGTAGAGGCAGCAGTTTATAGCAGAGGAGATCAAGAAGCTTGAAGCAGCTTGTTTGGTCAGAGGAGTACTGCATCCAACGTGGTTAGCAAATGCAATGGTTGTTTGGAAGGCTAATGTCACAGCCTGATTTTTGGCCCTTTCTTTTTCTTTTGTTCCTCTGAGCTTTTTGCTTGAGTTTTCTTTTTTCCGTGACTGTGTGGTATGGAAACTAAAGAAGATGCCCTCTTCTTTCTTTCCAGAGTGGCTTGTCTTCCTCATATTCATTCCTAGACCTTGCCATTTTCATCCTAGCCAAACCCCAATATTCTTTTCTTTGGGAATATTCCTTTTCTATTAAACGAATAACCCAATATGCCCTAGGTTATGAAGCAACCTATACCTCTTTCACTACAAAAATTCCCAAATAATTCTCATAATTTCCTTGGCCTTGTTCCTCATCATGCTCAACTAATTCACTTCCTATTCTGTCCTAAATGGCAGATTATGAAGCAAGTGCCATTTATCTTTGCCCAATTGACCCCAAAATTTTTGGACACCATTTGTTGTCCATATAATTGCCCCATGCCAAAATTCAACTTACTTTGCCTAGTATATATTCCTGAGCAATTTTTCAAAGTTCCTGTCTAAGGGAATGCATTGTGACGGAAGTACTAGCTAGGCATATCCAAATGAGTTTAAATTTTTCAAGGTCCTTCTTATGATCAGATAATCACCCTCCACCAAATCTTAGTAACTCATCTATTTGAGCCCAGCTCCAAATCTTAGTTTCTGGTCAGATTTAAAGTTTGTGAAGCAACCATATTTTATCTTGCTTCACTTAAGCTGAAAATTTAGCAGGACATTCCCCTAACTATATAAACTCCCTCCACCAAAATTTGGCTCAATCCATTGCACCATTTACCCTCTGCAATTTTTCCAAGTTTTTGGTCAGAATGAAGCATTGTGAAGCAAGTGTTATTTTGGTATTTCCAAATGGCATCAAACTTTTACATAGGCTTCATATGATCATATAACCCACCTCCTCCAAATGGCAGCTCATGAAAATCATGAATGTGAGTGCACCTTCAAAATCCCCTCATCTGGCCAGTATGGCACTTTCTACAGCAACCCTCATCTAAACTCCTCCTCTTAGTATGATTATTGGTAATCAACATCACCTTAGTGTGTGATCATCTCCAGACAAACTATTTACTGAGTTACCAAGCTCGTGTCCCCACTGCACAGCACAAACACTTGGCTGCTAGTTTGCTTTGGGGCCATCTGCAAATCTCTTCTTTGCCCCTAGACCCAACTATTTCTTCATTTAGACTCAGGGCACTAAGTTCATTCTACTAGACATGGTCGGCCACGCTAAAGCGCGCCACTTGCACCAGTGCGCGTGGTGATCACGCTTGTGTCATGGCTAAACGCGTGCTCTGGCTTGTTCTGGCCACTGTGCTCGTCCACTCCCTTCTCGTCTCGACCTCAAACGTTGTGCAGGAGCTCGCCCGTGCTCGACTGCATCGCTGCTTCATCGTGGTTCACCTTAAATGCGCCGCTAGCTCCATGCATGTGTAATGCCCATCCACTATCCACCATTAGAGCACTGCTCGAGCTCGCAAGCGATGCTCTAGAGCCCTCCTCCGCGCCTATATAAGGACCCCCCTGGACCCCTCCGCACATCACCAGCCTCTCACCAAGCCTCCTCGACCACTAGAGTGCTCCGATCTCGTAGTTGTTCGCTGTCATCCTCCATGGCCGCCTCGGCCTTGGCTTGGTACTGACCAGCTCGAGCCTCCTCTGCTCCTCCTACCATGTCCACCGACTCCCCCTCACAACCGCAAGTCACCCCGCCCACTTTCCCCTCACCGGAGAGCCTCCTGGCCGTGTGCCCCACGCACGGCCGCCGCCTCCACCGTTCGGCCACTGGCCTGTCCGGCCGTCCTGAACTCTCCCACTCCCTCCCGATCACTTAACCACCTCCTCCACTCTCTGGAGAGCCTACTCGCACCCTCCACCTCGCCTCCCCGTCGCCGGAGTGCCCCTCCTCCAAGAAAACGGCCGCCAGAGCCCGCCTTTGTCCACCTCCGCCCCCGCGTCCTCCTCCCCTCCTTGGCGCCTGCTAGCCCTCTGGATGGGTGCGGAGTGACCTCACGCATCCGCCAGTGCCCTCGCCTCAGCCAACAGTGGCTGGAGCCGGCCGGGCCGCCGCCGGCCTCGCCCTGCCTCGCCTCTTCTGTTCTATCGAGGAACAGAACAAGATCAGGAAGAAGACGAACCCCTGGCCCCTTCCCCTGCCGCATGGGCACCGCATCGCCCCGACCCCACAAGTCAGCCACAGCGGGTGTTGACCCGGGCCTGGTGATGTGGCAAGTGGAAACGTATTTCCTTGATTACGTCTTCTTCCAACGAAAGCGTGGTCTTCCTCTCTTTTATCTAGAACACGTTTTCCCCTCTGGAAAGCGTATCCCACTCTACTGCAGCAGAAAGTACGTTTTCGCTTTCTTGAAACATATTTCAGCTTATGCGCTTTCAGTTTTTCCTTCTAGGGACCCGTTGGTGCTGAAAATATTCACAGCTAGGTCCCTGATCTTCTACACCTCATAACTCCGCAACCGTAACTCCGATTGAGGTGAAACCAATGCCCTCTTCTTCGTCTTGTTGAGATCTTTCTGTTGGCATCCTTTTCACTATGGTTTGACATACTAGAAATGACCATTTTTCCCTTGCCTCTAATCAGCCCCCTCCGAGAGAGAACCGTCCGGCGAATCATTCCGCGATGTTCCCGCACTTCTCCCCAGTGTATTCTTCACCCCAGGCAAGCCACAACCACCATTTGCATGATAGACATGCAGTAGCTTTGGTTTTCAACTTAAATCTTTAATAACTGTATGTTTGTTTCGCTACTACTGTCGTTATTTCAGTTATGCTTATTGATCGGTTATTACCGTCATGCTATGTTTTCTTGCAGTCTGTTATCATGTTCTACTTTCTAGTATTACTTTCATATTGGTCCTGCTTGATAGTAGTATATGTTGGGTTGATCATGTTCTTCGGTGCATGAATAACGTTGGTTACCGAGTATCGTTAATATGCATTGTTCCTTTGCTGCTAGATGGTTAAGTGTTTACTCGGTAATGTTATTGATGTGTTCTTGCATGGTATTTATTGTTGATGCTAGTGGTCATGGTATGCTATGAGTAGTGTTGTACTTGTGATATTCATGCTCATCATTATGCCATGCTCAGTTGGATATGATTCATTGTTGATATGGTTGTCACACCCCATGCTTATATCATGCTCATGCATTGTAATTACATCATGTTATTTTATCATGGCTCAACATATTGCATTCAAGTTTAACCGAATTAAATTGAACTTGAACAACTATTGCCCGAGTCATGGTGCAACCATATCGAACTGACCAGTGTAACCACGCTTGCCTTTATGGGAAGGTCCTAACTGGGTCTATTGTCATGTCTCTCGCTGGTGCCTCCAACGAGGGAAGGTTATGGGCGCGCGCTACCCTTATCAGGTCAGCGGACATAAGCCTTGTGTGCCCGTTGTTGTGATGGTACCTTGTCCCCATTTGGGACCGTTTATGTTTTGCCATGACGGTGGCCATTGGTGCCTTTGGTAGGCAGGGGGCCACCCATGACTTAGCCCAAAGGGGAGTTGGTCGGAGTGCCCGGGAGTGTGTCATGGCAGTAGGACGGTTTTGTCGGAATGCCGTTGGTCCACCCGAATGGGATTGCGAGGCCATGGGTTCCGTGTTGTTGGTATAGTGTACGAACCTCTACAAAGTGTATATTAAATCTATCAATAGCCGCGCCCACGGATAAGGGCACAGTTCATAGTTGGTCACACAATGGGTCAACAGTAATAATAATAATGTGCTTAATAACAACCCTGGTTCGATGATGAGATAAGTTGGTTATGTGATCCGTGAATGATCACCGTTTGGTTATGAGGTAACCCGTTGAGCCAAGAGTGGTTCCGTTTGTGATCCGTGAATAATCACCGTGGTATCGAGGATACCAAGTTGTTGGATATTCGTGATGTTGTGCGAGAATCATGGGTAAAGATCAAGCTCCTTCTGGTCATTTAATGATTACTACGGTATTGTTTATACCAAGCTTGAGTTGTTCCTGAGATGATCGTGTGATGTCCGAGGTTGGTAAGTGATGCATGTGATGGTTACGAGGTAACCCGACCAAAATAAATGGTGCATATAGTGTCATCATGTTGCATGCTAGTGTCGTCAGATTTATATGTTCATGCCATGCTCAAATTGTTCTAGCTGTATCATGTTCATGTGGTTCATGCCATGTTATTCTGATGACCTCATGATAATTGCCACTTAACCTGTAATTGCCATCCTGTTGTTTGTCTTGAATGCTTCTAGTTATTGTGAGCTTGCAAGTACATTCAATGTACTGACCTGGCGTGTCATGCTAGTTTGCAGGTCATGCTAGAATTGATTACTTGTTTTCCGTGGATCCCTTGTTTGCGAGCTAGGATAAGTGTTCCAGCCAGAATCCCTATGGAGTGGAGTTCATCACCGTCGTCGTTGTTCCGCTGCTAGAGTTATTCCGCTACTTCGTGTTGTTCTGCTGCTTGCATAGAGCAACCGTGGCGGGCGTAGTGTCGCCGTGCCGATGTAATCCCTTTGTACCATATAGATTGTAATAAAGAGCTCATTTTTATTTGCTAAGCAGTGCCATATTCTAGAATACTTCTCATTCCGGGCTGAAGTATGGGGCGTTCTGGTTTCTCTGATACGGGGTGCCACAGCTAACGGGAAATGGAGGTTGTGCATAGATTTCATAGATGTCAACAAGGCTTGACCGAAGGACACATTTCCCTTGCCGTGCATCGATCAGATTGTGGATCCCACTTCAGGTTGTGATTTGCTTTCCTTTGTGGACACATATTCTGGATATCATAAAGTCTTCATGTCCAAAGAAGACGAAGATAAGACATCGTTCATCACCCCATGTGGTACGCACTGTTTTATCTGCATGCGATTCGGATTAAAGAGTGTCGGGTCTACTTTGCGAGGGCAGTCCAGATTGGTTTCGAGTCACAGCTGCACAGAAGCATTGAAGCTTATCTGGATGATATTGTGGTCAATACCAAGGACAGAGCAACCATTATCCAAGATTTAGAGGAGACATTTGCCAATCTACGCAAGATCTACTTGAAGGTCAACCCAGACAAGTGTGTGTCTGGTGTTCCCTCCGGCAAGCTGCTTGGGTTCTTTGTGTCCCATCAGGGAATCAAAGCCAACCCCTACAATATTGAAGATATCAAGCAGATCCAAGCGCCAAGAATAGTCAAGGATGTAAGGTTTCTGATGGGGTGTGTTGCTATGCTAAGAATATTCATTTCCATGTCTGCCGAACGCGCCCTGCCATTCTTCAAAATCCCAAAGAAGGAAGGACCCATGAAGTGGACCCTAGAAGCAGATGCAACCTTACAAGAGTTGAAGACCTACTTGTCCTCTGTGCCCACCTTGGTTGCCAGCAAACCACAAGAACCGTTGGTGCTATACCTGGTGGCAACAAACCAAGTGGTCAGTGTAGCCTTGGTGGCATAGAGGGAAGTGGATGAGGCAGAGAGTGAGCAAGGACCGGTAGAGCCAGAGAAGGATTAGGACAGAAATAAGCACGGCGGCAAGAGCAACCCCAAGGACACGAAAAGGAAGAAAGTGGTGCAGCGCCCAGTGTACTTATTCAGTTCCTTACTACAAGGGGCTAGGTCAAGGTACTCTGGCATGCAAAAGTGGATAATGGTTCCCCCCTAGTTGTAGACAGCGGCAGGATGGCTTCGGTCTTGGTTTCTTCTTCGAGTAGCGAGCCTCAACTCAACCGGGCTACCACCGAAGCCCAGTCGACGACTGGGGGGGCGCCAGCCCCTAGCCCCCTACGGAAAGGGGGCGAGCCACTTCGGATCCCGTCGGCGACCCTCGCTGCGGAGGAGAGAATCGGCCGCACACTCAAGTTTGAGCACTAACGGAGTGTCGTCCGCCACGAGCTCTTTTGGGAGGCGATGGGCGTGATGAGCCGGCTTGGCGGAGAACTCGTGGATGTAGATGCGCGCCTCAAGACCGAGGGTCTTCGGCTGATGGGGGAGTGGCACAAACTGAAGGTGGCCATCAACCTCGGGCACCACCAACGCGAGCTTGATAATGTGAAGGCCGAGGTGTCTCTTGCGACCTCGCGTGAGGCATGCGCTCGAGCCTTGGAAGAAGCCCGGGAAGCTGATCGTCACCACGAGATCACAGAGAAACGAGCGCGGGAGCTCCAAACCTGGAGCGCCTCCTTGGAGGAGCAAGTGGAGGCACGCAAGGCCGCCCTAGCGTCGATGAAGGGGACGCCTGCCGAGGAGGTAGAGATCCTAAAGCGCGAGGAGGTGCTGGCGCTGGAAGCCAAGGAGCGCAGCCTTGAGCTTGAGCGGTTGGAGACGAGGGTGCGCCAAGTCGCCCAAGCGGAGGATGCTGTCGGTGCGCGCAAGGCCAGGGCCTAGGAGGAGGTCGATTGCCGGGTGGCCGAGGCTCGCGCGGATCTTGTGGGAAGGTACGACCTGAAGGTGAAGCTCGTGGAAGACGAAGCTGTGGATAAGACTACTACCCGCAAGTCAGGGTTGGCTGAGGCGGGACAATGTGAGATAGCCGCCGCAGCCGCCCTGATTTTAGTGCAAGCTGAGCTGGCTTCCGCCCATGACGAGCTGCTTTCTCTTCAGCAGCGGTTCGCCAGCGCCGAGTCCTTTGCGCAGGAGAGCAGGGAGGAAGCGCTCCGGCGGCAGACGCTGGAGCGCGTGCACGCCCCCATGCTCCAAAGCCTCAGGATCATAGCCAACGCGGCGCTGGGCACCATCTGCGATGAAGATGCCCCTCATCCCCACTCAAACGATTACGCCACTCACCTCCTTTTCTTCACCAATGTGGTGACACGCCTGGAGAATCGATCCGAGAGGGCTCGCAAGCTTGTTGAAGAGAGGAGCCGCGGCCTACTCAGGCGCACGTTCTCCCGCGTATTCAGCCACCTCTAGAACACCTACCCCAACTTCGATTTTCAAGCCGCCATTGCCCCTATGCCTGAGGCCATCCGGGTCAACCTGGCACGTTGTGTAGAAGACAATGTGGATGCTCTAGTCAGGGCCTTCACATCCGAGGATGACACGGTGGTGGTCGCGGCGGATGAAGGTGACATGGTCGACGATGGTGTGGGCGACACCGGCGATGGTGACGGTGATGCCGGTGATGGTGACGGTGATGCCGACGATGGTGACGGCGATGCCAGCGACGCGTCTGAGGGCGACCCGGCGGACGCGGTGAGCGATATGTCCGATTGAGCCCGTGGTTCCTTGTCATTGACCCTGCATGTGAAAGCTCGGGCATGGCCCTGAAAGTTGTAAGAGCATTTTGGGAGGGGAGCCCCTCATGTAAACAGATTACTGCCTCTATTCATTAGGCCAAGCTGGAGATGTGTTTTATGAGCCTGCGCCTCCCGCCGCGAGCTTACCGCTGCAGTTTACCATAGTCAGGGCCAGTTCCAAACCGGCTCATGAGGTCGTGAGCTTTTGAGGGGCCTGCCGATCCATCCTAGATGGCCTCGCGAGGAGCCAGCGCCAGCCATGGAAGGACGTGTGTGCAATGCGCGTGCGTCGCGCCCAACCCCTGCTCGTGAGGAGCTCGCGAGGGGGAAGGTAGCACGCGCGAACTCCAAATCAAGGCAAGGAACCAGATCGCAGGAAATCGCACGAACGATAAAAGACACACCCCATGCACACCAATGAAAATTCAAATTCAAACTTAAATCCAAAGCCAGAAAACATGGCTACAAAAAAGAGATTCGAAGCAAATGGCCGCGTTCAGCGCCTAGTCTAGTCTTCTTGTCTTCTCACCAGCGCGGGGCTAAGTGCTGACACTAGGACATGAGAGGGAGCCCCCGAGGCCCGAGGGCGGCACTCCTGAGACTCCGGGGCGTGTACAACCCCACTCATTATTACGTGAGAGTGTCATGAGCGGAGATCTTCACAGGCGCGAGCCTTACTTCATATCGCCGGATGAGGGTCCCGCCTTGCGCCACCCTCGACCACCATTGGGGTGTCCGGAAACCAGGACGAAGCCAAGGGGAAAAGGGGACACCATCGACACCCTCGGCGACCACGGGTCCTCTGCCGGGGGAAGCCTCACCAGCACCTCCCCGGCAGAGGGCCTACCTCCGGGGGATGCCCTGCTTCGCACGATACGGGGAGGGGCCTTGCTCCTGGCACCTTCCATACAGCCCCCAATGCGCTCCTCCTGGTGGAAGGGAGGCCGTCGAGCTGTGGCCACCGTCCGCCGCTGTGACCTGATCCTCCTGCGACCCATGGTTAGCGTAAGCTTGCTCCTGAGAGATTAGTGGTACCCCGTAGCTGTTGTCGTCGGCATGGTCGGTGAGGCTCCTGGAATGCCTTGGCTTCTAGCGCCTCCTCCTCCCAGCTTGGCTCGAGGAATGAGCTAGGGTCATCTTCCAGCATGTACTCCTGGTCCATCATGCGGGGCACGTAGGCCTCCGAGGCTGTCGCCCTGAAGACCTCACCGAAGTGCCCCACACTACACGTTGCCCGGCCTAGCGCGCCGCCCTGAGGTAGGGTGGCACTCTGCTGGGGCCGCGGGTGGCAACGCTCATGCCCGCGCTCATCAGAGGTGGCACGGGTGCGATTGGGCGTCCGGTGCTGCTGGTCGTGGCGGTGTCGACGAAACCTCCTGGCGTGCCCGGGGGCATGCGGGCACGGCGAGGCCCGCCATGTGATTCGGCAGCGGCCTGAGATGTAAGAAGGGAGCAGAAGGGTGGTGCTCCTGAGGCTGCGGCATCTAGTAGCTCGGGGACGCTCTCCAGCAACGCATCCCGGCCGCTCTGCATCAGCCGGCACTGCTGTAGTTCCCGAGCCACCGTGAGTGCGGCCCTCACGTTTGCTTGTTCCTGTCGGGTGTGCGGCGTCGTGGCCGCAGCGTAGCTTGAGGCCCTTGCGACCGTCCGCGCTTGTTGTGGAGTAAGGGTGGATGCCGTTTGACCGCGCCGCCCACGCCCCGCTGCGTTTGGCGGTGCGCGTGCCGCCTGGGGCGTAGGGTTGAGGTCTTCTTGGTTGGACGACGCCGCCCTGGCTGGCCAAGCTGCCCAGTGCTCGGCGTTGGTCCTCGGGTCACCGGACATCGGAACCGCGGAGCGTTGGTGGATCAACTAGCGGAAGAGAGGCTCTGACGCACCCCTACCTGGCGCGCCAAATGTCGGATTTCGGGTTCCGGCAAAACCCTTGAGGTTCAAACACTAGGGTGTGCACGAAGATCTCTCCCCGCTCTATCTCGCACACATCATGATCTCACGGCCTAGCTCAACGAACCCAAAGAACAAGAGACACAAGAGTTTATACTAGTTCGGGCCACCGTTGTGGTGTAATACCCTATTCCGGTGTGGTGTGGTGGATTGCCTCTTGGGTTGAGGATGAACAGTTACAAGGGGAGAACAGCCTCCTAGGGAGAGGTGCCCTTCTCCTCGGTGAGCTTGTGCCGTTGAGGATGATATGGATCCTGGATCCGTTGCCTCCTACTATAAAGGCTTGTACTATTTATAGTGGCCTCGGTCCTCTTCCCAAATACTGAGTGGGAAGGGATCCCACAACACCCAAATTCGAAGGGAGACAACTAGTACAAGTTATCCTGACTAAAGGTGGTCTTCGCCTGCCAAAGGCTCTGGTGGTGACGCCATCTTGGTCTCCACGGTGACCTCTGTCCTGCCATCCTGCTGGTCTTGTTCTTGTTGCATCAATATGGAAACCTTTGCCAGATGCCTCGGGACTCCTGTAGGATCGGAAGTATGTCTACAGGGGGGGGGGTGATTAGACTACTTGACCAAATAAAAACTTAACCTTTTCCCAATTTTAGTTCTTGGCAGTTTTTAGCTATCTTAGGACAAGTCAAGCAATCATTACACAATTTAAGCAAGCATGCAAAGAGTGTATTGGCAGCGGAAAGTAAAGCATGCAACTTGCAAGAATATAAAGGGAAGGGTTTGGAGAATTCAAACGCTATTGGAGACACGGATGTTTTTCCCGTGGTTCGGATAGGTGGTGCTATCCTACATCCACGTTGATGGAGACTTCAACCCATGAAGGGTAACGGTTGCGCGAGTCCATGGAGGGCTCCACCCACGAAGGGTCCACGAAGAAGCAACCTTGTCTATCCCACCATGGCCATCGCCCACGAAGGACTTGCCTCACTAGCGGTAGATCTTCACGAAGTAGGCGATCTCCTTGCCCTTACAAACTCCTTGGTTCAACTCCACAATCTTGTCGGAGGCTCCCAAGTGACACCTAGCCAATCTAGGAGACACCACTCTCCAAGAAGTAACAAATGGTGTGTTGATGATGAACTCCTTGCTCTTGTGCTTCAAATGATAGTCTCCCCAACACTCAACTCTCTCTCATAGGATTTGGATCTGGTGGAAAGAAGATTTGAGTGGAAAGCAACTTGGGGAAGGCTAGAGATCAAGATTCATATGGTTTGAATGGAATATCTTGGTCTCAACACATGAGTAGGTGGTTCTCTCTCAGAACATATGAGTTGGAATGGTGTATGTGTTCTGATGGCTCTCTCCACGAGTGAAGAGGAGGTGGAGGGGTATTTATAGCCTCCACACAAAATCTGACCGTTACACACAGTTTACCAATCTCGGTGGGACCAAATCAGAAAACTCGGTCGGACCAAAATAGTAAACCTAGTGACCATTAGGAATTTCCGTGGGACTGACATGCAACTTGGTAGGACCAATTCGGTTAGGGTTTGGGCATAACGTAATCTCGGTGAGACCGATTGCACAAACTCGGTGAGACCGAGTTTGGCAATAAGCTAACCAGAGAGTTGGTCGGGCAAACTCGGTGGGACCGACTCGCTCTTTCGGTGAGACCGAAAAGTTACAAGAAGGAAACATAGAGTTTACCTTGCATTCTCGGTGGGACCGATTCGCTCTTTCGGTGAGACCGAAAAGTTACGAAAGGGAAACAGAGAGTTTGCAAGCCCATCTCGGTGAGACCGAGATCCTTATCGGTAGGACCGAATTGCTAGGGTTTGGCAGTGGCGAATGACAAGTGAAACTCGGTGGCGCCGGAATGAAAGAATCGTATGACCGAGTTTGGCTTAGTGTTTAGGTCATTTGTGGCTATGGAGAAGTGGTTGAGGATTTTGGAGCATATCATTAAGCACATAAAGCAAGAGGCTCATTAAGCAACACCTCATCCCTCCTTGATAGTATTGGCTTTTCCTAAAGACTCAATGTGATCTTGGATCACTAAAATATAAAATGAAGAGTCTTGAACTTTTGAGCTTGAGCCAATTCTTTGTCCTTAGCATTTTGAGGGTTCCACTTTCACATCCATGCCATGCCAATCATTGAGCTTTCCTGAAATAATCATCTTGAAATAGCATTAGCTCAATGAGCTATATGTTGTTATGAATTACCAAAACCACCTAGGGATAGTTGCACTTTCAATCTCCCCCTTTTTGGTAATTGATGACAACATATAGATCAAAGCTTCGAAAAATGATAATAAGCATGAAATATATCGTCGCTTTGAGAAGTATGTGACAAATAAGAGCTCCCCCTAAATTTGTGCATATGTAAAATTTGCTTTGGACTGCAAATGCACACGGAGTTAGAATCATGGGTTACTCTTCCATCTCACATACATCTTGGTGGAGCGCTCAAAAATGATAAGATTGAAATACATGCACTCATCACCAAGAATAGTGAATGATCACAAACGATAGATAGAATGATAATATTTAAGCAAGCATTAAGCAAACATTAAGTGTAGCTTATGATCAAACACATGATCATCGATGTCACACAAACATAAGGACGTAGTATCTCACACACAAGCAAACAAAGTTCGAAAAACCACCAAATAAAACAAGTGAGAATAAAAGCAACACTCTCTCTCGAAGCCTATGATCTATACATTTTCTCCCCCTTTGGCAACAAGTTACCAAAAAGTTCCTAGAAAATGCATAGTTCTAAGTCGACGCTCAGGCTTGATCTTCAGGTGGTGGTGGAGTCCGGAGCACTCCAAGGACGAAGCCTTCGGTAGACGTGGTCGGAGTTGAGGCTGAAGTGGATGCTGGAGCTGGTGGAACTGAGGCTGTAGCTAGCGTAGATGTTGTAGCTCTAGTGTCAGCAACTGGCAGTGCAGACGACCTCGGACCTCGTGGCACCCTGGCAAAAGCATCAGTCGTGGTCCTGCCTCTCCTCTCATTCATGTCCTCGTGGAGCTGCTCCACGGTAGTCTGTATCTCTGTCACCTTGATGTCCAAGTCATAGAACCTCTGTTCCATGATCCTCTCTAGGCTTGCCTGGTTCTGAGTCAGGGTGGCAAGTCCTTGCTCAATCCGCAGGGTGGACGCAATCAGGTAACCAAGCTGCTCTTGTTTGGTTTTCAGGACGTAATCAGATGCCTCCGCTTGAGTAGGCATCCTGTCAGCTTTCTCCTTCTTCGCCTTCTCCTTCTGAGCTTGTGCATGGACGGATGGGCAGGTGTTCCTTATCCAAGAGGTATATGCCCGTGCCCATCTTGGAGTTGATGAGCTCCTGAATCTGTGGGGCATATCCACAGCTCCTCTTCTGGTCTGCTGTTGTCCTCTTGATTGTTTCCACTATGAGACTCATGACTTTGAATTTTTGAGGCACGTCAAAGACATGAAGGAAATTGATCGCGTGACCTCTGATCATCTTGTGATCTCCAGACTTGGGCAGAAGAGTGTGCCGAAGGATCCAGTTGATCGTAGGCAATCCTGACTGAAGATAGTGCACTGAGCCAAACTTGAATGTGTCAAGTGCTTCATTCGGAATCTCCTTGTACATGTTGGACATAGAGTTGTGGTCCATCTTCTTCTTGGCATAAATGTCCAAGTCATCATCCTGCTCCTCTGGGGCATTGATCAACTTCGTCCATTCCTCAACAGTGGATTGGTACCTTGTACCCTCTGACATCCAAGTGATCCTGCCATCCGGATAAAAGTGTGCTGTGGAGTAGAATTGCATGATTAGCTCCTTGTTCCACTTTGTGAGCTTCTGCCCAACAAAGTCTGCCACTCCACACGCACTAAAACTGTCATATACTCCAGGGTAGTGTTCCTCATTCTCCTTCATGTAGGTCTAGTCGACCCATCTCATGTAACACACAATTGGCTTCTTGTCAAGCAAAATAGTCTCATAGAAATCCTGCTGCTCCTTGGTATGAAACCTGTAGTCCACTGCAGTCCTTCTCCTAGAAGCATACGGATCTGCTTCTCTCCACTTCCTCAGCCCTGAATCTCTCCTGAGCTTCATATCCTCAGCCACAGGATGAGCATCGTTGTGGTCTGGGATCTTGGGCTTGAGCTTCCGAAGGACATTCTCTTCCTCTTCCTCTGCAGCTTCAGGCACTGGGGCCTTGTTCTTCTCAATGGCTGGGATGCTTCTGGTGTTTCTCTTTGTTGCACTCTTAGGCTTAGATGCGGCCTTGGGTGCTTCCTTGGGCTTGGATGCAGTTGTCCCTGACCTTATGGCATCTCCCATAAGTTTGGCTGCCTTGGGTGCTGGTGCAGCAACCTCTTCTTCTTCTTCCTCCTCATCTACCATGATGGAGGCCTCCCCAAGCACTCTGGCTACAGCCTTCTTCACTCTTTCTTTCCTCTTTTTGCCCTCAGCAGCAACGGGCTCAATGGGAGCAGGCTTCACAGTTGAAGCTCTAGCCTTTGACATGGGCTGCCTGCCTGCTGGCCTTTTGATTTTCAGGCCTGGCTTTGTGCCTTGAGCTGGCTCAACTCTCTTTGATGTGGCCTCTTCCTCTGCCACATAGTCTTCATCTTCAGAATCTGAGGTTCTTTTCTTCCTTTGTCTAGTGGCAGCTTTAGGCAGGTTGCTGGGTGTGCTCCTGCTGCCATCATCTGAGGAACTTGAGGGGCTAGTGCCCTCACTCAACTGCACTTGCTGCTCTGACAAATTCTGGCTGTCACTCTGGTCTGACATGATGCAAACTGACTGCTGACCCTGTGAATAGATTATAGATGAGATAGAGTGGATGAGCATCACAAA
This sequence comes from Triticum monococcum, assembly GCA_034509565.1. NCBI lineage: Eukaryota > Viridiplantae > Streptophyta > Magnoliopsida > Poales > Poaceae > Triticum > Triticum monococcum. Next base: position 366,479,458 of record CM067843.1, on the reverse strand, counting down.
ATGGAGAGATTTTTGCAAAAGAATTATTCAAAAACTTAGTTTTAGTTTCCCACTGATATCATCTCGGATCTACCGATTTTCAAACTCGGTGACACCGAAGCAGTGTTGGCACCAGAACTAGTGAACTCGGTCAGACCGAGTCATAGTTCGGTGGCACCGAGACTGCTAGGGTTTCATAGAGTTCCAAAATCGGTCACACCGATAAGTAATTCTCGGTCAGACCGACTTTTACTTGTGCAATGGCATAAGCCAAATCGGTGGGACCGAGTTTTTCAACTCGGTGGGTCCGAGATGGTTTCGGCGGAAACCTAACCCTAAAATTTTCGAATTAAACCTAATCTACGAGTTCATTAACTGGATAGGAGTTTATCAAACGTGGCAATAATCATGATGATCACAATGTGCTAGAAATCGGATTGAAGAATAGCACAAAGATCGAGTCCATACCCTAGTTCGGCGGAGACTCGCTATGGCGGCAACGACGGGGCAGAATTCCGTTGACGGTGGCGGAGACCAGCGACAGGAGGCTGCTTGCGGCGAGGAGGACAATCCGGAGACCCAGGAGGCAGAGCGAGCTATGCGCGGGTGAAGAGGTTTCGGAGAAATTTCGAAAATTCTGCCCGTCACTATATATAGCCCAACCCTATCGGTGTGACCGAGTGGAACAACTCGGTGGCACCGAGATGCAAAACAGTATACAGTTATTGCAACTCGGTGTGACCGAGTGGTTCAAATCGGTTGCACCGAGATCGAAAACCTAGATCAACTTAATGATCTCGGTAGGACCGAAAGTATGGTATTGGTCAGACCGAGAATCACAAAGAGGTTTTGGAAGTTTATGTCTATGACAAATCGGGGACTCCGAGCGCTCCTCACACAAAGTGGTTCGAATCTGACTTGATCAAGTTTTGTGATGCAGCATGAATAGAGTTTGAGACGAGAAAAGCATAGATAGCCAGAGGAGGTTCTTAGGCATTCTTGTCCATCCACTTGGCAAAAGAAGATAAAGCCAAACAATCAAAACAACAAGTGGATGTCCTCGAATAAGTAAAATATGCAACCAACATGCTCACACAATAAGATGGCAAATGAAATATGTGGCAAAGCATGCACAAACAATTCTAGCATCTATCAAGCAATTTTCGATGACTAGGTCATCTATATATGAGTATATTGACTTAAAGGTCAAGTGAGAACACTTGATCGTAGGTCATACTCATCGTTTAAGCTCAAGTGGGGTTACCACTTTTACATAAAGCATTGTTGTATTCACATCTTTAGAGTTGCTTTAGCTCAAGTCTTAGAGTAAAGCTCCCCCTAGATGTGATATCCCCCCTAAGAGGGATGAACTAACCTTGGGTTTTGTCGATGATGACTTCATGTAGATGTTGAAGATGTGGATGCTCAATGTTGATGTAGATCACTTGGAGCTATCCATTTGCGTGAATTGCACTTTCAATACCTACATGGGTTAGTCCCACAAGGAACAAACAAGGATATCCATAGACATAGAGTGATGCATACACAAGATGATGTCCATGAAAACATTAGGTTACCTTGTCCCTTGTCTTACCAACAAGAGGGTTTGTGACTCCTTGAACTAGTGCATGATGTGGAAGTTGATTGCACTTGTTCTTGCCAAAATGATGAGAGTGAAATATGTTGGCGGAGTCACCCTCAAGAACTCTCTAGTTCTTCTTCTTTTGGATCCACACCATCTTGATGGGAATCCTTGGAGTTGTAGTCATACTTGATGAAGTGGAACTTGACGTGGTCTTGGGAATCCACTTGACTAAGGTCTTAGGAGCTTCTTCAAATGCATCAATCTCCTCTTGAAGCTTGTCCTTGCCTTTTTGCTTGTAGTCTTGTGGTGGAAGATCATCTTGAGCTTGTGTCCCCTTGAAAGAAGTGTCATACTTCTCTTGTTGAGGAACAAACTTTGTCTTGGGGTATTGATCTTCTTCCCATTCAACTCCATTGGCATTGAACTTTTGTTCAAAACCAACACCTTGATCCTTCCGGTGCATTCCTTGCTTGCGCACAATTTCCTCGAATTGCTTACTCCCGGCAAGGCTCTTGTACACTCCTTTCTCTATGATCCCCTTCAATAAGCTATTTTCTTGCTCAAGTGTAACTTGGCTAAGAGAATCATTAGTGGAATCAAGAGAACTACTAGAAGCAACAATATTGGATTTGGCATGATCATTGTTACTACTAGAGGAAGAATCTTTCTTGTTCTTGTTACTAGACTTGACTTGAGGCATGTAAGTGGATAATAGTAAACGCTTGGCAATGTAAGAAGAACTTTTCTTGCGGAGATCATCATTGATTGCTTTTAAGAACTCATGCTCTTGCTCAAGATTGAGCTTTTCAAAGCATAATTTCTCATGAGCTCTTAAAAGTTCTCGATGATCTTCGAAGATAGTTTCATGAGCTAACTTAAGAGTGTTTAGTTCTTTAGTTAGAGCCTCAATCTTCTCCTTATCATTGTCATTCGTTTTAGCATGATTAATAGATGTTTCATCATAGTACTCATCACTAGAGTTGTCAACAAGCAAGTCATCATCACCTAACAAGTCATCTTCATCACTATTAAAATCAACATACTCGGGGTGTGTTACCTTAGGACCTTTGGCCATGAAGCATCTTCCAATTCCTTCATTTGGTGAGTCAAATATGTCGTAGGAGTTGGTCGACACAAGTTCTAGACCGGCAACACCTTCATCTTGAGTATCTTCGGAGTCGGAGTGATAACTTCTCTCGGAGTGGCTGTCGGAGTCGGAGTCAGATACCCATTCACCAACATGAGCTTGATGTCTTCGTTTTGTGTAGCTCCTTGATGAGTTTTCCTTCCTTTCCGAATCCTTGCTTCTCCGTGAGTATCTCCGTTCATAACGATCATCTCTACTCCTTCTCTCTCTTGGTGGTGATTCTTTGCTTCTTCTTTTTGGAGAATCTTCTCTTCTCTTGTAGGGAGCCGTACACTAATTGGAATAGTGTCCGGGTCTTCCACAACTGTAGCAGTTTCGCTCTCGACTAGAAGATCTTTTGTCATTGTATGACCTTGACTTGAAGCTTCTTTCTTTGCTTCTACTCTTGTAGAACTTGTTGAAGTTCTTCACCATTAAGCTCAATTCTTCATTGAAGGTTTGTTTCTCACTTGATGATGTGGGGACTTCACATGAGGCTTTGTAGGCACCACTTGATTTGTTGTGAAGTTCCTCTTTATCCTTGAGTGACATCTCATGAGCAACAATCCTTCCAATCACTTCCGTTGGCTTGAGATCTTTGTAATTGGGCATCATTTGAATCTATGTGCACACGGTATCATATTTCCCATCCAAGGCTCTTAGGATCTTCTTGATGATGAATCTATCGGTCATCTCTTCACTTCCTAAGCCGGCAATCTCATTTGTGATGAGAGCAAGCCTAGAGTACATTTCGGCGACACCTTCACCATCCTTCATCTTGAACTTGTCAAGTTGACTTTGGAGCACATCCAACTTGGATTCCTTGACGGAGTCGGTACCTTCGTGCATATCAATCAAAGTGTCCCAAATTTCCTTTGCATTCTCAAGGCGGATGATTTTGTTGAATTCTTCGGGGCACAATCCGTTGAAGAGAATATCACAAGCTTGAGCATTGTATTGCAACATCTTCAACTCATCCACGGTAGCTTCATGGGTTGGTTCCCTCCCATCGAAGAACTCACCTTGCAAGCCAACACAAACAATAGCCCATACGGCAGGGTTATGTCCAAGAATATGCATTTTCATTTTATGCTTCCAACTAGCAAAATTAGTACCATCAAAGTAAGGACCTCTACGGTGATAATTTCCCTTGCTAGACGCCATACTCTCCTAGGTTGTGAAACCAAGGCTATGACCACCAAAAGTTATGGAGATCAAGGCAAATGGAGACCAAAGCTCTGATACCACTTGTAGGATCAGAAGTATGTCTAGAGGGGGGTGATTAGACTACTTGACCAAATAAAAACTTAACCTTTTCCCAATTTTAGTTCTTGGCAGTTTCTAGCTACCTTAGGACAAGTCAAGCAATCATTACACAATTTAAGCAAGCATGCAAAGTGTGTATTGGCAGTGGAAAGTAAAGCATGCAACTTGCAAGAATATAAAGGGAAGGGTTTGGAGAATTCAAACACTATTGGAGACACGGATGTTTTTCCCGTGGTTCGGATAGGTGGTGCTATCCTACATCCACGTTGATGGAGACTTCAACCCACGAAGGGTAACGGTTGCGCGAGTCCACGGAGGGCTCCACCCACGAAGGGTCCATGAATAAGCAACCTTGTCTATCCCACCATGGCCATCGCCCACGAAGGACTTGCCTCACTAGCGGTAGATCTTCACGAAGTAGGCGATCTCCTTGCCCTTACAAACTCCTTGGTTCAACTCCACAATCTTGTCGGAGGCTCCCAAGTGACACCTAGCCAATCTAGGAGACACCACTCTCCAAGAAGTAACAAATGGTGTGTTGATGATGAACTCCTTGCTCTTGTGCTTCAAATGATAGTCTCCCTAACACTCAACTCTCTCTCATAGGATTTGGATCTGGTGGAAAGAAGATTTGAGTGGAAAGCAACTTGGGGAAGGCTAGAGATCAAGATTCATATGGTTTGAATGGAATATCTTGGTCTCAACACATGAGTAGGTGGTTCTCTCTTAGAACATATGAGTTGGAATGGTGTATGTGTTCTGATGGCTCTCTCCATGAGTGAAGAGGAGGTGGAGGGGTATTTATAGCCTCCACACAAAATCCAACTGTTACACACAGTTTACCAATCTCGGTGGGACCGAATCAGAAAACTCGGTCGGACCAAAATAGTAAACCTAGTGACCGTTAGGAATTTCGGTGGGACTGACATGCAACTCGGTAGGACCGATTCAGTTAGGGTTTGGGCATAATGTAATCTTGGTGAGACCGATTGCACAAACTCGGTGAGACCAAGTTTGGCAATAAGCTAACCAGAGAGTTGGTCAGGCAAACTCGGTGGGACCGACTCGCTCTTTCGGTGAGACCGAAAAGTTACAAGAAGGAAACATAGAGTTTACCTTGCATTCTCGGTGGGACCGATTCGCTCTTTCGGTGAGACCGAAAAGTTACGAAAGGGAAACAGAGAGTTTGCAAGCCCATCTCGGTGAGACCGAGATCCTTATCGGTAGGACCGAATTGCTAGGGTTTGGCAGTGGCAAATGACAAGTGAAACTCGGTGGCGCCGGAATGAAAGAATCGGTATGACCGAATTTGGCTTAGTGTTTAGGTCATTTGTGGCTATGGAGAAGTGGTTGAGGATTTTGGAGCATATCATTAAGCACATAAAGCAAGAGGCTCATTAAGCAACACTTCATCCCTCCTTGATAGTATTGGCTTTTCCTAAAGACTCAATGTGATCTTGGATCACTAAAATATAAAATGAAGAGTCTTGAACTTTTGAGCTTGAGCCAATTCTTTGTCCTTAGCATTTTGAGGGTTCCACTTTCACATCCATGCCATGCCAATCATTGAGCTTTCCTGAAATAATCATCTTGAAATAGCATTAGCTCAATGAGCTATATGTTGTTATGAATTACCAAAACCACCTAGGGATAGTTGCACTTTCAACTCCTCGCCTACACTTGCCTCTTTAGCACCAAAGAGGAAATGAGGGCACTGCGCACACTAGCGCCCTCCTGGTGCCCATCTGGCTCAAGTCGTCATGTCTTGCGTCACAAAAAACTCACGAGGTGTCCCTTGCCTTGATCTCTCCACCCCTCGTGAGCTAGCTTGGTGAAGCTGCTCCCAAGGGGGTCTTGTGTCGTCCGCCTCGTGAAGGTCTTGAGTGTTTGCTGGTGAAGATGGGCCATACAAGGCCGCTGGTGGAGCCATGCCGCGGGCCGCAGGCAGGCAAGTCTGGGGACCCCCATTCCCAGGACGCCGACAATATCGTCTCCCCCGCGACTGCTGGGGTTGGTGCAGCGGGAGGATCTTGGCACGCGCCGGATGGGGCGGTGTTGCTCCAGTGGCTGTGCTCGCCGTGGAGCCGGGTAAGCGGGATGCACGTCTGCACCGCCTGCTCCATTGTTGTGGATGTCTCCAGAGGGTCATAGGAGCTGACCGGCTCCAGCTTTCCTATTGTTCGCTCCCGCCATGCTAGGCATGATGATGCTATCTCCTGTGCTGGGATGCCCCCCGTGGATTCTGTCGGATTTCGCGTTCCTGCAAAACCCTTGAGGTTCGAACATTAGGGTACGCACAAAGATCTCTCCCCCTCTCTAGCTCGCACACTCAACGATCTCATGGCCTAGCTCGACGGACTCAAAGAACGAGAGACACAAGATTTATACTGGTTCGGGCCACCGTTGTGGTGCAATACCCGACTCCAGTGTGGTGTGGTGGATTGTCTCTTGGGCTGAGCATGAATAGTTACAAGGGAAGAACAACCTCCTGAGGAGTGGTGTTCTTGTGCTTGGTGAACTTGTTTGGTGGCCTTGGTGGAATGGATCTAGTCCAAGATGAGATTCTCCCCCCTATGGTGGTGGATAGTCCTATTTATAGAGGCCCTGGTCCTCTTCCCAAATATTAGGCGGGAAGGGATCCCACAACGGCCAAATTGGAAGGGAGACAACTAGTACAAGTTATCCTGACAAAAGTAGTCTTCGGCTGCCAAAGGCACTGGTGGTGACGCCGTCTTGGGCTCCACGGTGACCTCCGTCCTGCCGTCCTAGTGGTCTTGGTCTTGTTGCATCGATATGGGAACCTTTGCCTGATGCCTCGGGACTCCTCGTCTGCGCTTGCCCCTTTAGCACCAAAGAGGAAACGAGGACAATGCACGCGCTGGTGCCTGCGTGGCTCCAGGAGTCACGACCTGCGTCACAGAAACCTCGCGAGGTTCCCCTTGCCTTGATGTCTCCACCCCTCGCGAGCCAGCCTGGTGAGGCTGCCCCTGAGGAGGTCATGCATCATCCGCCTCGCGAGGCTTGGCCTATCGCGAGGGTCTTGAGTGTTTGTCAGTGAAGATGGGCCATATAGGCCACTGGTGGAGCCATGCTGCGGGCAGCAGGTAGGCAAGTCTGGGGACCCCCATTCCCAGAACGACGACAGTAGCCCCCGGGCCCAAGGCGCGCTCGGGCTTGGCTTCCAGGCGAAGCCAAAGGCAAAGTGCGGAGCGCCGTGGGCCCCCGTAGCCTGTGGCCGCGCTTGACGCGTGGCGACTGATTGGACGTGGGCGGCCTCGCTTCCCCATGCAGCCTTGATATCCGCTGGGCTAGGCGGTCGCGGCGCCTTACACAGTTATTTACCCGTTGCTGGAAACGCACTCCCCGACTCCTCTGCTTCCTCGAACCTCTGTTCCTTTCCCCTCAATCTCCTTGAGCTCTGCTCCCACTACAAAACAAGACATATCCGTGACATTTTGGGCTGAATGATTTTTTTGTCATACTTATGACACTTCTATGACGATAATTGTGACAAAACCCGGCATCATCATAGATGTGGTGGGGTCCTACTTCTATGACAAAAAATCATGACAGAAAATGGGCTTTTCGCCCTGGGCGGTCCGGAGACGCAACTGCATGACATTCTTTGGGCCGTCCATGATGGAAAAAACCGTGGTAGAAGCGAGGGCATGGAAAATATTAGGGAGTCCCCGGTTACGGTGGGTGGTCGGGGGCCGAGCGATGCGCGTTTCTCTCGTACGTACGCGCGTGTGTGCGAGGCATTGGCCTCTAACTGAACCTGAGCAAGGCGTTGGGCTCTAACTTGTAAAGCCCCGGACACACCCGCCGGTGGTCGTTACTCCTGGCAGGATCTAGACTGACCCCACAGATCAATACTAGTCTTTTCTGCACACTTTGTCCTCACTCGTGCGCACCCGGGAGCAACTTCCCGGTCGGTCACCCATCCTGACACTACTCCAAGCTGAGCATGCTTAACTTTGGAGTTCTATCCGTATGGGCTCCCGGAAAAGAAGGAATTCCTTATTGATATGAGTAGTCTACCATCCCTAATAAGCCAGGCTATCACATACACCCCCACTCAGAGGAACCGACGTCCTCGTCGGGCCACAGGAACGTTCCCTCTTGGCACAAACGTCTGTGCTTCCAGTCCGGTACATGTGCCATGCCGGGTGCCACGATGGGTCACAAACGTCATGAACAACATGACCACGCACCTGTCCGTAACCATCCGTGTAACCGCGAGGGTCGGCTCTGATACCAACTTGTAACGCCCCGAACACACCCGCCGGTGGTCGTTACTCCTGGCGGGATCTAGACTGGCCCCACAGATCAATACTAGTCTTTTCTGCGCACTTTGTCCTCACTCGTGCGCACCCGGGAGCAACTTCCCAGTCGGTCACCCATCCTGACACTACTCCAAGCTGAGCACGCTTAACTTTGGAGTTCTGTCCGAATGGGCTCCCGGAAAAGAAGGAATTCCTTATTGATATGAGTAGTCTACCATCCCTTATAAGCCAGGCTATCACATTACTGAACCCGAGCGATTGCACTGCAGGCTACGCGTTACTGAACCCGAGTGACCGATCGATGGCTGTTAACTGAACTCGATCGAGCGATTCCTTCGCTACTGCTGCTAACTGAAGCCGATCCATGATGCCTCTGGATGAACAATGAGCGTTGCAGGGGGGGTTAGATGAACAGTTCCCGATAGGGGTGGATGAACAGGACCCCGTGGTGTTGCCTCTGGATGAACAGTGCCCCGATCGATCGAGTCGGTTGGGGCTGGATGAACAGGACCCGGTGGACGACTGGATGAACAGGACCACCCCCTGGAGGGAAGGATGTATAGTAGATGGTGGAGGGCAGGATGAACGGTAGCCCGTGGAGGGGTGGTTGAACAGGAGCCCATGGAGAGGGCTGGTTGAATAGTAGCCGGTGGAGTAGCGCGCGATTGAGGCTGGATGAATAGGAGCCCGTGGATGAACAATCGCAGGTGGAGGCTGGAGGAGGTCGACGGTGGATGAACAGTAGCCCATGGAGGCTGGAGGGGGTCGACGGTGGGGATGAACAGTATCCCGTGGAGTCCCGTTTTGCGGTACGCCACACCCCTCCCAATTAACAGGACCCCCGTTTCGACCGTAGCGCTCCAACACAAGTCTGTTTCCTCCATTTTTTGGTACGCCACACCCCTCCCGGTCAACAGGACCCCCGTTTTGACCATAAGAGATACGTTTCCTCCGTTTTACGGTACGCCAGACCCCTCCCGATGAACAGGATCACGTTTCGAATGTGGCCGGTCAAACACAAGGCCGTTTCCACCGTTCTGTGGTACGCCATGCCTCGTTTCCATTGGTAGTTCCGTCCAAGCCCTCCCGATGAACACGACGACGCATTCCGTTCTGACCCAGCCGGTTGGCTCCCCATGAACACGACGACGACGCTGTTTCTCCATTCCGACCCAGCCATGTACACGAGTAGGCGTTCGAGACCCTACCCATTTGTACGTACGTGGCCGTATTTTCTTTCTTGCACACCGGCCGCTGTACGTACGTGTACATGCTACGTGCGCGCCTCTACTACGACATGTGCGCGCCTCTACATCGACCAGTATGTACGTACACGTTCGCGACCAGAATGACAACGCTATGTATGCTTCGACCAGGTGGGTCCCGACTATCAGGCACTTCCTTGCATGCGAAGATGTAGCTGGTGGGTCCCATTAGTCAGGGGGCGAATCATTTTTTTTCCCGGACGCACTTCCTTGTGTGTGAAGATGTAGCTGGTGGGTCCCAGCAGTCAGGGGGAAACCTTTTTTCACAAAATACGGTGGCCCGTCCGGTTGGTCCCCGCTGTCAGGTGGAGGAATAATTGTTTTGCACGTAATAAGGAGGCACTTCCTTGCTGCAGCAGTGGACCCAGCTGTCAGCCTCTCCACCTACAGTCCACGTCCGATGGAAGCCTTTGCTTGACCATGTTGACCATGCCACGTCGAGAGAACCAGGGCGGTGGACGATGGCGAGGCCTAGGAAGGGGACGATGCGGAGCCGTGGAAGACGCGGCAGTGGATGCCCACGCGTAGAGGAGTATGAGGGTTCACTGGTTCTCTACAGTGTGAGGCTACTGTCGCCGCAGAATAACAGGGGGTGTGGGTGAGTAGAGGGATGGCCTGGCCAGTGGTGGGAGTGGTAGGGGGTGGTGAGGCCTCCGCCGCATCACAGCTGGCCACGGGAGACAGGAGCACGAGGCATGACCGGCGCTGGTTTGGGTGGCTGGAGCAAGAAGACCAGAGGTTGAAGAAGCACTACGTCCGTTGGATGGACATCGTACGGTCAGTGGAGCTAGAATCGTGCATATTGACTAAGTTGACAAAGCCCTCCGTCCCCGTCAACTTAGTAGGCCCACAAGTCAACCTGCCACTATACTGGGTCCCAGCTAGCAGGGGGAGTATTCATTTTTTGTGAGTAATAAGGAGGCACTTCCTTGCGCGTGAAGATATAGCTGGTGGGTCCAAGCTAACAGTGGCGGTAACTTTTTTTCGCGAAATACAGAGGCACTTTCGGTGGGTCCCAGATGTCAGGTGGAGGAATCATTATTTTGCGCGTAATAAGGAGGCATTTCATTGCGTGCAGCCATGGACCCAACTATCAACCTCTCCACGTACAGTCCAATTCAGATGCATGACGGTCGTTGACCGTGTTGACCAGGCTGCGCCGAGAGCACCAGGGCGGTGGACGACGACGAGGCCTAGGAAGGGAACGACATAGAGGCAGGGAAGACTCGGCAGTTGTTTCCCACGTGGAGGGGAGTACGACTGTACGAGGGTTTACTGGTTTGTCTGCCGTCGCCGGAGAATAACAGCAGGTGTGGGTGAGTAGAGGGATGGCTAGGCCAACGATGGGAGTACGGTGGGGCGGTGAGGCCTGCGCGGCAGCACAGTTGGCCACGGGGAGGAGGGAGCAGGCAGTCCTGCCGGCGCTTGTTTGAGCGGCTGGAGCAGGAAGAGAAAATATTGAAGAAGCACGACGGCCGCTGGATGGAAATCCAACAGTCACTGCTTGTGCATCAAACTTTTTTTAGGAAAGCCTCAAATCTGTGGAAAACCGCATGCAACCCATCTGTCATTATTTCTAATAATTTACAGCCCATTTGCTAATTCTTAAGGGTTTTTTTGGAGCCGATATTCTTTTTTGTTAGCATTACAGCCCATATTATGGCCACGGTTAAAAAATTATACAAAATTTTGCGTATTTCGGTGCGGTCCGAACTATTTTTAATCCCAAAATTTTGAGTCACATTCAAATAAATGTATATCAATATAAAATCCAACAAATTGTCCATGCATAAAAATCAATGCAATTTAAAATGTCGAAATTAAAAAAAAGAAATTTGAAACTATTTGCCAGTTTGATGTGTTTTAAAAATGTACAACCCATTTCTCATTACTGATAGGCTGTTTTCTTTGCCAGCCGAATGAAGCTCTCCTCGTCTTGAAAGATTTGTAGCCCAACAGGCCTGACAAAGAGACTTACTTGGCAAATCACAAAAAAACTGGGTTGTGGCCATGGACCCAGCTGTTAGCCTCTCCACGTACAGTACTCTTCCGATGGAAGTTGCTCGTTGACCACATTGACCACGCCGCACCGAGGGCACCAAGGCAGTGGACGACGGTGAGGCCTAGGAAGGGGACGACGCGGAGCCGAGGAAGACGTGGCAGTGGATGCCCACGCGGAGAGGAGTACGAGGGTTCACTGGTACGGCTGCGGTGTGAGGTTGTCGTCGCCGTAGAATAACAGGGGGTGTGGGTCAGTGGAGGGATGGACTAGCCAGCGGTTGGAGTAGTATGGGGGCGGTGAGGCCTCCGCGGCAGCACAGCCGACCACAGGAGGATGGAGTAGGCGGCACGACCGGCATTGCTTTGGGCGGCTGGAGCAAGAAGACCAGAGGTTGAAGAAGCACCATGGCCGTTGGATGGACATCGTATGGTCACTGGAGCTAGAATCGTTCATATTGACTAAGTTGACAAAGCCCTCTGTCCCCGTCAACTTAGTAAGACCACAAGTCAGCCACCCACTATGGTGGGTCCCAGCTAGCAGGGGGTATTCATTTTTTGTACGTCATAAGGAGGCACTTCCTTGCATGCGAAGATATAGTTGGTGGGTCCGACCTGTTAGCGGGGGGAACATTTTTTCGCGAAATACAGAAGCCCATCCCGTGGGTCCTAGCTGTCAGGTGGAGGAATCATTATTTTGCGCGTAATAAGGAGGTATTTCCTTGCGTGCGGCCGTGGACCCAACTGTCAGCCTCTCCACATACAGTCCACTTCCGATGGATGTCGTTTATTAACCACATTGACCAGGCCGCGCCGAGAGCACCAGGGCGGTGGACGACGCGAGGCCTAGGAAGGGAACGACACGGAGGTAGGGAAGACTCAGTAGTTGTTTCCCACACGGAGGGGAGTACGACTGTACGAGGGTTTACTGGTTCGTCTGCCATCGCCGGAGAATAGCAGCAGGTGTGGGTGAGTAAAGGGGCGGCTAGGCCAGCGATGGGAGTACGGTGGGGTGGTGAGGCCTGCGTGGCAGCATAGCCGGCCACGGGAGGAGGGAGCAGGCAGTCCCGCCGACGCTTGTTTGAGCGGCTGGAGCAGGAAAAGCAGAGATTGAAGAAGCACGACAGCCGTTGGATGGACATCCAATAGTCACTGCTCTCCTGTGCATTATTTCTAATAATGTATAGCCCATTTGCTAATTCTTAGGAATTTTTTGGAGCCCATCTTCTTTTTGTTAGCATTACACGCCATATTGTGGCCACGGTTAAAAATTATATGAATTTTTTGCATATTTCGGTGCGGTCAACTATTTTTAATCCCGAAATATCGATTCACATTCAAACTATTTAAAAAAATAATGTATATAAATATAAAATCCAAATAATTGTCCACGCATAAAAATCAATGGAATTTAAAATCTTGTAATGAAAAAAAAATTGAAACTAATTCCCGGTTTGATGTGTTTTAAACATGTACAACCCATTTCTGGGCAAACCGAATGAAACTCTCCTCGTCTTGAAAGATTTGCAACCCAGCAGGGCTGATAAAGCAAGTAGGCCTCGTTTGGGTATTTCTTAAAAAAAGAACTGGGCTAGCCATTTTCAGCAAGAAAAAACACAACTGGGCTCATGATGTGGTAAACATAAATAAACCCAACTAGACGGGCCACAGCCCCCGCACAGCCTTGTTGTTACCCTGATCCGTTGCTAAAACTAGTATAAATAACAACTGCTTGTTCCTCAAAAAAATAACTGCGCGACCTGCTGGGTCCATGGTGTCAGCCGCACTTAGTGTAATTCTCTCGTTTATTGACTACGTTGACAATGGCGTGAGCCCCAGATGTCCAACCATTAGGAGGAACCATATTTTTGAGCTTGTAATATAGAGGCACTTACTTGCGTACTGCCATGATGCTGGTGGGTCCCTACTGTCATCCTCTCCACGTACAGTCATCTCCTTGTTCCTCTCGGTTGTTGACGATGTTGGCAACGCAAGAGGGCGGCGCACCGCGCACGGCAAGTGAGCCAAGGCCGCAAGGCGGAGGACGACGGCGAGGCCTCGGACGGAACGAACAGGAGCCGTGGAAGACGCGCCGGTCTAGTCGCAGGCGGAGGGGAGTACGAGGGTTGACTGGTTCGGGTGCGGGTGCGTGTTGGGGCTAACGTCGCCGGAGAATAACAGGACGTGTGGGGGAATAGAGCGAGGGACTGGCCAACGTTGGACGGTACGTACGGTAGGGCGGCGGAGGTGCAGCCAGCCATGGGAGGTGGGAGCAGGCGGAGCCGACGGGGTGGTTTGGTTTGGGTGGCTAGAGGAAGAAGAAGACAAGAGATAGAAGATACACGACAGAAGTTGGATGTCAATCCAACGGCTGGTAGGCAGAATCGTTTGTTGACTGGCTAGTAAGTCGACACAACCCTGGATAGGCTATTTCCTCGCGGGTCGCAAATGTCAGAATCCAAATCTGTCACGGTCATGCAGCCCTTCCGATCAAAATTTACAGCCCATTTGATGTGCTAGTTGGAAATAAGTGTGTGGGTGCTGGTGGGGGCTAATCACTTGGCTTCTGTGATGCACAGTGAGCTCAAGCAGCCGGCAAGAGTGATGTTATTTCCCTTGGTTGGGATTTGTTAGTTGTTACAATATTTCACTCTAAATTAAACGACTGGCAAGCCATTTTCCTTGCTTCAAAGAAAATATGACAGTCACAGCCGAGTTGAAAAGGGTAAGAACATCTAACTCCAGCTTACAAAGTGTACAAAAGCACAAGGGTTATTGTTCATCAGGTTAACAAAAAAACCCAGGTTGAAAAGGGAAACAACATCTAACTCCAGCACTGTTTTTGGCAGTCACAGTCAAATGGATCGGTCAGGTCCACAGAATGAACATCCTGGGTCGTAAAATTTACTGGATTATGACCACAATATGTTGTAAATAGAAGCCCGACACGTTCAGAAGCTCTTTTGCCCACCTGAAACTCCTTTTTTTGCTCTTCCACATACCCATCCGTCAAAACCATGCTGCTGGTAAACTTAAGCCCGATGGACAATAGTAGCCTCGCATTCAGCAGGAAGAATGTGACAAATCTAGTGTTTGCACGGTTGGCTACATATCGTTCTAGCGTTATTGTCTTCAACCGAATCTCATGAGAAGTGAGAAAATCCTGATGCTTACGAATCCACCGATTGGTTATAACTTTCTTACCCCGTCCTGTTGCCTAAATAGACATGAAGATTGAAAATAGTTAAGGTCTAAAAAAAGGAGTGTCGAAAGAGCAATAGCTGAACGATTAATTCTAGTACACTATATGCGGGCTTCCAATGTGCGTGAAATTATCACCTTATATACAACTTCTCCAGACATGGAAAGCATTGCATCAAGCCAATAATCTTGTTCAGATGAAAACTATTCATTTGGATATATAAGATCTTGACAGAATCCAGCATCATTGATAGGCCATCCATGGAGAAACTCTTCATTGAGCATAGAACATAATATTAGTACAAAATGTGTACTCCAAGATGACATATAACTTATGCGCAGAAATTTAAAATGCAGCTTATGGTTACAAGTGTAGATGATAATGTAAAGTACCTGAAGAACTATGGAGCCAACCACCATATTGAAATGAGCACAGAGATCATGTATTACACCCAAGGTCTCCAGTTTAGGCGCAGAGAGGACGGTTATTTGCAACGGTGAATAACTAGAATCAATGATCAACCTTTGAAGTGAAGGGGCATCTTGGATGATGAGCTGCATTCCGTGAAAACAAATTCCAATTCTTACAAGGTTAGGCGACTTTATTTGGAGACAACCGATTCTAACTGTGAAAACAAGCACCAAGCACTCCAGGGCATGGCAACTAGAGTGGATGATGCTGTGTAATGAGTCCTTTGATATACGAACACGCACAAGTGAAAGTTTCTTCAGAAATGGTAGTCGAAGGTTTAGTACCAGATTGTCTGGTAGGTCGCACGGCGCAAAGGTGGCGGTGTGGAGAGAGGAGGAAAACCACGAGATGGACATCGGTGCTGAGGGCACAGGTAGATGGCGTTCGGTATCTGGTTGGTGATTTCTAGGGGAATAGTAGAACTCAAGCAGTTGTAGTTCTGTGAATTCAGGGGATTTCAGTCAGGCGTCCACCATGCAGGGCATGGTATGCTTGCTCAGGTAGCATGACAGCATGCAGAGGCTTTGAACGGAGCCCTGGTGGGAGGATATGATGGCTCTAGGGATTTCAAAATCATTGAAGAGAGATAGCTGACGACAGTCGAGATTAAGAGGCACGGCGCGCCATAGAGGGCGCCACCGAAATGAGAGGACTTGGGTGCGGCAGCAATCCTTGGTGTGGAGAAGTGAGATGATCTCCCCAAGGACAGCGTCCGGGAGATCGCTAATACGGTCCACCCGAGATTCTACGGGTTCCTGGGATCCGGTGGGGGCGGGGTCGCCGCTTCTCCCCATGCTACCGGGTGCGGGATCTACAACAGGCTTCGCCGCTGGCGGGAGCCTCATCTTCTTGGCGCTAGGGTCAGCCGACTCCATTTTCCTCAAGGGCGTCACATCGCGCTCACGGATTTGAGTAGTGTAACGAATGACGAGCCTAGTTGTAGTGCGAGTGAAGAAGAAGGGGAGCTGGGGTTTTTCTGTAGTAGTGACGAAGAAGGGGAGCTGGGGTTTTCTGTAGGAGTGAGGTGAGGAATTTGGGGGTATGAGTGGAGCGAGCTGACATGAGGTGGGTGGGAGTGAGGATGAAGAAGAACACCAGGTTTTTTTGGGGGGCGGTGTGCTAGTTGTCGGTAGCGCCTCTCATTCAGTAAATATATGGACTTTTGAATTGATTTTACTATTTACTAGGGTGGATGGGCTGTTTTGTCTTGGGCCCAGAGAAACAATTACTACTAGTACAGTGGAGACACTCTACAGCTACCCAGAAAAACAATTACTACTAGTATAGTGGATACAATACCGCTTCAGGCTCCTCCTAGGTCATCGAAATGTCTCCCTCTACTGAATGCCGTTATACTTTTGTTCACCGACATGCGGGCCATGCAGCACGCGGGCCCAAATGCCATCCACCAAATTAGAAGGCAGTATGTAGGCGGAGAGTCACCCTGGTCATAGCGCGGCAATAACGAGCCGTCGTATCACAAAACCCCACCTCCCCGCAGTCTAAGTTTGATGGACAAAGCAACCATCATTTCACTCTTCGCTGAATCCCTTTCTCCCTCACCATCTTCAAGAAAGGCAACACTCGCATCTGCCACTGTTCTTCTCTCCCAACGAAGGGAAGGTAAGCGGATCCATGATGTTGGTATATTTTCGTTCAGAGAAAAAAAAAGAACTTTTGCAAAGCAGTAACCGATCCTCACTCTCTTTTTTGATTCATTGTCATTGCGATTGTGTTTTTATTTCAATGGTCTCCTAGTATTCGTCAGTTTCATGATGGACCAAGGAGAACCGGGAAAAGATCTACCGATATTGGAGCAGACACGGGAGGCTGGTCCCCATGAGACACAGAGCTCCAAGAAGATGGAGGCAGCCACCGAGCCGACCCCAAATACGCTCACGTCCACTACTGAGATGGTCAACGCCCCGTTTGAGGTTACAGCCCCGTGGCACTGTAGGAGCAGTTTTCCCCCTTCGAGGATGTGTCCCCCCCCCCCCCTCGCTGAGCTACCCAAGCTGATTTTCTTCTTTGCCGATCTTGATTGTGGTTTTTCATCTAAGTATGTGGTGATGAATAATGCAAAATTTCATTAGCTTCGATGCCATGCTATACATAGTGGTTTAAATAACTTGTGTTTCTTATACTTGAAAGTACTTCAGAATTTGTTTCTGTTTCAATTAGAGCCCTGATGCAGACAAGGATTGTGTGGTTGTACATGTCACTCGCTATGAGGTAGATGACCTGAATATATGCACTGGGAAAACAGAGTTTTTAGGCTGTTGGATCCTGGAAGCCATTTGCGCTTATACCAATGAAGAATTGTATTCCAGCCTCACTCTTGCTAGGCGTGTTGTCTAGGGTGTACTGAACCAGAAGAAGTTCAAAGCTACTCCTTCGTTTGTGAGGCACACTGTTCTTGTCAAGCTTACGTGGGCAGATGGCGTGGCATGCCTCCACAAACAAGTTTATGAGTGGCAAGGCCACAAGGTTTTCTTCATGAAGGTTCACAGGATTGAGCTGGTGCCGGACGTCCTCGATGATGTTCATGGCAAGGTCCATCTTGTGTCCAGCCCAAATAGATCGAGGCATGAAATACTTGCCCCAGCTAGTGTTTAATAGTAGTTTGGATTCTGCCTAATTATCCAAACATTGCCTGTTATCGAGCCCTCTGGGCTAGTACACTATTTCAATCCGTCTATCGGAACTGCTGCTACTTTTGTGTGCCCGTGAATCATCGTAATTGTTGCCGAAACAAATGCATCCTCACTAGTTTTATCATAAGAGCGGTGTGTGTTTTGATAAAATAGAGTACTCGTTTGAGAACTGTGCGCCGACGTATACATAAGTACTTGTAACACTGTTGGTGCTACCCCACTTGTAAGAAGTTGTGCAAAACACGGCACGTTGGCTCAGCTCGCTTCAACACTGGGCTATCGACCAGCTAACAATCAACAATCTGCTGCATATAACCAACCATGTATCTTGTTACAGTGGTTCATGCAGATAACTGAGGCCACAATGTAAATTCCAAATGTTCACACGCTAGTCCAGCGTTCATGTGGAACACTCACATTAAACTCGGCTTCATAAAAAACTTGAAAAGCATAAGTTAAGCAATTTTATACATCTCAATGACGCATAGAACATAACAAACATATACTAGTTCACTACAAAAGACAAAGTTGTGAGAAGGTTTACAAATCAGGAAAAAACAAGCAAGGCTTCTCTGAGCAAAGGGCCTCCTGACAGGCTTAAATTTCTTGGAGTTCACTCTAGTTTTTTCTTGTTGCTACCATCCAAGGTTAGGTTCTCCCATTCCAGAATACCCAATTATAATTGTGTTCTCAGCTAGAATGCTGAAGTGAACCATGTAGTGTACTGACCAGCTGAAATTCTTGTGCATTCCACTAAATTTAAGCACCGCTATTTGCATAAATAAGCAGACCACAATGCCTCTTGTCCGCGCACCTGTCCAAAAAACCGTCGTGCAGCCGTGCTAGCTAGTCCTCGGTCCATGGATGAACTGGTAGAAAGTGCATTCCGGACTAGGCTGCAGTTGTTTTCGCTCGTCCCTACACTGCAATCAGGAAGTAAAACGTACGAATCAACTTCTTTTATATTGCGTTGGTCACTCTACCTAGTAATTACCAATGTAGGAATACCTGGAAGACGGGTGGTTAGACGACGACAACGAGGGATAGCCATCTCATTTTGCGCAGTTCTACTAAAATTGAGGTGTGTGCTTTTGATTGCGCGGATAGAAACGATACGGAGACAGACATCCCAAAACGATATTGTCGGATTTCGGGTTCCGGCAGACCCTTAAGGTTCGAACACTGGGGTGCACACGGAAACCTCGCCTTCAACCCCTCCGTCTCGATGGGATCTAAACTACCAAAAGAACTGCACGAAAGACACAAGATTATACTGGTTCGGGCCACCATTGTGGTGTAATACCCTACTCCAGTGTGTGGTGGATGGATTGCCCTCTGGGGCTGGTGAGGATGAACAATACAAGGAAGAACAGCCTCACGAGGGTCTGTTCTTGGCTGGGGTGATGAACTGCTAGAGGAGCTCAATCACCTTTCTCTCTCTCTCTCTCTCTCTCTCTCTCTCTCTTCCAGATCCCAACTGACCAACCAAACCGAGCCGAACCCCCCCTCGCTATGTGGGTGGCTAGTCCTATTTATAGAGGCCCTGGTCCTCTTCCCAAATATTGAGCGAGAAGGGAGCCAACAATGGCGGGCTAATTTGAAGGGGGACAACGAGTACATCTATCCTGACAAAAGTAGTCTTCGCCTGCCAAAGGCTCTGGTGGTGACGCCGGGCTGGGCTCCATGGTGACCTCCGTCTCGTAGTCCTCCTGGTCTTGGTCTCGTTGCACCGAAGTGGCAACCTTTGCCTGATGCCTCGGTACTCCACGGATATGCTTGTCCCCTTTGCACCAAAGAGGAAAGAAGGACGCTGCGCGCGCTGGCACCCGCTTGGTGCCTCGAGTCGTCATGGCTTGCGTCATGGGCACCTCGCGAGGTACCCCGCCTTGAACTCTCCGCCTCCTCGCGAGCCAGCCTGAGGAGGCTGTGCCTGAGGATGCGCCGTGTCGTCCGCCTCGCGAGGCTTGGCCCCTCGCGAGGGTCTTGAGCCTCGTGTTGATGAAGATGGGCCGCACTGGGCCCCCACTTGAGCCACGCCGCAGGCCGCAGGCAGGCAAGTCTGGGGACCCCCGTTCCCAGAACGCCGACAGTAGCCCCCGGGCCCAAGGCGCACATGGACTTTGCCGTGCGGAGAGGCGAAAGGGCAAGGGCGAAGCGCCGCGGGCCCTAACAGCCTGCGGCCTTGGACGTCGCGTGGCGGTTGATTGGACGTGGCGTCTCCACTTCCCCACGACGCCTTGGTGATCGTGCGAGTCAGACAAGTCCCTTGATCTCATTTTTGTACTTCTTGATCTCCCGCATGTGCGTAGATAGCTTTCGACCCCTGCCGGGGGAGTGGGGCGACCGACCCAGGCCCTGTGTGCGCGTCGCGGTACCCGAGGGGCACGGACTAGGAGGGGTGCTCCTGTAATGCGCCAGGGCCGTGAAACCCTCCTGTGGCTAGGGCAGGAACCCTCACGAGGGCGTCCGAGCGCCATCCCTCGCGAGGTTGTTCACGAGAGAAACCAAAGCGAGGGGCAAAAATCGACGAATCACAAATCAGCAACGGCGATAACTTCAATAAGACTCCAAATGCAAACAAACACGTCAACTGCGGAAAGCAAATGAAAAAGCCGCGTCCGGCACCTAATCTAGTCTTCGACGTCTTCTCACTAGCGCGGAGCTAAGTGCTGCCACTGGCTGTGGGAGGGAGCCCCAGGGCCTGAGGCCGGCGCTCCTGAGACTCCGGGGCGTGTATAGCCCCACTCATTATTATGTGAGAGTGTCACGGGGCGGCGAGCTTCACAGGCATTGGCTTTGCTTCATAGGCTCCGGGCCTTTCCAAAGGAGATGATCTTCACGGGCACTCGCCTTGCTTCACAGGCTCCAGGCCTTTCCAAAAGAGATGATCTTCACAGGCACTCGCCTTGCTTCACAGGCTCCGGGCCTTTCCAAAAGAGATGATCTTCACAAGCACTCGCCTTGCTTCACAGGCTCCGGGCCTTTTCTAGGGGTAGAACCTCCGGAGGTGCTGGATGTTCCACGCGTTCTGGACCGGCACTCCCTCCTGAGTATCCAAGCACGCGGAGCCGGGCCTGGAAACATGAACAACCATGAACGGGCTCTCCCACATGGGAGAGAGCTTGTGCAATCCCTCCCTGGAGAGGACCCGCCTGAGCACGAGGTCTCCTACCTCGAGGGTCCTGGGGCGGATGTTGCGGCAGTGGTATCGCCGCAGCGCTTGCTGATACCTCGCCGCCCGCAGTGTGGCCTCTCGGCGACGTTCCTCTCCCAACACGAGGTCCGTCCCTCGCATGGCGCCCTGCTGCGCCTCGTCGAACGCCAGGACCCGCGCGGAGCGTCGTCTGACCTCGTGAGGGAGGACTGCCTCCGCTCCATAGACCAGGAAGAATGGGGTCTCTCCAGTCGGCTTGGTCGTGGTGGTGCGGATGGACCACAGCACGGATTGAAGCTCGTCGTACCAACCTCGGCCGCAGGCCTCTAGCTTCTTCTTGAACGTCCTGGTCTTGAGGCCTCTCAGGACCTCTGCGTTGTCTCGCTCGGCCTGGCCATTGCTTCGAGGGTGCGCCACTGAAGCGTAGCATATCTGCGTTCCAAGGTTAGCACAGTATGTTTTGAAGAGGTTACTGGTGAACTGCGAACCGTTGTCTGTGATGATGCGGTTCGGCACCCCGAACCGGCTCACGATGCCCCTGATGAACTTGACCGCAGAGCCCGCGGGGATGCTGCAGACGGGCACCATGCAGCTAAGCGTGATAGGCAATGCATAGTTGGAAATAAACGCTAGGGGGATACACGCCGCTGGGTCTGGCCCGAATGGCTTGGGGATGATGCAGCCCGAGGGGCGCCCCAACAAGGCAAACTAACGACGGAAAGGTAAATGCAGATACATGCCGCGGGGACAGACCCACGCGGCCTGGGAGTGATGCAACCCTGGGAGGGTGCTCCCAGCTGAGAACGGAACTTGAAAGATGTCACCTGAGGATGTTGTCGGCGTAGTGGCATTGGTGCAGCAGACTTGACGGGCTGCAGAAGCCGATCCTCACAAGCCCCCAGGCCCCGGGGCCTCGGGAGGCTCCGGAGGTGCTGGTGGCTCCTCGCGAGCTGCCTCCATCTCCGCCAAGGCCGCGGAACGCCTGTCTTCCTGAGCCTCCACGATGCCCCTCATGAGGCGCTGGTACGCCGCAGCCATGCTCGGCAGGTCATAAGGCATGCGAACATAGCTGTGGGGTGGACCTCCGCAGCGCCCCACTTGCGAGGGCCAGAGGCGCTCCGTAGTGGCGATCTGATTGAGCCCTGGTACATCGACGCAGACGCGCAGCCCACCATCCTTGCCTGGATGTGGGGCCACGGCTGCCAAGCGGCGGCAACCTCTCATGATCCTTGTCTCCTGTAGCTCTTGAATGGCCTCGTCAACGAAGTCTTGCTGGTTTGATCTTCCTCGCCTGGCTCCCTCTCGAGGGAAACGTGCTGCGAAGCACGCCTCCACATGGTGCCCAAGTGCCTCCCTCGTGACCCTGGCTAGGTCGGTGGCCCTCCAGGTGAGAGCCCCCGAGCCCTGCCTGAGGAGGGCACCGGGCGCGCTTTCCTATGTGATGGAAGGAGGGTCCCCCTGGGCAGACACGGGCCCTGAGGGGCTTGTCTCCTGAGGGGCCGAGCCTGACGACGTCTTCCCCTTCTTGGGGGTGGTCTCGGGAAGCCTCCCACTTCTGCGATCTGGGTCCTCTAGCGACGCGGCCTGATAGGCTCTCTCCAGGGAACACACTACATCCTTCTCTTCACAGGGCACCGTGATGACGCCGCCACTTCCTGGCATCTTGAGGACGTTTTAGCCGTGGTGAGTCGCAGCCATAAACTTGGCCGGCACTGGGTACCCGAGGATGGCATTGTACGGCAGGCGGATGTGGGCGACGTCGAAGTCGATGAGCTCGGTGCGGTAGTTTCTGTGAGCCCCGAAGGTGACAGGGAGGCGGACCTGCTCGATCGGGACTGTGGAACCATCGGTGATCCCGGAGAAAGGCCTGGTTGGCTGAAGCTGGTCGTAGGGCACTTGGAGGTTGTTGAATGTTTCCACGGACAGGACGTTGAGCCCTGCCCCGCCATCGATGAGGGTCTTGGTGACCAGCACGTTGCTGATGACTGGGGAGCAGAGCATCAAGAGGACTCCTGCCGTGGCCGCGCACTTGAGCTGGTCTGCCGAGCTGAACGTGATGGGGCACGCCGACCACCTGAGGGGGCGCGTTGCTTCGAGCTTGGGGAGAACTGCATTCACTTTGCGGGCAAACTACTTGAAGATACGTTGGGAGGCTGGGGCTTGAGCTCCGCCTAGGATGGAGGCGATCGCGCGCGGCTGCTGGAAGCCCACAGCCCCCTCGTCTTGATGGCGGTCTTCGTTCCTTCTTGGTGGAGTCGGCAGCAGAGGCAGGCCTGCATTGCCATGAGGGCGATCCTCGCGAGGTTGATCCCTCCAGTCTCCCTCGCGAGGCAGGTCCCGCCAGCGGTCCTCGCGAGGCTGGTCGCGCCACCCCGGGCGCGGGCTGCGATCTTCCCAGCGTCCTGGGTTTCTTCCTCCTCCCCGACCATAGCCCCGGTCAGCACGGTCAGGGCGACAGCCAATCCTTCCTTCTCGCACGACGCGGAGCTCTTGACATTCGTTGGTTTTGTGGGTGTGGAGGTCATGGTACACACAGTACCGGCTGCCTCTGGAGGGTTCAGGCAGATCCTTGCCCCGCTTGGTGTCTGGTTCGGCCGCGAGTACGGCAGCCCCCTTGCGCTTCGCGTCCTTGGCTTTGGGCTTCTTCTCTTCCGGGTCCGTGGCAGGCAGCTCGAGGAGGGAGAGACGTCCCTCCTCAGCCCTGGCGCACTTGTTCGCCAAGTTGAACAGCTCTAGGGAGGTGCAGAGGTCTTCGTGCATCGCCAGCTCCTCCTTCATCTTGACATCACGCACACCGTCAGAGAAGGCGGAGATGATGGCCTCCTCGGACACCTTGGGGATCTTGAGGCGCGCGCTATTGAAGCGCTGGATGTACTTTTGCAGGGTCTCTCCGGGTTGTTGCTTGATGCGGCGCATGTCACTCATGGCGGGCGGCCGGTCGCGAGTACCTTGGAAGTTGGCGATGAAGCGGGCGCGCATCTGGTCCCAGGAGGAGATCGTGCCTGGAGCCAGATTCAGGAGCCAGGTTCGAGCTCCTTCCTTGAGCGCCATGGGGAACCAGTTCGCCATGACCTTTTCATCCCCGCCGGCAGCCTCGATGCCCAGCTCATAGAGCTGGAGGAACTCTGCGGGATCGGTTGTGCTGTCGTAGCGAGGAGGCAGGTCGGGCTTGAACTTGCCGGGCCACGCGACGCTGTGCAGCTCAGTGGTGTAGGCATGGCAGCCCGCGGTGGCCATGAAAGGCCTCGGTTGGTGGAGAGCTTGGTCTTGAGGGTCCCCACGCGCTGCAGCTAGGAGCAGGGCGGGGTCTTGGCGCGCCGGAGCTGGAGCAGGGTCGCGGCGTGCCGGAGCAGGGAGCGCCCTGGCAGCCCCTTGCGGGCGAGGAACTTCTTGGCAGCTTCGCTCTTGCTGCGCTGGCGCCTGACGGAGCGGGTTCCGCCCAGGGACCAAGCGCTTTGGAGCCATGGCATCTTCTTGGAGGGGAGGCGGCTAGTGCGCCTCTGGAGCTTCGTTGCCCGCGCGGGGCGGAGTGCGGCGCAACGGGGCGGACGGCGCAGGAGAGCCCCCTGCAGCGCGGACGAGCTCGGCGACGCGGTCGAGCCACTCCTCGTAGACGTCATCGACGGGGCGGTAGCGCAGGAGCTCGTTTGCCGCGAGGAGCGTAGCCCAAGCCTCCAAGGGTGCGCGGAGCGCGCGGGACGAAGAACCGGCTGGAGCGAGTGATGGAGTGGCGGTGCGGCCGTCTTGCCGCACAGACGGGTGCTGAGACGATGCCTGCTGCTCGCCCCCCGCCGGGCTGGTGGCGGCGTTGACGGTCGGTGACGGGGAACGACGAGGACGCCCACCGACGGGGGCCGTCTGGGCGACGCGAGAAGCGATGGCGGCCCGGTGCTCGGCGCGGGCCCGACGAGCGTCGGACATGGATGCGACGGTCGGAGGAGAAGGGAGTGGTGGAAGACAGATTCCGGTGCACCCCTACCTGGCGCGCCCAATGTCGGATTTTGGGTTCCGGCAGACCCTTAAGGTTCGAACTCTGGGGTGCGCACGGAAACCTCGCCTTCAACCCCTCCGTCTCGATGGGATCTAAACTACCAAAAGAACTGCACGAAAGACACAAGATTTATACTGGTTCGGGCCACCATTGTGGTATAATACCCTACTCTAGTGTGTGGTGGATGGATTGCCCCCTGGGGCTAGTGAGGATGAACAATACAAGGAAGAACAGCTTCGCGAGGGTCTGTTCTTGGCTGGGGTGATGAACTGCTAGAGGAGCTCAATCGCCTTTCTCTCTCTCTCTCTCTCTCTCTCTCTCTCTCTCTCTCTCTCTCTCTTCCAGATCCCAACTGACCAACCGAACCGAGCCGAACCCCCCTCGCTATGTGGGTGGCTAGTCCTATTTATAGAGGCCCTAGTCCTCTTCCCAAATATTGAGCGGGAAGGGAGCCAACAATGGCGGGCTAATTTGAAGGGGGACAGCGAGTACATCTATCCTAACAAAAGCAGTCTCCGCCTGCCAAAGGCTTTGGTGGTGACGCCGGGCTGGGCTCCATGGTGACCTCCGTCTCGTAGTCCTCCTGGTCTTGGTCTCGTTGCACCGAAGTGGCAACCTTTGCCTGATGCCTTGGTACTCCACGGATATGCTTGTCTCCTTTGCACCAAAGAGGAAAGAAGGATGTTGCGCCCGCGCTGGCACCCGCCTGGTGCCTCGAGTCGTCATGGCTTGCGTCATGGGCACCTCGCGAGGTACCCCGCCTTGAACTCTCCGCCTCCTCGCGAGCCAGCCTGAGGAGGCTGTGCCTGAGGATGCGCCGTGTCGTTCGCCTCACGAAGCTTGGCCCCTCGCGAGGGTCTTGAGCCTTGTGTTGATGAAGATGGGCCGCACTGGGCCCCCACTTGAGCCACGCCGCAGGCCGCAGGCAGGCAAGTCTGGGGACCCCCGTTCCCAGAACACCGACAGATATGGAGACAGACATCCCTGTTTGCGCAAATACGAAATACAGTTATTTAAACAGTGACAGATATTGGCAGTGGCGTATGATTAACAACATCATCTATTGTGTTATAATTGGCACTAGATTGACAGTATGAAAGTGTCCTTACATAAGTAGTGTCACATCACATCAATACTGCCACTAGATTAACATGCAGAACAATAGCATTAGTATTACTGTCATGAGAGTAGCACATGGTCAGATAATGTGAAATCAAATTTGTGCAGTTCCACTGGGATGAAGCAATGTTAGCGGTGTGAGGTTGAAGTGGTGAGGCAGATGTGGTTGCCGAGAACGACAAACACTCAGGCAGCATGTCTGCATTTGTCCCATTTTTTATCTCCTCGGCGACATTTTCCTATGTGAGCACATGAAATCTAGACCTGCTCATTCTCATTTGCGTTGTCCCCCAACACCCGTCACTTTCTTTCCTTTTTCAACCAAGAGATAGGTCCACTTCCCCCATCCTTCGCCATCCACCATGCTTTCTTCTTCTTTTCAACCAAGAGACCGGTTGGGTAGCCAATATCTACTACTTTCCCCCATTTCCTCTCAGAACCAAGTCCTAGATTCATGCTACAGCTTTCCCACTTTCTTCCCTGTTTGAACCAACTCTTAGAGTCGACTGTATGAACTAGCTTTACCTCTAATAATAGTAAAAGTCTAGGTGGCTTTGGAACAGCGGACGGAAGTAGAAAAAGATCCACATGAAGCCAAGTGGGGAGCTGGGGCAGTAGAGCAAGGCAGGTTTCGAAGGAATATATACCTAAGGGTCATCGGCATGTGGCAAAGACGGTGTTGGGAGGCCGCATCTTGGCCACAATAACGCAGGGAGGAAGAAGGGGTCAGAGGCCCTCCGGAGCCGGCGCTCTCTCGGAGAGAACAACATGGCCGCTGATCGGGACGCGTGGGCAGCCGTTGGTCTCCTCCCTCGCCACCGACGACAGTGTGAACGATGCACCTACACCCCTGCCCCGGTCGAGGTTGTCCGACCGGATTTGTGACCAGCCGTGAGCTGAGAGAGAGTGTGGCCACCTATGTCTTGCTTAGATCTGGAGAGCATGAGAGAGTGAACGAGAGGAACCCTAGTAAAGCAAGCGCTAAGGCTCCTTCTTATATATATAGTGGGGTGATTTTATTGTACCGGCTTCAAAAAAATGCGCTCCTACGTGTACCCGCGAGTGGGTGTGAGAGAACTAGTGCGTGCGTGCACCGCTTCTCTTCGTGAGAGTACAATATACTATGCCCAAAGAACGTTCGCGACAAGAGTAATAGTATAAGTGTGTGATGTGTGAGCTAAAATGAAATGTGCGCGACGCCTTTTGTTTTTCAGAAATTCTGAGGGTAGGGTATGAAGAGCACATATGTATGTGACGTCTACCTGCAGATAGACGGTGGGTGGGAGAGTACTCGGGAGGGTGCATGTGCGTGAGAGAGCGGGGGCATGTATCAATGCAATGCATGTGTCCGTAAATCATTATCCGACAGACGTTCGCCACAAGCCTTTTCCTGATGAACGCCGTAAGAATCGTTAGATCGGCATCCGACAGTGTCAGTTTTGCCATGTCATTTAACAGAACAGCCACTACTCCCACACACAAATCTTCCACGTGATTGTTAGAAACTACCGTATGCTCCCTCCGTTCCAAAATGCAGTGCATATAGCTTTATTGAAAATTCGAACCTCGCAAACTTTTACCGAGTTTTCATGTACCAAACTGCACATGTGGAATACCCTGTATATATCATTTCATTCATCTTCGAGAGTTAACTATAAATATGGGGGAGGAGTCTACAAAGAAAGACCATCGTATCACCTATAGCAATTTCAACCCTCCTTTGGTGTGGAGGAATATCATAGGAACTCTATATAATATGATTTTTATAGGAGTTTTTCCTTTAGAGCCAATTGGTTCATAGGAATAGATTCATATACTCCACATTTCAAAGGAAATAAACATGATATCATTTCTATAGCTTTAGAGCCACTTGGTTCATATGAATGGATTCCTATACTCCCATAATTTCAAAGGAAAATAAACATTACGTATATTCAATATAAAAGTTCCTATGATATGAACCAAATTACATCTCTTTTCTAATCCCTCCTCATAGGAATTGAGATACATGTCGTCTCTAGATTCAATAGAAAAGTTCTAATGATGTCAACCAAATGACATCTCTTTTCCAATCCCTACTCATAGGAATTTAGATATTCCATGTCATCTCTTTCCCTACACCTTCCATGTATACATCTTCTATTCCTAATTAGCTAGTACAACCCACTAGTAGCTTTTTTCCAAGACATGCAACTATGGCACAAGAACTATATAGTGTGCGAATAACTTGAAAGATGGTCGCTGGATGAAGCTAATCTGACAGTGCAGAGATGGCAAATCCGAGCACTATTGGCCGTTGGATATCATGAACATTCCACCAGATCTGCCACATGTACAATTTAGAAGACTCCATGGTTGAACTTAAGCATAATCCACAAACTTCAAAACACTGGCACTTCTCCTTTGTTCTAGAATCTTCCGTATCATAATTGATTTTTTTTCTAAATGAATTGCCATTATTTGTTTTTTACTTTATGCTTTACAATGCACAACCCCATGAATATTAACATTTTTATAAAAATAATTGATTTTGAATGAGATGAACTATAAGAAATAAACGAACATCTACATCATGCATATATGACTCAAAGATTTACATACTATAGTGTGTATTTATTCATAATTTGGTTTCGAAATCTCATGCATTCACTGCATGTGTACCTTACTAGTTTTGAGTAGAGTAGCAAATTTCACGCGGCCCCGGGTATATAAAATGCAGGGCCCATGCATCATTGCCTTTCAGTCGAACCTACGTCCACAATTTTTTGCACGTACTATATCTCTACTGGTCCCCGAACCCAAAATGATGCCTCGTTCCCCTAAAACCAAGCGGCCCACATATATTTAAGGCGTCGACTCGAACTCAATCCCTCTCCTGTTTACTACGACGTGGCCACGCATGCCCTAGTAGTACTCCTACAAACCCTACCGCCGCACGCATCATCGATTTTCTTCAAGAGGACGAGGGAGAAACCGATTTATAGTGGAGGTGCTTTCCAAAAAAATGATCTGTAGTGGAGACCCCTACCCTAGGGTGCCCTAGGTAGCTGCCACACACATCATTGGTTTTCTCTTTTCTTTATGCTCTTGCGCCCTAGAGTGAAATGATGGTTGCTTCGTCCGTCCAGCTTAATGCAGGAAAGGTGGGGCTTTGTGATTTGACCCCTCATCGCTCATTTTCTATTACTGCGGTGCTACAACCGGGGTGCCTCCAATTCCAACCGCTGCTCCGAACTGTAATTTGGTGCATCGCACGTGGAACAAGATGGTGGATGAGCCACATGTCGGCCAAAGGGGTCCTGTTAAGTATGTCGCCATTTCGTGCGTGGACTCACCCTGCTTGAGTCGCTACGCCAACACGATAGGTGCAGCCTACCACTTGGTTTTGATCCTTGGTGAATCTCGACTATATTGATCTAAAAAGATACGTACTGAACTACCCTCTCCGTCTAGTTTTTTTAGACGTCTCGGTTTATAGGGCATGCACGTAGTTCTAGGTCATCCATTTGACTAACTAAATCTGAGTTACTATGTCACAAAAAGTATATCATTGGATTATTAAGCGGATGTAGTTTCTAAACATATACTGTTCATCACATATATAGCCAGTTAAATTCTCAACCTAGAACAACGTGCATGCCATGTAAACCGATACGAAGGAAGTATAGTAGTAAAAATGAGGTGATTTTATCGAGCAATCGGCGGGGGAGCATGGCCAGTCATGCGGTCCCACGTGTCATGATGTACCAAGGTGATGCGCGTGTCCCTCTTGAGGCAGAAGCAATACTACGTGGTTTGAGATGATGGCGAACCAAAGTGTGAAATAATGGTTGCTTTGTCCGTCTAGGAAGGTGCGGCATTGTGATTTGACGTCTCATTGCTCATTACTACTACTACTGGGGCGGTATGACTGGGGTGCGTCCCCCCTGCTGTTCTGCACTGTTATTTGGTGCTTGACACGTCGACCCGGTTGCTATATGTCCCACATGTCGGCGACAGGAAGTACAGAATTCATGAAAGCGAGCGTCGACGGAGGATTACAAGACACGACTTGGGTTTTTGCTGCTTCGTGCACTCCATCGATACAAACCCGGACTAAAAAAGGTGACGGCGGGTCTTTTCCCGCGCGGCAGGCAGGGGAGTTTGGCATAGTCTGTTCGAGGCAAGGAGGTAGGAAGGGAAACAAGCAAATAAAGGTTGAGCGACTTACTTTTGGGAAAATCTGATTTTATGGAGTATGTACCCACTAGGGTTTATAGGGCTCATCTACAAAACATTCGTTTTTCCATTTTGTAAGTCTCAATTCTATTACTAGTAGTAGTACCATCACATGTTGGATTTCGAGGTGCGTTAGATCACCCGATGCAAGCAGTGTCAAGAGAAAACTCACCAATGCATGTAGAAGTTCATGGAAATTTAGTGGTCATTCATGCATTCGTTCTAATTAATGCCTCGGTAAACATAACTTCTTGAGAAAAATGAGCGTACTAATTACTTGTGCAAACTAGGAGTACGAAATTAATTCGACCACTCATCGTCTACCTTGGTTGGAGAGATTTTGAAATTGATCCATAAACTGGAAAGGAGGGAGTAGTAACTTTTGTCTCGATTACTATTTGTGGCCTTGTATAGATGCAAAATGTATTATTTTTATAGTGGCCTTGTATAAGAGGTGCTTGGATCCAAGGGACTTATTTTAGTCTGACTAAAAATAGTCTTTTTAAGAGGCTAAAGTTCCAAGCACCCCTGACTAAAGAGCGGCTAAAACTAGTCTTGAGACTAATTTTTTTTGTAAGGGGTACCCCTACTAAAATGTGGATTAGTCCTCTCTCTCCTCATTTAAGTCCTCTCCTTTAACACATGTGAGTTCTGGATTGGAGGGTTTGGAGGATAATAAATGCTCATTAACTTGATTTTAGTCTCTTTAGTATTTGGATCCAAGCATGGGTGAAGCTAGCAAGTTTTAGTCCCACTACTTTTAGTCATGAGACTAAAACGTATCCAAGCACCCTCTAAGTAAATGGAGGGAGTACTAAAGGACATATATATTCCAAACAATATGATAATATCTCTAACCAAGGTAGGGACGAGGAGTAAATGGAGGGAGTACTAGTAAAATTTTCTCCTCGTCCCGCAAGCCACCGCGCGCGTGGGCGAGGGAGCGGGCGTAAGGCGTAGTAAGCAAGCTTCACCTCATCTTGCGAGCCACCGCGCCCGTGGGCGGGGGAGATGGCGTACTAAGCAAGATTCTCCTTGTTCTGCGAGCTGACGGGACACATCCAAAGTACTCCAGTGTATAGAGCCTTGCCTCTAAGGTAGGCCCCACATGGTTTGCCTCTTTTTTAACATAACACGTCAAGTCGCAATTTGTTTGTTCACCCATGGTAGACGATCCTCCCTCCATCTAGTGGACAACTAGTACACGTGTCAAGTTACCACGTGGGCTGCCTTTTCATACAGAAATGAGCTCCATCGTGTACCCCCGCGCGTGTGGTTGGGAAAGAGACGGGAGTACGTGCGCCGTGCGTGCACCTCTTCTCTTCATGCACGCCCCCCACCAACGTGGGTGTGTGTGAGAGGGACTATAGAGATACAAACCTAGACATAATGCGCCGTCCAACCTCATGCCTCCGCCCAGTCTGACCACCTATCACCACCACGCCCGACTCCTCCTCACCTTATCTCTCATCTTTCTCCCTCCATTTTTATATACAAGGCCACTATCAAAATTACAATTTGCAGATATATAAGGCCACTAACACTAATCGATGAAATATTAATGGTGTTTGCCTCGTAGTACTACTAGCAAAGGAGGACATTAATTATCCCTTGCATGCATGCGGGAGTGTGAGCATTGTCTTGATGTGCATGAAAGAAAGAATACACATTAATTTACACGGCAAACAAGGAAACAAGGTGGCTTGCAACATTGAGTTAGAAGACATTAATTTTTGCCTTGGTACCTGTAATATGGGTTTGTCGCCTTGTATACAAAAATGGAGTCTGATAAAATTCTTGAGATACCATTTATCCGATAAAATTCTCGAGCAATCATTAGTTTTTACAAAATGGGATTACTCCTGAATAGGTCAATCATAATAGGTGTTTTGTAAAAAAAAATGCATCTTGATGTTTCGTGCAATGCACGGGCATCTTGCTAGTCCATGAAAACAACACATGGCAAAATTCCACGGCGAACGAGGGATTTGAATCTGTTGGGAGGGGTTGTTTGGATCTTGCCCGGGGTAGCCAAAATATTGGCGACCCTTTTGTCCACTGGTGCCTTTGCCACCAATGAACGAGGAATGGCTCAGGTTCTCGTGCATCCTCTAGCGCGCACGTTGGAGATGAGCTTGCATGACCTGTGTTCTTTTTGTCCCACCACGCTGCCCGAGCCACTCACAGACCGACTAACGACCCGCAAATTACGCCATCCAACCGTAGCCGCACACATTATGGCAGCAAGTCAATCAACCGGACAAAATTCACGCAAACCCGACGATATTTCATATAAACAAAGACGGAAATCATATAAGATACCGGATTTTCATACAAACATGACGGATTTCATTACATTCAAATGAACTACACGGTGCTAGTTCTAGACAGCACACGTATATAATACCTGGCCTAAATGGTCACCCGCCGATCGATTTGTGTTCCTCTTGTCCGGCAGTACGATCACCGGACTGCCGGGATCCCCGGAGGTATATGCGGGGTCGAGAAGGTCCTCGCAAGAAAAGGATCCGGCAAGACACCTGCTGTGTACGCCGGCGTCACCTCCGTGGTGGCCTTCATGGAACCCAAGCGGCGGCGGCCTCCCTTGTTCTACTTCTCTTCGATGATGGCGGCGGACGCGGAGGCGCTCACCACCGACTCGTCGCTCTCCACGCACCCGACTTCTGTCGCTGCTTGCATGGTGCAGCCACCGGCATGGGAGTCTCGGCCACAGAAACGGGAGACGCGGTACGAGGCGGCGGCATGGACGGCAGCAACGATGCCCGTGCGCCGCTCCTCGTCGAGCTGGCCTGGAGCGGCGAGTTGTTGAACCGCGCGCCGGCTTGGGGCAGCAACTGGCTTTGTCAGGCGAGGGGAGGGAGGTGGATCAGCAAGCTACATAGGTCGTATCCGACAGGCTCGGCGGGCCACCCAGTCGGCTTGGATAAGGAATAACTACTCTTGGTAAGCCATTGTAAGATGTCGGCCCGGTCATGAACAGACGTGTGTCTAGAGTGGGTTTCTCGGCTTCCACACGGGCGGGTTTCATGGAGGCGTTTGAATGCGGCAAGGAGGCGTGTTCAGCCGGGCATGTAGCGAGTGGCGCCCTCGACTCTGACGTAGGACAGCGCGCCGTTCTTCCACTGATGTGTGGGCTCTTTGGGTACATGGCCTGCATGTCAGTGACCCAATGCAGGCAGCGCACAGCAGAGGAACCTTTGGTGGGCCAGGGCGGTCAGAAGCTGGCATTTCATAAACTGATGATTATTCATTAAGTGTGACGTCATCCCTTTCATGTAGATAAGCCTACTATGTTGATAGCCCGTTCGATACGTTGTGATTCATAAAGACCGCTACAAACATCAATGTTCTGCTTATGAGAGATAAGATTGATTAATACCCGTAACAATCCATGTCCCTAACAAAGGGTGCATGCACGTATAGGTTGAGCGTGTGTCTTGCGTCGTGTGATGTGTGCATGCAGGCGTGCGAGTGTTGCGTGCGTGCAAGGGTACGTTTCAATGTTGCATGCATGTGTACGTACGTGTGTGTGTTTGTGAGTGCATGTGTACGCATCAGTGTTGCACGCCTGCATGCGTGCGTGTGTTCGTTATGTGTATGTGTCAGTGCTGCACGCCTGCATGCATGCGTATCTTGCGTGCGTGCATGTGTACGTGCGGGGTGAGGCTACACGTCAGTCGATGAACTTTTTCATCTCTGGTCATTAGATTTTCCAGCCATTGGATACGAAATCAAGGGCCTGCAGTTTATCATCAAACTCCAGCCCCCTGAGCTGCCAACCACCACCGGCCGAACCGCTGCCCCCCGCCGCCCGTGCCCGGCCCGCGCCGCCACGCCGCCTCGCCCGCCCCGAAACCACTCCTCACCGCTGGTCTGCCGCCGCACCGGCCATCCCTCTAGCCCCCACCCCCCGCGCCGAGCTTTTTCTCCAGCGATCTCCACCCCACCGCCCAATCAATGCCTCCCCCATCGCCGACGACTGCCAACCAGAGGTCTCACGACTTTGAGTACCCACCGACCACTAATTTATTACCATTTTTGTCCTTCATATATGCGTTGATGGGTGGGCCCTATGGTAATGTGCGCTGCTGAATGTGGACCGTTTGACTGGTCAATTGATCGTGTCATCAACAAATTACGGAGCTGTATGGTGAGCCAGTGACCTTATGATCACCCTAAAATGTATTTTATTAACACAGTACAGACTCAAACTACCATTTCTTTCTTTCATATACGGGCTGACAGGTGGGCCCCACGGTTACGCGCCCCGATGGTGCAACACTAGTTGCGGCACGTGGAACGTTTGAGTGGTCAATTGATTGTGTCATCAACAAAATACGGAGTTGTACGGGTGAGCCAGTGACCGTATAATTATGACATGTATTTTTTTAACACGGTACAGACGCAAGGGCTCATATATACGCGCAAGCACTCACCACTATAAGCCCACACACGCAGACCATACCCCTATGAGCACCTTCGAGAGAGTGGGCGAGCATATGATCTTGAGATTTTACGAAGTCATCATAGGTGGCTCGTAGTCGAGTGGAACGTCTCCTCCCACTAAACGCACATTGCCGGAAAATACTGAAATTAACACAGGATAAATGCGAGCACCGGGACTTTAACCTTGGTGGGTTCGAGAAACCACTGTCCTCCTAACGATCCAACCACATGTTGGTTAGCACGACAAAATGTATGTGGTGACCGTGATGATCTTATTCTGAAGTCTAGTGACCATATCATGCTTTCGCTTCAAATACAATGACCATAAGTGTCCTCAACAAAATACGGAGCACGCATCAAATGCAAAGTCCGTCAGTGTCATCAAGAAAATACGTAGACGTATCATGAGCTAGATACTGTATGATCACCACGAGAATGTATACGGTGACCGTAATGAGCATATTCTGAACTCCAGTGACCATATAGTGCTTTAGCTTGAAATACAGTGACCGTCATGTGTGAATGTGTCGCGGGCATGCATACTTTTAGAGGGCCGAGAGGTAGTTTGTGTGCGTACGTGAAAGTGGTGTAGAAAGAGGGGATGTCCGGTGGAGACAAGGAGAGATATGCCCTTCGTTTCTCTTTTCTGTGACTAATACTTTAGGAGAATATATAAACATTCACAATGCATAACAAATATTTTTTTGATGCACTATGCAATTAACTTTCATGTATAACATTGTACTATTGTATATGCTTATTTTCTTAGTGGCCGATTGCGTGTGTGGTGTGGTGGGCACATCATTTCTAGTTGTGGTGGGTCAAAATGAGGACTCAAGGGTTGGTTCCATCCAGCACCACATAGGTTGGATTGAGACGCGTTATACGAAGACCCATGTGGAGGACTCGGCGTACAACACGAAGCTAGCTACCAGAGTCGCGGAGGACTCTATCCCCACTGGTGATAAGCCGACTATATATGATTTGTAACCCTAGGCCCCGAGTATGTTACAGAAGCTTGGGGGCTAGTTCGTCGATAGTATACACACACGCACAATGCCTGGTATTCACGTGTACTTTGTACACACCCCTATCACTAATATATAGTACTAGGAGTAGGCTTTTTCCTCAACTGCAAGGGTTCGAACTAGGGTAAAACTTTACCTTGTGTTACCATCCAGCCGAATAGTCAGGGATATCCTACCGAAGGATATGATGGTATCATATCTGCCAACTACTAAGAGAGAGGCCTAAAGATAATGTGTGTGCGGGAGACACGTAGGCACATATATGTGTGTATAGAGGGCTAGTAGAGACCGTGCGTGTGTATATATGCATGTGAGAGAAATAGTGTTTTCCAACTAAGATTAGTGAAAAGAGTGGTACATAGTAGTCAGAAAGAGAGAGAGAGAGAGAGAGAGAGAGAGATACAGAGAGAGCATGTGCGTGAGACTCCCCGACACCCCGAGAGAGATTGTGAGCATGTGTGAAAGAGAAATGCCGATGCATATAAAGTGTGTGCACTTATGTGGTAGATAGAGAGATATATAGCGCGTTTGTGAGAACGGGCCGAGGCATAGTGCATCTACGTGTAAAAGGCGGTTCTACGCATTAAAGTAAAATATAAATGGCAGTATTATTTTTGGATGAGATCATGAATTTTGCAAATTGCTATGGACAAAAATCAGTCTATCAGACACCCATACTCTATTGAATTCTAGCATGTGCATGTGTTTATTTCATATTATCGATCCATAGAGTGAGAGAAATTTGAAATAGAGGCAATGGATGCTTTCGCAATTCATATATAAACATTAATTAGTGCACTCCATGTTGTTAGTGTGAAGCACTTTATACATTTGTCACTTGCATGGATACATTCCAAATTGCTAGCTACGAAATAGAATACATGTTGAATTCAACATAAAGGGGGTTTGGAAGATTTGAATTCATAGAAGTGCATTCATCTATTTGAACCCAAGATAATGGCATTTGTAAATCAGATGTAAAAGGGGGCCTCAATCTTTGTTGTGAGTATGAACATGCTATATATATATTCATACGCATATCTAACTTATTTTTTTTGCAACCAAGGAGATTATGTATGGAACCATGCATGAACTAAGGTAAGTTGCATATTTTTTAATATATACTCGTGTACAATGTATATTCAAATGTAACCCTCCATTCCAAAATAATCGTAGCTTTAGGATTTTTAAGAGTAAAGATTTGTGAAGTTTGACAAATCCTGATAGTTCAATTCAAGAGAACCGAAAACGTTAATGCTTCTGCTCCCAAATATTGAACGAAGCGCCAAATAGCCCTCTGGTCACCCGAAACTGCACGAGACTAATGTTTGGGTGGTAGGAAATTACTGTCCTGACTCTGGCCCGTGTAGCCTATCAGCCTGATGTCCAAAGGTCTAAACCGGGGTAGGTTTGTAACTTCACCAAGACGCCAGTCTCAATCGCCTCCGAGAAGCATTCATACGTCGTGGGCACCTAAACACCCATGCGCTCGGCCGAAATCTATCCCGCCCACATTTGGGACACCTAAGATTACTGTCCTACCCCCAACCCGCAATATGTCCGAAATTTTACATGGGGGCAAAGTTTGTAACTTTCCCCAAATTTCAAACAAGCGCGTCCCAAACCAAAACATTGTTCCCCCTTAGTTCCCCGACTCCCTCCATTTCCCCATTCATACTCCGTGGGCGCCAAAACGCCCTCTCCACCAGCCGCGAAACCCCAGCCTCCTCCGTCCTCCACCCCATAGCGCCCAATCCACCGCCGCCCAACTCCATCAAGCCGGAGCCGGTACCCCGACGTCGTCGCCCAACGCAATCGCAACCGCAATGCCCTTAAGGACTTAGTAGCTGAAGCTGAGGTAGAGCTGCCTCCACGATGCCAATGCCAATGTGCACCGTACTAGAACCACTCCGACCACGCCGTCCTGCGCCTCACTACTGCCGCTCCACTGTCGCAACCGTCCACCGCACCAGAGCAGTTCCCGCTACGCCGTCGTTCTCCACCTCGGATCTGCTTCCCCGCCGTCAACAGACGGCCACCGCACCACACTCAACAACTTGGCCATGGGTTCGTCCAAGGCTGCATCGTCCTCCACAACTTCTCGTTTCCGGTGAACCACAAGAAGATCATTGAAAAAATAGAAGGAGGACACAGCACTGCTAGCAGAAAGAGGTACTGCTCTTCCCTTATTCGTGCAAGCCTTACGTCTCTGCTCACACCGTATTCATCCCACGAAAGAAACAAGTTGAGCGTTTCTTACTGCATATTCTTCGTGATACTAAATGCACAAGGTTTCCCCCCTTTACTATTTCACCTTCGCTAGAGGTCAGTAGCTCTCCTGGATTTCAATTGAGGGTCAGTCGAACCGCAATTAAAAGAAGCAGCACCCGCTTAGGCGCGCGGAGCACCTAGTCTGCCTGCGCCCGATCTGCAGGTCAGCGGGGCTTGAATGGATTGCAGGGGGCGGTGCCAAGCACGGCGGTGCGGTGAGGTCGAGGGGAGGGTGCGGGAGGGGACTAGGCCGGTGGTCGCTGCCGTTACGAGGAAGATCGTCAACACTGACTGGCTAGAGGTAGATGAAGGCGATCTGCCCGTTCTTTGTACATTGAATGGTGCAGAAAAAATGGACTGACCTATTTGTTTTCAGTCGAATGTTATTTTCATAGAATCCTATAGTAATTTAGTGTGCCATGCATGTTGCAGAGCTATCATATGTCTCCCATCATTTATTTCTCACCGACCTGCTATATGCTACCTTTACACTGTACTAATTGTGCACACACTTCACCCATACTCACACTATTGTTTTTTTGTGCATGGGTATTTCAGACTCTGACGCAGTGTTGATGAGTGCTGAAAAGAAAGGATAGAAGTCGCTTCAGTGTAATTCGAAGATAAGCACTAAGTGTTTCAGCGCTCTAAAGGGTGTCAGCAGTTGGAGACAGTAAACGTAGCTCTGCAGTTGATGCTCTCAATTGCCACACACAACCATCCCAGGTGCTTGCTTTAACTTCGCGCTGTCAAATGTGGTTGCATGTTGCATATGGTGTCTAGCTTGTATTGCTTCCAATTTGGTTAAATTGCATATGCTTACTTTACACATTATGCCTTTGATAATGACATGCCTTCCTGTTTTTGATACATACTCCCTCCGTTCGGAATTACTCGTCCAAGAAATGAATGTATTTAGATGCATTTTAGTTGTAGATACATCCATTTTTTGATAAGTAATTCCGAACGGAGGGAGTACTACATATGTCTATTAACCATGTTCATACATCAAACTAATGCTCTTTTGTATCCCTCGTCAATCACTTATGATGAGACAGTCACCCGGGTGGGTTACTGTGAGACGCCATACTTGTTTAAAGAGTGTAGTGTCAACCTCCCCACATGATTCTCAAGAAACAAAAAGGCTAAATGAAGATAGTCAACATAGCTCTCTAGTTGATGACCGCAATTCCCCCACACCACCATCACAGGTGCTTGCTCTAACTTCGCAGTGTGATATGTGGTTGCATGTTGCATATGGTGTCTAGCTTGTAATGCTTCTAATTAGGGTAAATTGCATCTGCTTAGTTTACACATTATACCTGTGAATATGACATGCCTTCCTATTTTTGGTACACACTACATCTATGTGTTAGCATTGTTCTTACATGAAACTACCTCTCTTCTGTATCCTGCATCAATCACTTACGATGAGTCACCTTTATTCGTTGCATATTGCACATTATTTCTAGCCTCTTGTCATGTATTGCTTCTAATTTGGTCAAATACATTTGTTAGGGCACCCTTTTAATTTGGCAGAGTGATATTGGTTTCTTCTTTCATATGGTTTCTAGTTTGCATTGATTCTAACAAGTTCAAGCACCTTGTGCTTAGTTTACACTTTATAAATCATATATGTCAATATGTCACACCGTCCTGTTTTTCATACATATTCCATCCTCCTATCATGCGGCTGCCTTACATGAAAGTAGTGTTCGTCAGTATCATGCATCAATGAGTTCTGAAGAGCAAATTTTATTCCTTTTTCTTGTGGGTTTGACTTAACAAGGCAAAAGCAAGAAAGAGGAAGGAAAAGAGTAAGGAAGGCGATGATGGTGGTCCTCTGCAGCAATGTAAATGGAGCATCTGTACCGATTCTCCTTGTACTACTATTGCATTACAAGGTCCAAGTCTCCGCTCCCCTACTCCACCATCCAAGGTGCTTGCTCTAACTTGGCAGTGTGATATCTGGTTGCATGTTGCATATGGTGTCTAGCTTGTATTGCTCCTAATTAGTGTAAACTGCATCTGCTTAGCGTACACATGATACATGTGAATATGACATGCTTTCCTGTTTTTGGTACATACTATATCTGTCTATCACACCATGTTCTTACATGAAACTACTCTTCTTGTGTATCCTGCATCAGTCACTTATGATGGAACACCTTTAAGTTGGCAGTGTGATACTGGTTTGCGTCTTGAATACGATTTCTAGCATGTATTGCTTCTAGTTTGATGAACGCCACCTATGACGGGACAATTTTAACTTGGCAGAGTGATATTGATTGCACCTTTCATATGGTGTCTAGTTTGCAGTGCTTCTAATTTGTTGAAGTGCCTTCTGCTTAGTTACCACATCATAGGTGTGAATATGTCAAGCCGTCCATTTTTCCGTACATATTCCATCCTTGTATCATGACTTTGCCTTTCATCAAAGTAGTGTTCGTTAGTATCATGCATGAATGACTTCTGAAGAGCGAATTATATTCCTTTTTCTTGTCGGTTTGACCTCACAATGCAAAATCAAGAAAGAGAAAGGAAATTGGCAAGGCATTGGATTATGATGGTCCTTCCGAGCAACTGAAACGGAGGTTCTCTATAGATTCGCAAGACAACGCAAGGCTAGACAGTCAACGTAGCTGTGTAGATGATGAGCACATCTCCCCTACTCCACCATCACAGGTGCTTGCTCTAACTTGGCACTATTATATATGGTTGCATGTTGCGTATGATGTCTAGCTTCTATTGCTTCTAACTTTGTTGAATTGCATCTGCTTACTTTACACATAATGCATGTGAATATGACACGTGTTCCTGTTTCTAGAACATACGTGTACATGATGAGCACATCTCCCCTACTCCACCATCACAGGTGCTTGCTCTAACTTGGCACTATTATATGTGGTTGCATCTTGCGTATGATGTCTAGCTTGTATTGCTTGTAACTTTATTGAATTGCATCTGCTTACTTTACACATAATGCCTGTGAATATGACAGTGTTCCTGTTTCTAGAACATACGTGTACATGATGATCACATCTCCCCTACTCCACCATCACAGGTGCTTGCTCTAACTTGGAACTGTTATATGTGGTTGTATTTTCCGTATGATGTCTAGTTTGTATTGCTTCTGATTATGTTGAATTGCATCTGCGTAGCCTACAACTTATACCTGCAATGATCACTTACCCATAAGACACATTTAACTTGGGAATGTGATGTAGGTTGCATCTTGCATTGTCTTCTATCTTGTACTGCTTCTAATTTCTTGAAATGGCACTTATGACTAGGCACTTTTTACCTAATAGAGTGATATTGGTTGCATGTTCATATGGTGCCTAGCTTTCATTTCTTCTAATTTTGTTGAAATGCCTTCCGCTTACTGTTTTTTCACACATATTCCATCCTCCTATCGTACGTGTGAATATGAAATGCTGTCTTTTTTGTATATATTCCATCCTCCTATCCTGCGCTTGCCTTACATCAAAGTAGTGTTCGTCTGTATCATGCATCAACCAGTTATGTAGAGCTAATTTTATTCATCTTCTTGTGGTTTTGACTTTACAAGGCAATATCAGAAAATAGGAAGGAAAAGAGTAAGTTAGGGGATGTTGGTAGTCCTCCGCACCGACGCAAACATAGGCTCTCTAGATTTGCCGCTGCTACTGCTAATGAAGTTGAAGTCCCAAGTCTACATGATGAGTTCATCTCCCGTACTCCACCATCGCAGGTGCTTGCTCTAAGTTGACAGTGTGATAATTGGTTTGATGTTGCATATGTTGTCTAGCATGTATATCTTCTATTTTGATTAAATTGCTGAGTTCATACGTTATACATGTGCATATGACATGGTGTTCTGTGTCTAGAATACACTACATCTATCTATCATACCATGTTCTTACATCAAAGTACTGCTGTTGTGTATCCCGCATCAGTCACTCATGATTGGACACTTTTCATATGGCAGTTTGATAGAGGTTGCATCTTGCATTGATTTCTACGTTGTACTGCTTCTAATTTTTCGAATTGCCACTTATGACACGACACTTTTAACTTGGTAGAGTAATATTGGTTGCATCTTTCATATGGTGTCTAGCTTGCATTACTTCTATTTTCTTGATAATCCTTCTGCTTAGTTTACACATCGTAGCTGTGAATATGTCATGGCGTCCTGTTTTCTTACATATTCTATCCTCATACGGTTGTCTTACATCAAAGTATTGCTTGTCTGTATCATGCATCAATGAGTTCTGAAGAGCGATTTTATTCTTTTTTGTTGTGGGTACGGCTTG
Organism: Triticum monococcum; assembly: GCA_034509565.1. NCBI lineage: Eukaryota > Viridiplantae > Streptophyta > Magnoliopsida > Poales > Poaceae > Triticum > Triticum monococcum. The sequence continues at coordinate 366,437,083 of CM067843.1, read as the reverse complement.
ACATGGCAAAGTCAAAAAAGAGCAAGGAAAATAATATAGTAGGGAGTGGTGTTACTCGTCGGGTGAAACGGAAAAGGATCTGCCGTCCAGATTCTGCTGGTACTTATAGTGCAGTAGAAGGTCCAAGTCCACCGGCTAAATCTACAAACACAGTATCACCTGCTCCACTAGCAGCAGCATCCGCTCCAATTGTACCAGCATCACAACGAGTTACTCATTCGTTTGCTCCAGAATTGGCCAGTTCCCAAGCTTCCTTCACACCTAACACTACTTCCGAAGCACTGCTGACACAATAGTACTTGGCAAGATCAGATGAACCTCATGAGCATCAACACCAAGACGGTACCTGACCGAGTCAAGTTGTAGTTGCATCCTCCTTTATATGTACTCTCATAGTTTGATGTACACTAACACTTTCCATATTCATTGTTGAACTAGCACCATGACGCAAGTGGAAACAGACATCAGGGATAATGCTTGACAGATTAACAAAATCTAAAGGAGGAAGAATGGAGATCCATTTCGAGGCAGGTTTAAAAAGGCCACGTGATGCTACAGAGTCAGCCAAGTTAGTATCAGAGGCAGCCGTTGCCGTTAGGTGTCATGCACGTATCCTCCCAACGTGGATCCAATACAGGAATAAGAAAGACAATACCAATTTAACACCTTCCTTGACCATTTATCCGTCAGTAATGTTATTCATCACAATTAGTAATATTGTCTTGCTCTATCCCATACTTTCTAGCTTCCTCCTAATAAGACTCACATTCTTTTTTCAACAAACGAGGTTCAAGTTGGATCCGAAAGATGATGCAACTAAACAAGCATGCACTCATGTTTTTCAGTCTGCTCTACGATAGTATCAGTACCACCTTTGAAAATCTCATTTTGAAGGCAAGGTTAACAATGAAATCGCCCAAACATCTCCAGTGGAATATATTACAGATGAAGATTGGACAGCCCTCGTTAAACACTGGTCTGATCCAAAGTATCAGGTAGGCTATATGTATTTGATCAGACCACATATTGAACTTGTATTTATGTATGTGCCTTACAAGTGTATCTTTTTCTAGGCTAACTGTTTGAAGAACAAGACCAACCGTTCTAAAGTGAAATTCCAACAGACAACAGGATCTCGTAGCTATATTGCACACTGCGAGGCTCTTGTAACTAGCTGCTACTTCCTTCTTTTTTCTGTGCCATATTACCGTATCTATATTGACTTGTTCCAAATACAGAGGAAAGCCTGTGCGGACCAAAAAGAACCTGAACCGAATGCAGTATAAATGTTCAAGGATTGCCACACCAGCAAGATGAAGGGCATGAGCACACCAGTTCAAGCCGTTGTTGTAAGTCTTTACTCCTCCTGCCTTTGTACTGATTGGTACTATGATGTGTTCATTTAACTACTTGGTTTGCAGCCAATGTCAGTTACTCTTTTCACTTTTATACACAGTTTTCTTAACGTATCATTTCACCTTACATGGTTTAAAAGAGATGAAGGATATTCTTTTGGTCTTGATCTGTATCCTAGTTCTTATGTTCACGTATGCACACAATGATAAAATATCCTATTTGATTTATATATGTTTGCCCATGATATGAATGATGTCATACTATGTTCATCCTACTTTAAACCATGTCTCTTTATCCTTAGATGTCAATGAATGTGAGGAAATAGACAATACAGTAGGCATGCTACATGGACATATGTTCCGAAGGTGATTTTATTATGTAGTTGGCACTACAATACATGCGAATTTATTAGAGTAGTTCACCAAAATAAGTTATGTATAAACGTGTAACCTACTTTGTTTGTTTTTGTCTCATTAGTAACTTATCTGGTACACTAATCTACAAGTTCAAAATTTCAGGAAGCTATGGAAAAAATGATTGAAAAGCCACAACCACCTGAAGGTGACGGGGATACCACAGGCACAATGTCACCTCTTGCTGTAGTGCGTCAGTATCTCTCCACTAACAGTGCAAAAAGCACCTTCCTGCGTAATTCTGGGTTGGTTGTCAAGGTAACCTCGTCCAAATCGCCTACTGAACAAAATCTTCCTGCTAGACAAAGTGATATATCTGTGCTCCAGACAAAAGTCCAATCCCTAATGGACATCGTTTTGGAAACAAGAATAGTGGTTGACAAATGTCGTCAAGTTATGAATGGTTTTGAAACCAGACTATCAGACATTTGCTTCGTTGTTCAAGAGCAATGGCGGAAAAAGGTGAAGGTCTGCTGCTCCATTAGATTCTACAGCCTGAAACATTAGCACTCTGGTCAAATGATCTGCGTTTCTATACAGCTGATGGTGCTTTTATCTGCAAGGATTGTAAACTTTATGCCAACATGCCTTTTGCTGTGATACAACATTTATGATGCTGACAAAGGGAGCAATAATTACGATGCTATTTTTGGATAGTGTAGGTTTATCTTAGTAATGTATTCGGCCGAAAGCTTCGTAGGAGCCCAACATTCGTCGGGCCCATTCCAATTGGGCTAAAAACGATTATGGGCTGAAATTTGCATGTAGCCCACTAAAAATAGCTGGGCCTAAATCAACATAAGATTTCATATTACTCTGGTAGGCCTGTGGCCATAGTGGGCCTTTAACAGGCCTAAACATAATTTGGGCCCTCAGTAACAATAGGCCATTTACATGTGTAAATATCTCGAGCCCATAAAAAACATGGGCCTTTAAAAGACCGAAATTGAGATTGGGCCCATTTACGATGCGGATCTTTCACAGGCCGAAATTCGGACGGGCTGTAAATGTGCCGACCTAATAAATGGGCCTTTAACAGGCCGGAAGTTCGGTCGGGCTAGATTTTTATATCGGCCATTAATGGGCCCGATGTGACGTTGGTCCACATATGGCCCATGGATTTCGTCCGACGTTAACAGGCCGAAAATCACAACAGGCCGAAAGTGGCCCAAATCTATAGTGGGCCTCTAACAGGCCGAATGCCAGACATGGCCGAATAGGAACCAAATCCTTCATGGTCGTTTATGGGCCGAAAGATTCAATGGCCTGTAAATGGGCCCAAATGAAGTAGGACCTTTAACAGGCCGGAAATACACCGGGCCGTAATTTGGCCCATACACTTAGCGGACTGTTAATGGGCCAGAACTGACCATGGGTCGCGATGATGACAAGTTTAGGACATGCCATTGACGGGCTGATTTCACACTAGCCGTACGGGCCTTAACTGAGAATGTTGGGCCGGCCCATTATGGTCCACAAAAGCTCACGGGCCTTTAGCTGGGCCGGCCCATTATGGCCCACAAAATTTTGCGGGCCTTTAGCTAGGCCGTCCCATTATCACATGCAAAATCTCATGGGCCTTTTGCTCGGTTGGCCCATTATGGACCGCAAAATCTTGTGGGCCTTTAGTTGGGCCGGCCCATTTAAACTTTATGGGCCACTTTTGGGCCGGTCCACGTGTCAACATATCATAGGCGCATCTCGCCCATTGGGTGAGTGACACCTGTGCCAATGCGGAGCTGACACGTGTTTCCGTCAACCAATCAGAATTTTACACGTGGAAAATCCCCATTGGTCCAGGCTGTTAACGGGTTATCGTATCCAAAACCAGACCTGAGAGCTTAATGGCGTTCCATTATGGTGGACACTTCCGTGATGATAATTTTGGTAATGTCATGGAACACTTCTACGACAGCATAGGTATGACTATCTTCATTCTGTCATAAATTTGTCATGGATGTACATGCATGATAGAAAACGTGACCTACGTGACAAACATGTATCATCACAGAAGTGTATTTTTTTGTAGTGTCCATTCCATCGTCGTGGCATTGAACCAAACGGAGAAAGGGAAGAAGCCCCTTTCCTTGGTGAACCCGCCTCTGGCCGCTGAGCCCGCAGTCGGCCGATCGCTGTCGGATGACGGGTTCCGGCAAAACACTTAAGGTTCGAACACTGGGGTGGGCGCGAAGATTTCCGCCCTACCGATGCACGTCCTAGCTCAGCTAAGATCTTACGAACTAACTCGACGATCTCGCAACACAAAGGACACAATATTTATACTAGTTCGGGTCACTGTTGTGGTGTAATACCCTACTCTAGTGTGGTGGTGGTGGATTGCCTCTCGGGCCGAGGATGAATTGTACAGGGGGAAGAACAGCCTACTGAGGTTGAGGTGTTCTTGTGCTTGGCAAACTTGTGTGTGTTTTGGTCTCTCTTTCTCTCGCTTCAGCTACCATTCCGCGCCCTAGCTATGGTGGTGGCTAGTCCTATTTATAGAGGCCTTGGTCCTCTCCCCAAATATTGAGCAGGAAGGGAGCCAACAACGGCCGGTTTGAAAGGGGACAGATAGTACAACTTATCCTGACAAAAGTGGCCTTCGCCTGCAAAAGGCTCTGGTGGTGACGCCGCCTTGGGCTCCACGATGACCTCCGTCTTGCCGTCCGGCTGGTCTTGGTCTCGTTGCATCAATATGGAAACCTTTGCTTGATGCCTCGGTACTCCGCGCCTCCGCTTGCCCCCTTATCACCAAAGAGGAAACAAGGACGCTACGCGCGCTGGTGCCCGCCTGGTCTCGATCGTCATGGGTCACGTCACGAGAACCTCGCGAGGTTTTCCTGGCCTTGAACTCTCCGCCCCTCACGAGCCCTCCTGGTGAGGCCGCTCCTGAGGAGGTCTTGTGTCATCCGCCTTGCGTGGCTTGGCCCAAGTCTTTGCTAGTGAAGATGGGCCGGACAGGCCTTCTCGCAAAGCCACACCATGGGCCGCAGGCAGGCAAGTCTGTGAAGGAAATATGCCCTAGAGGCAATAATAAAGTTATTATTTATTTCCATATATCATCATAAATGTGTATTATTCATGCTAGAATTGTATTAACCGGAAACGTAATACTTGTGTGAATACATAGACAAACAAAGTGTCACTAGTATGCCTCTACTTGACTAGCTCATTAATCGAAGATGGTTATGTTTCCTAACCATAAACACGAGTTGTCATTTGATTAACGGGATCACATCATTAGGAGAATGATGTGATTGACATGACCCATTCCATTATCTTAGCACCCGATCGTTTAGTATGTTGCTATTGCTTTCTTCATGACTTATACATGTTCCTATGACTATGAGATTATGCAACTCCTGTTTACCGGAGGAACACTTTGTGTGCTACCAAACACCACAACGTAACTGGGTGATTATAAAGGTGCTCTACAGGTGTCTCCAAAGGTACATGTTGGGTTGGCGTATTTCGAGATTAGGATTTGTCGCTCCGATTGTCGAGGAGGTATCTCTGGGCCCTCTCGGTAATACACATCACTTAAGCCTTGCGAGCAATGCAACTAATAAGTTAGTTGCAAGATGATGTATTACGAAACGAGTAAAGAGACTTGTCGGTAACGAGATTGAACTAGGTATTGAGATACCGACGATCGAATCTCGGGCAAGTAACATACCGATGACAAAGGGAACAACGTATGTTGTTATGCGGTCTGACCGATAAAGATCTTCGTAGAATATGTAGGAGCCAATATGAGCATCCAGGTTCCGCTATTGGTTATTGACCGGAGACGTGTCTCGGTCATGTCGACATTGTTCTCAAACCCATAGGGTCCGCACGCTTAACGTTACGATGACAGTTTCATTATGAGTTTATATATTTTGATGTACCGAAGGTTGTTCGGAGTCCCGGATGTGATCACGGACTTGACGAGGAGTCTCGAAATGGTTGAGACATAAAGATCGATATATTGGACGACGATATTTGGACACCAGAAAGGTTCCGGGTAAGATTGGGACAATACCGGATCACTGGGAGGTTATCGGAACCCCCCGAGAGGTATATGGGCCTTATTGGGCCTTAGTGGAAAGGAGGGGAAAGGAGCAAGGGAGGTGGCGCCCCCCCCCAAGCCCAATCCGAATTGGGAAGGGGACCGGCCCCCTTTCCTTCCTCCCTCCTTCCTCTTCCTTCCCTCTCCTACTCCTAATAGGAAAAAGGGGAGTCCTACTCCCGGTGGGAGTTGGACTCCCCCCCTTGGGTGCGCGACCCTCCTTGGCCTCCCCCCTCCTCCACTCCTTTATATACGGGGGCAGGGGGGCACCCCAGAGACACAACAATTGATCATTGATCTCTTAGCCGTGTGCGGTGCCCCCCTCCACCATAATCCTCGATAATATTGTAGCGGTGCTTAGGCGAAGCCCTGCGACGATAGAACATCAAGATCGTCACCACGCCATCGTGCTGACGGAACTCATCCCCGACACTTTGCTGGATCGAAGTCCGGGGATCGTCATCGAGCTGAACGTGTGCAAAAAATTGGAGGTGCCGTAGTTTCGGTGCTTGATCGGTCGGGCCGTGAAGACGTACTACTACATCAACCGCGTTGTTATAACGCTTCCGCTTCCGGTCTACGAGGGTACGTAGAAAACACTCTCCCCTCTCGTTGTTGTGCATCACCATGATCTTGCGTATGCGTAGGAATTTTTTTGAAATTACTACGTTCCCCAACGGTGGTACCAGAGCCTAGGTTTTATGTGTTGATGTTATATGCACGAGTAGAACACAAGTGAGTTGTGGGCGATATAAGTCATACTACTTACCAGCATGTCATACTTTGGTTCGGCGGTATTGTTGGATGAAGCGGCCCGGACCGACATTACGCGTACGCTTACGCGAGATTGGTTCTACCGACGTGCTTTGCACACAGGTGGCTGGCGGGTGTCAGTTTCTCCAACTTTAGTTGAACCGAGTGTGGCTACGCCCGGTCCTTGCGAAGGTTAAAACAGCACCAACTTGACAAACTATCGTTGTGGTTTTTGATGCGTAGGTAAGATTGATTCTTGTTAAGCCCGTAGCAGCCACGTAAAACTTTCAACAAACAAAGTAGAGGACGTCTAACTTGTTTTTGCAGGGCATGTTGTGATGTGATATGGTCAAGGCATGATGCTAAATTTTATTGTATGAGATGATCATGTTTTGTAACCATGTTATCGGCAACTAGTAGGAGCCATATGGTTGTCGCTTTATTGTATGCAATGCAATCGCCCTGTAATGCTTTACTTTATCACTAAGCGGTAGCGATAGTCGTATAAGCATAAGATTGGAGAGACGACAACGATGCTACGATGGAGATCAAGGTGTCGCGTTGGTGACGATGGTGATCATGGCGATGCTTCGGAGATGGAGATCACAAGCACAAGATGATGATGGCCATATCATATCTCTTATATTGATTGCATGTGATGTTTATCTTTTATGCATCTTATCTTGCTTTGATTGACGGTAGCATTATAAGATGATCTCTCACTAAATTTCAAGATAAAAGTGTTCTCCCTGAGTATGCACTGTTGCCAAAGTTCGTCGTGCCCAAACACCATGTGATGATCGGGTGTGATAACCTCTACGTCCATCTACAACAGGTGCAAGCGAGTTTTGCACATGCAGAATACTTAGGTTAAACTTGATGAGCCTAGCATATACAGATATGGCCTCGGAACACTGGGACCGAAAGGTCGAGCGTGAATCATATAGTAGATATGATCAACATAGTGATGTTCAACATTGAAAACTACTCCATTTCATGTGATGATCAGTTATGGTTTAGTTGATTTGGATCACGTGATCACTTAGAAGATAAGAGGGATATCTTTCTAAGTGGGAGTTCTTAAGTAATATGATTAATTGAACTTAAATTTATCATGAACTTAGTACCTGATAGTATCTTGCTTGTTTATGTTTGATTGTAGATAGATGGCCCGTGTTGTTGTTCCGTTGAATTTTAATGCGTTCCTTCAGAAAGCAAAGTTGAAAGATGATGGTAGCAATTATACGGACTGGGTCCGTAACTTGAGGATTATCCTCATTGCTGCACAGAAGAATTACGTCCTAGAAGCACCCCTGGGTGCCAGGCCTGCTGCTGATGCAACTGATGACGTTAAGAATGTCTGGCAGAGAAAAGCTGATGACTACTCGATAGTTCAATGTGCCATGCTTTACGGCTTAGAACCGGGTCTTCAACGATGTTTTGAACGTCATGGAGCATATGAGATGTTCCAGGAGTTGAAGCTAATATTTCAAGCAAATGCCCGGATTAAGAGATATGAAGTCTCCAATAAGTTCTATAGCTACAAGATGGAGGAGAACAGTCCTGTCAGTGAGCATATACTCAAAATGTCTGGGTATAATAATCACTTGATTCAACTGGGAGTTAATCTTCCGGATGATTGCGTTATTGACAAAATTCTCCAATCACTTCCACCTAGCTACAAGAGCTTCGTGATGAACTATAATATGCAAGGGATGGATAAGACAATTCCCGAGCTCCTCGCAATGCTAAAAGCTATGGAGGTAGAAATCAAGAAGGAGCATCAAGTGTTGATGGTCAAAAAGACCACTAGTTTCAAGGAAAAGGGAAAGGGGAAGAATAAGGGGAACTTCAAGAAGAACGGCAAGCAAGTTGCTGCTCAGGAGAAGAAACCCAAGTCTGGACCTAAGCCTGAAACTGAGTGCTTCTACTGCAAGTAGACTGGTCATTGGAAGCGGAACTGCCCCAAGTATTTGGCGGATAAGAAGGATGGCAAGGTGAACAAAGGTATATGTGATATACATGTTATTGATGTGTACCGTACTAGAGCTCGGAGTAGCACCTGGGTATTTGATACTGGTTCTGTTGCTATTATTTGCAACTCGAAACAGGGACTACAGATTAAGCGAACACTGGCAAAGGACGAGGTGACGATGCGCGTGGGAAATGGTTCCAAAGTCGATGTGATCACGGTCGGCACGCTACCTCTACATCTACCATCGGGATTAGTATTAGACCTAAATAATTGTTATTTTGTGCCAACGTTGAGCATGAACGTTATATCTGGATCTTGTTTGATGCGAGACGGTAATTCATTTAAATCAGAGAATAATGGTTGTTCTATCTATATGAGTAATATCTTTTATGGTCATGCACCCTTGAAGAGTGGTCTATTTTTGATGAATCTTGATAGTAGTGATACACATATTCATAATGTTGAAGCCAAAAGATGCAGAGTTGATAATGATGGTGCAACTTATTTGTGGCACTGCCGTTTTGGTCATATCGGTGTAAAGCGCATGAAGAAACTCCATACTGATGGACTTTTGGAACCACTTGATTATGAATCACTTGGTACTTGCGAACCGTGCCTCATGGGCAAGATGACTAAAATGCCGTTCTCCGGTACTATGGAGAGAGCAACAGATTTGTTGGAAATCATACATACAGATGTATGTGGTCCAATGAATGTTGAAGCTCGTGGTGGATATCGTTATTTTCTCACCTTCACAGATGATTTAAGCAGATATGGGTATATCTACTTAATGCAACATAAGTCTGAAACATTTGAAAAATTCAAAGAATTTCAGAGTGAAGTTGAAAATCATCGTAACAAGAAAATAAAGTTTCTACGATCTGATCATGGAGGAGAATATTTGAGTTACGAGTTTGGTTTACATTTGAAACAATGCGGAATAGTTTCGCAACTCACGCCACCCGTAACACCACAGCGTAATGGTGTGTCCGAACGTCGTAATCGTACTTTACTTGATATGGTGCGATCTATGATGTCTCTTACAGATTTACCGCTATCGTTTTGGGGTTATGCTTTAGAGACGGCCGCATTCACGTTAAATAGGGCACCATAAAAATCCGTTGAGACGACGCCTTATGAACTATGGTTTGGCTAGAAACCAAAGTTGTCGTTTCTGAAAGTTTGGGGCTGTGATGCTTATGTGAAAAAGCTTCAACCTGATAAGCTTGAACCCAAATCGGAGAAATGTGTCTTCATAGGATACCCGAAGGAGACTATTGTGTACACCTTCTATCACAGATCCGAAGGCAAGACATTTGTTGCTAAGAATGGATCCTTTCTAGAGAAGGAGTTTCTCTCAAAAGAAGTGAGTGGGAGGAAAGTAGAACTTGATGAGGTAACTGTACCTGCTCCCTTTTGGGAAAGTAGTACATCAGAGAAACCGGTTTCTGTGACACCTACACCAATTAGTGAGGAAGCTAATGATGATGACCATGAAACTTCAGAATAAGTTACTACTGAACCTCGTAGATCAACCAGAGTAAGATCCGTACTAGAGTGGTACAGTAATCCTGTTCTGGAAGTCATGCTACTAGATCATGATGAACCTATGAACTATGAAGAAGCAATGGTGAGCCCGGATTCCGCAAAATGGCTTGAAGCCATGAAATCTGAGATGGGATCCATGTATGAGAACAAAGTGTGGACTTTGGTTGACTTGCCCAATGATCGGCAAGCAATTGAAAATAAAAGGATCTTCAAGAAGAAGACTGACGCTGACGGTAATGTTATTGTCTACCAAGCTCGACTTGTTGCAAAAGGTTTTCGACAAGTTCAAGGAATTGACTACGATGAGACCTCCTCACCCGTAGCGATGCTTAAGTCTGTTCGAATCATGTTAGCAATTGCCGCATTTTATGATTATGAAATTTGGCAGATGGATGTCAAAACTGCATTCCTAGATGGATTTCTGGAAGAAGAGTTGTATATGATGCAGCCGGAAGGTTTTGTCGATCCAAAAGGAGCTAACAAAGTGTGCAAGCTCCAGCGATCCATTTATGGACTGGTGCAAGCATCTCGGAGTTGGAATAAACGCTTTGATAGTGTGATCAAAGCCTTTGGTTTTGTACAAAATTTTGGAGAAGCCTGTATTTACAAGAAAGTGAGTGGGAGCTCTGTAGCATTTCTGATATTATATGTGGATGACATATTGCTAATCGGAAATGATATAGAATTTCTGGATAGCATAAAGGGATACTTGAATAAGAGTTTTTCAATGAAAGACCTCGGTGAAGCTGCTTACATATTGGGCATTAAGATCTATAGAGATAGATCAAGACGCTTAATTGGACTTTCACAAAGCACATACCTTGACAAAGTTTTGAAGAAGTTCAAAATGGATCAAGCAAAGAAAGGATTCTTGCCTGTGTTACAAGGTGTGAAGTTGAGTAAGACTCAATGCCCGACCACTGCAGAAGATAGAGAGAAAATGAAAGATGTTCCCTATGCTTCAGCCATAGGCTCTATCATGTATGCAATGTTGTGTACCTGAAAAGGACTAAGGATATGTTTCTTGTATATGGAGGTGACAAAGAGCTCATCGTAAATGGTTATGTTGATGCAAGCTTTGACACTGATCCAGACAATTCTAAATCGCAAACCGGATACGTATTTACATTAAACGGTGGAGCTGTCAGTTGGTGCAGTTCTAAACAAAGCATCGTGGCGGGATCTACATGTGAAGCGGAGTACATAGCTGCTTCGGAAGCAGCAAACGAAGGAGTCTGGATGAAGGAGTTCATATCCGATCTAGGTGTCATACCTAGTGCATCGGGTCCAATGAAAATCTTTTGTCACAATACTGGTGCAATTGCCTTGGCAAAGGAATCCAGATTTCACAAGAGAACCAAGCACATCAAGAGACGCTTCAATTCCATCTGGGATCTAGTCCAGGTGGGAGACATAGAGATTTGCAAGATACATATGGATCTGAATGTAGCAGACCCATTGACTAAGCCTCTTCCATGAGCAAAACATGATCAGCACCAAGGCTCCATGGGTGTTAGAATCATTACTGTGTAATCTAGATTATTGACTCTAGTGCAAGTGGGAGACTGAACGAAATATGCCCTAGAGGCAATAATAAAGTTATTATTTATTTCCTTATATCATGATAAATGTTTATTATTCATGCTAGAATTGTATTAACCGGAAACGTAATACTTGTGTGAATACATAGACAAACAAAGTGTCACTAGTATGCCTCTACTTGACTAGCTCGTTAATCGAAGATGGTTATGTTTCCTAACCATAGACATGAGTTGTCATTTGATTAACGGGATCACATCATTAGGAGAATGATGTGATTGACATGGCCCATTCCATTAGCTTAGCACCCGATCGTTTAGTATGTTGCTATTGCTTTCTTCATGACTTATACATGTTCCTATGACTATGAGATTATGCAACTCCCATTTACCGGAGGAACACTTTGTGTGCGACCAAACTTCACAACGTAACTGGGTGATTATAAAGGTGCTCTACAGGTGTCTCCAAAGGTACATGTTGGGTTGGCGTATTTCAAGATTAGGATTTGTCGCTCTGATCGTTGGAGAGGTATCTCTGGGCCCTCTTGGTAATACACATCACTTAAGCCTTGCAAGCAATGCAACAAATAAGTTAGTTGCAAGATGATGCATTACGGAACGAGTAAAGAGACTTGCCGGTAATGAGATTGAACTAGGTACTAAGATACCGACGATCGAATCTCGGGCAAGTAACATACCAATGACAAAGGGAACAACGTATGTTGTTGTGCGGTCTGACCGATAAAGATCTTCGTAGAATATGTAGGATCCAATATGAGCATCCAGGTTCCGCTATTGGTCATTGCTGAGCCTGTAAGCGAAAACTTGGGCATGGCCCTGAAAAGTTGTGAGAGCATTTTGGGAGGGAAGCCCCTCATGTAAACATATTATTGCTTTTATTCTTTAGGCTAAGCTAAAGGTGCGTTTTCGTGAGTCCGCAAGTCCTCCCGCGAGCTTACCGCTAAAGTTTAGCTTAGTCCGGGCCAGTTCCAGTCCGGCTTGTGAGATCTTGAGATCCTGGGGAGCCCACCAATCCGACCGAGAGGGCCTCGCGAGGAGCAAGCGCTTTTCATGTAAGGTTGGGCGCGCAGGGCGCGCGTGCCGTACCCAGCCCCCGCTCATGAGGAGCTCGCGAGAGGGGGGGTAGCAGGGGTGAGGCCAAACCAAGGCAAGGAACCAAATTGCAGGAAATTGCTCGAATGGGAAAAAGCACCCCCCCCCCCCCGCGCATATCAACGAAAATTCAGCTTCAACTTAAATCCAAAGCCAGAAAACAGGGCTACAAAAGAGAGATTGAAAGCAAAAGGCCATGTCCGGCGCCTAGTCTAGTCTTCTTGTCTTCTCGCCAGCGCGGAGCTAAGTGCTACCACTAGGCATGGGAGGGACCCCCCGAGGCCCGAGGGTGGCACTCCTGAGACTCCGGGGCGTGTACAGCCCCACTCATTATTACGTGAGAGTGTCATGAGCGGAGATCTTCATAGCGTGAGCCTTACTTCATATCGCCAGATGAGGGGCCTGCCTTGCACCACCCTCGACCACTACTAGGGGTGACCGGAAAATAGGACGACACCAGGGGACGCCAATGGCACCCTCGGTGACCACAGGTCCTCTACCGGGGGAAGGCTCGCCGGCACCTCCACGGCAGAGGACCTACCTTCGGGGGATGCCTTGCTCAAGCGACGCGGGGAGGGGCCTTGCTCCCGGCTCCTCCCCAGCAGCCCCCAATGCGCTCCTCCAGGCGAAAGGGGGGCCACCGTGTTGGGGCCGACATCCGCCGACGTGACCTGATCCTCCTGCGACCCATGGTTAGCGTAAGCTTGCTCGTGAGAGATTAGTGGTACCATATAGATGTTGTTGTCAACTTGGATGGCGAGGCTTCCGGGAGGCTCCTGGAAGGCCCCAGCTTCTAGGGCCTCCTCCTCCCAGCCCTACTCGAGGAACGAGTCAGGGTCGTCTTCCTATGCATACTCCTGGTCCATCATACGAGGCACATAGGCCTCCGAGGCCGTCGCCCCGAAGACTTCGCCGAAGTGCCCCACGCTCCACGTTGCCCGACCCAGCATGCCGTCCTAAAGATGGTATGCTGGCACCCCGCCGGGGCCGCGGGTGGCAACGCTCGTGCCCGTGCTCATCGTAGGTGGTGCATGTGTGATTGGGCGTCCGGTGCTGCTGGCCACGCTGATGTTGACGAAACCTCCTGGTGCTCCTGGGAGCGCGCGGGCGCGGCGAGGCCCGCCGTGCGATCCGGCCGCGGCCAGAGGCGTGAGCAAGGAGCAGAAGGGTGGTTCTCCTGAGGCCGCGGCGTCCAGTAGCTCGGCGACGCGCTCCAGCAGTGCATCCCGGCTGCTCTCCATCAGCCGGCATCGCAGCAGCTCACGAGCTACCGTGAGCGGGGCCCTCATGTTTGCTTGTTCCCTCTAGGTGTGCGGTGCCGTGGCCACGACGTGGCTTGAAGCCCTTGCAGCTGCCCGCACTTGCCGAGGGGTAAGGGTGAATGGCGCTTGACCGCGCCGACCGCGCCCTGCGGCGCTTGGCAGTGCGCATGCCACCTGGGGCGCAGAGCTGAGGTCTTCTTGGGCGGGTGGCCCCGCCCGGGACGGCCAAGCTGCCCAGCGGTCGGCGTTGGTCCTTGAGTCGCCAGACATCGGAACCGCGCAGCATCGGTGGATTGACTAGCGGAAGAGAGACTCTGGTGCACCAAATGTCAGATTTTGGGTTCCGGCAAAACCCTTGAGGTTCGAACACTGGGCTGCGGACAAAGATCTCCCCCCCTCTCTAGCTCGCACACTCAGCGATCTCACGGCCTAGCTCGACGGACTCAAAGAACGAGAGACACAAGATTTATAATGGTTCGCGCCACTATTGTGGTGTAATACACTCCTCTAGTGTGGTCTGGTGGATTGCCTCTTGGGCTGAGGATGAACAGTTACAAGGGAAGAACAGCCTCCCGAGGAGAGGTGTTCTTCTGCTTGGTGAACTTGTGTGGTGGCCTTGGTGGAATGGATCTAGTCCAAGATCAGATTCTCCCCTTATGGTGGTGGCTAGTCCTATTTATAGAGGCCCTGGACCTCTTTCCAAATATTAGGCGGGAAGGGATCCCACAACGGCCAAATTCGAAGGGAGACAACTAGTACAAGTTATCCTGACAAAAGTAGTCTTCGTGTGCCAAAGGCTTTAGTGGTGACGCCCTCTTGGGCTCCACGGTGACCTCTGTCCTGCCGTCCTGCTGGTCTTCATCTTGTTGCACCGATATGGAAACCTTTGCCAGATGCCTCGGGACTCATTGTCTACGCTTGCCCCTTTAGCACCAAAGAGGAAACGAGGACACTTCGCGCTGGCACCCGCTTGGCTCCAGGCATCACGGCTTGCGTCACAGAAACCTCGCGAGGTTCCCATTGCCTTGATCTCTCCGCCCCTCACGAACCAGCCTGGTGAGGCCGCCCCCGAGGAGGTCTTGCATCGTCTGCCTCGCAAGGCTTGGCCTCTCGCGAGGTTCATGAGTCTTTGTCGGTGAAGATGGGTCATGCAGGCCACTGGTGGAGCCACGCTACGGGCCGTAGGTAGGAAAGTCTGGGGACCCCCGTTCCCAGAACGCTGACAGATTCCGCACCGCTCGCCGGAGTGGCGCCGCCTGTACCATCTGCAAGCGAATGTGGAGGGAGTTTGGACAAGGATGGTTTCGACATCAAGGAGCCCTTATTTTGGGCTCCATGGATGATGAAGAATATGCAGAACTTCACGTAGCCGATGCGCCCCTCGCTGCTTTGATTTAAACCAATGCTGACCCCTACTTGGCTCACCAAAGATGTCACCGTGAAGCCAACGATCTATGAGGTAGTGTAGCCCTTTCTTGGTCTAGCAAGAGGTGGTGATTGACGCAACGAGCAAACACAATGAGGAGCACATGATTTTACCCAGGTTCGGGCCACCCGGAGGCATAAAACCATACTGCTGCCTTTGGTTGTATTGGTGGTGTTTGAGCACAAATACACGGAGCGCTCTCCCCCAGAAAATGGTGGAAAGAGAGCAGCTACAAGAATACCTATGTGTGAGGGTTGCAAAGGTTTGAACCCGTACTAATTTGGCCCTCCTTTTATAGCCCAAGGGGTTACCACTGTGGCAAAAAGATCATAACAGGGGTGATTAGAATAAAACATGGCTATCATACCTAACTCTGCTAGGTAAGACAAGACTCGTTAATTGCGCTGCTAGGTGTCGGTGGATGTTGAAGCCCGACAAGGCTACTGCGCTGCTTATTGATCTACCTCCTATTAGCGTGACATGCCATCAGGACATGTGTCAATAAAGGTGATTTACCTCCTCAGCAGGCTGACACGCATGGGTTATGTCCACCTAAACACATGCAGGCTCGACACCTCACTAATCAGCGAGCAACTAGTCAGAGAGGTGGAGTGCCGGTGTTGGCAGGGAGCCCATGCCCAAGGAGCTTGCCGGCTCGTTCCTGCCGAAGTTGGTTGCTCCTGTTATAAAGTTTGTGTCTTATTCCAATGCTTGGTCTCCTTAGTTCTCTCCTTAATGCTCTCCTTGATCTCATGAAGAGCGGCTTCTTTGGTTTAGTTGCATATGAGACTTGGAACTTGATGTAGGAGTTGTAGCGCGCCTGTGCATAAGTCAGGGCAGCAAATGCCCATGTTTGTTGTACCGGCACTCATGTTCGATCTTTCGGTCCTCTGTGTTCCGAGGCCATGTCTGTATATGCTAGGCTCGTCAAGTTTAATAGAAGTATTCCGCCTGTGTAAAAGGTTTACACCTGTTGTATGCGAACGTAGAGTCTTCCATACCTGATCATCACGAGGTGCTTCAAAATGATGAACTTTCCCAATGATGCATACTTAGTGAGAACACCTTTTGTCTTGAAACTAAGTGAAGGGATCATCTTATAATGCTACCATCGCCATAAGAAAAATAATATGCACAAAAAGAAAAACGTCAGATGCAATCAATATATGACATTATATGGCCATTATCATCTTGTGCTTTTGATCTCCATCTCCAAAGCACCTAGCATGATTTACATCATCACCGGCATGACACCATGATCTCCATCATCATGCCGTCATGTGGTTGTCTCTGCCAACTATTGCTTCTACAGCTATCGCTGCCTCATAGCGATAAAGTAAAGTAATTACATGGCGTTTAATAATCGACACGCATGTCACACAATAAACGAAAGACAACCATATGGCTCCTGCTAGTTGCCATACTAATCGATATGCAAGTTGTGAACCTATTACAAAGCATGATCATCTCATACATCAACATATATCACATCACATTTTAGCCATACCACATCACAACATGCCCTGCAAAACCAAGTTAGACGTCCTTTACTTTGTTGTTGCAATTTTACGTGGCAGATAGGCAAAAATATAACAATCCTTATCTACACAAAAACACAATGGTGATATACAAGTTGCCTCTTAACCTTCTACAAGGGCCACCGTTATCAAATCATATTCAAGTAAGGTGGGAGAGAAAGAGACACCTACAAAGCCACTTTTATGGAATTCAAGTTGCACGTCAGTCATGGAACGGATCTATTGTGTGAGGACAAGTAAGGTTGGTCCGAGCTGCTTCATCCCACAATACCGCCGAATGGAAATAATAGAAAAGGAGTAAGCAATTTGAACATCAACTGCCACAACTTCTTTGTGTTCTACTCGTGCATATACATCTACGCTTAGACCTAGCTGATGGTGCCACTAATGGGGAACGAAGCATGAAAATCAAAAAAATGGGAAAATTTTGTTTTTGCCACTCTAGATTTTGCCAATTTTCCTTATGCCACTCTAGATTTTGACATTTCACTTTTGCCACTCTTAGTTTTTGACAATTATCTGAATTTCCATTCCGGTGGCAAAAGCAAAAATTTCGGAGTGGCGATTGTGATACATTTCAAAAGCTAAGAGTGGCAAAAATGAAATAAAATTATTCTGCTTTTGCCACGGAATGGCAATTGTGATAATTGTCAAAAGCTAAGAGTGGCAAAAGTGAAATGTCAAAATCTAGAGTGGCATAAGGAAAATTGGCAAAATCTAGAGTGGCAAAAACAAAATTTTCCCCAAAAAAATCATATGAATACCCAAGATCTATAATATAGGAGATGCAAAGCAACGAGAGGGGAGTGTTTCTACATACCCTTGTAGACTGAAGGCATTAGCGTCGTAATGCAGTTGATGTAGTCATACTGTTCACGATCCCATCGCAATCCAATCTGATCTAGTACCGAATGGATGACACCTCCGAGATTAGCACACGTTCATCTCGATGGCATCCTCTCCTTCTTGATCCAGTGAGCGAGAGATAGGAGGTAGATGAGATTGAAATCAGCACGACGGTACGGTGGTGGTGGTGGCAATGGAATTCTAGCAGGGCTTCATCAAGCACATGCCAGAGGAAAGGCGGGAGGAGTTGAGACAGATGGAGGGCAAGGGTGGACGAGTGCGGCTGCCCGCCCACTCCCACTATATATAGGGGCATGGGGGAGGGGGAAGGGGCCCTAGAGGGTGGCTTGGCCCCCAAGCCAAGAGGGGTGCCCCCATCTAGGGTTCCCACCAACCCTAGACGCATGGGCCTATGTGGAGGCGCTAGTGCACATAGCCCAACTAGGCTAGGGTGCCACCCCTATAGCCCATGTGGGTACTCGGGGCTGGTGGACCCCCCCAGTGGACCCCCTTAACCCTTTTGGTGACCCCGGTACACTGCAAGCATGCCCCCGAACCTTTTGGGTAGCCAAAACAGGACTTCTCATATATAAATCTTTATGTCCAGACTATTCCAGAGCTCCACGTGATATCCCGGATCCCATCTAGGACTCTGAACAACCTTGGACTATCCGCTATTAATATCTCAATACTACCCTAGCGCTACCGAACGTTAATCGTGTGACCCTACGGGTTCGGGAATTTGTAGACATGACCGAGACTCCTCTCCAGTCAATAACAATAGCGGGACCTGGATACCCATATTGATTCGCACATATTGACCGAAGATCTTTATCGGTTGAACCAAGATGTCAAGGATTCGGTCAATCCCATATGCAATTCCCTTTAGTCGGCGATATGTTACTTGCCCAAGATTCGATCGTCTGTATCTCCACACCTAGTTCAATTACATTACCGGGAAGTCTCTTTACTCGTTCCATAATACAAGATCCTATGACTAAACTCATTAGTCACATGAAGCTTCTTGTGGTGTTGTATTACCGAGAGATATCTCTCCGTCACATGGAGTGACAAATCCCAGTCTCTATCCATACAGCATAATAAACACCTTCGAAGATACTTGTAGAGCACCTTTATGATCACCCAGTTATGAAGTGACATTTGACAGCACATAAAGCATTCTTTCGGCATTTGGGAGTGGAATGATCTCATGGTATAAGGATTTGATACTTGACATGAAGAAAGTTGTAGCAAATAACTAAGTCATACGGTCTCATGCTAAGCTTGCAGTTGGGTTTGTCCATCACATCGTTCTCGTAATGATGTGATCCCGTTATCAAATGACAACTCATGTGATGTAGAGCATCCTACGTTCATCCCCATGTACACTACAACTACTCCCCAAGCCCCAAGTAGACATACGACGAGAGCTCAAGCATGTGCCATTGGACACAAGGTGAACCCGCTTCTAGCTGATTCCCCGTTCCATTCATGCGATACATGGTTGCTACCTAATGCAAAGACACTACATGTGCACAGGAACCGAGGAGACGACCATCGACATGATCAAAGCTTATGACAAGCCCACACGGAAGTGGAGGAACAAGGGCTTGAAGTGGAGTCGGCATAGAGCTTCAACAGGCGGACATCTGGGAGGAGCCCTGACATCCGACACCACCAACCAAAAGAAGTTCAGAGAAGAATGGATGCTAGACGACTCTACAGCGTCCAGACATCCGTCCGACCCTTGGACATCTGGTGCTTGGTGACAGGCCGGACATTCATCATCGCCCCGGAAATCCGGCGCATGCTTTGTAGAGAAGAAGATCTTCGGCTAGCTTCCTAGCCGGACATCCGACCTCCCACCCGGACTTCTGGTGTGTCACCCGGACATCCAACACCTACATGTAGCATCGGCCCAAGTGCCTTGCAACCTCCCCTCTCTCACCCCTTCATTCCTAGCACTATAAGTAGACCTCCTCCTCCCCTTTCCTAGGGTTAGCAAAGGTTAGAGCTCATTTGAGATAGAGCTTTTCTCATCCTCATACCACTTCCATGGAGTTCAAGACCTCCATAGGAGAAGATCCCCCAAGTGGATTCATGACCCATTCATGGGAAGATCCTTCTGGGATTCAAGACCTCTCTCCTTCAAGGATCCGGATGAACTACCTTCGAGACCTTGAATTCCATGTGGATCCTATAATGCAACCTGGACGACCAGAAGGGCTTCTTCAACGTCCAAAAATGATGTTGTTCATATTCTCTCTCTACTATTGAGCCGCCAGCCGACCACATGCCCAACCGCCTGCCGCCGCTGCCTCACCCTCCCCTGAACAGCCTCCCACTGACATGCTCCCCACCCCGCCATCTGTTTAACCCGGGGCACGATCCATTTTTTCTGGCGAACTGCATCCCACACCAAACACTCATAAGATAGATCATGGGCACACTGCCACCCTAGTATAGATACTGGGGTAGCTTCTCTGTCATCTTCTTCCTTCGCTCTGGCAAACTTCTTCTTTCACAAATCAATGGACCCAAATAATTCTACTATACATATTAAGTATAGTAGGAACACGATGAAATGAGTAGTAATACCAACTAAAATAAGAACTGTAGTATGACATACTAGCATGTACAATAGAGTTCAAATAATGAGAAAGAACATAACATAGTTCTGCTATCGGCTCAGCACAACAGACCCGTGAAATAAAACTAAGCAACTAGTCCGCTTGACACTATGGTAGAACCAGCATGAGCAACAACACGGCCACCTTACTCGGAGTCCTCGTCCATGTCCTCGAATTCATCCTCGTCCTCTTCCTCTTCCTCTTTGCGGATATTTATTTGCTTGATCTAGACACTGCGCTCTGCTTCTTTTATCCAACCCTGGTAGATATTTAAACAACGGTAGGCATCTGTTGCTGTGTACACAATGTGATATTCATCTATTGTCTTTGACTCCCATGCATGATGAAACTTGGGGTGAGGCTTCTTCAGTTCATCATATGAAGGATCAATCATGGCTGCTGCCAGGGTCAACTTTGAAGGCTAAGAGGAAGATACCCGGATTTTCTTCTGGAGATCGAAGGGTTGGCCTACAACGAGGCCTATCCGACCTAGAACTCTCATGTCATTTGTACAGTCTAGAGTAACGTATTTCACTCTTTTGTCCTTGAGGAAGACCACAAAATTATGGCAGCTAACATTAGCACGGCATATGTGGTAGACTAAGCACGCGTTATGTATGCAAACCTGGATCACGGCGGGCTTATTCTTATCTTCCTCCTTTAGAAGCTTCTCCTTTTCCAAGACTGTGGTGTACTAAACATCTAGCCCAGCGACCCACTCATCCTTTGAACTTTCGAACATGTGTAGGAAGCGACCAGAGCATGCTTCCACCATCGCGGATCAACGGGTGTAGATGAAAACGAACTCATCGTCGGTGATGGTTTTAACCTTGAACTCACCACCGATCATGGAGATTTGGGAGCCCATGGATTTTTGAGGTGGGTTAGGAGAAGTAGAATAGTTGTAATGTGAAATGACAGGATGAATGGGAGCGAACTGTTGTAAGGTAGAAGACGGGGATGAGTAGGGCATGAGAATAGCGTGGGGTGGTGCCTTGCCCAGTGGATAAACAACCGCATGCCCCCAGAGAGTTCTCGAGTACTATGCGGGACCCACTAGATGTCATGTCTACTAGATCGAGAACGTAGGCCTGATGGTATAGCTTTTGTGACCGCATGCCCCCAGAGAGTTCTCGAGTACTATGTGGGACCCACTAGATGTCATGTCTACTAGATCGAGATCGTAGGCCTGACGGTATAGCTTTTGTGTGTTCGCACGCCATGCCGGCGCGTGCATGTAACTTTCACTTAATTCCATCAACCGTCACACCTCCCACGACCATCGCCTTCGTTGCACGGTCGCGCCCTTTGAGACTTAGGACGACTATAAATCAGCATTTTTTGCCTACTCCACATGCGTGATACTCCCTCTGCTCCTTTTTATTCCGCGTATTAGATTTGTGTCATGTCAAAGTTTGCAAAGTTTGGCCAAATTTAAATTAAAATATATCAATATCTACAATACCAAATATATATACATATATATATTATGAAACTAAATTTCATAATGAATATAAAAATATTTATTTGACATTGTGAATGTTGATACATTTTTCTATATGTTTGGTCAAAGTAGAGGTACTTTGACTTTGGACAAAACTTATATGCACTATGTAGACTAGTTCCTCCGCCCAGGTGTGTTATGACATTGCCATGTCATATATAGTCATCAAAACATGGTTAGTGATAACCCACAAGTATAGGGGATCAATTGTAGCTCTTTTTGATAAGTAACAGTGTCGAACCCAACGAGGAGCAGAAGGAAATGACAAGTGGTTTTCGGTAAGGTATTGTCTGCAAGTGTTGAAATTGTAAGTAGCGAGTAGTTTTATAGCAAGATAATTTGTAACGAGCAAGTAACTATTGTAGTAATAAAAGTGCAGCAAGGTAGCCCAATCCTTTTGTGGCAAAGGACAGGCAAAAACGATCTCTTATGATAAGCAAACCGTTCTTGAGGGTACACGGGAATTTCATCTAGTCACTTTCATCATTTTGGTTTGATTTGTGTTCATTACTTTGATAATTTGATATGTGGGTGGACCAATGCTTAGGTGCTGTTCTTACTTGAACAAACATCCTACTTATGATTAACCCTCCCGCAAGCTTCCGCAACTATGAGAAAAGTATTAAGAATAAAGTCTAACCATAGCATTAAACTTTTGGATCTAATCGGTCCCTTACGAAATAGCGCATAAACTGGGCTTTAAGCTTCTATCACTCTCGCAACCCACCATCTAATTGCTACTCCATAATGCATTCCCTTAGGCCCAAATATGGTGAAGTGTCATGTAATCGACGTTCACATGACACCACTAAGGGAATAACAACATACCTACATCAAAATATCGAACACATATCAAGTTCACATGATTACTTGCAACATGATTACTCCCGTAACCTCAAGAACAAAAGTAACTACTCACAATGATAAACATGTTCATGATCATAGGAGTATTAAATAGCATAATGGATCTGAACATATAATCTTCCACCAAATAAACCATATAGTAAGCAACTACAAGATGTAATCAACACTATTAGTCACCCACAAGTACCAATCTATAGTTCCAGTAACAAGATTGAACACAAGAGATGAACTAGGGTTTGAGAGGATATGGTGCTGTTGAAGATGTTGATGTAGATTTCCCTCCCGAAGATGGGAGAGTTGTTGGTGATGCTGATGATGATTTCCCCCTCCAGGAGAGAAGTTCCCTCGGCGGAATCGCTTCGCCGGAGGGCAAAAGTGCTCCTGCCCAAGTTTTGGCTCGAGGCGGTGGCGCTTTGTCCCGAAAGTCATCCTCCTATTCTTTCTAGGTCAAAATGACTTATAAACCAGAAGATGGGCACCAGAGGTGGGCCGAGGAGGCCACAACCCACCAGGGCGCGCCGGGGGGGGGGGGGCTGACGTAACTTTTCCAGGTCCCGATTTCCAGCTGCCGGAATTCTCCCTCTTGGTGTGTTCCTTGCAAATTATGAGAGAAAAGGCATTATAATTACTCCAAAAAGCATTATTATGGATAAAAACATTATAAATAACAGTAAGAAAACATGATGCAAATGGACGTATCAACTCCCCCAAGCTTAGACCTCGCTTGTCCTCAAGCGAAAACCGAAATCAAAAAACATGTTCACATGCTTTGAGAGAGAGAGGTGTCGATGAAAACAAAATATGGACAAAGAAGCATCATGTTGATTATTATAACAACAAAAATATTAAACATAGGACTTTTATCATATACTTCTCATGAATAAGTAATAGTTCATCACACAATCGATGTATAAAGAAAAAACTCTATTAGAAACCGGCAAACTATGTTCTCAGTCAATTTTGCAACTAGAATTCATCACCTTTTTAGGAAGGATCATGTGTCGGAGCCTTTAGGAAAGTCCACATACTCAATCATCATATAGTCTTCTATGATTGCAAACACTCACCTCGTACCCATGAGCAAAACGTTTCAACCGGACACATAGAAAGATAGGGGCTTATAGTTTCGCCTCCTAACATACTCACCTCAAGGGTGATGTCAAAAATAATATCTCATGCTATCTATAATCAACCGGACATATGTGCCTAGATCTTTCCTCACCACATGATGCTTGCCAAAGGAGAAAAATAAAAGGAATAGAGGGAAAAACTTTGACTCTTTTCATAAAAGTGAAAGATAGGCCCTTCGCAGAGGGAAGCAGAGGTTTCCATGTGCTTATTTGTTTATAAGCTCAATACCTTAGTGCAAGAGGACGTCATGTTGTATTGCGCCTTAAGATAACAACCTTTATTATGCAGTCTGTCGCTTTTATTCCTTGTCATCCAAGTTCGTACAATGCTCAATTTTCTCTTACACTAAATGATCTCACACTTTTAGAAGCAATTTTTATTGCCCTTTTGCACCGATGAGGGATGACAATTTACTTGAGGGTTCTTGCTCAATCCCTTGGTAGGTATGGTGGACACTTGAAAAAGATTTGGGTTTAAGGGTTTCTGGATGCACAAGTAGTATCTCTACTTAGTACAGAATTTTTGGCTTGCAAAGATAGGGGCAAGCAGCACATGTTAAAGGATCTATGACAATATGACTTCTATGTGAATATAAACAAACATAAACCATTAAGTTGTCTTCCTTGTCCAACGTCAACAATTTTGGCATATAATATTTTGATAAGGGCTCACAATCACAAAAGATTTCTAGGATAGTATATCTATATGTGAATCTTCTCTTCCCTTATTAATTCTTTCATGAGTTGCATCATTGACTAATGCTATGTTTGTCAATCTCTAATTAAATTTCTACTTATACTTTTCCTTATGTGGTGCCATCACCTACCATTGGATTAGTATATAATCTTATTAATTTATTTCCTTTCTTCATTTATTTCCTTTCTCTTTTCCTTTCTTTATTTCTTTTCTTTATTTGCAACATGAAAGTAAAGAAAGAAAAAACTCAAACTAACTTTATTATATAACTTGCACATGATTACAAGGATAGATCACTAAACAAACTCTCAAAGAAGAAAGGATCAAACTAAACTTATTTCATCTAAAAGAAAATGATCGAACTAGAATAAGTAAAAGCAAAAAGATAGTGAGATGATACGATACCGGGGAACCTCACCCAAGCCTGGAGGTAGCCAAGGGGAGTGCCCATACCCAATACTCAATTTTCCTTTGGTGGTGAAGAAGATGATGGTGGTGATGAACTGATCCTATCTTTAAGGATTAGAAGGTTCTCCAATCGACGGATGACGCTCCTGAGGTGGGTAATGTGCTCTTGATGCAAAGTATTCTCGCGAGTGAGATACTAATTTTGTATGCGAACTATTTCAATGATGAGAAAGCCTTGAATCTCAGCAGGAGTAATATGAGTAAGGTAAGGTTTAAGGATATCTTCCTCCTCCTCGTTAGTTGGCAGTGTTTGTTCGAAGACCGGAGGCTGGTCTATGGTAACCTCCTTGCTCTCATCTCCTCCGATAGCTCCCGCGGGCTCTTCTCTCTTTAGCTCAATCTTCATCAATAAGGCATC
Organism: Triticum monococcum; assembly: GCA_034509565.1. Classification (NCBI taxonomy): domain Eukaryota; kingdom Viridiplantae; phylum Streptophyta; class Magnoliopsida; order Poales; family Poaceae; genus Triticum; species Triticum monococcum. Next base: position 366,411,616 of record CM067843.1, on the reverse strand, counting down.
CTCTTCCATGTGGTTGTAGGAAGAAGAAGACATGATGGCCGGGCCAATAGATCTATAGAAAACAACAAGAAAGGAGAACAGAGAATTTCTTCGCGATACAGTGATCAACAGGTTCGGGAAGTATATATAGATTTTTTTATCTTGGAGGACAAGTATATGGTAGAAAAATGGAGTAATTAGGCCCAACTGATACACGGGCCATTAACAGGCCGATAGGCCAGTTGGGCTGAAATTTATCCACGAAGACTACGGGTCGTTAAGAGGCCTAAAGTTACTTCGGACAAGAAATAGCCAGTTTCTACATGGGTCGTTAAATGGCCTAAAGTTAAACCGGGCCGACAACGTCCCAGATGCACCATGGGCCACTAACAGGCTGAAACTATTATCGGGCCAAACTGGTAAACGGGCATTTAACAAGCTGAAATACAAACCTGTCTTAGAATGGGCCCAAAAGAACAGTGGCCTTTTAATGGGCCTTATCGGATATGGGCCGTAAATTGGCCCAAAACACGGCAGTCTGTGAACGGGCCTGGTCTGGTATGAGCCTCAATTTGACCCAAAACATGGCAGACTGTTAACAGGCCAACCCACTAGTGTCTGAAAAACATGGTGGACCTTTAGCTGGGCCGGTCTTTTCACCTAAATGGGCCTATGTTGGGCCGTGCCACGTGTCAACGTATCATAGGCGCCTCCTGTCCGATGAGTGGATGAAGTCTGTCCCAACGGTGAGCCAACATGTGTTTCCTCCAGCCAATGAGAATTTTACACGTTGAAAATCCCCATTGGTCCGGGCTATTAACGGGTTATCGGATCCAAAACCGGACCCAATAGCTTAACGGCGACCCGTTGCGGTCGATGCCATGTGTCAGTCACCCTTGACGAAAGCACTTCTATAATGCACGAGTTATCTTCATGGAAGTGGACACTTCCGTGATGATAATTTTGGTAATGTCATGGAACACTTCTACGACATCACAGGTAAGACTATCTTTATTCTGTCATAAAATTGTCATGGATGTATGTCACTGCCTGATTTTTGTCCCTTTCTTTTTCATTTGTTTTTCTGAGAATTTTTGCTTGAGTTTTCTTGCTCAGTGGCTTTGTGGTCTGGAAACTGAAGAAGATGACCTCTTCTTTTCTTCCAGAGTGGCTTGTCAACCTCAAATCCTTCCCTAGACCTTTCCATTTTCATCCTAGCCCAAATCCCATTATTCTTTTTATTGGGAATACTCCTTTTCTATTAAAGGAATGACCCTAATTGCCCCAAGTCGTGAAGCAACATATATTTCCATCATTCCTAAAATTCCCAAATAATTCTCATAATACGTTTGGTTCATATCTTTCTCAAATATGGGAAAATATTTCATTGGCCATGTTTCCCATCATGCACAATTAATTATTTTCCTATTCTGTCCTGAGTGGCAGATTGTGAAGCAAGTGCCATTTATCTTTTCCCAATTGATCCCAAACTTCTTGGACACCTTTTCATGTCCAAATAATTGGCTCATGACAAATTTCACCTTAATTTGCCTAGTAAATATTCTTGAGCAATTTTTCAAAGTTCCTGTCTAAGGGAATTGGTTGTGAAGGAAGTACTAGCTAGGCATATCCAAATGAGTTGAAATTTTTGCATGACCTCAATATCATCATATCATAGCTATCCACCAGATTTGAGCTCATGTAATGCCTCCATGTGAGCATATCTTCAAATCTTCGTTTCTGCCAAAATTTTCAGTTAGTGAAGCAAGTATATTTTATCTTGCTCCATTATGTCTGAAACTTTTCCTAGGCCTTCTCTTATCCATATAACCTATCTCCACCCTATTTGGGCATATTCCATCTAGCCAATATTCCTCTAGATTTTTTTGCAAGTTTTGGGACATAGAGAATAGTTGTGAGGGAAGTACTGTTTTGGTGAATCCAATTGGTATGAAATTATCACAGAATCTCTATATGTCCAAATCATAATGCCTTGCCAAATTTCAGCTCATGTGGCTTCTCCATTTGAGTGCACCATCATGATCTTCATTCTGGACCAGATTACTTAGTTGTAAAGCAACTATATTAATTATTGGTCCATTTCCATCTAAAATTCACATGATCATAGTCCTTCCTATCCTAATCACCCCAGACAACTCCTTTTGACTCAATCAAGTCCCTGTTGATCAGCAGTACTCAGCCAAAACTGATACAATAAACTTCAGGCGATCACTCACATCTCTCCTTGGTACTTATGCGTGATCCATCACCTCTCTCGGCCTCTAGTATGTAAGGACTAAACACTAGACAACGTTTCCCTACCTCTTGCGTCCCCTCCTTGCTGGTCACAGTGGTGACCGCGTCGTTTGCATGCGCACTGGCAGCGTTGGACGCGCCTTGGGCATCGGGACGCGCCGGCCAGCTCTGCATCGACGGAGCTCGCGTGTCCGCTGGTGCCGAACTGACTCCCCTCCCTCTCACGTCGCCCTCGACCTGTATCCCCCTCTCCAAGCCTCCTCGACGGAGCTAGACGCCGCGCGTCCATGGGCGCACAGTGCCGACAAGGCATTAATAGCGTCGTGGCTTCTTCCCTCTCTTGTCCCCGAGCCCCTCTCGTCTCCGTGACCCTCGTCCACTTCCCCCTCGTCGACGTTCGAGCTTGGCCGCGCGTACACGCGTCCGCGACGCCGAGCACCCGTCCGTGGTGGCACCCGAGCCCAACCGCCTTGCCGCGCCTATATAAGCTCACCCCGAGCCCCTTCCAGCGGCCTCACCCCACTCCCAGTGTCAGCGATCCTAGCTCTGCAGCTAATACTGAAGATGATCAGGACGAGGCGCGGGAGACAGCAACTTCAGCTCGTGGGCCGGAGGCCCGGCCCACTCGTCATCGAGCCCTTCCCAAGTGGCTTGCAGGCCCAGACTGTACCCGCTAGCGGGATGTAACGATAACCCATATATTACCGTGTGCGTGTGTCATTGAGATATAGGATTGGAATGGTGGCTTCGACCGGAACTACTATAGCTCGCTGTGAGGGAGGTTGGGAGGAATAGCCATGGCTACGGCCGAATTCTGTTGATTTGCGTCGGCGTTCACATTTGGTATCAGAGCCGTTCCGATCCTGGAGATCCCTTGCCATCCGCACGCTACCCGCCTGTGTATCCGCCGTCGGAAGGAGGCCATGGACAAGCTCTCGGTGGAGGGGAGACACATCCATGAAATCCTTAAATCCTCGATCTCTGACGACCTCGACCACCGATTCAAGGTACATGGCGACGACCTGCTCAAATCCATGTCCAAATTACTGTAAGGCACGACCCGGACCTTGGATGGCCTGATTTCCTCGCGGATTGACGGCGTTCGGTCCGAATTCAACCTGGATCTGGAGCAGATACACCAGGATATGGACTGGCCCGAGAAGTTGGAAGGGGATCAGCATCCAGAGAGCTCGTCGGGAGTCCGCGATACAGCTTCTATTAGCGAGATTTTCCCGTCAGAGTCCTCAGCCCATGATCGGCTCCAGAGAGGAAAGGGGCAACCGCTGTATGTGCCGCCACCAGCATGCGGGCTGCGTGATCTGCAATCCCCGCGCAACAATCAATCCCCTAGAGAGTTCGATGCCGGAGAAGTGATCGAGCAATTCCATTCAGGCCCAAGGGTCGAACTGCCCAAATTCGATGGAACTAATCCCAGGTTGTGGCAGGCGTGGTGCGAAGATTACTTCAGGCTATGGGGCACTCCTAAATAGCAGATGGGTCTCGTTTGCTACATCACAGTTCGAGGGAGCTACTGCCCGCTGGCTAGAGTCCGTACAGAGGTGAACACCCCACCTGAATTGGCCTGAATTTTGCCAAGTTCTGTAGAACAGGTTCGGGAGAAATCAACATCAGAATCTACTAAGGAAAATGTTCAGAATTGCACAGACTGGCAGCATAGAAGACTATGTGGAACAGTTTGCCGAGCTCTACGATCAATTGACAGCCTATGAGGATAATCCAGATGCACTTCATTACACTACCTGATTCATTGACGGCCTAAAACCTGGGGTGCGGATGACCATTGCAATGCAGAAGCCCTATGATTTGGACACAACTTATGAACTAGCTCTCCTGCATGAGGAATTGGGTGATAGTACAGGCATGCAGCTGTCAGGCAACAGCAAAAGAAGTACTAATCCGGTAATTGCCAACAGCTCTCGAATGCGCAGTAATGAGGACAGGAGGAGTTTTGACAGCTCTAAGCATGGCACTACTAATGAGAAATGGGCTACTCTACGAAATTACAGGAAGGCCAAGGGTTTATGTTTCATCTGTGGGGAGAAATGGTCTAAGGACCACCAATGTAAGTCAACAGTGGAGTTACATGTAGTGCAAGAGTTGATTGAGCAGCTCCAAGGCCCAGCCACAACTTCTCCTGACAACACTGACAGTGACTCAGATAATCTTATGCTCATTTCAGCGGATACTTGTGAACAAGGACCCTCGAGCATGTCTTTCAAACTGTGTGTACAGATGCAGGGCACTACCATGCAGTTCTTGGTTGACTCTGGAAGCACACATTCCTTCCTTAACCACAAGTGGCTTTGTAAACTGAACAATGTTAAAGCAATCAAGCCTGTGTCCATTTCAGTTGCAGGAGGTGGCAAACTTCAGTGTGATAAACAGGTCAAGCAGTGTCTCTGGAATTGCCAGGGTAATGAGTTTTACACTGATTTTAGGTTGCTGCCATTGGAAACTTATGATGGAATACTGGGGCTGGACTGGCTCTGTTGCCACAGTCCTATGCAGGTTGACTGGGAACAAAAGTGGTTGTCCTTTCACTACAAAACCAAAACTATCACGCTGCAAGGAGAACTTCCAGAGGAGTGTGCTTATACAGTCATTGCAATATATGCCATAGAAACTGCAACAGTTACTGCTTACCTACCTAAAATTCAAGCACTACTGGACAAATATCAGGAGGTGTTTGCTGAACCTGTTGGTCTGCCACCTAGGAGAGGATTTGATCATCACATTCCATTGGTGCCAGGAGCCCAACCAGTTTCCATTCGATCGTATAGAATAGCTCCATACCTGAAAACCGAAATGGAAAAACAAGTTGCTGAGCTGCTAAAAATGGATTGATTAGACCCAGCAAGAGTCCTTTCTCTTCACCTGCTCTCATGGTCAAAAAGAAGGAGGAAGGCACATGGAGACTAGTCATAGACTTCAGACATGTAAATGCATTAACTGTTAAGGGCAAATATCCCATCCCAGTAATTGAGGAGTTGTTGGAAGAATTGGCAGGGGCTCGTTGGTTCTCTAAACTAGACCTCAAAGCTAGGTACCACCAAATCAGATTGGCTCCAGGGGAAGAGTTTAAAACAGCTTTCCAAAGTCACTGTGGCCACTATGAATTCCTGGTGTTGGCCTTCAGTTTAACTGGTGGACCAAATACCTTCCAAGGATCCATGAACAGTGATTTGGCCCCAGTATCCAGAGAGTGTGCAGTAGTATACTTTGATGATATCTTAGTTTTTAGCAAAACATTCCTGGATCACTTGAAACACCTGGAACAAGTGTTGGGTATTCTGCAACAGAAATAGTGGAAGGTGAAGTTGAGCAAATGTGCATTTGCCCAGCAAGAGATTGCTTTTCTGGGGCATGTTATCAGTGACAAGGGTGTCTCTACTGACAGTACAAAGATTGCTACTGTCCAAGAATGGCCTACTCCAGCTAATGTGAAGGAAGTCAGGGGTTTTTTGGGTCTTACTGGCTACTACAAAAAATTCATCAGGAACTATGGCATTATTAGTAAGCCATTGACAGATCTTCTTAAGAAGGGGGTGCCATTCCTGTGGACTTCAGTCACTGAGACCGCCTTCTCTACACTTAAAGAGGCACTTACAAGTGCTCCAGTCTTGGCCCTTCCTAACTATTCTAAGCAATTTGTTGTGGAAACAGATGCATGCGATGTGGGGATAGGTGCTATTCTCATGCAGGAAGGTCACCCTGTAGCCTTTGTGAGCAGAGCATTAGGCCCAAGAAACAGAGGGATGTCCATATATGAAAAGGAATACCTGGCTATATTGTTAGCAGTGGACCATTGGAGGCCATATTTGCAGTGTCAGGAATTTGTCATCAGAACTGATCAAAAGAGCCTCTGTAATTTAACTGAACAAAGAATTCACACGCCTTGGCAGCAGAAAGCACTAACAAAGCTGATGGGCCTCAATTACAAGATTGTGTATAAGAAGGGACTGGAGAATACTGCAGCTGATGCCCTCTCCAGGCGACCACACAATGAGGAGCAACTGTTAGCCATTTCTTGTGCACAACCCAAGTGGTTAACAGAAATTCTGAACAGTAATACACAAGACCCTGCTGCTCAAAACCTGTTGCAACGGTTAGCTGTACAACCTGCATCCAAGGACAGTTACCAACTAGTGCAAGGGCTCATCAGATACAAAGGAGCAATTTGGATAGGCAACAACCCCACTCTGCACTCCAAAATATGTCAAGCTTTCCATGACAGCCCTGTTGGTGGCCATTCAGGATTTCCAGTGACATATAAGAGAATCCATGCCTTGTTCAAATGGGTGGGAATGAAGAACTTTGTCAAACAGCATGTTCAGTCTTGTCTAGTGTGTCAGCAGGCTAAACCAGAAAGAGTAGCATATCCAAGTTTACTTTCCCCCCTTCCAGTTCCAACACGAGCTTGGGATACTGTGACCATGGATTTCATCTCAGGGTTGCCTTCTTCTGACCAATTTGACTGCATCATGGTAGTGATTGACAAGTTCACGAAGTATGGCCATTTTGTTCCTGTGAAGAACCCTTAAAATGCACAGAAAATTGCAGAACTATTCTTGGATAATATCTATAAACTACATGGTATGCCCAGACTGATTGTTTCAGACAGAGACCCGGTTTTCACTAGTCAGTTTTGGCAGTTGTTGGTAAGAAGAACTGGTGCTACACTTAATATGAGCTCAGCTTACCATCCTGAAACAGACGGTCAAACGGAGTGTGTTAACCAGTAGGTGGAATGCTTCCTCCGTTGCTTCATCAGCGCACACCCGAAGAAATGGGCCCGTTGGATTGCCTTGTGTGAATTTTGGTACAACACAAATTGGCATTCAGCTCTGAACAAGTCCCCATTTGAAGTGCTCTATGGTCACAACCCTCATTACTTTGGCATTGCGCCGTCAGATACTATAGCTCCAGTTGATCTTCAGCAATGGCTGGCAACCAGAGCAATGGTCCAACAATCTGTCCGTCAGCATTTGCTTCATACCCAACAAAGGATGAAAACGTAGGCTGATAAGAAGAGAACTGAGCGTGTCTTTTCTGTTGGAGATCGTGTGTTCCTCAAGTTGCAGCCTTATGTGCAAGCCACAGTGGCTCATCGCGCCAAGCATAAGCTGGCTTTCCATTACTTTGGGCCATTCGAAGCGTTGGACAAAATTGGTGAAGTTGCTTACAAGTTGCAGATGCCAGAAGCTAGCAAGACACATCCTGTCTTCCATGTGTCCCAACTGAGGAAATTCGTTCCTGCCACTCACCAGGTATCTAGCTCGCTCCCTTCTGATGACATTCATCTACAGGTTCCATATCGCATTTTGTAGCACCGCATGCGTCGTCATGGAACGCGCTCCATTGCGCAAGTTCTTGTGGAATGGAGTGGGAGTTCTCGGGACAAGGCTACCTGGGAGGCCAAGGACTCGCTCCTTCAGCTGTTTCCATGGGTGCCGGCTTGGGGGCAAGCCGCTTCTCAAGCAGGGGGGAGTGTCAGCGATCCTAGCTCTGCAGCTGATACTGAAGGTGATCAGGATGAGGCGCGGGAGACAGCAACTTCAGCTCGTGGGTCGGAGGCCTGGCCCACTCGTCGTCGAGCCCTTCCCCAGTGGCTTGCAGGCCCAGACTGGACCCGCTAGCGGGATGTAACGATAACCCATATATTAGCGTGTGCGTGTGTAATTGAGATATGGGATTGGAATGGTGGCTTCGGCCGGAACTACTGTAGCTCGCTGTGAGGGAGGTTGGGAGGAATAGCCATGGCTACGGCCGAATTCTGTTGATTTTCGCCGGCGTTCACACCCAGGACCCCGCCTAGCCAGCCCCTCTGGCTCAAGGAGCTCTCTGTGGTCGCAATGGCCGCCACGGCCGTCGGCCTTCTGCTCTTAAATTTCGTCAACCCGAGCCCTTCCCCTCCTCCTAGCCACCACTAGAGGTCTACACCATCGTCCTAGACCTCTCCCCATAGCTCCTCCCCTCGCCTACACCACCAGAGCGCCGTGTCCAGTTTCGGCTGATACCGTTGTCCGCCGCGGCCAAGGTCGTGCCCGGTCTAGGGCATCTCAGCGTGTGAGAGTAGGTCGAGTAGGAGTGCCTAGTCGTCCTGGTCACTTCGGTTGCCGGAGCATCGCCGGGGATGGCCGGAGCTGGGAGAACGGTCGCCGACGCTGGCACTGTCCTTTGCTCCGTGGGGCGAACGATGATGGAAGTAGACGACGCCCACGCCCCTCCCTTCCAACTGGCCACGGGCCCGCACATCAGTGAGCCAGCTGCCGGCCCCGTGTTGACCCGCCTGCCCACGTGGATAAGTGACGGTCCCCGCCCCGTGGGACCCGCACGTCAGCGAGATAAGCTTGGCCCCGCCACTGCCACGTCAGTTAAGTGGAAGCAAAGTTTCGAGAAGACGTCTTCGTATTTGGAAAGCGTATTCTGTGTTAACTGTGGCTAAGAGTGCGCTTTCCTTTATAGGAAACATATTCACTTGAATATGCTTTCAGTTTTTCTGTCCAGGCCCTATTTAAAAAAATTCTTGCAGATAGGTCCCTGGCAGAAAAGTCCTCACAACTTTTTATCCGTAACTTCGATCGAGGTAAATCAAACGCCCACGTCTTCGGTACGTCGAGCCCGTTCTGTTCCCACCATTTTCACTATGTTTCATCCTTCTGAAAATGACCATTTTGCCCTTGCTCCAATCAGCCCCCTTCGAGAGAGTACCCTTTTCGGCGATTCCTTCCACGGTCATTCCGCACTTCTTCTCGGAGCCTTCTCCATCCGCAGGCAAGACACAACCACCAGTTGCATGATAGCCATGCAGAAGCATCGGTTTTCAACTTGATTCTTTAATAACTGTCTGTTTATTTTACTACTGTTGTCGGTATTTCGGTTATGCTTATGGATTGATGTTTACCGTCACGCTATGTTTTCTTGTGCTATGTTATTATGCTTTTCATGCTAGTATTACTTTGTTATGGACCATGTTTGTTAGTAGTACATGCTGGTGATGGTCTTCGGTGCCTGACTATCGTCGGTTACGAGTACTATTGTTATGCCTGTTCCTTTGCATCCAATTGATTAAATAATTGCATGGTAGTTTTATCGGTATGTTCTTGCATGTTATTTATTGCTGATGCTACTGGTCATGTTATGCTATGAGTAGTGTTCTAGTTTTGATATTCATGCTTGTCAGTAAGCCATGCTCATCTGGATAAATGATTAAATGTTGTTGTTCTTCTCGTTGATTATGTTGCACCTCCATGCTTATTTGATATCATGTTCATGCATTGTAGTTGCATCATGTTATTTTATCATGACTCATCATATTGCATTCAAGTTTAACCGGATTAAATTGAACTTGAACAACTATTGGCTGAGACATGGTGCCACCATATCGATCTGACCAGTGCAACCATGTTTGCCTTATGGGAAGGCCCTAACTGGGTCTATTGTCATGCCTCTCACCGGTGCCTCCCATGAGGGAAGGTTATGCGCGGGCGCTACCTTGGCCAGGTAGGACGGCATAAGCCTTTTGTGCCCATGTTTGGTTTTGAGCTCATGTCCCCGTTTGGGACCGTTTTGCCACGACGGTGGCCGTTGGTGCCTTTGCTAGGTACGGGGCCACCCAGGACTTAGCCAAAAGGGGAGTTGGTCGGAGTGGCCGGGGAGTGTCATGGTAGTAGATCGGTTTTGCCGAAACACCATGTCCGCACATATGGGAGTGTGAGACCATGGGTTCCGTGGTGTGGGTACAGTGTGCTAACCTCTGCATAGTGTGTGTTCAATCCATCGATAGGCGTGCCCGCAGTTAAGGGCCCAGTTCGTGTCGGTCACACTATGGGTCAATAGTGATAATTATAATTTGATTGATAACAACCCGGATTCAATAATGAAAGAAGTTGGTTGATATTTATGTGATCATGAGGGGATCACTGTGGTATCGTGAATACCAACTTCTTGGATATTTGGGAATGTTATGCAAGAGTCAAGGGTAAAGGTCAAGCTCCTTGTGGTCATAAACGATTACTAAGGTATTGTTAATACCAAGCTTGATTGGATCCTGAGATGATTGTGTGATATCCATGATGGTAAGTGATGCAGGTGATGGTTATGAGGTAACCCGAGCAAAGTAAGTTGGTGCATGATAGTTTCATCATGTTGCATGCTAGTATCATCATGTTCATATGTTTATGACGTGCTCGTATTGTTCTAGCTATATCATCTTGTTCATGCTATGATTGATCTGATAGTATCATGTTAATCCTTGTTAGCCTGTAATTGCCATGCTATTATTTGTCTTGATTGCTTTGGTTGTTGTGAGCTTGCAACTAGATTCAATGTACTAACCTGGCGTGTCATGCCAGTTTGAAGGTCATGCCAGATATGATTGCTTGTTTGTCGTGGATCCCTTGTTTGCGCGCTAGGATAAGCGTTCCAGCCAGAGTCCCTACGGAGTGGAGGTCATCACCTTCATCGATGTTCTGCTGCTAGTAGTCATTCCGCTGCGTCGTGTTGTTCTGTTGCTTGCATAGAGCAACCGTGGCAGGCGTAGCGTCACCGTGCCAATGTAATCCCCTTGTACCCCACTAGATTGCAATAAAGAGATGATTTGTTGTATGCTAACTAGTGTCGTATTCCGTAAGACTTCGCCTCGATCTCTGGGCTGGAATATGGGGCGTTCCGGTTTCTCTGAGCCGGGGTGCCACAGGCTTGGTATCAGAGCATGTCTGGTTGTAGGATGGCCTAGCCCGTGCGAACGTTACAATGCGGTAGTATAGAGCCCCGTTGGGTTGTTGCACTTGATTGCTGCATTTGTTTGTTGCATATCATGCATATAGATTATTATTTAGTCGCTAACGATTAATCTTGTGAGTATAGGTGGCATCAGTTTCGATCCACTATCTGCACCTTCCTTCTTTGCATGCCTGCTCTTTGGTGTTCGGCGTTATCTCTGTCCCAGCAGAGTGATGCCCTGGTGCCAAGTGTTCCAGACACTATTTGCAGGAGTTATGCTCAGGTATCGCGTCGATATATTTCCACTACCCACCCGTATTATACACTTGTCTCTATCCCGAATCGTGCGTCCCATCTCGTCCCTTTCACAACCCTTACTGATTTTTGTTATCGGAAAAGGGCAATGCCATCGAGCCTTGCTTTTCCTCCACTATATTGCCCTATCATTCCATTTTTTGGATGGGTACGATTCCCTTCGTACATTTTATGATGAGGTAGTCATGGCCTCCGTGTCTCCCTGCATGATTGCCAAGTCCATCCTTGCCTCCATATCTATCCAGATCCAGCCGGTGTTCAGCCAGCATTTGGTGTAGCCTTGGTTACGCAAACTCCTTCCACACGTGAATTCACTTTCGTGCACACCGTCTGTCGGTGTCAAAACCGGCAGATCTTGGGTATGGGGTCCCGAACTGTGCATCTAGGATCGATGGTAACAGGAGGCGGGGGACACGATGTTTTACCCAGGTTCAGGCCCTCTCTATGGAGGTAATACCTACTTCCTGCTTGATTGATCTTGATGAATATGAGTTGATCTACCACGAGATCGTAATGGCTAAACCCTAGAAGCCTAGCCTGTATGACTATGGTAATGAATACCATTTCCGGACTAACCCCTCTGGTTTATATAAACACCAGGGGGATCTAGGGTTTACATAGAGTTGGTTACATAAGAAGGAATCTTCATAATCGGTCGCCAAGCTTGCCTTCCATGCCAACAAGAGTCCAATTCGGACACATGTACAGTCCTCGGCCTTCATGTCTTCACAACCCATCAGTCCGGCCCATGGATAATGGGCCAGATGCCTGAGGACCCCTTAGTCCAGGACTCCCTCAGTAGCCCTTGAACCTGGCTTCAATGACGGGGAGTCCGGCACGCAAATTATTTTCGGCATTACAAGGCGGGTTCCCTTCTATCCAAACTTCAAGATAGTCTTCGGATGCGATGATAATATCCGCACCTGTCACATACACCATACACAACCGCAGAGAGAATATATTTTTACACGAGTTCTATCCGCTGACAACTTTTTACAGCACGACATTACATCTAACCGGCCATAATTCCAAACCGCTTTCATGTTTTGACGCCCCACGTCCCGAGACGCGGTTGCCATTGGTACGTCTTGTCAAAGCAGAGATCGTGTCCCCTTATCATGCGATTCTCATCAATGCGGGCATGGGTAACCCAACCGTGTCATTTATACAGCCCTTGGGAATAGGCGAATCTTAAGGCGAGTAAGGAGGCGTTTAATATTCGTTGCCTTTATAAGGGGATAAGGATTCCCTCTTCCTCTCTCGTGCCCTCTCTTTGTCTCCGCCTTTCCAATATCAAGCTCCAGTGCCCAAGTTCTCATATCCTTTCCACTCAAGCAACCATGTCTGGATCCGGAGGTCAAGGCAAGTGGATGGTCTCCTCCGTCAAGGAGGACGACATTATAGAGCTTCCGGCGGCCGGATACTTGGCGAAGGAGATCACTCACCGCCTGTCGACCAAGGGACAAGTCGTCCCCACGCCGAACCCCACCGAGAGCATAGTGTTCATCCCCCATTTCTTCCGCAGGCTAGGGTTTCCACTCCACCCTTTTGTCCGCGGGCTGATGTATTATTACGGGATAGATTTCCATGATATGTCCCCATATTCCTTCCTCAACATCTCGGCGTTTATCATCGTGTGTGAGGCCTTCCTCCGCATCCAACCCCACTTCGGGTTGTGGCTCAAAGTCTTTAACGTGAAGCGGAAGGTGGTGGATGGCTAGCACGCTTAGTGCGGAGGAGCCATGGTGAGCAAGCTGTCCAACGTCTCCTGGCCCAAAGGTACTTTTGTGGATATGGCAAAGGAGTGGCAGAAGCAGTGGTTCGACATCACAGAACCTCACGACACCAACTGGGCCGCAGCTGCCGAATTCCGCTCCAGCGCTCCCATGCAACTCACCTCCTGGGTCAAGAAGAGTCTGGACTGGTGTTCACCTAACGAGCTGATAGCGGTGCAGACACGCATTCAAATCATGGTAACCAAGAATGCCAAGCTCGTTGATGTGATCCAGGTGATGCTAGTTCGCCGGATCCTTCGGTGCCAGCGCCGAAGCCGCCCTCTATGGGAGTTCAATCTGAAAAAGCACCAGACCCTGGTGAGGCTCTTTGAGAGTACTCACAAAGGTGCATGTAATTTGCTCTTTAAGGGCAACGAGAAACAGCCAGTCGCAGATTCATATCGCGGGCATGACGCTAAACACCTCGCTAGCGAGGTATGTCATTTTTAGTGCATTCTCCACTTGTTTGTTTCAAGGATGATGTCTGAGCTTTTATTGTTGCTTTTTCAGGACTGGATGGAGAGGGCGAAGCGGATCTAGTGTCTGGCCCTGCTGCCCGAAGAACCAGTCATCCTGCATCTGGCGAAGATGCTCGCGCCGGCGCCCTATAAGGCGTCAGAGAAAAAGGCCAAGAAGAAGACCAACGGGGCCAAGAGTGGCCCCCATCGCAAGGCAGTTCGGACATGATGTCCAAAGACGACGAAGCTCATTCCTCTGTCCCTAGGACAATGGCGAGGAAGAGGAGGAGGAGGAGGAGGAAAACAACCCTCCCCTAGAGAGAGGAGGAAGAAGAGGGCGGCTTCGGCGCATCTGGAGGCGGAAACGCCCAAGAAGGGGAAGGGCGTCCCAGCGGTCAATACCGCATGGGACGTTGACAGCAGTCCGGAATGACACCCCCGCACTAAGCCCCAGCCACATCGTAAGTGACATGGCTTGCTCATGCGCACATCCGGCCCTTTCTATTCATTATTTTGACATAGTTAACTATACTATTGCAGTCCGGCCCGCGATCTTATCCAGCGATCCTCATCTGGAGGTTCATTGGCTCCGTCGGAGATGGCGAGCATGTCGCCTCCACCTGCTTATTCCCCCGGGGCCAGGGATGACACCGAAGTGTTATCCCGAAGGATCGCTCCGAACCGGGGAGGAGCCCAGGACGCTGTCCGAGAGGCGCCAGAAGGCGAGCTCTCCACTGCCGGACACATGGGTGAGCCGATCCCCATGGAGACTGGCGAAGAGGGCCACTTCCAGTTCGGCCCTCGGCTGAATACGATTCCGGAGACTCATATGGCTCTGGAGTCAAGCTAGGAGCCCCCTTTGAAGGAGGGGGGTGTGCCGCTTGCACCGGTGGCCCTTGTACATCCAGGGGCGCCGGATAACCTGATGGAGGCGCTACGAGGCGCCTCCGTCGTGGACGAGCACTGTGTCCTTATGGGTGCGGTGATTGAGAAGGTTCAGTCCGCCAAGAGTGGACTGAGTGAAGACTGCAGCAACCTGTTAACAGGTTTCGAGGTAAAAAAGAGAAAAAAAACCCGTGTAGACAGTAGCCCCTGAGACACGGTCCGGTGTTCGGCAAGAAGAACCGGATAGAGGATCAATCATTTGTTATAGGAGACAAACGTAATATGTATGGATAAGCAGGCGTAGCTGTTGGCCGCAAGCTCGCATGCTGCCGAAGTCTCTATACCGAGGCAGAAGTTGGAGCAGACCGGGAACGAGCTCAGCGAGGTTAGGGTTCGGCTCCGGGAGAAGCAAGGTGAGTGACGACTTGCTGTGTGTTCGGAAGGAGTAGGCACTGTATATTGACCGCAGTGTCGTAACATGTGCAGGAGCTGCGACCGAGGTCGAGACCCTGGGGAAGGCCCTGGGCAAGGCCGAGGAGAAGGCTGTCTAGCAGCAAGCCGCCCGTAAGAAACTCAAGGCCTGGGTCAAAGAAGTCCAGCAGGAGCTCCAGGATGCGGTGAAAAAATGTGAGGCCTTGGAGCATGATGTGTCGGTTCAAGGGACCGAACTTGCCAAGGCTCGTCAGAGCATGGAGACCGCACGGAATGAGGCCAGGCCGCCCTCCAGGAGATCCAGGAGGCCAAGAAGATCACCGCGGGTAAGGCATTTAAGATGCAAAGCAAGTATGCGATGCAGTACCTTTTACTAACCCGGGTTCGGAGTTTCTCAGGGGCTTTTGTGGATTTTCCACGCAGTGTATTAGATGCCGCGGAGTTCTATCAAGCTAAAGGAGGGGGTTCTACGGAGAAGCTATTCTGGTCGTAGTATGCGGCACTAGAGCATCCCGTGTCCTTCACCGATCAGCTGAAACAGCTAGTGGAGCTGCATAGGGTGGCCGAACTAGCCATTAAGGATTTGATAATCTGGCTATGGCCAACTGAAGCTATGCCAGGCAGCTACTTCGGACTCGTGAGGCGGATGGTGAACGCCTGTCCTCCGCTGGATGTCGTCAAGCGCTCGGCCTGCATTGAAGGCGCGCGCATGGCCTTCGCCCGTTGCAAGATGTGGTGGGCGAAGATGGACGTCGTCCAGGTGACCAGAGGGCCACTAGAGGGCAAGGAGTACCGCACACCCAAAAGGTATTTTGCAGATGTCCTAGAGGGGTCTCGCCTTGCGGCAGCACAATGTTCTCAGGACATTGTATTTGAATAAATGTATTCGTGTTGCCTTTGTGTTGTATTATGAAAACAAAGCCTGTTTGTAATATAATTTTGTTATGCTTTAATTGTTTCCTCCCGTGCGGCCGTGTTCTATGTAATCTGAGGGTTGGCCAGTCGTCGGCTTCTGCCCTCACGTAGGTAGTACAGAGGTGTTCGGGATGGAATCTAAACAATCTTGATCCAATTATATGGTCCTTGAAGGAGTTGTTTAGCACAACGAACAAGGCAATCAGACTATGCGGCTTAAACACCCTCACTTAGCCATAGGAGTTTTATAATAAAGCATGGGCGTAGCCCCTGGTTCAAACCAGAGTGATGTCAGCATTTGATCGGGAAGTGCCGATCTTTCGCATAATGCGGGAAAAATATCCAACGATTTGTAACCCTCGAACAGCTGACCGGCTCTCGCCGTATCATGACAGTCAGTTTTCGGTTTTCTCTAATGAGGCACTCATCTGGTCAAGGCAGGGCACAATCACAGTAGTTCTCCCTTTACTACCCTAGCCGATTTAGCGGAACGTAGGGTAGCAAGCACAGGAGCCGGGCAACCCAACTATTGACCAAAGACATGATTCGGAGCCAATGCATATAATGCTAAATCCGGGGTGCCAAACTTATCTTTAAGGAGTGTTCGGACTTTGTTGCCGTATCGTGGGGCAATGGGGAGGCCCTGGCAAATATGAAATGTATCAGAGTGTACGGTTGCAAGGAAATAAGTAATTTAAAGGAAAACAGAGGGAGAACAGAGATAGGATCTGGAGCCCTTGAACTTGGATCATGAATTGTTTCCATTATAGTTGGGTTAATGCGTCCAAGCACATTGGTATAAAGTAATGCAATAAGCAACCGACTACTTGACATGCCACAACCGGAGGCAAGCTGCACGTGGGTCCCGAGAACGGTTAGAGTAGTCGTTGGATTGGCCTCTAGGGCTGCCCTGTACACCTGTGCTCCATGTCGACCCGATGTATTTGTCCTTTGATAGGACCATAAATCAGGCTGTCGAAAGAGGCCCACATAAGAGAAACCTGCGAAAAAGGGAAAAGGAAATAGTAAAGTTATATGTCTGTCCGAGATCGGTCTAGCCGAACTGTAGATCCCGGGCTAGCTTGTGCCTCCGTCGATGTCCATGGAATTTTGAGTGCGTAATTATGTACACGTGGTACGAATGCCACTACTTCATCGGGACTGGGACGGAGGCCAAATTGCTAATTGAGCTCTTGACGAGCCACATTGTCCTGTTGCAGTGTAGTCCAGGGGCTCGGCAGCCGTACTATGGTGCTGCTTGAGAAGGCCGCTCTGTACCTCTACTGCTAGGGAGACGGTGTGCTCCTCTATTTGGAAGGAGTGTTCAGTATTGCCATTGACTGTTATGATGCCACGTGGACCGGGCATCTTGAGCTTGAGATAAGCATAGTGTGGCACTGCGTTGAATCTAGAAAGCGAGGTTCGTCCGAGCAGTGTGTGGCAGCCGCTGCGGAAGGGGACGATATCGAAGATTAACTGTTTACTTCGGAAGTTGTCCGGAGAACCGAAGACCACCTCTAGCGTGATTGAGCCCATACAGCAGGCCTCTGCACCTGGTATGAATCCTTTAAAGGCAGTCTTTGTTGGTTTGATTCGTGAGGGGTTAATGCCCATCTTCCGCACTGTGTCTTGACAAAGCAGGTTGAGGCTGCTACCACCATCCATCAGGACTCGTGTAAGGTGAAACCCATCGATAATTGGGTCGAGGACTAGTGCGGCTGAACCACCATGGCGGATACTAGTTGGGTGATCTCGACGATCGAAGGTGATCGGGAACGACGACCATGGATTTAATTTTGGGGCGACTGGCTCTACCGCGTAGACGTCCCTAAGTTCTCGCTTGCACTCCCTTTTGGGGATGTGTGTAGCGTATATCATGTTCACCATTTTGACTTGAGGGGGAAATTTCTTCTGCCCCCCAGTGTTCGACTGTCGGGGATCTTCATCCTCGTCCTCACTTTGTGATCCCTTTTCTTTGTTTTCAGCATTTAACTTGCCAGCCTGTTTGAAAACCCAACAGTCTCTGTTGGTGTGATTGGCTTGTTTATCTGGGGTACCATGTATCTGGCACGGATGATCGAGTATGCGATCCAGGCTGGATGGTCCCTCATTGTTCCTTTTATAGGGCTTCTTTCGCTGGCCGGACTTGGAGTCGCCAAATCCGGTGTTAACGGTGGTGTCATCGGTGTTGTCGCCATTGCTTCGGCGTTTGTGTCTATTGTGCTGGAGCTTGCCGGTGCTGTTCTTGGCCTCGGATGGGCCTGTCTCGCTGGCTGTGTTTTTGCTATGAGCCAGCCAACTGTCGTCACCCGTGCAAAAGCGGGTCATGAGTGCCATAAGGGCTGCCATGGACTTCGGCTTTTCTTGGCCAAGGTGGCGTGCTAGCCATTCGTCACGGATGTAGTGTTTAAAGGCCGCTAGGGCTTCGGCATCCAGACAGTCAACGATCTCGTTCTTTTTGGTTAGGAACCTAGTCCAGAATTTTCTGGCTGATTCTGCCGGACATATGTACCTTGGAAGTTGTCAAGGAAGGATTCTTCCAAGTCCTCCCAGCTGCCGATGGAATTTTCGGGCAGGCTATTTAGCCAGTGTCGAGCTGGCCCTTTGAGCTTTAGTGGGAGGTATTTGATGGCGTGGAGGTCGTCTCCACGGGCCACGTGGATGTGGAGAATAAAGTCCTCAATCCATACTGCGGGATCGGTTGTTCCGTCGTATCATTCAATATTGACAGGCTTGAACCCCTCGGGGAATTCGTGATCCAGCACCTCATCTGTGAAACAGAGAGGGTGTGGGCGTCTCTATATCGGGTCACGTCACGGCGCACCTCCGATGAAGTCAGTCTGCGGTTATCGGCCCGGGTGTGACTAGGTTTGTCACATATGAATAGGTAGCCGTCATCCCGAGTCGGGAAGCATCCTCGCGATCCGTAGATTGATCCGGTGTGTCCTGCTCTACTGTCCAGATCCTGCCGAAGGTCGTATGTATGGTTCCGAGCTGTTATGTCCCTGTTTTTGCGAGGCGGTGGGGCGGGTTGTTGTTCAGCCTGAGTTGCCGTTTTATCCTGACCGCGGGGTGGTCAGTCCGCTGCACTATCCCGACCACATGGTGGTCGGTCCGCATTGCGTGAGGGAGGTATGAGATTTGGTGCCTCCTCATCGAACTGAGGTAGTAGTCTGTGCTTTGGGTAACTCTTGGTTGGGAGCTCGAGGCCGTATTCTTCGGCTGCCAGGACATCAGTCCACCTGTCAATGAGCAGGTCTTGATCAGCTTGGAGCTGCTTCTGCTTCTTCTTTAGGCTTCTTGCGGTGGCCATTAGCTGGTGCTTGAAGCGCTCCTGCTCGAGGGGTGGCTCAGGCACGATGAAGTCCTCATTGCCGAGGCTCTCATCATCCTCGGAGATTGGATGATAACTATCATCATCTGGGTCATTGGGCATCGCCTGTTCATTAGGGTTATCTTGCTCGTTGTCATGTTCCTCCTGTTCGGATGCAGCCCCGACAGGGTCTTCATTGTTTTGGGTGTCGCCCGGAGTACTATTTTCTCCGGTGCCAGTGTTTCCATCTTGTGAGCGATGAGCCTTAGAGCGGCGTTTAGGGTGCCAGAGCTTGGACTGTGTCTCAGAAGGTTTATTCGCAACTGGATCTCCTTTGTCATCGTCGCTAGCTTTCTTAGGTGTGTCGACCATGTACACATCGTACGAAGAGGTGGTCGTCCAACGTCCAATAACTGGCGGGTCTTCGCATTGCTCCTTGTCGGCATCGTCGTCCATACCATTAATGTCTTCGGAGCCGTAATCAAGCACATCGGTTAAGTCATCGACAGTGGCTATGAAGTGGGCGGCGGGTGGGAAGCAAAATTTCCCGTCATCAGCCTCTGGCTTGAACCGAACATAGTTCGGCTGTGAGTCCTTCTCCAAGGACAAATTCTCTAAAGAGTTTAGCACATCACCCAAAGGTGAGTGCTGGGAAACGTCTGCGGCGCTGAATTCGAAGATCATGACCGATCTAGCTCGGTGTCCGCACGCGTACACGGTCCAGAACTGATAGCCGAAGATGTGTCTGAAGTTCTGTTGACGCAAATATTGCAGGGTGTTGAGTCCGTCTGTGGCTCCAATGCCACGTACTCTATGGCTTTGGATGGCACGATCTGCTCTGGTTCTAAGGCCGTTGTAGCAACAGGAACCATCTCGTGGATGTGATCCGATGACAGATTTAAGTCATGTTCCTCAAAGCAAGGGGGAGCGATCGCCGCGGTCTCAAATCCAGTGATCAAGTCTCCACGGATATCTGTGACATAGTTCAAGCTTCCAAATCTGACCTGATGGCCAGGGGCGTAGCTATAGACCTGCTCCAGATGGCCAAGCGAGTTGGCCCGCAGTACGAAGCTGCCGAACACGAAAATTTGTTCGGGGAGGAAGGTTTCTCCTTGGACAGCGTCACTATAGATGATCGAAGGGGCCATCAAACCTTTCATCGACGACACAATGGAACTCTCAATGAAAGCACCAATGTCGGTGTCAAAACCAGCGGATCGCGGGTAGGGGGTCCCAAACTGTGCGTCTAGGATCGATGGTAACAGGAGATGGGGGACATGATGTTTTACCCAGGTTCGGGCCCTCTCTATGGAGGTAATACCCTACTTCCTGCTTGATTGATCTTGATGAATATGAGTATTCCAAGAGTTGATCTACCATGAGATCGTAATGGCTAAACCCTAGAAGCCTAGCCTATATGACTATGGTAATGAATATCCTTTCCAGACAAACCCCTCCAGTTTATATAAACACTGGGGGGGATCTAGGGTATACATAGAGTCGGTTACATAAGAAGGAATCTTCGTAATCGGTCGCCAAGAAGAGTCCAATCCAGACACAAGTACAGTCTTCCAGGACTCCCTCACCGTCACAGCATAATAGACCGCAATACCGGAGTTTCCGCGAGATTTGTGTGCTTAGGTATGCATGCATATTATTGTGTGAGTAGCAGTAATATGCGATGTTGCTTGATTATTTATATTATTCATGTGCTTGTGTGCTTTTGTTTTAGTCGTTTCTTTTGCTTCTTTCTTTGGGCCTTTGGTGTGGCATTATTTTCCCATCATTAAAGTTGCTTGTCAACCAACACCGGACCTGAAGAATCAACAAGGAGTTCAAATACTTGGAAGCTCAGATAAATGGAATGAAGTTATCAGCAGATTGCAGTGAAATTGGAATACCTTGTCTGAATGCGAAAGAAATCCTGGATGGACTATCAGCATCAAGTTTGCATCAGTATGGAATTCTCCGCCGACTGCATTGAGATCTGGGGATATCTGATCGTGATAGAGATAATCAAGTTTGCCTCAGTGTGCACTCTTCATGAAAAAATGATCAGATCAGCAAGAAGATAAGCTATGTACAAGACCAACAGTGCAATTTCAGTCAAAGGTATGGTTCAGATACAAGGTTTGATGCTTTGTTGAGGATGATTTTGATATTCCTGGGAGAAAGCAAGGATGTGCCATATATTCAGAAAGGAGGATGGTCCAGCAAATCCTGTTTCATGCAAGAAATCAATAGCAGAAATATTAAGAGGGTGCATATATATGGTAATCAGTCCGCACCTCACAATGAGAAGCTTCTGTAGCACGAAACCCAGTCTTCCTCAGCAAGATACTCTCGATGGTTTCTAGCATAAGCCATCGAATCATCCTCAGTACGGCACTGGTACAATATAGTACATTGTGAATTGACAGCAGATGGCAGAATCAGATCCGCAACAGTTGGTCAGAAGCAAGAATCAGTCAGAACACAAGTCTGTCTCGGGATTCAAATTCTCAGATATATGTGAAGGAAGCCAGATATACACCTTAGTGTGACAAAGGATTATGAGGGACAACACTGAGCTCTGTACAAGTACCGATGAACCTAGAATATGATACTGATGAGCCCTTGTCTTCTTTTCTTTGGTAACAGCACCACGCCTGTGTTCTGAGCTGTTTTTGGCCATACGGGGTGGATGCCGATTTTTATTTCTCTCCTCAATGACTATCATGAGTTCTGAGCTGCTTTTCGGCCGTCTCATACAGCTGTTGAGTTTCTTTTTGTGACAGTGGCCCTATAGCTGCTTTTTGGCCGTCTTAGGGAAATGCCACTTTCTTCTTATCGACCCAGTCTCATGCACTGAGCTGCTTTTCAGACGTCTTGAGCCGTGGTTGAGTTATCTCAGTAATGTCCCAGATCTGAGTTGTAAAGACCGTTCTGGTGGTTACTGATTTATTTGTCGATTTCTTGCAAGGGTTCAGATGATCATTTTCCTATTGTTAAAACTTGAGAGGCGATGAACCTGCAATGGGAATGATGCTACCATGTCAGGAGATGAGGATAAAAGTACGCCTGTCAGAATATTGCAACCGACAGAACCAATGGTCACACGAAGAAGCAATATGACCCCGCTCCTTCACCCAAGGATCCAGGCAAGGAAAATAGTAATGAAGGAACCAGGCTGATAATTGTTGCATGATTCACATGGTGCAGATACCCCAGACATTCTGAGTCAGGATCGACCGCCATGGATATTCACCAAGGAGTCTACTCAATTTTGAACCACCGTCAATCAAGGATGAGGATATTATCAGATAAGGTCATACCCCTTATGCTGGCCACGACATGCGACAATCAAATATTCGGTATGAAGCTGAGACTCAAGACAGTCGAGCCAGTCATGATGATTCAGAAATTCATGCGATAAGTCAGAATCTGTCAGGAAAGCGGTTATGCCTCAACTCACTGGTTGGAACCCGAAGGACCCGCATTTCATGGAGGAACCCAATGCAAGGAGTCAGAGCTTGGGTGTTCATCAGGAAAATCTGATCACCAGTTCGTGGACAGTTGTTAGTACAGATACAGCAATCGGAAATCACCCTCGGATTTGTGAGACAAGCATATATTTCAGACATGGTAATCTCAGATAAGTCAGCAGATATGACCAGAATTGGAGCCAGTATAAGAGGAAAATGAGAAGTAAGATCTGCCAGGATATGGATAAAGTGAAGCAAACCGCCCCAGAGCCAGTCAAGTAAGTCAGACGAAGATTTTAATGGGAACAATCAATAAGGAAAAATGACACCTGAGTTGGAAACGGTTTCCTTAAGTCAGTATATTCATACTTGTTCCCTGAGCAACCAAAATCTCGAGGACGATATTTCTTTAAGGGGGAAGGTTTGTCACAGCCTGATTTTTTGGCCCTTTCTTTCTCATTTGTTTTTGTGAGAATTTTTGCTTGACTTTTCTTGCTCCGTGGCTTTGTGGTCTGGAAACTGAAGAAGATGACCTCTTCTTTGCTTCCAGAGTGGCTTGTCAACCTCAAATCCTTCCCTAGACCTTTCCATTTTCATCCTAGCCCAAATCCCAATATTCTTTTTATTGGGAATATTCCTTTTCTATTAAAGGAATAGCCCTAATTGCCCCAGGTTGTGAAGCAACCTATATTTCCATCACTCCTAAAATTCCCAAATAATTCTCATAAATTGTTTGGGTCATATATTTCTCAAATATGGCAAAATATTTCATTGGCCATGTATCCCATCATGCTCAATTAATTCTTTTCCTATTCTGTCCTAAGTGGCAGATTGTGAAGCAAGTGCCGTTTATATTTTCCCAATTGATCCCAAACTTCTTGGACACCTTTTCATGTACAAATAATTGCCTCATGACAAATTTCAACTTAATTTGCCAAGTAAATATTCCTGAGAAATTTTTCAAAGTTCCTGTCTGAGGGAATTGGTTGTGAAGGAAGTACTGTCTAGGCATATCCAAATGAGTTGAAATTTATGCATGACCTCAATATCATCATATCATAGCAATCCACTAGATTTGAGCTCATGTAATGCCTCCATGTGAGCACAACTTCAAATCTTTGCTTCTGCCCAAATTTCCAGTTAGTGAAGCAAGTATATTTTATCTTGCTCCATTATCTCTGAAAACTTTTCTAGGCCTTCTCTTATCCATATAACCTATATCCACCCAATTTGGGCATATTCCATCTAGCCAATATTCCTCTAGAATTTTTTTGCAAGTTTCTGGACAGAGAGAATAGCTGTGAAGGATGTACTATTTTGGTGAATCCAATTGGTATGAATTTTTCACAGAATCTCTATATGTCCCAATCATAATGCCTTGCCAAATTTCAGCTCAAGTGGATTCTCCATTTGAGTGCACCATCATGATCTTCAATCTGGACCAGATTACTTAGTTGTAAAGCAACTATATTAATTATTGGTCCATTTCCATCCAAACTTCACAGGATCGTAGTCCTTCCAATCCTAATCACCCCAGACAACTCCGTTTGACTCAATCAAGTTCCCGTCGATCAGTAGTACTCAGCCAAAACTGATAGAGCAAACTTCAGGCGATCACTCACATCTCTCCTTGGCACTTCTACGTGATCCATCACCTCCCCCAGCCTATAGTATGTAAGGACTAAACACTGGACAACGTTTCCCTACCTCTTGCGTCCCCTCCTTGCCAGTCACAGTGGTGACCACGTCGTTTGCACGGGCGCTGGCAGCGTTGGACGCGCTCTGGGCGTCGGGACGCGCCAGCCAGCTCTGCATCGAAGGAGCTCGCGTGTCCGCTAGTGCCGACCTGACTCCCCCTCCCTCTCATGTCGCCCTCGACCTGTTTCCCCCTCTCCAAGCCTTCTCGCCGGAGCTAGGTGCCGCGCGTCCGCCGGCGCACAATGTCGACAAGGCATTAATGGCACTATGGTTTCTTCCCTCTCTTGTCCCTGAGCCCCTCTCGTCTCCGTGACCCTCGTCCACTTCCCCCTCGTCGTCGTTCGAACATGGCCGCGTGTACACGCGTCCACGGCGCCGGACACGCGTCTGCGGCAGCACCCGAGCCCAACCGCCTTGCCGCGCCTATATATGCTCACCCTGAGCCCCTTCCGCGCATCCAGCGGCCTCACCCCACTCGCAAGACCCCGCCTTGCTAGCCCCTCGAGCTCGAGGAGCTCTCTGTGGTCACCATGGCCGCCGGCCTTCTCCTCTTAAATTCGTTCAACCTGAGTGCTTCCCCTCCTCCTAGACACCACCAGAGGCCTACACCATCATCCTAGACCTCTCCCCATAGCTCCTCCCCTCGCCTACACCACCGGGGCGCCGTGTCCAGTTTCGGCCGATACCGCCGTCCGCCGCGGTGAAGGTTGTGCCCGCTCCGGTGCATCTCAGCGCGTGAGAGTTGGTCGAGCAGGAGCGCCTAGTCATCCTGGTCACTCCGGTGGCCGGAGCGTCGCCGGCGATAGACGGAGATGGGAGAACGGCCGCCGGCGCCGGCCCTCTCCTCTGCTCTGTCGGGCGAACGACGAGTGAAGGAGACGACGCCCACGCCCCTTCCTTCCAGCTGGCCGCGGGTCCGCACGTCAGTGAGCCAGCCGCCGGCCCCGCGTAGACCCGCCTGCCCACGTGGATAAGTGACGGCCCCTACCCTGTGGGACCTGCACGTCAGCGAGATAAGCCCGGCCCGCCACTGCCACGTCAGTTAAGTGGAAGCGCAGTTTCTAGAAGACTTTTTTGTATTTGGAAAGCGTATTCTGTGTTAACTGCGGCTGAAAGTGCGCTTTGATTTATAGGAAACATATTCGCTCGAATACGCTTTCAGTTTTTCTTTCCAAGCCTTGTTTAAAAATATTTTTCTTGCAGATAGGTCCCTGGCAGAATACTCCTCCTAACTTTTTATCTGTAACTCCGATCGAGGTGAATCCAACGCCCGCGTCTTCGGCTTGTGGAGCTCGTTCTGTTCCCACCATTTTCACTATTTTTCAACATTCTGAAAATGACCATCTACCCTTGCCCCAATCAGCCCCCTCCGAGAGAGTACGCTTTCCGGCGATTCCTTCCGTGGTCATTCCGCACTTCTTCCTGGAGCCTTCTCCATCCCCAGGCAAGCCACAACCACCATTTGCATGATAGCCATGCAGAAGCATTGGTTTTCAACTTGAATCTTTAATAACTGTCTGTTTGTTTTGCTACCACTGTCGGTATTTCGGTTATGCTTATGGATCGATGTTTACCGTCATGCTATGTTTTCTTGCGCTATGTTATTATGCTTTTCATGCTAGTACTACTTTCTTATGGACCATGTTTGGTAGTAGTACATGCTGGTGATGGTCTTTGGTGCGTGACTATCGTTGGTTCCGAGTACCGTTGTTATGCCTCTTCCTTTGCATCCAATTGATTAAATAATTGCATGGTAGTTTTATCGGTATGTTCTTGCATGTTATTTATTGCTGATGCTAGTAGTCATGTTATGCTATGAGTAGTGTTCTAGTTGTGATATTCATGCTCGTCAGTATGCAATGCTCATCTGGATAAATGATTAAATGTTGTTGTTCTACTTGTTGATTATGTTGCACCTCCATGCTTATTTGATATCATGTTCATGCATTGTAGTTGGATCATGTTATTTTATCATGGCTCATCATATTGCATTCAAGTTTAACCGGATTAAATTGAACTTGAACAACTGTTGGCTGAGACATGGTGCCACCATATCGATCTGACCAGTGCAACCATGTTTGCCTTATGGGAAGGCCCTAACTGGGTCTATTGTCATGCCTCTCACCGGTGCCTCCCACGAGGGAAGGTTATGCGCTGGCGCTACCTTGGCCAGGTAGGACGGCATAAGCCTTGTGTGCCCATGTTTGGTTTTGAGCTCATGTACCCGTTTGGGACTGTTTTGCCATGCCAGTGCTGTTGGTGCCTTTGGTAGGCACGGGGCCACCCAGGACTTAGCCCAAAGGGAGCTGGTCGGAGTGGCCGGGGAGTGTCATGGCAGTAGATCGGTTTTGTCGGAACACCGTGTCCGCATGTATGGGAGTGCGAGACCATGGGTTCCGTGGTGTGTGTACAATGTGCTAACCTCTATACAGTGTGTATTCTATCTATCGATAGCCAAGCCCGCGGATAAGGGCCCAGTTCGTGTCGGTCACACTATGGGTCAACAGGGATAATAATAATTTGATTAATAACAACCCCGGTTCAATAATGAAAGAAGTTGGTTGATATTTATGTGATCGTGAGGGGTTCACTGTGGTATCATGAATACCAACTTGTTGGATATTTGGGAATGTAATGCAAGAGCCAACGGTAAAGGTCAAGCTCCTTGTGGTCATAAACGATTACTACGGTATTGTTAATACCAAGCTTGATTGGATCCTGAGATGATTGTGTGATATCCGTGATGGTAAGTGATGCAGGTGATGGTTACGAGGTAACCCGAGCAGAGTAAGTTGGTGCATGATAGTTTCATCATGTTGCATGCTAGTATCATCATGTTCATATGTTTATGCCATGCTCGTATTGTTCTAGCTGTATCATGTTGTTCATGCTATGATTGATCTGATAGTATCATGTTAATCCTTGTTAACCTGTAATTGCCATGCTATTGTTTGTCTTGATTGCTTTTGGTTGCTGTGAGCTTGCAAGTACATTCAATGTACTGACCTGGCGTGTCATGCCAGTTTGTAGGTCATGCCGGATATGATTGCTTGTTTGTCGTGGATCCCTTGATTGTGCGCTAGGATAAGCGTTCCAGCCAGAGTCCCTGCGGAGTGGAGTTCATCACCGTCGTCGATGTTCTGCTACGAGTAGTCATTCCACTGTGTCATGTTATTCTGCTGCTTGCATAGAGCAACCATGGCAGGCGTAGCGTCGCCGTGCCGATGTAATCCCCTTATACCCCAATAGATTGCAATAAAGAGCTAATTTGTTCTATACTAAGCAGTGCCGTATTCTAGAAGAATTCGCCTCGATCTTTGGGCTGGGATACGGGTCGTTCCGGTTTCTCTTTGCCGGGGTGCCACAATGTACATGCATGACAGAAAACGTGACCTACAATGGCCAACACGTACCATCAAGAAAGTTCATTATTTTTGTAGTGTGGAGTCGGTCGAACATTTCAATATACAGAACATTGTGCCCCGCACCTCCATCGATGAGGGTTTTGGTGGCGAGAACATTGCTGATGACGGGTGAGCAGAGCATCGGGAGAGCGTCGTCAGTTGTAGCTCACTTGAGCTGGTTGGATGAGCTGAAGGTGGTGGTGCACTGGGACCACATTCACCTCGTGGGTGAATTGCTTGAAGATGCGATGAGAGGCTGGGGCCTGGGCGCCGCCCAAGAGGCAGGCTATGGCATGAGGTTCCGGGAAGCCCCCAGGCCCCTCGTCTTGGTGGTGACCATCGTTCCTTCTC
Source organism: Triticum monococcum (assembly GCA_034509565.1). NCBI lineage: Eukaryota > Viridiplantae > Streptophyta > Magnoliopsida > Poales > Poaceae > Triticum > Triticum monococcum. The sequence goes on along the minus strand of CM067843.1, from coordinate 366,383,626 downwards.
GGTGCTGGTGGCAGCGGAGGGAGGCCAGCATTGCCCTGGGGATGATCCTCACAAGGCCGGTCTCTCCAGGCACCCTCGTGAGGCTGGCCCTGCCAGCGTTCCTCATGAGGCTGATCGCACCACTCCTGGCAAGGGCCGCAGTCGTCCCAGCTTCCTCCGTCTCGGCATCCTCCGCGGCCATAGACCAGGTCGCTATGCTCGGGGCGACGATTGAGGCGCCCGTCGTGGATGGCCCTGAGCTCCTGACAATCATTGGTGTTTTGGTTGTGCACGCTCTGGAAGAGGCAGATCGGGTGGCTGCTCTTGGATGACTCCGGGTGCTCGCAACCGCACTTCATCTCTGGTTCAGCCGCTAGCACGTCCTTGGCCTTGGCCTTCTTATCCTCTGGGTCGTTCTTTGGGATCTCGAGGAGGGAGATGCGACCTTCCTGAGCTCTCACGCACTAGGTTGCCATGGTGAACATCTCCAGAGCCGTGCACAGGTCCTCATGTATGGCGAGCTCTTCCTTCATCTTGACATCACGGACAATATCAGTGAATGCGGAGATGAAGGCCTCATCCGACACCTTGGGGATCTTGAGACGAACACAGTTCAAGCGCTGGATGTACTTCTGCAAGGTCTCCCCTGGCCGCGGCTTGATGCGCCGAAGGTCACCCGCGGCAGGAGGACGGCCGCGAGTACCCTAGAAGTTGGCGACGAAACGCTCGCGCATCTCACTCCAGGAGGAGATCGAGCCCACATGCAGATTCAAGAGCCAAGAACATGTCCTATCCTTGAGGGCCATGGGGAACCAGTTTGCCATAACCTTCTCGTCGCCATTATCCGCCTCGATGCTCTGCTCGTAGAGCTGCAAGAACTCAGCAGGGTCGGGGCTGCCATCATAGCGTGGAGGCAGGTCGGGCTTGAACTTCCCGAGCTAGACGACACTGCGTAGCTCCGGAGTGAAGGCGCGACAGCCCGCTATGGTCACGGGCGCTCGTCGTGGGTGGGGAGCTTGATCTTGGGGGTCACGCGCCACCACGGCAGGTGGCGCGCGGTCCTGAGGTGGTCGTGCTGGGAGCGCACACGCCTCTGCTTGTGGCTGCTGGACCACCTGGCAGCTTTCTTCTTCCCGCACAGGCGCTCTGCACGGTGGATCACGCCTTGGGGCCTTCCGCCTTGGCTCGATGATGGCATCTTGACAGGGAGGTGGAGGAGGCGCTCCATGGGCTACGTCACCCGAAGCAGGCGGTTGGCGAGGCAGCGGGAGATACGGTGCAGGAGAGCCCCCGATAGCGCTGACGAGCTCGGCGATGCGGTCCAGCCAATCTTCGTAGAGGTCCTCGACTAGGCGATAGCACAGGAGTTCGCACGCCATGAGCAATGAGGCCTGCACGTTCGCTGGGCCATGACAAGCATGGGACGACGAACCAGCCAAGGTCTGAGACGGGGTGGCGGTGCGCCCATCACGCCGCACCGATAGGTGTAGTGACGAAGCTTGCTGCTCGTGCCCTGCCGCGCCGGTGCTGGCGTTGGCTGCGAGTGACGGGGAGGCCCGCCAGCAGGCGCCGTTTGGGCGACGTGAGTGGCGAGGGCGGCCTGATGCTCAGCACGGGCCTGACGGGCATCAGCCATGGAACCGATGGAGCGGTGGCGAATCGGTCGGCGGAAGAGAGGCTCCGACGCACACCTACCCGGCGAGCCAAATGTCGAATTCGGCGTTCCACACACCCTTGAGAGGTTCGAACACTTGGGTGCGTGCGAGGAACTCGTCCTCCCCAATCTTCTACCCACCGATCCAACGACATAGCTCGACAAACCAAATAGACCAGAGACATAGCAGTTTACCCAGGTTCGGTCCACCTTGCGGTGTAAGACCCTACTCCTGCTTTGTGGTGGATTGGCCTCGAGGGGCAGTGGATGAACTAGTACAATGGTCGAACAGCCTCAGGAGGTGAGGTGTTCTTGTGCTCGATGAGCTGGTGAGCTGGTCAGGGCGGAGTGGATCTGATCAGATCCCCCCTCTCTATGGTGGTGGCTAAGTCCTATTTATAGTGGCCTTGGTCCTCTTCCCAAATGTAGGCGGGAAGGGATCCCACAACGGCCAAATTCAAAGGGAGACAACTAGTACAAGTTATCCTGACAAAAGTAATCTTCGCCTGCAAAAGCATCTGGTGGTGACGCCGTGGTGGGCTCCGCGTTGACCTCCATCCTGTCGTCCTGGCGGTCTTGGTCTTGTTGCACTAGAATGGAAAACTTTAGCTCATTCCTTAGGACTCCGGACCTGCGCTTGCCACCTTAGCACCAAAGAGGAAACTTGTACACAATGCCCGCTAGCACCTGCCTGGCCTTGGTCGTCATGGCTCACGTCATACGAACCTCATGAGGTGCACCTTGCATAGATATCTCCGCTCCTCGAGAGGCAGCCTAGTGAGGCCGCCCCCAAGGAGGTCTTGGGGTCATCTGCCTCGCAAGGCTTGGCCACTCGCGAGGGTCTTGAGTTGTTGATCCTGAAGTTGGGCCGCACCGGGCCGTTGACAAAGCCACACCATGGGCCGCAGTCAGGCAAGTCTGGGTACCCTTGTTCCTAGAACGCCGACAGGATGAGGCCAAGAAGATCGTGTGCCCTCTTGATCTACCACACGTTAGATACCACGCTTGCATCAACGATTGCATAATTTATCGGAAGGAGCACGCGAAAAAACCCAGCTATTTGGTGAGCAATGCTTCTTGATACAAGAAGCCCGGGAAGAAATCTCCACAGAAACTTGTATGGTACTTACCGATCACTCCTCGTCTCCAACGTTATTTTGTAGATCCCAAGGAAGCAAAACTCATGCATTGGCATGCAGAGACGACAAAGCCAGACGATGAAGATGATTCAAAGTTGAGACACCTTGTGGATGGAAGTCAGTGGAGAGTGTTCAACGACAAATATTGATATTTCTTATTTGATGCAAGGAACATCATGCTTGCCGCCTGTACCGATGGCATGAATCCATTTGGCAACCAGAACACCAACCATAGCACATCCCCCATGTTGTGCATGAAGTTGAAGTACATACACATGAGCATGCTGATTCAAGGGACGAAACAACTAGGAAATAATACTAATCTATATCTGGGGCTACTTCAAGAGGAGTTAAACACATTATGGAAAACAGCGACCAAGACATGGGATGCTAGCAAAGGCGAGCATTTCTATATGGGAGTCGCGCTGATCATGACGGTGCACGACTATCCTGGTTACAGATATGTCGCAAGCAAGGTGTGCCACGGATATTGCGGATGCAAGCGGTGCATGGATGATACAATGTCTCAGCAGCTAACGTCAACAAAAGATGGCAGGTTTGGGAAAATCATGTACATTGGGCATCGAAGATGGCTCGAGAAGGACGACCCATGGAGAAACTGTCGAGATCTATTCAATGGTGAGGCTGAGCATCGAGGACCTCCATATAAGTGGAGCGGCACCGAAATCGATGAGCTGTTGAAAAACTGGGAACAGTGCCCCGCACCGGGAAACATGATGAAAAAGGCACTGGAGCCGCTGATGAAGGTATGGAAGACGAGGTCTGTTTTCAGGGACTTTGAGTACTGGCACAAACTCGGCATGCCTCATTGCCTTGATCAAATACAAATCTGTAAGAATGTCCTTGAGAGCGTGCTTACAACACTGATGAACATGTCGGATAAGACCAAGGATGGGCCGAAGGAAAGAAAAGACTTGCAAGATTTGAAAATCAGGGTAGATCTACACATGCCGCCCCGTAAAAAGTTAGAGGAGATACAGACAAAGACGGAGGCATGGGAGAAGAAGGGAAAAAAGTAAAGGAAGATGATTAGCACGCCACCTCGCCCAAGAAGGACCTAAATCCATGACAGCCCTCACTGCTCTGATGACCCGTTTTTGCGCGGGAGAAGACAGCTGGCTCGCTCGTAGAAGCAATAGCGTCAGCAACTAGGGCACCTCCGAGATTCGAGACGGCAATGGCAAGCCACGAGGAAGCAAAAACAACAGTCGCAATGACTATAAAAGATCAGCCGACACAACGGTCAACGCCAGATTCTGCAACCCCAAGCCCGGTCAACGGAAGAAGCCATTCAAGGCAAATCGAGACGAACCATCCAACCTGGACAGGATATTGGACCAACCCTGCCAGATCCATGGCCACCCCGATAAACCAGCTAATCATACCAACAGAAACTGTTGGGTCTTTAAACAGGACGGCAAGCTCAACGCCGAACATAGGGGGAGGAGGAGGCCAAGCGACAGGGATGACGGAAAGGTTCACCAACGAAATACCGGGGGTCAGAAGTAGTCTCCACCCGAGGATCAACTACTCATAGAACGAAAATACCAACCCGGCTTCTGCCGCCCACTCCGTACACCTACAAAGTTTGTACCGCGCATACGTTATTACGCACTCAAAATACCATGGGCATTGGCAGAAGCACAATACGGACAAGCCTGCAAGCACTCCCGTAAAAAAATTATTATTATTTATTTTCTTTTTATTTCTTCCTTCGCTATCCTTTAAACACAAGTGACGAATAGGATAAACATTGGAAACTGGCTATATCGGAGTCTGGATCCGTACATTCACCTAAGGGGCTATTTCCATCAAGGATTCCCCCCACCGAGGACTGGCGGCGCAGACGTACGATAGTAGGTCCAAAATAACTTTTTGTAGACCGCACTCTCTATTTCTCGAGCCTATACTATGCCTGTTCCTCCGCCTCCAACCCCGAGCATGTCAAATAGCCGGGAGGATGGCTTTTATATCTATATCTATATATATATATATCATAAGTAATCATTGGCATATCGCTCAGTGCCCATTAATCAATATCCGAACTAATCATCCACATTGTTTCCCTAACAAATATGGCTCCTACGGTTATTTCACAGAAATACCCTGGCATAACCTGCCAGGGGCTTGGTGTGGGAACAAATGAGTTGCCAGTAAAAGTCCGAACAACTCTATAGCATACTTCGGCGTCGCAAGTTTGGCCTTATATGATTCAGCTCTGAATCATTGTCTTGGGTCAATAGTTGGGTTGCCCAGCTCCTGTGCTTGCTACCCTACGTACCGCTCTATCGGCTAGGGTAGTAAAGGGAGAACTACTGCGATTGTGCCCTGGTCTAAACCGGGCGAGCACCTCAGTAGAGAAAGCCGAAATCTGGTTGTCATGATGTGGCGTGAGCTGGTCAACCACTTGACGACTTCTTGGAATCTTTGGCGATGCTCCGTGTCACACGAGGGATCTTTTCCAGATTAGATATGTAAGGCACCATACGCCGCATACATACCAGGGGCTATGTCCTAGCCCCACCATAAAACTCCTATGGCTAAGTGAAAGTGTTAACGCCTTAAAGTCCGATTGCCTGGTTCGCCGCATTATCACCTCCTTCATGGACCAAGACGTTGGATAAAGAGTGATTAAATGCTGTTCTGAACACCCCCGTACTTCCTATGAGGGGGCTAAAGCCAACGACTGGAACACTTTCAGATTGTATCAAAACGGCCGCACATGAGGAATATAAGCTTTCAAGCAAAACATAAATAGATTAACTATAAAATTGTCTTTTATAATTTTCATACACCTCACTCGAACATTATGTCTTTTGAGCATTGACCCTCTATAAAGCGGGCGGCCTCTAGGACGTCTTCAAGATAATGCTCCGGTTCCAGACGGTCCTTGCCTTTGGGTGGAACCTTCGTCGCAACATCGATGGCCTTCATCTTCCCCAATAATGTCTTGACTCGGGCAAAAGCCATCCATGCACCCTCAATGCACGTTGACCGCTTCACAGCGTCGATACGCGGCACCACGTCAACAAGCCATTGCACCAAACCAAAATAGCTATTCAGAACAGTCTCGGTTGGCCACAGCCGAATTACGGCATCCTTCATGGTAGCGCTGGATATCCTATGAAGTTTGGCCCATTGGGACATCTGTTCATTGAGCAAGAGAGGGAGCTTTGATGCACCAAACTGTGACCAAAAAAGCTTCTCCATTGCATGTCCATCTCGCGCTTGGTAATACTGCACCGCATCGGCAGAACTCTTTAGCAAGTCCAAGAACTCGTCTGGAAAACTCCATACTTGGTTAAGTTGGGCATAGTTCGGGTCACCGAACTTAGTTTGCAGCAGAAAGGGCTTTCCAGCCGCAATCTCCCTCGCCTGTCGAACCTTCTCATGGGCTGCTCTACATTCCGACCGCGCTTCTCTCGCCTCCTATAAGGCCTTGTCCAGATCAGACGTTAAGGCTTTACTCTCCTCCTCCAGAAATTCACAGCGGCCGGTAGCATTCTCCAGTTCGAGCGTCATCATGGATATCTTCTCCTCATCTTGGCGCCGTGCAGCTTGTTCGGCTTTTAGTTCAGCCGATGCCTTTTCGGCAGCAGCATTCCGACGCCGGGCCTGCTCCTTGGCCCGGGCCAGCTCCGCTCGAAGAACTTCAATGGCGGCAGCACCATCTGCAGCCAAATCTTAGCATCATGCTTATACCACAAAAATGTATGAGGATTGCCCCGAATACATCCCTTGCGCCTCGTCCAGACACATATTGATTAAAGCAAGATCATCCCTTGCCACATCAAGCTTCAGCTGCCAATCGGCAATCTCCATAGTCCGGGAAGTGGCCAAGGGGGAAGCAGCATGTGTTCAAAGTTCATCAGGTTAGTCCTGAAATGATCCTTTTCGATCCTCCGTTTGCTTCCCACTGGAAGCCAACCCGAGTATCAGGGTCTACTACGTATACACAGGCGCATCTTTACAAATGAAACATAGCTGAAAACATTATGTCACAAACCTCGAAGCCCTTTAGTAGGCTCATGAAGGCTTCATTTAATCTGTTCTTCGTGGAGGAAATCTTCTCAATCACTATACCCATCAAGGTACGCTGTTCCCCCGAGACAGATGCTTTCCGCAACATGTCCCGCAATATATCCGGAGTCCCCAGGTCTACAAAAGCTGCTCCAAAAGCACAATCATCCTTTGAAGGAATCTACTCACCTGTCTTCAGTATCGCTGTCGGCTGTGAACCAGACAGTTCGGCGCCTTTGTTATCATCAGCCCCGGAATCCCGGATGATCGGAGATCCATCTTTGGGTACTGCCCCTTCCATCCCCCGGTCTAAAGGGACTCTCCGCGATGACACTTCAGAGTCATCCGCCCTATTGGGCGAGGAGTTCGAAGGAAGCATCTCGCTCTCCATCATCTCTGGGAGGAGACTCCCCGAAGAAGAGGATCACAAAGAAAAATTCTGTGCCGACCTCTAAAAAATGCATGAATGCGTTACGGTAACAACAACGGAGTGGGATGCTATCAAAGTACTCCGGATTCTCTTACGGCTTGGCCGAGGGCTTGTCCCCTTGTTGAAGCTGTTCAGCGGCATCACTTTCCAACCCCAGGGCGCTCGACGGCGGCATCTTGCCCTTCTTGGAAGACCACCCCTCCCAATCTTTGGAGGTGGCCCTTTTTCTCCTACTTGGAGAAGGTATACTGGGTCCTTTTTCGCCCCCCTCTTCGGGCAAGGAAAGGTCGATTTATCCGGACTCAGTGTCCGACTTACATCCGGAACCAAGGTCATCTTGGGTCTTTTCGCCCTCCCCTGCTGATTCTTGGTATGGCGCCGAGGCCAGCATCCTTGTTACCACAGGAATAGTTGAGTCTTCGGGAAGGGGAACCGGACACCTAATCAATTCCACCTTCTTTATCCAGCCCTAAAAAAGGATGATACTATTGGTATCTTGCCACTGGGTATCTGATTATAAGTTATTCGGTAAATGGGTACTTACCGGGGTGTCCGGATGGTTACAGTCTAGGCGGACATCTTCGGTGGTGTCCGGCCATTGCCTTCGTTTCCCAAAGAATAATCTCCACATTCCTTCATGCGTTGTGCCGAATAAGTGCTGAAGAGTCCGCGGCCCTTCTGGATTGTACTCCCATAGGCAGAGAGGCCCTCGCTGGCATGACATGGTCCGACGAACTAGCATTACATGAACGACATTGGCTATGTCGATGTCCCTCTCAATGAGGCTTCAGATGCGACTTTGCAGAGTTCGCACCTCATTCGTTGATCCCCAATCCAGTCCCTTGTTAATCCACGATGCAAGCTGAGTTGGGGGCTGGCGAAATGTCGGCGCAGTTGCCCACTTGGAGCTGTGGGACTTGGTGATATAGAACCACCCCTGCTGCCACAGATTGGAAGATTTGGCGAAGGATCCTTTTAGCCAAACGGCGCTAGGAAGCTTGCTCACTGTAGCGCCGCCGCACTCGGCCTGCTCCCCCTCTACCACTTGTGGCTTCACATCGAAGGTCTTGAGCCACAAGCCGAAGTGCGGAGGAGTTTGGAGGAGGGCTTCGCACGTGACGATAAACGCCGAGATAAGAAGAATAGAGTCCAGGGTCAAATCGTGAAAGTCTAGCCTGTAATAGAACATGAGCCCTCAGACGAAGGGTTAAGTGCAAACCCCAACCCGTGGAGGAAGTGGGACACAAACATGACCTCTCGCCAGATCTAGGGGTGGGAATAACCCGCCCCTCGGCAGGAAGCCGATGATGGTTTTCAGCGGTCAGGTACCTCGCGGCCCGAAGCTTTGCAATATCTTCCTCCGTAACTGAAGAACCTACCCACCGGCCTTGATGGCTGGATCCGGACATGATTGGGGTTGGTGGCAACCGAAACCCGGGTGTTGGAACTCGGGGTAGCAGGGGTTGAGGAAGAGGCAATCACGGAAGAAAAAGATGGGTCTTTACCCATATATAAAGGCACAAATTTCAAACGTCTCGTCTTGGGCCTCAGAAACTTGATTGTTTCCAAGGAGTTGTCCCCTAGCAACGGTTGGGTTACCCACGTCCGGGTTGACAGGAATCCCTTAAAAAAGGGAGGCATGATCTCCGCTTGGATAAGATGCACCAATGGGACCATGTCTTGGGACGTGGGGCGACGGGCTGGCTAAAACGGTTCGCAAGTAGTGGCCGGGCAGGCGTGGTGTCATATTACCGAAAACTGGTCGGTGGGTTGAACCCATGAAATATTATGTCCTCTACGGTTGTGTCTATAGGTCTGGATAGAATCATTACATCTGAAGATCAACTAGGAGTTCAGAAGGGGGGACCCGCCTTGCAATGCCGAAGACAATCTGTGCGCCGGACTCCTCGTCATTGAAGCCAGGTTCAGGGGCTACTGAGAGAGTCCTGGACTAAGGGGTCCTCGGGCATCCGACCTGTTATCCATGGGCCGGAGTAATGGGCTGTGAATACACAAAGGCCAAAGACTGTACATGTGTCCAGATTGGACTTTCCTTGGCATGGAAGGCAAGCTTGGCGACCGACTATGAAGATTCCTTCTTATGTAACCGACTCTATGTAAACCCTAGACCCCCTTGGTGTCTATATAAACCGGAGGGGTTATTCCTAAAAGGACACACTCTTTACCATAGTCATACAGGCTAGACTTCTAGAGTTTAGCCATTACGATCTCATGGTAGATCAACTCTTGTGACACTCATATCATCAAGATCAATCAAGCAGTACGTAGGGTATTACCTCCATAGAGAGGGCCCGAACCTAGGTAAACATCGTGTCCCCCATCTCCTATTACCATCGATCCTAGACGCACAGTTCGGGACCCCCTACCCAAGATCCATGGTTTTGACACCTACAATAGGGCCTTGCCATGAACTTAGCATAGGTCGGCCGTCCAAACAGGGCATGATAAGGGCTCTTGATTTTCACCACTTCAAACGTCAATGTCTCTGATCTTGAATCATGATCATCTCCAAAAGCAACCTCCAGAGCTATCTTACCAACTGGGTACGCCAATTTACCAGGCACAACACCATGGAAAACATTATTCGACGGTTTAAGATTTTTATCTGTCAACCCCATGCAATGGAAGGTTTCATAAAAAAGGATATTGATACATCTCCTTCCATCCATGAGCACCTTGGTGAACTTATACCCCCCAATCTCAGGCGCCACCACCAATGCCAGATGACCCAGATTATCAACCCGGGGTGGATGATCTTCTCGACAAAATGGTTTGTTCAGACCAGCACAAGTAACAGGGCACTGCCGGTTCAACATAGTTTACTGCCCTCTTATGAAGCTTCTGATCGCGCCTACACAGGCTAGTGGTGAAAACATGATATTGACAACTATTCAACTGATGCGAGTTGCTCTGATAACCCGATTGTTGCTGCTATTGACTCCCCTGAGAGTGTTGTTGGCTATAACCACTTTGGTTCCCATGATTTCCTTGAAGTCCTACGCCAGAACTGCCTCCACCATAACCCGGCCCATGAGAACCGGGTCCCGAACCGCCGCCCGGTCTATGAACATCTTGGAAAAGATTTGAGTTTTTGAACTCACTCATAATAAAGCAATCCTTCCAGAGGTGCGTAGCTGGCCTTTCTCGCGTCCCGTGTCTTGGGCATGGCTGATTTAACAGGTACTCAAGATTGATATCTGATCCTCCACTCCGCAGGGGCGGTTTACCCTTACGACGCTGACCGTTATTCTGTGTGTTGGTGTTAGCCACAAAATCCAAGCTGTTATCCGCTTTGCACTTACCGTTGTTTCCAAGGCCCGCCGGGTTATGCTGCTGTCCTTTGGTGTTTCTACTCTTTTTTCTCTTCCCCGACTTTTCATCGTCAGACTCAGGATCCTTGGTACTATCAGAGTCGGCATACTTAACTAGAGCTGCTATAACTGTCCCCATGTCACCGCAGTGATGCTTGAGTCGCCCTAACTTTAGCTTCAGAGGCATGAACCGGCAATTGCCTTCCAATGTCAAAACTGTTGTATCAACATTGATGCGGTCCGATGAATGCAGAATCGCTGAGACCCGGCGCACCCAATGGGTTGTTGATTCACCTTCTCCTTGGACACAAGCGGCCAAGTCCACAATTGACACAGGCTACTTGCACGTATCTTTGAAATTCTGGATAAACCGGGCCTTTAACTCGGCCCAGGATACAATAGAGTTAGCTGGTAAACTTTTCAGCCAAGTATGAGCTGTTCCTTCCAACATCATGGTGACGTATTTAGCACATGTCGTATCATCCACATCCAGCATCTCCATCGCCATCTCATAGCTCTCAACCCATGACTCGGGGGGTAAATCGCCAGTGTAATTGGGCACCTTACGAGGACCTTTGAAATCCTTGGGCAGTCGCACGTTACGTAAAGTCGGGGTGAGACACGTCACCCCAAAGAGCTGAAAGCAACACCTGGTTCCACCGAAGTAGTTGGACGGACCGGAGTAAGCTGACGGTCCGCATACTGCGCTGCTAACTCGGCTTCTCGACGTGCTCTACCGTGATCCACCACGTCCTGAGCATTAGCACCCCCGCCCATCGAGTTATGCCCTCGAGGTGGGTTACGGTTCCGTGCACTGCTTGACACAGCCGATTCATCAATATGCCTGTTGTAACTCCGGCTTGGGCGTGGGGTGGAATGAATCCTCTCGCGACTATATGAATAAGCCTGCTGCTAAGTCAAAGCTGTCTGAAGGAGTTCCCTAGCCCGTCGTGTCTCAACCGCTACGGGGGACTCGCCTTCGATCGGGAGGGATGCTAATCGTGAAGCTGCGGCAACTATGTTATCCAAGGGGTTGGAGAAATGACCTGGAGGTGTTGACATGTGCTGCGGCAGGATATTTGGACGAGGCGGATCCATTGTGCGCGGCTGAACCGGTGCCCCCGTTCCAGGTGATTCTACCCGGTTTACTACCAGCTGGTAACTGGTTCCTACTCCTGGCATGTTAAAGAGATTCCTTGGCTCATAAACCGGAGGCAGGTGGGACCGGTACCTTCTCCTTATTACATCATTTGATGCGTTCTGGTCCAACATAAGCCAATAAGCCTGTGCATCCAACTCGGCCCGCTCCGCAGCCATCCTGGTGTGCTCGGCTGCCAGGTCTGCCATGGCTTGAGCTATCTGATCCTTCACCTTCGCAACTTCTGTGTTATGCTGATCCTGATTCGCTGGGTTAACTTCAGCCGCCAGCAGTGTTGCCAAAGCGTCGAATAAATTGGACAAAACCTGAGCGACGGTTACGCAGGGCCTCCTGCCCAAGCTGTTGTCGCTGCTGCTGATCGGGAGATCATTGCTGCTGTGGTTGAAGAATGCTGTGCTGACTGTGTACCGGCCATGAAGATCGCAACTCGGCTCGGCGGATCAAAGGGTTTTGGAATACTGTCACCATCGGAACAGCCCCCAAACCGGCCATCTTGCAGTTGGTACAATGACTCGGTCTCTCCGGTAGATGACTCGTCATCAGAGTAAACAACGGTTTCACCACCAGATACCGATCTATCCTTAGATTCTGCTCCATGGATGACTCCCACGAAGGCATGCTTCATGGCAGGCTGAACCCGGACGGGTCTCACACGCTGAGCAGTTTTGACGATGTCAGTGCAGATTTCAGGCTCAGGGCCCGGCTCGCCGATCTTGCCAATGAAAATGTGAATACCACCGTAGGGGACCCGATACCCGTACTCAATTGAGCCGGCCTCGGGGCCCCAGCCTGCATCGTTGATGTAGAGCTTGTCGCGACAGGTCTTGGTCATCCGGCCCACAGCGTAACCCTTGAGCCCTTCAAAGCTGCCCTTTAAGAATTTGAAACCATCGTGCGATAGCCCCACGGTGGGCGCCAACTGTCGTGGTTTTGTCACGGCAGATGTCCTAGCGTGAGGACTTAGTAGTGGAGCCATCGCGACGGGTTAGCTTAAAGGGGTTAAAGCGGGACAAAGGATGCGAGGAGTTTATACTAGTTCGGCCCCTTGCGGTGAAGGTAAAAGCTTAATCCAGTTGTGGTGGAATTGCTAGGGTTTCGATGACCAGGGAGCGAATCCGGTTTGCCTGGCTCTTGATCTGTTGTTTTTCTTGTCCCTAAACCGTCGCTGGGTCGTCCCTTTATATACACAGGTTGACGCCCGGTGGTTTACAGAGTCCCGGCCGGATCATAAGCGTGCCCGGCTCGGTTTCTACCTTTTCTTATCTTACAACACAAGTTACACATCTTATGGCAGTTTATTCCTATGGATCATAATCTGCCTTTGGGCCTTGGGCCCTCTTGTTGCTCTCCTTCGTAAAGCGCCGTACTCCTTGTCCTCCTAGGCTATGACAGGAAGAACTCACTATGAGTATAATCCGGCCCCTCCTGGGCGGTTTATACTAAATAGTTATATCCCCAACAACCTACAAACCTTAATTTCACCCTAATTTAATTGTTGCTATTTAAAATTGTACCTAATTTGAATTTGAATGTAGGCTATAGCTTTATTCATATCCATCAGGTTCAAACAACCAATGCATTATTCATTCATAGGTACATATGTTCAAGAATTACATAAGCACCTAATAAAGAATGATGAACTAGGGTTCTATACTTGTACTATTACAGACTGTAAAGAAAGAGGCGAGAGACATTCTGGTTGCTGAACAAGGTGAAGCAGAATGGCCCTATTGTGCTCTCGTGGATGCAGAAGGCACACACGACTCTAGTCCAACCCCTTGTGATGGTTGGCCGCCAATCATGTAGTTTCGGAGGTAATCTTGAGTAAACTGCTTCCGGATCAACTTCAACGAAAAAAGATTTAGACATTGTCATCTAACACAACTCATAACTGGTAGTAAAAAGAAGTCTATAGAGTTCTTACTTACCATACTGCAGTTCACTATTATCCTGCATAAAGTGTAAACAAATAGTTTGATTGACATCTTTTGACCCATTTTAATAACAATCTTTATCAGTTTCCTCACTTGATGCTGGTTCACGAATATCTCATTTGAAAGGGTCGAGGTTGGATCTTTGGCAATGACATATGTACCTAAAAGCACCAAGTTCATATGAGAAGCTAAACAACAATTGCAAAATGATGTAGTACAACACTCCCTCCATCCCATTATATAAGATCTTATTACATGTATATCTAGACATCATCAAAACATTAAGGTAACACTCTTCCTTGTTGCTATGTAGCCTGTGATTGCATATTTAGTCATTTAGTACAATGCATGTTACTATGTAGCCTCAGATATATTAAATATGGCCCTAGATAACCTACTGATAAATGGGTTACAGATATATTCAGTGAAATGTCTGATTCGATGATGAATCCCTTATCAGCCCGCAGGCTATATGGTACCAGCTACCAATATCCTGAATACTGAGTATATATAAGCAATGCGATGAAACTAACCTCGATGGAAAATAGCAGCTGTTCTCAATATTGTCATGTATGAGTACATATAAAGGCATGTTAAGCACAACAAAACATCAACCAAATATATCCATGGTAGACAACATAATCTACAAATGTTAGCTTCGGTGTGCAGGTTTAAGCACGCTAGTTAAGCAAAACAAGAAGTGGAAAGGTGTGTTAACTGCAACATGCATAATATTTACAAACAATCAAATATAGTCATTCAAACTCATATTGTGCAGGTCTAAAGTACAATAGTTATTGTTAAAAAAACGAAAATGCATGTTAACTACAACATTCTTAACAGCAACCAAATATCATAATTCATAGTGGTATTGTTGAAACTGTTATTGATGAAATTGAATTACATGACAAATAGTTGCACAAATAGAGCATCACATTGTGAAGAACTGAAATAAACAAGGCATAAGGACATCTTTGCCCGAACCTTTAAAAGTTAACGGACTATATACTCCAGCAATTCTGGCCATTTCTAGTCGATCCCCGAAACTTAATGTTGTAAACTTCAATTTGATCAAATTTAAAGCAGGTTCAACCAAAAGTAGCATGCATTCAAACATAAACATAGATAGTTTTGCATAACCGAACATAAACTAAACTAAACTACTTTCGGTCGAAGTGGAGGTCAAGCCAACCTTCCTCATTAGGTACTGTGTGCCGCAAGCCGGGTCCAGGCCAGTGCCGTCATCGGGTTCATTGGGGAAGACACGTCTCCACTCATCGACATTGATCTCATCATCCTTGCGACCCACCTCGACGCCCTCGATGCCACCGTCCTCGCGCCTTCAACCTCATCATCGGAGGAGAGCACGATAACCTCACTGCCTTCCGCACGGGCAAAGATCATGCGCTCCGCCTCCACGAGCACCGGGTGTAGCTAGCGCAGCTCTTGCACGTAGTCCTCATCGGTGGCCTCGGCCTCGAGGCGCTCCTATGCCTGGCGGTCCTCGCACACCATAGCTGAGCTCACCACCCTTGGCTCTAGTGGGACGAGGTCGATTAGACATGTGCTGAAAGCAAAATTGAGCCTAGCCGCCATGTCGTGGTAGCAGACCTCCCAGCAGGCGTACTCCATGGCCACGAGCTCGGCCGTGTGGAAACTCCCAAGCCACCGACGGATGTGGCTCTCCCGGTTCATAATCTCGGCGACCCACGTCCCCCACCGCCGCTGCCGGACCCCGAGTTAGGACCTCGTTAGTGACCAGGCCCGAGGGAGGACGGGGAAGTCGTCGAACCGTCGTAGGGGCGTGGCAGTGGGAGGATCCGGCTTCCAGCGATGGCGGATCGATAAAGAGACCGCGGAGGATGACTGGGACAACTCTGCGGCCAACTCGCCCGCGACGGGCCAAGAGGCCACGATAAACCTCTTTTGGGCTATTGGCTCCTCGAGCTCCCCGGCACACAGGCAGAGGTTGAGGATGGAGGCGGCGGCGATGGTTCCAAGCGAGGGAGGGGTGGTATGTGTCTGTGTGAGCGGAGGTTTTACAGTGTGTGTGGAGGGGGGCAAGGGGTGTTTGAGGAAATACCGTGGCAAGTGAAATTTTTACTAGGCGGGAGTAAAATGCCGGGCTACTGTAAATTTGGATAAAGGACGGGCAGATATTTTTGAGATTGCGAGGGATGCAGAGGCGGGAGTAACAAGGCAGGGCTATTGGATATTTGAATTAAGGGATTAAAGAAGAGTGGGAGTAACAGACTTCGCACACAGTCCACACATACTAATCGTGTGCTATCAAACATAAAAACCTTCCAAGTAGTTGATATTTTGGAGATTACGAGGTAGTAGTTATTTTCAGGGAGGGAGGTAAGATGCATGGAGCCCAATGTAATGTGTTGATGTGAGTGACTCCAGGGGCACGGGCGTGGCACACGGGTAGTCTGGATGAACCGTGGCTGTTGCGTCCCCAATCGCGGACTATTTTTGCATCCAACTCGTGTGTTATTTATAAATTTGGCAAAAAGAATAACGCGGCAAAGGGTCATAACACGAACACACTTGCATGTGGACAAAATATATGTATGAAAAGGGTGGTTTGATGTTCGAATACCCAATGCACAACTTTGATGTGGCACGTGTCGCACAAAAGCACAATATTGCTAGTCAGCCACCCCTACGAACCCCACTTCGTGTCGACGGTAAGGGAATCCTAGCTATGAATGCATGCCCCCAAATAGCTAGGTTTGAAATCTAACCCTATCGTAGCAGAAAACCTATAGGGGTCCATCATATATATGGTCAAATTTCCCCTTTCGTTTCCCGATAAAGGTGGTCTGTGTGCCGACCCACAGATGTGTGCTTGTGGTGCGAGATGGGTGAGACCACATACGAACCACCTGCGGGTGGCCCTACTATATGTATGAAAAGGGTGTGGTGTGATATTTAACTACCATTCGTAACTTTGATGTGGCATGTGTGCCTCGCAAATTAACCGGACTTCCCCAACCCCACGCAGGTTGCAGATAGTGCAAAGTAGCCCCGCACCGCTCCCCCCCACACACAAGCATCTGGGGAGGGCCTCTCACCAAGACGTATTGTAACATGGACCAAGCAGAATCCAACTTGGTCGTACAACCTCTCCCACTCGTTGTTAGTCAAAGTGATGGATGCCCACATGGCACCGCAAAATGGGCTAGTTTCTCGCCGATAACCTCGCGAGGAAGTACTGTATGAAGATAAACCCACGCTGTGCATGTGGCCCAAGTATGTATATGGAAGTGGTGTGTGTAGTTTGAATACCCAATGCACAAATTTGATGTGGCACCATGCTTTGGAACCGTAAAATCCCCACACCGAGCGAAGGTTCACGATGCGTAGCATGCGCTCAAATTTAATTAGACTTGGAATGATTGACCTACGATACGGTAACTCGAAGCAAAGAAGAAGAATCCACCCTGGTAACCTTTCTCATTGTTGGTCGAAATGGTGGACGTCGACGCGGGCCCACGAATATATATAGGCTTGCCGCCCATAACCAAGAAAGCGAGAGTGTGTCCAAAGACAACCATTGCATGCGTGTGTCCTAAAAATATTTGTGGAGGTGTGTGATTCCTGCATATGTGTTGAATACCCGGCCCAATGGACAACATTGATATGGTGCATGCGTTGAAAATCACATAGGTCCCCACACAAAACAAGAGGTTCATGATGTGTTGTGTGCTCGCCCCCCCCCCCTTCGATCAAGCGGGATGGATTCATGTCTACACATGCGCTATTATATATATGTAATCTCACATCATGATCTATATTGTGAGACAAACAAAAAATTAATCCCCTCCTAAGTCAAACTAATTAACCTCTCTCGCTGTCGGTGAAAGTGATGGACCAAGCGGGCCGACAGATGGAAGCATCACCGATAACAGCATATGTGAGTGCCATATATAGGACAACAACCATCGCTTGCATGCGTGCCAGAACAAATATATGGAGAGGTGTGTGTGGTTGCACGTGATGTTTTGAATACCTATAATGCACAACTCTGATGTGGCATTTGCCTCAAAAACCGAAAAGTCCCCACATAGAGTGAAGTTCATGTGACACCTAGTGTATATATATAGGGTGGGTCTATTATGATAACACCACTTAAAAGTCTTATTCTAATAACACCTGCCTTATTCTGCACATCCCCCACTAGATTGTCGCCGCCCCTCCCCTCCCCGCCTTCTACACAGGCAGCGGCATGGGAGCACCGCCTCCTCTCCCCTCCCCGCCTTCTACCGCGGCAGCGGCCTGGGAGCGCCCCTGCCCCTCCCCTCCCGGCTTTCCTCCGCGGCAGCAGTCTGGGAGCGTTATCGCCCCTCTACTCCCGGCCTTCTTCTTCGACGGCGGCCTGGGAGCGATGTCGCCCCTCCTCTCCCTGCTTTCTCCCGTGGCGGCGGCCTGTGAGTGCCACCGCCCCTCCCCTCCCGGCCTTCTTTCGTAGTGGTGGACGATAGTGATGCTGTCCCTCCGCTCTCGGCATTCTTCCACGGCAGCGGCCAAGCAGCGGCTCCGCCCGTCGCCTCTTGACCTTCTTCCGCGGCAGCAGCCGAGCAACACCTCTCCCGCTAGTATATCGGCCTTCTTCCACGGCAGCAGCTCGGTAGTGCCACCGCTGAACTCCTCTGGGCCTTCAATTACCTATACTTCATCAGATGTAGATTGGTGCTGCCTCGACACCAAAGCAATTCGAGCAAGAAGGACGGTGCGCAAGGTTCCTTCATCCATTGCAGCTTCTTGGAATAAGTCTACAACAACCTCCACAGAAAATCCTCCGTCACCACTCACCTTGAGCAACATCCAAACCGCTCATGAATTTATGAAGGGCAAGTGGACTGCACGAGTGAACGCAAAAGTTCTGCCAACGGACGAGAGGGGAACTTCTTCCTGCAAACACAAGAAAGCACTGCAACACGAGGTAAGCAGTACACTCCCTCAACTATCTCAGTTTACTTATTCCATACAAAGCAGTACAAGTAGGACAGTACGCCTCCAAAAACAATGTAGTGCGGTTACTTCAGTTTGTCGTTGGAAAAAATGTAGTGCACTTGTTCGGTTATGTAGTACGCTTGCTCGGTTATGCTGTACGCGTGTATAGGTTCATTACGGACAACAATGCAGCACGGTTGCTTCAGTTCACCTTGCGGGGTGATGCATTCAGCGTGCATTAGTTTGTAGTACCCTTTCAAACACATTGTAGTTCGCATGATTCAGTTCATTTAACCTGACAATGCAACTCGGTCATTTTGTGCAGGAAATGATGTTCATCAGATACAAAATGCCACGCATAATTGACAACACTGAGAACAACAACTTTCAAAAGAGAAAAGCTTCTTCTAAAAGAGATACTCGCTGGGTTACCCCTGAGATTCCTCGAGGATTCTTCACAACAACAAACAGGGTGCAATACTCTCCGGAAGAAGATTTTTTCCAGGAAGAAGAGGTAGTCGAAGATGACAATGATGTCACCTTCGTTTGGGAGGGCACTCACCGACAGGATGATGAAGATGATGATGTTGAAGATGAGCCAATAACAGTTCTCAACCCATAGTATAAGCACGAGTTCACTACATTTGAACAACATGTCCGAATAGACAATGGTGATGTAGTTGAACATGATGTTGCAGCAGATGGTGATTATGACTATGATGATGTGCCTCCGCTCCAAAATTTTCAAACCAATCCACTGCGACATCGTCCCAACACTGGATTACCACCACATCCACCTACTGCACACCAAAATAGAGCTCAGCATCCACCTGCTGCACTGAAAAACAAAGCTCGAAGTAGACCTACTGCATCAACTTCGACACTGCAACCACCAAGGGTGCCTTGGTCAAAAGTCAACGGCAGGTACAAATCCTCCTCACTAGTGTGGCCATGAGATCCTCAATTACACAAATCTTCTGTAACCCCGCCATGTCCAATACAACCCGGCGAGCTGCAAACACCATCGGGTGAACGACTCTACACACATCTAAGTTTATGTTCTAAAAAAAATATTTGCAGTCCATTCAGATAACAATGCAGTGCACACTGATATTTCTTGTGAGGTTTGACCTAACATCTAATACAGTAGATTCTTCTGAAAACATAGGAACATTACAATGTTTTATGAAACTCGTTTGGACTCCTTGTAGTTAAAAACAGAACAGAACAATTTATCTCATAGAGCATTGCACTTAATGCAGGATAAAAACATGCAGCCGAACCTCATACCTCCCGCTGGAATGAAGTTCACCGCGTACGACAAGGCATGGCACTTTTACAACAATTATGCAAGATGTGCAGGGTTTGGCATCGCAAGAGGGCAAAACACAGGACAAATACCTACATTGTCTGCTCAAGAGAAGGGACGCACAAGAAGACCGTGTCAGATTATCACCAGAAGCGTCAGAAGACATAAAAAAGGATTGACTGCAAGTAAAAAATCAGACTCAAAAAGAGGAAGGATGGCAAATTTGTGACAAAAATGGTTGAACTCAACCACAATCACAAGATGCTGGAAAGCCCCGAGGTGCTTTTACACATGCGATCGCATAAAAGAAACAATCCTTCGATTGACCAGTTAGTGAAAGACATGCAACTGGACAACCACACACTTGCTCAGATGATGTCAACACTGTCGCGTATGTCCGATGGTCTGCAGTACATGGGACATACTAGCCGCGAATGGGTAAAGAAGTAAGCATGTCACAGAGCATATCACTTGAGCATTCTGTCGGTAATTATTTCCTGTTTGATGAGATGAGTTTGCATTGTGTTAGAAATGCAGGAAACAAAAGTTTGTCAGGGAAGAGTCCCAAGATGATGTCAAGAAACTTCTGGATTTCTTCGAGAAGATGCAGAAGATAAACCCAGAGCTCTTCTATGATTATTATGTTGATACAGATAACCATGTAAGAAATGTCTTTTGGGCCAACACAAGTTCCAAAGGATCGTATGAAGATTTTGGAGACTGTGTTACATTTGACACGACATATAAAACTAACAAAGTCCACATGCCGTTGGGAGTCTTCGTGGGAGTGAACCATCATCTAAAAAGCACCATATTTGTTGTTGCCCTCATGCGATATGAAACAATATCATCGTTTGAGTGTGTTTTCAAAACATTTCTGAGGTGTATGAACAACAAGCCGCCAATCTTCATGCTCATAGGTACAAAAAACACACCTGTATACTTAAGTTTGTTTGGTACACTTATATTTCTTCCATCTATCTTACATACACACAAACAACTTGATAAAAGAAATACTATTTGTGCCTTCTCAGAACAGTGTTCTTCGATGAAGGCAACATTAAAAACTATCCTCCCAGATACACTACATAAGTTGTGTCGGTGGCATATCATGAAGAAGTACAAAGACCACCTTGCCTTGCTGTATAAGGCACAAGAGAAACTCAAGGATGACCTCAATGCGGTGTTGAACCACCTACTAATGCCGTCAGAATTTGAACCAGCATGGAAGGACCTCATTCAGAAATACAACTTGCAAAACGATGAAGTGATAAATTCGCTGTGGGGTGATAGGCACGAGTGGATCTCGGCTTACTAGAAGGAATTTTTTTGTGCTCGGATGACTTCCACGGAGAGAAGCAAGAGCATGAACCGCATACTGAAGAAAAACTTTGTCAAAGAGAAGCATGATATCCATCTGTTTGCTCAGCAGGTGGACAAGTGCATTCAGACCAGGAAGGCCGTCGAGCATGCAGAGACAGTAGCACATGAGGTAAACAAAATTTCCATCAAAAAATGCTAAAATATAAGTACAAAAACAAACAAAATTTTCATTTCTCTGGTTCATAACACTGCATTTCTGATCATGCAATCAGAGGTAAAGACAACAACCCAGTTTGGGTTCGAAGTTCAGCTATCAAAAGTGTATACAAGGGCACTGTTTGTAGATTTCGAAGAAACACTCTACCGTAGCACTGCATTTAGAACAGAACGGTACCCTAAGAACCCGACAAAGTATCTCGCACACCACTACAACAGATCAGATGCATTTGACTGGGCAAGGCCTAATTTCCAAGTGGTTGCCGAAGAACAGAAAGGTGTCTACGAATGTGAGTGCAAACTCTGGACACACACAGGTGCGACTCGCTAGCAAAAAAAGTCCTAATTTCTGATAGTCATGCACGAAAGCTCATTTACTGAACTGTAAAAGCCACATGCATGAGTAATTCACAAAACCAATTGAAGTTCACTTCCTTAAAATGAACAAATAATAAAAACAACATGTGTTTATTAATTTCATGCAGTTCACTTACAAAACAAAGAAATCATGTGTTATTTGCAGGGCTCTTTTGCGTCCATGTGTTATGCATGCTTTCTCATTTGAGAGTACTCAAGATTCCTAAGGTGTACATCATGAAAAGATACACCCGAAACGCAAGATCAAATGAAACGTTTGATAGAAGAGACTACGAAAAAACAACACCAGATGGAAGCTCGATTATTTACCGTAGAAAATTGCTGACATAAACAACAATGAACCTTGCAAACAGAGCGACAAGGTCCGACGCTGGGTGCCATAGAGCGTTTTCTGGTATGAGGGCACTGATCGAGGAAGTTGATGTGCTCAACGAAGAAGAAGAAGAAGAAGAAGAAGAAGAAGAAGTAACAATAGTAAAGCAAGCAAAGAAATCCCAGCATGACAATAATACTGAGCAAGTAGAAAATATCGAACACAGTGCAACTGGTGCTATCAAAAAAGAAACAATTCTTCCACCTCCTGTTTCAAACACAAGAGGAAGGAAGAAAGGGGGAAACGCAACCCAAAAAAAGGTTGCATTCAAGGCAAAAAATCATGACAAAAACAGTAAGCCACAGCCTGAGCTGGACAATGATGGTCACCCATTGGGAATAAGAAGGTGCAAGACATTTAATGAAATCAGCTGCCATAATTCTGGGACATGTACAAAACGAAATGAACAAGAAAACTGAGGACATGGCGATGCACAACCAAACAGATATTCCACTCACAACACTAAGAAATGGAAGAAACCGGGATGTTGTGGCATCTGCAAAAAGAGGAAGAGACACAATTCAAGAACCTGCCCTAAAAGAACAAGATCATAAAACAAGGAAGACAAAGAAGATGAAATCAAAGAAGAAGATGGTGAAAAAACTGAGGAAGAAATGGCTTATGAAGAAGCAGATGAAGAAGAGGAGAAAGAAGAAGAGAGTGAAGAGGACGAAGAACATGAAGAAACTGAAGGAGTGGCTTATGAGTAAGCAGATGAAGAAGAGGAGGAAGAGGAAGAAGAGAGTGAAGAGGACGAAGAACATGAAGAAACAATGCCCACAAGACCACCACAAGGGAATGCTCATGTACAGAAACAACCGAGAACGACACCCTGTTCAAAAAGCAAGGTAGGAGCACGAAAGGATGCAATTCACAGCGCTGGAAAATGAAAGCCGCCATCAACCATCAAGCGAGGAGCAAAGAATGATGCAGTTCATAGTGCTGAAAAACAAAAGCTGCCATCAACCAGCACGCGAGGAGCAAAAAAGGTTGCAGTTTACAGCGCTGAAAAACAAAAGCTGCCATCAACCAGCACGCGAGGAGCAAAGAAGGTTGCAGTTCACACTTCTGAAAAACAAAAGCCGCCATCAACCAGCATGCGAGGAGCTACAAACACAACGGTGCAAAGACAAGAACCAGTAACACCACCATGGAAAACAAAAGAAAACTGCAACATTAGACATGCTCCAATCACCGCGAAGAAGCAACATGTTAACTACCAAATATACGAAGTTCAATAAATTAATCATATACATAGCGGTTTGCTTATCTATATGACTTATGTATTAGTTTAAATTTTGTGTAAACGGAAATTTCCCGCTGACTATGAGTTCTTCAACTAAACCATATCAAGAGAAATGATGTATAGTGTAAACCATATATATAGCAGTCTAGAGTAAACATTGACACATTTTGATCCACAACCCATGAAAAAATGCAGTTAGCTCACTGGCAGCACGAAGTTCTGAATAATAATTCAATCGGTTCAGATCACAAAAGTACTTATTACAAAACACATCAAAAGATGAAGTGTTCGACACACAAAAGTACTTATTACAAATCAACCTCATAACCTTAACCAATCACGTCAAACGTGATTCTAACCATATGATCCTCGAGTTCAAAGAAGTTGAGGACAACAACTTGCTCAAACTTCAGGTCACTATCAATGACAAATTCCTTCTAGCCTTTCTGCATATACAGCCGCCCGTATACGCCTACACGGTACTTGGCTGGTTTCAAGTGTCCATTGCCAAGAACAACTTGGAGAATTCCCTTCTTCTTGAGACGGAGATACCTAACAGCTCGTTGGGGGATTTTCTGCAAAAAATAATAAAACTATTTGGTGACGAAACTAGTAATACAATTCTCATACTTTGCACAGAGCAGTAAAAACCTACAAATAGTACAAACACGAGCTAGATGATGTGCACAACAGTCCAACAAGCAGTCCAGATATAACACAATCTAATATGCACAATGGAACTTGCAAACAAGTAGTACGCTTCTAACTATCATGCAGTTCTTGAGACTAGCTACATGTAGTACACATTGTACAAGTGGGGAATATTGTGGAAACTAGTAGTGCTCATCTAATATCTAAGCAGTGCACATATTGTAACCATGCATACTAAAACACGAGCTCCATGCACACAAGCAAAAAAAACAAGATATAAGTACACAATGTAGTACACTTCAAGTAAAACAAAATAACTGCGTTCCTAAAATACTAGAAGTTTAGACTAGTATGGAATTACACAAAAAATAGAAAACACAAAGAAAAAATTAGATCAAGTGAAAAAATACCATTTGTAGTGAGTATCCACATCTGTTGGCGTAAGCTGATGGACAAAAGGACTTGTGCGCCCAAGGCCACGGCGAAGCATGGCGGAATAGAACGCAACAACGTTGATGTGGCTCATATCCAATCCTTCCAAGAATATTGTGCCATATGCAAGCTGCTCCGCTCGCCCAGCTCAGCACAAGACCTTGCCCCCACGACGAGCACGACGGGCCTATGAGCAATCTGAGCAATCACTGTGCATCGGCACACCACAACCATGGCTGCTGGAGGAGAGATTCGCGCAGGGGCCTCGAGCCATCGCAACAAAAACCTAGAAAATGAAAAAAAGATGCTGGAGAAAGGAGAGAAATTGCGTCTAGAGGAGAAATGAACTGAAAGGAAGGGTAGAAGTTGGCCTACATTTATAGAAGAGGAATGCAAAAAGGTCAAAACTAAAAATTAAAGGGGAGTTAATGAAAATTATGTTACCAAGAATGAACGACAATCAATGAAGGCTTATGTTAGCAAAGAAAAAGGGCCCAAAAAAGGTGTACTTTGACTGCAGCACTTCCCACGAACTATCCGCAGAACATTCTAAATAAAAGTGAATGCAGTTCTCCAAACTAATATCAGGAAGTTCACAATATGTGTGCATGAAGTGCAGTACATGATGAAAATGAAGCATGAGAGAAGCACTTTCGCGCAGTGCACAATGCAGAATTAGTGCACCTGATGCAATCCTTAATTGTAAGTCATGCAGTTCGCAACGTTGATACAAGCAGTCACAACTTTGGCACAAAAAAGGATCCACACAGTGCAAAATGTGTACACCTGCACCACAGGACTATGACGAATGCAGTGCACACAGACACAACAAAGCAGTGCACACCCGTTCACTAGAAGAAACGATATGTAAGAGGAAAAACAATAAAGAAAAATGCGACCAGCATGTAGTGCACAAAAATGTTGCGCAGAGATGTGCAGTGCGGAATTTGTGCACATGCAGTACAGAAACCTGATGAATGCAGTGCAACATGATTTACAAAGTAGTGCACGCCCCTTCATTGGAAAAAATACATAAGAGATAAAATATTAAAAAAAAATTGACCACCCAGGTGCAACCAGCCCCAGCCAGTCTGGTAGTAGGTCTACACCCACAGCAGGCGAGTTGTTCTGAGCCACAATGCATGGGGCCAGGCACACATGGGCCCACAGGTCAGGGAGCATATAGCAGCGAGCGCCGTGTATAACCGCCCAAATAAGTAACCAGAGGAGTTCGATACGGGTGACTCGCCAACGCTTATAAACAGGTCGAGCGCGCCCTCCATGGGCGAGGTGGGACTAAACATTAGGGCACACACGCAGCGCACTGGGAGCCAGCCGTGCTGACAGGCCGACTTGGGCCGAATACGTCTTCACTCCCCAAACACAGGCCCAACGCGCTAGAGTCGTTAAAATAACACGACACACTGAGAAAACAATAAGTACAAAAATTAAACATCAAAGAAAAATGAGAAAACATTTTTTAAATGAATAACAACAACAACAAAAAATGTGTGTGTGCACTGCCAGAAACTACAATTGGCTCTAATAAATAAAACGTAGGAAGCCTGAAGTCAACGTACAAATGTAGTCCGCAACATATAACAATGTAGTACATCACGTGGAAGCACGAAGTATTCTTATTTTTGTAATGCAGTTCTCTTTGTACTGCATTGTAGTATGGCTAAAACTGAAGAATGCAGCCCTGTTAGTTAAGCAAAGCAGTCCGATACCCCTACCCACACTACCCTCCATCCACAAAAAAGTTGCATCACCATCACATATAAAAAATGAGAAAAAAAGAAAGAACTCCATCAAAAAACTAAATGTGCGTACATATGTATGAATCCTGATATGATATAATTTAGTATACGAAGAATAAATTTCACTTGCATGTAGTACACTATGTAGACATACGCAGTTCTGTAGTGATAGCGAAGAACTATACTTACTAGGAAAATTCACCGAAAACACAAATTATCACATTTTCTGATAGTTGCGTGCATACCTAAACTTGTCACAAAAAAAGAGATGATGACATTCTGGATTTCCAACGCACTAAGATAGCCTCCTCATAGCAGAACCTCTCTACAGTTGCCACATATCTAAAAACACAGCCCCACCACGCTACCACCCTGCTCCACCACTCCCACGTCCTATCACAGAGCGCAGAGGAGAGCAGAGTAGAAAACACAACTGCATCATCCCCCAAAAAACCCCATTGCATCTTCTTCTCCACACTTCCTTTCACTAACCTCCCTTTCCAAAACAAACAAGACAGAGTAGAGGAGAGTCATGGCGGATGCACCTCTGTACAAGCAGCGCCGCAGGTACACCAAGGAGCTCCACGACGTCGAACTCCACGGAAACCACAAGCTCCACGTTGTTTGCACAAGCAAGGGTCAAGACGTGGACAAGATGCTGTCCACGCTCAGGAGGAAGCTCGGAGGAATGCCCATCAAACTAGTCGGCATTGATGTCG
Organism: Triticum monococcum; assembly: GCA_034509565.1. Lineage (NCBI taxonomy): Eukaryota > Viridiplantae > Streptophyta > Magnoliopsida > Poales > Poaceae > Triticum > Triticum monococcum. The sequence goes on along the minus strand of CM067843.1, from coordinate 366,356,589 downwards.
AGTACACACACTACATGAAGCCACAACGGGCAGCAATGCTCCAGCTATGCATAGAAAAAGAATGCCTTATGTACAACATCTCTGCAGCTAAAGAAAGGTCAGGATAACTATCAATCTGTACTATTACTTGTCAATATTGATTTTATATTTTCTTCATCACAATTGCCATTATTCAAACTTAGGTTCTAATTTTTAAAAAGCATGGCATAGGAATTCATTGACAGTTTTCATCTGGCTACATGTAATGCATGTGTTCAATTCTTGAATTATATGATCTAGCGATACATGCAGTTTTATTTTGTTTTACCAAATAAACATTATTTGCCTGAACAATAGAAAATTGCACCATTACTACATAAAACATGTATGAAATTCAATTCAAGAATATAAACATGCACAAACATGCATTGTTTATACAATCTATTACTAGATTTACTAGTTATGTTCTACAAAGTACTAGCAGCTACTCACTACAACAGATTCAGGTATTCATATTGCATTTCAGTTTCAGAGAATCAAAAAAACATTGGTGGTTCTAAAAAATAAATTATATTCAGTCTATACAAACATTTTGCAGGCCAATGGAACTAGACAAATTCCTCATGAATGGTGAGTACACCTTCGTCGGATTCGCCATTGAAGAAGACAAAAGCAACCTGAAGATGTCTGTCTTGGAGATCAACTCCGACAAGTACATTGATATTCAGGTGGAATGGAGAGACCCATACAATAAAAAAGGGGTTTTACTCTTTGGTTGATGTTGTCGGCACGATGATAACATTCACTACCATGACATGAACAAAAATATTAACTGCAAGGAGGACCATACTCTATGGGGATTTTATCCGCCGCCAGACAAGCTTATCGAGTATGCAGGAATAGTTGCATTGGCAACATATGAGTCATGGAGAATCATCTACGATGTCATAATGGGACTGGACAGGGCAAAAAGATAAAAAGAAGCAAAGAAGAAGAAGAACAAGGCTGTAATCCAATACATAACTAGAAATAATGAGAGCTATGTTTAGTTTCATTCTACTTTAGTGGTTGTGTTGTTCCTTGTTTCATGTCTACAAGGTTTTGATTATGTCTGTTGCTTCATATCGAACATTTCTTTTGTAAAAACAATGTCGTTTTAGAATTATCATCAAATTTTATTTCTTCTGTTTGCTTATGTATCGTTAGTTAGCTTGTGATCATTTGCTTTTGCTGAACTTAGTTTGCTTGTCATGCAGAATCACTTGCAACTTAGTTTGCACTAGGTAATGATTGCTGAGTTTGTATTAGAACAAGTATCGAGACAACTTTTAAAAATTTAATGTGTGATACCAAAACATACTACACAGATACAAACATATTCAAAAACAACGTTAAAAAATTAAGTACTCTGACTATAAATCTTACCTAAAAAAGAAAGATGAATGCAGTTCACAATGGTAAGCATAAGGAGTACACATGTGTCCACATGCAGTCCACAAGAGTAATTATAGAAAAAAACCATTAATATTAATATTTCTAAAAAAATAATCCGCAAACCATTCTAACCAAAGGTGAATACAGTTCATCAAAGAAATATAACGCAGTTCACAAAGAGTATACGTGAAATGCGGTACATGCTTAAATGAAGAACGAGAAGGGCTGCAGCCACTTTCGTGCAGTGCACCACACACATACTTGGTACTCATAGTGCAGTCCGCAACATTGGTCCAAGCAGTACAAATGACATCATTTGTACTACCACGAAATATATATACTGCAAAAGAAAAAAATGACTCGGATACGGAAACAAATTTAACCACCCAGCTGCAACCAGGCCCCAGCCAGTCTCGTAATAGATCTGCGCCGACAGTAGGCGAGTCGTTCTAAGCCACGATGCATGGGGCTGGGCACACATGGGCCCACAGGTCAGAGAAATAAGTGCAGCAAGTGTCGTGTATAAGCGCCCAAATAGCTAACCAGAGGAGTTCGTTAGAGCTGCCTCGCCAGCGCTTATAAACAAGTCAAGCGCGCTCTCCGCGGGTGAAGTGGGACTAAACGTTAGGGCGCAGACATAGCGCACCAGGAACCAGGCGTGCTTACAGGCCGTCGTCGGCTGAATGTGTCTTACACCCCAACGGACCCAACAAATTCTCATAGCCCAAAACAAACAAGCCCCACGACGCACAACTAGCACGCAATTCTAGTACCCTCCCAACTAAAAATGCAGTCTACTGTGCAGTTCGGTATGGGACAGAAGATCTCCTGCCAATAAAGCAATGAAGTTCGCTTAGACGATTGTTTTTTCCAGGCAATCAAGAACACTACCATGCCTAGCCTGCGTCAAACTACCTCCTCCACTTGCCGAATCTTTTCCCTTGGCTACAACGGCACAATCCACCGTCACACACTGGCTTGGTTGACAGGTGCACGGGGTGTCACAGGGAGGCGACGGGGTGTGACGGACTCGCCTATGCATGTGGTGCTGCGGCACACCGTGTCGCCATCAGCCCTGGCTCGTTCCAGGCTCACCCTCGCAGGGGTGGGGAGGGGGTCACGACCCTCCCCCCACCCACCCCTTGCTTGAGCTCGCGCTAACGCGCGGAGTGCGCTTGGTCGACAGCCGTAGTGCGAACATTCTGTTTTTGCAACCCTAGGACGCACGCAACCCGGGAGCCACACCCCTAAGATAAATAGGGAGGCGACTGGGTGTGACAGACTCTCCTACGCATGTGGCACAGTGGAATGCCGCGTCACCGCCTGCTCCGGCTCATTCTAGGCTTGGTCTCGCAGGAAGGGAGGGGGGTTCGTGACCCCCTCCCACCCCCTGCTCGGCCTCGCGGTAACTTACGCAACCCTAGAGCCACACCCCTAAGATAGACAGGGAGGCGATGTGACAGGGGTTGCATCACATACAAGCAAAAAAAAAAATAACAGATGCAGGACACAACTCTATACAATGAAGTGCATTTGTTTAGACAAAAGAAGTGCAGTAGCATAAACAACATAGTTTTGGAATACATACACAAATACAGGGGCTGCAGGAAGTACATGGAATACAGGTGCAGTACAAACCTATAGACAAAATAAAAACTGGGGGGCAACCCCCCCTACCGTACAAGAGAGAAAACAAATGCAGGACACAACTCTATACAACAAAGTGCACTTGGTTAGACAAAAATGTAGTGTAGTATCTTAAGCAATGCAGTTTTGGAATACATACATGAATACAGGGGCTGCATCAATTATAGCAAAAAAATACAGGTGCAGTACAAACCTGTAGACAAATGCAGTGCTTTTTGTTAGACGAAGAAGTTTGGCATCACGTGCAATGCAGCTTCTGGGACACGTACGATACATATAAGCGTGACAAATGGAAGTTCACGAAAAACGTGGTGGTCAACGAATATAAAATTTATATACACACATATATACTGTATGAGTTATTTATATAAAATAAAATACACACTCAAATTCTTCCATATACGCTGCTGCAAAAAGCAGACGAAAACACAACAATAGAAAAATAAATCTTTTCATATGTTATGTACTTTAGACAACACAAAGTACAAAAAATGAACCCTAGTTCTTATCCATACACAGGCTTTTACCCAGGAAAAACAATGCCAAATGACTATTACTACGTCTGCGACTGCGACAATGAACTAAGCCCGAGGTTTGCAATGAGATCTGGTAGCTCGGGTGGCATGTCTTCATAATACAACATGTTTGAAAGATTGAACAACAGCTAAAACATGTACTCCGCCTTCCAATCTAAAATAAAAAAAATGTAGACTGGTGATTAAAAAAGGTTGTCATAAGAACAAAAAGTGAAAAATCAAGAAAAAAAAAGTAACAAGAAAAGAATAAACAGAGAAGGTATTACGTCGGATTTGACAATTTTCTTGACTAGATGTTGGCCATCATACAACTGCGTCAACCTTAGAGCATAGATTCCGCACTCGTTTGTTCCCTGCGTTGGCATGACCGGGTAAGAGGGCTTCTCTGCGAAAGTAAAATAACACACGTCACAGATCAATACCTATTCAGACGAACCGTAAAATACAAAGTTCTTCTCAACGTCTAGACAGTCCCCTCTTTTAAATGTAAGTGAGGTCATTTCCTTTTATCACCTTTTTACATAGATTTTTTACACAGATTGGGGTGTGTGTGTGACAAAAATGCAGTTCTGTCACGCATATATTGTAGTTCACTATATAAACAAGTGTGGTGCTATGTGTGCTAACATTGCATGTGTAGTTTATAAAAATATTCAGTAGGAGAAACACAAAAAAGCTTTGCGCTTGGCTAGAAAAAATGACGTATCACTTCAGTGCAATTTGAGTGGTAGTCACTCCTGCGCCACTTTGTCGTGACATTAGGATGGCCAGTGTACTTCCTAGTGTCATGGCTATCAATCGTCTGGCGATGATGGTTCATTGTGTATAAGGAATAATGACCATCCATGGAGCGCGGCATCATAATTTGTCACATAAAAAATGAAAAATGAAAAGTTCATTCGACAGGTAGCACTAGGATCACTGGTCCAAAAATAACTATAAAAAGAAATGCAACAAACTAGAAAATAAATGATGGAAAACAGTGGCATTACCAGTTTTGCGTCCAATAGGTTTTCGTCGCCGCTCACAAAAACTTTGAATTGCTTAACTTCATCTTCTAAAACAAACGGGCTATGCACAACTGGCAACACAGGGTGTTCTTCATCATCTCTCTTCACAAAGGTTTCCATTTGAAGAACATACTGCATAGAAAAAGAACAAAAATAGGACATGAAAATAAGAATAAAACATGCATGCACGCATGGACATGAAAAAATTAGTACAAGAGAAAAAATGACAGCACACGTTTACCGTGATAAAAAAAGGTGAAAGCAGCACACGTTCACCAGAAGGATAAACTAAACTCAATTCAGGGTCTTGCTTCCAGTACTTGATGACAAAATCCATGAGATACGAGTCCATTAAAGCTCCATCGCCAAATGTATTATAGATATAGTGAACATTGTAATTTTTTAGATCACCAAAAGGACTATTCACCATAAAGAACGAGTTCCTACAGTAAACATACACAGATGGCATCAATAAAATTAAAATTAAAAACAAAACACACAAAAAGGATGAAGGGCACACACATAAAACTTACTCGTGGTATTTGGTTACAAAATCTTTGCTGAGAACGGGATCCTTTCTTTTCCTCGCCTCATCAATATATTTGATCCTCGGATGCTTCAATTTCTCTATAGAGCATCTCAACTTAAAAGCCCTCTCACCAGCCCTCTTGTTCGAAAAAACTTTAGCCTCATCCATAGCAGGACGATTAATTGCTGCACTCCTAGTCCTAGTGACGCGTGGACATGGCCTAACAAAATCATCATCATCAACATCAAATACATCGTGTGGAGAGCTAGGTTGAGAAACACTTCCACCATTAGGTCCAGACGCCACATCTGTGTTCAAACCATCTCCAGCCAAAGAACAAGAATTATCTAGAGATATTTCAATGGCACAATCCTCCATAACCACCTCAAAACTACTCAAATAGTGACATACAACCTTCATGAAGCCCCCCATCAAAACCTAAAAATGTGTAGAAAAAAACATGGAAACACTTAGCACAAAATACAAAACCAAAAGACATGTAATATGTCTCATTAATATAAGAATGTAGTTCACTAAAGAAGGGAATGCATCCCACTTGTCTACAACAATGCAGCCCACTTGTCTACAACAATGCAGCACACTTGCCCCAAAATAAATGCAGCTAACTTGTCTACAACAAATGCAACTCACTAACACAACAAAAATATAGACATCCATTCTAAATCACGCATTTAACTAAACACACTAGTAAAAAAGCCCTTAAGAAGCGGAAGCAAGCAGTAGACAAAATAAATAAATAACGGAGATAAAGAAGTTCACTAAAATAACCTTTATCTGCAAAAATTAAAAGTGATGTTAAATCAAGGCAACACTTTCCAGATTTGAGCCAACTATAGAGCATGGCCTTTCTGATTTAGCCAATGTACTCCACCCCAAATTGAGCAACTCGAGCAGCATCCCAAGTCTGCAAGAATTGAAACATATAGAATCCACAATCATGCCTGCAATAAAAGAAGAAAAAAGATCAGTTTCACAAAATGAAATAAAAAAATTGAGCAGTATGGTGGAGAGCGGCATTGGAACAATGACATGTTTCAACACAAATCCATCAATTGTAGGAGGATTTAGCGGCTTATCAGCACTTGAGCTACCTTCTTTCAATGCACGATTGATATTTTTAACCATCCTAATAAAAATCCTAATCGCATCAGGGCTGCCAGGTTTATGTAGCGAGTCAAGAAATTCGAACCGCCGTTCTTTCACATTTAAGGCAACTACACAATAATGACCAACGCCATCCCTCGTCTCTGGCGGATCAAATGTTGCAAACAGGACCTGTTGGAAGCACGATAAATAAATAAAATTATTATAAGAAGAAGAAACAGAACATTATAAAAACCAACACACTAAATATGGTTTTCGACACATAAAAACGTTACTCACCATATCTTTTTTGTCAACACGCTCCTCGACGTTTGAAGAGAACATCATTTTAACGTTCCTGCCTACAGTACAGCCATGCCAAATACTTGTCTGCCAAAACAAAACCAAAAAGAAATAGTGCTCAAGCAAAACAGGTCGTCATACAAAATAAGAAAAGAAAATAAAAAAAATAAAACAAAAATTTCTGCATTCTTACACAAATATGGTACGAGACAGCCATCGTCGGAGATCCCTTGAACTTATCTACCAGCAAAGGAACCCCAAGATCAACAAGGCATGTAGTGAGCATCCCTTTATCCCAAAAAGATTAACCAACTTCGCCAATGGTAATATCAGCCACCTCAGTTTTAAAAGAAATCATGTCCCTAAATTTTTTATGAAAATCTGAAACATAAGATACTAAAAAAAATAAGAACAACGAAAAAGGGTAAAATACTGAAATTAGAAAATACATATGAACAAAACAATTTCTAAAAAGCCATACTTCTTCTTCTTGTCGTTCCAAGCCCTCGTAACAGCAGTGTACAACTCATTGTATCTTTTCAGAAGAGTTTGATCAATGCTCGACGGTGTCACAATAGGATGTTCGTCATCTGTAATAAAATGATGAAGTTCACTTATCCAATGAATGAAGTTCAAATATTAAGATAAGGAAATTATGCTAGCTCTTTTGAAAATCGTCAACAAAAGATCAAGTTTCACGTATCATTAAACATCTAATACAGCTACCATAGTAATTAAACAAAATGAATGAGAAAAACTTCAACTGCACTGCTCGAAACAAAATTCTTGCCTTCAATGCCAGAGTCTTCATGATGTTGTTCTTCACAGCTGACCAAACCATTTACTTGGCTAGGTTGCGATGAATCCACCACAACCTTACTGGACTTCCCTTCTGTAGCAACATCAGCATTCTCTGGATTTACAACGGTCTAGTCAACGGCAATGTCCTTAGATACTTCAGCTACATGAGGCTCCACTCTGGATACTTTAGGAACATCATTCGCCGCCAAACAAACAGAAGAAGCAGCAACACTATTAGCAGGAACGAGATTCTCCAATGGCTTTTCAATGCCAATATCAGAATCTTCCTGCCGAGTAGGGGAAACAACATCATGGGATTCCTGAGCTACAGAAGGATTTGCATCGTCGACGACAACTGATGCAGAAGCATCAACACTGCCACCACCATCAACAGCACAACCCCCTGGCTCAGATCAACATGAACTTCTATGTTTTCTTCTCCAGGTTGTGAAAAGTTTAAAAAAGACACAATAACACAAATGAGCATGGGGATAATTAACACAACAACACACATGTCACTTATGTCAAAGACTGCAGACAAACATACGAAGAACAACTGCAGTCCACATATGCAAAACAACTGCAACCCACATGTGTCAAAACAACTACAACTGCAACCCACATATATGTAAAAAGAACTACAGTTCACTTTGTCAAAAGTAGCAGTTCAGTTATGTTAAATACTGAAGCTTACGCATGTAAAATATTATGGACCACGCATGCGAAAAGAACTGTAGTTCACTTCTGTCAAAGACTGAAGCTCACACATGTAAAAGTATTGCAGCTCACATATGTAAATGAAATACATATGACTGAACATAACAACATACATCAAGTTTATGACAACAACAAAAAATTAGATTACAACCCACTAACAGAAAAAGCAATTCAACTATACCTTATCAGCTACAACATCCGGAGGGGACGATGCATCAGCCAAGAAATCATCCTTCCTAGAGCCATCGTAGGAATCTTTGTGCACATCACAAGAAGCAACTCCAGTCTACGCGCATAGAACAAACCAAAAACGAAAATAAGATGGTAACGACCAAAAAAGGAAAAGACTTCAACTATGCATAAGCAGTACACACTTTACAATCGTGAACTACAAAAAAATACAATAAAATGGAAAGCAAAAAATACAAGTTCAAGAAGAGGGACGTATGGATGAACAGACATGGTAGAAGTACTTGTACCTAACAAATTCCATCGTCCCTAGATCCATGGACACCAGAAGATTCCACTCCATCCTATCACAAAAAATAAAAATAGTGAGGAGCAGTTGACATAATACACAAAAGAGGTTCAAAGGCACAAAAAACCTAGAACATCCATTATCAGCGCCGACGCCAGCGGCCTGACGGTTCATTTCGTCCAAAATATGCTCAGCATCCTTCTCATACCGAGCACATTTTTCTTCTTGTGAATGTCTCAACTGAGCATACGAAGACCGAATATTCGTCACTTCAATCTTCAGGCTTTCAATCACGCCGCAATCAAAATTGTGAGCAGCAACAATATCTTCATCTCGTGGTCCATGGCCAACATTGAAAAAACCAGCAACTACCCTCAACATGTCACTAGAGGTTGGCAAATCTTCAGTCAACTTCAAAACCTTCAGAAGAAGCTCATCAATCTCCTCGTGTTTTTTGCCGCCAACAAATGTCTGTTTAGAAGAGCTTCTATTATCAAACATCTGATGAGCCGTGAAACCACGAGTTTGCGACACCTCATCATCACAAGCAGGAAGCTGGCTACATATAAGCTCATAAAACCTAGCATGAGTGCTAGGCCCCTTATCAGAGCTGCCACATACAACAGCAGCAGGACAGTTGTACACAGTATCACCTCACGCCTTCCACTACAAAAACAGACAAGAAGCAAAGAGAAGTACACATGTAAGTACTAGAAAGTTCAGATTTATAATGACAACACCTTTAAAAAAATGATATTAAAAAATGAGATGCACTAACCGGCAGCTTCCCAAATTTGTAAGTTTCCAAGTAAATCTTTCCCTTGACCATCACATCCTCATTGTATAACTTCATCAAGTCCTTGGTCGTTAGGTATGACGCACATGGCGTCAACGTGTGCATAAATAAAAATTTGCGAAGCTTCAAGCAATCAAGATACATAATCAGGGGGACAATGGTACAACCCTCTGCCCAATTCTGCTTGCTTCCTTCTGTTGGCCACCTCACCAAAGCTGCCTGTAACTCATCAACACCAAGCTAGCAAAAGTCCATCTGCGCCATAGCCGCATAATCCATTTTCTCTACCATTGCAACAACTCTACCCAAATGAACTTCAGGCCTAGGGCACAACAAATTCTGGTAAAGTATCAGGAAGAACACCTTCACGGCAAGATGAATAGTCACATGATCATCTTCCTCCACCAACACCTTCAGCTTCTCAAGAAAATCCTTGGCACCTATGCTTTTTGAATGATCAAATCCAAGCTCATCCTTGAGGGCAATCAACAAGCCATCATGGCCGCTGGTAGCATGCATGGGTGTAGTGTGACGTCCCATAGGTAAATCAAAAATGTGATGAACTGCATCACGATTGATTCGAAGAACCCTGCCATTCCCAAAGTCCATTATCATGGTGGCAGGGTCAATCACTCCCATCAGATAGCACAGAGGAATGTACGACATATTTTTCTTTACTGTCAATTCAAAGACAACACCGAATCCAACATCCCAAACACGACTATAGTGTGTGTCTTTCAATAAAGCAGCAGCCTTGCAAACAGTGGGAAGTAACAAACGTATGGTCTTGTTAAATCGAGAATCATCTCCCTCGGCATCATCTTCAGTTGCATTGGTCTTACTAGACTTCTTCCTCTGTGTAGAGGGAAATGCAGTCCACATTAGAAGATTGACCATAAAAAAGAGACAGAGAAAACACAGATAGAATAACAATGAAGGAAACAAATGCAGTCCACTTCAACAAACCTTTGGAACAACATCTGCCTCCTCGCTAGAGTCAGCACCAACACCTTCATCAACATCATCACGGGAACGCTTGGGTAGACTCTTAGATGAACCATAGTCTTTCCGTCTACCAGTATGAACATACCTCACAAAATAAGCAAGCACAAAGTCATCATCGTCTCAGTTGGGACCTTCACTGACATGTAGTCGCTTGCACTGAGGATCCTTTCCACCTGCTTTAGTAGCTCGCTTGCCAAGATTCTTGTTCATGCCAGCAACACATGGACTCCGCCGAGGAGTACCACCTTCCTCAGCAACAAAACTTAACCTCTTCTTCTGCAAAGCAGGCTGCTTAACTTTGACAAATTTGGCACCCTTGGCACCATCTGCAGCTCTTCTCTCCTTCTCCTTCTCCGCACACTCTTTTGAGTCACTTTCAAAGCTCAACTTCTTCTTGCTTTGCTTCAATTCATATGCACGAAGCTATTCCGAGACCATCCACACCTTTGTAACTTCCTCTGTACCATCAACAGACCGCGATTGTGTTTCAGACAAGACGAGACATCTCTGGTCAAAGCTCACACCAACATCACCTTCTGCAAAATAATGGTCAATCAATTGAGTAACCTCCTCAAACCCAGGCGCCCCAGCGTGGAAAACAAACACTGCGTCAAAATGAAGTTTAACTATGGTCATTAAAAAGTGCACAAAAAGAACAAATGCAATACACTTAGACATATAAATGAAGTGCCACAATCATAAGCTAAATAAAAATTAATGCACTGTACAAAAAACTTGAATAAAATAACAATGTAGTTCACACATACATATAGTGGAGTTCACATATACAAATAAATGCAGTGCTTCATACACTAACTTCATGTTTGTTCCCAACAAAATGTTGGACTAGATACAACAAGGAAACGCCAATTTGTACAACATCAAGTAAGCAGCATACACAAAATAAACAAAGCATTCACATACCAGAAGGAGGGGCCACACTTATGGGAGAAGATTCAATTGGCGAATTCACTTGATGTCCTCCCTCACCACCATGATCCTTACCACCAGGACAACGAGAGCCAATTGATGTATCATTATGACAACTACAATCACCTACTGGATTAAAAAAAACTAGAAACAGAAATTACAAAACATCACATGACAAATAATGCAAACAAATGCTGACAACTAACACATCATAAACAAATATGTAGGATGAATTAGGAAACTATATAAACATAAAAAAATAAACAAAGCCAAAAATAAGCACTCCACATACCCTGAACTCATCCTCCCACTCTGCTCGGCGAAGACATGATGTTTGCTTGCAACACAAGGACGATGTGACAGATATAAGCAACAGAATTGACGAAATTTGACGAAACCCTAGATCCACATTGCTCTGCCTATAGAGCACACATGAGTATCGACTTCTAATCGACATAAAATTGCCTGCTTACGGAAAAAAATACATAAGCAAAAAACCGCAACAACAACTACAAGAATCACAAAACTAGACGAGGGCACGATCAAGACTGAGGCCAAGGGGAACGTACCACAAAAAATGGGATGAATGGCGGCGGCGACGGGGGGGGGGGGGGGGCGACGGGAATGGACGGGAAAGGGCTGCAGGAGTGCAGCGGGAAGAGCTGGCAGAGCGGATGGCGACGCGGAATGCAGGAATAAGAACCTATTGAAGGCGGCGGTTCCACGCGCGATGGCGGTTGCTACGTGCAACGACGGTTTTGCTTAAGGGAGAGATGCTTTGGGAGACACTTCAAGAGAGGAGAGGGGATTCTTCTCGGTCTCTCTCCCTGTCAGCGGAGCGGTGGGATCTCCTGGGGGGGGACAAATAGGAGAACCGTGTGGCAAAGGGTTACATAAAATGGGCCGGCCCAAAACGGCCCGGCTAAATAAGATGGACTACACCGAAACGCACATGATGTAGTCTTTATGAAGAACAATGAAGTTCAGGTAGTAAAACAAAATAAAATACATGCAGTTCGTAAAAAAAGTTAAATTCAAAAACAATGCGCACGTTAAGATAACACATCCTAAAAAAGTCTACCTTCAAATAAGTGCCACAACAAAAAAAGGGGGCCCAACCCCCCACCTCCCATGACAGGGATTGCAGCAAGTACACACAAAAACAGTTGCAGTACACAACTCTTGAAAAATGCAGTGCATTTGGTTAGATGAAGCAGTACGTTAAGCTAAGCAATTCAGTTTCGGATTACCTACATGAATAAATACACGGTCTAGTCCATAGCGTAAAACTCGTAAAATTGCGGAATACATTGTACTTTTTTCAGGGGCTGCGGCAAGGACACACAAAAAATGGTGCAGTACGCACAAATAGACAAAATGCAATTCTTTCTATTAGACGATGCAGTCCGGTATGATAACGAATGCAGTTATGTGAACACGTAGGATACATATAAGCGTGACAAATGCCCGTTCGCACAGAAAGTGGTGGTTAAAAAAATTGTTGATCAAAAATAAAATAAAACCACATTCACATGCAACCACCCAATCCGAGCGGTTCCATCGCTACAAACCCACGATCTGCACAACCGCATCGTCAGCGAGATTGTGGCACCCCGGCTCAGAGAAAACCGGAACGCCCCGAATTCCAGCCCAGAGATCAAGGTGAAGTCCTCTAGAATACGATAGTCTTAGTATAGAACAAACCAGCTCTCTATTACAACACGAATATGAATATAAGTGTTCCGATATTACAATGAATAACATCGGCACGACGACATTACGCCAACCACGGTTGCTCTATACAAGTAGCATAACAACTCGAAGCAGCAGAACAACTACTGGCAGCGGAACAAAATGGCGATGATGGACTCCAATCCGCAGGGACTCTGGCTAGAACGTTTATCCTAGCTCGCACAAATAGGAACAACACCAAACAAGCAAGCAATCCAGGCACGACCTGCAAGCTTGCATGACATGCCAGGTCAGTACATTGAATGTACTTGCAAGGTCATAATAACTAGAAGCATTCAAGACAAACAACAACATGACATTTACAGGTTAAGCATGGATTATCATGAGATCACCAGAATAACATGGCATGAACAATATGAACATAATACTGCTAGAACAATAGGAGCATGACATGAACATAATACTGCTAGAACAATATGATCGTGGCATGACCATATAAATCTGATGATACTAGCATGCAACATGGTGACACTATATGCACCATTTATTCTGCTCGGGTTACCTCGTGACCAAACGGTGATCCTTCCAGCGATCCCAACCATGACAAACAATTGGTCTCAAACCGTGATCCTTCCGGCGATCACAACCATGACCAATATCTGGCCTCAAACGGTGATCCTTCCAGCGATCACAACCAACTTATCTCCTCATCAAATTGTCGTTGTTATTAAGCACATTATTATTATTATTATTACTGTTGACTCGTAGTGTGACCAACTACGAACTGGGCCCTTATCCGTGGGCGCGGCTATTGATTGATTTAATATACACTCTACAAAGGTTAGTACACTGTACCCACACTACGGAACCCATGGCCTCGCACTCCCATTCGGGTGGAGCAACGGCGTTCCCACAAAACCGATCTACTGCTATGACACTCTCCCGACCACTCCGACCCACTCCCAACTGGGCTAGTCCTGGGTGGCCCCGTGTCTACCAAAGACAGAACGACCACCGTCGTGGCCAAACGTCCCTCACGGGGACCGTCCCTCATGGGGACCGGATCCATAACAATAACAACGGGCACAGAAGGTTATGTCTGCTTACCGGGCCAGGGTACCGCACGGCCATAACCTTCCCTCGTTGGAGGCACGACAATAGACCCAGTTAGGACCTTCCCATAAAGGTAAGCGTGGTTGCACTGGTCATTTCGATATGGTGGCACCATGACTCAGCCAACAGGTGTTCAAGTTCAATTTAATCTGATTAAACTTGAATGCAAATATGCCGAGCCATGATAAAATAAGATGATACAATTACAACGCATGAGCATGATATCAACATAAGCACGGGTGCAACATAACTAGCCACCATATCAACAATGAATCATCTCCAACTGAGCATGGCATAATGAAGAGCATGAATATTACCAGTGCAACACTACTCATAGCATAACATGACCACTAGCATCAACAATAAACATCATGCAAGAACATATCAACAATGCCATCATGCAAGCATTTAACCAACTGGATGCAATGGAACATGCATAACAATGGTAGTCGGGACAGACGTTATTCATGCACCGAAGACCATTACCAATATCAACATATACTACTAGCAAGCATAAGCATATGAAAATCCAAAACATGCCTAATAAAACACCAAACAAGAGCAAGGGATCACACATGTCATTTACGACTCGAATAAAAATGTCGTACACTAACACATTAAGGCCACAAGGCAATGCAGTACTGGTTACAGGAGGAAGAAGAAAGATGCATCCATCGACGACCTCCTCCTCCTCCTCGACTCAGGGCACCGTCCCACCGAACAGCGGCTAAGGAGCAGCGACTTTCACGGCCAGTTTAAAGTCCTTCTTGACAATGGCGTCCAAAGATTCCAGCTAGTCATAGAAGGCCAACGCCCTTGCATCCTCCCAAGCCTTGTAGTGGCCTATGTAGATGATTTCCTCATAGGCATGGATATGTAGGTCAAAGGTTTCTTGCATGGCGAGGCGCTGCACAGTGAGCGCGGTCTCGAGGTGGACATTCTTCATCGCGACCTCCGTCAGTTGCAGGGCCTCTAGTGCTTGAAAGAGTTCATCACAATGGAGGCCGATAGGGTGGCAGGCTATGAGGAGCCTGGGCGCGCAGGCTGGAGGAGTACGACAAGGTCTTCCACAAGCTTCTTGATAGCGTTGAACTTGCAGACGGAGCAGACCATCATTTCGTTCATGCGAGAGGTGAAGCTGGCGTCTACGAGGGTTATGACGCCGGCGGTCGCCAACACCGTATGGAAACACTGCGCGATGCGGGGCCACTAGCCGGCGTCTTGGATGATCTGGCACAGTCGACTGCCGCTCGCGTCCATCGCGTCCATGGGTGCTTGTGGCTTCTGGTCACTTGATCTTGGTCTTGGATTGGAGTAAGTAGTGTTGCATAGACTAGGTGTGTAGGTAGATGGATTGGACTGACGGGGCACATTTATATGAGAGGCCAAACTGTGTTGCATTCACATCGTCATGGCTCCATTATGCGTCTCCAATTAATTTCCTTTGCATGCCAATTGAATAGGGATGCATCACTGACCGTTCAACGTTTTGGGAACTGCTACCCTCTTTCTCGTTGGCATTCAAGTCGTATCAACGTAAATGTGTGTCAAAAAGAGACTAGTCATTAGTAGTACTACTACATTGTGCACCGCGACCAATGGGGAGAAGAAAACGAGAGAACTTAATATTTGTTTGCTAATTAATACCATTGCATGCAATGAACTGACCCCTGCATGCCATGCTAGGTAGTATCAAGTCATTAAAAACATATATGGCCCATGTCTCTTATTGGTTGAGTCATATCCATGTCTAGAAACAAGAAACATGGCCGGGTTTGTTTTGGAATTATTTGATTTTTGTAAGATGACTATAACCCGCAATCGCACAATAATCGTCAGATCTGCATACGATAGTGGCACCTATTGGACGCAAACAACAATAGAAAAGAATTACCAGAAAACTACCACACCATGCCCCTCCCCTACCCATAAGACTGTCGTGCGAGCGTTTGCAACTGCCATGTTCAGGTTGCGCTTGGCTCTTTGCCTCTTTGAGAAGTCGAACAATGATGTCAATACTTCGAAAGTGCTGAATCAACTGCTGCATGTCCACAGGGTGGGCGAGGGCGAGCTTGTTTTAAGCAAAAGCTTCTCCTCGCCTGCGAGCCGAGTTGAGATTCTCTACAGTACTACAACCTACTGTAGTGCAGATGACAGGTGGAGTCGGGACCACATGGCGGCGACCGAATTGCACCATATTGTACATTTGAGGATCCTAACCCTCGCCAGCCACCGCGCGCATGGGCAAGGGAGAGGGTGTAGTAATCAAGCTTATCCTTGTTGTACGTGTTGAGGCGACACATCAAAGCACGATTTTCTCAAATAGTTGTTTTTACCTATGCATTAATTATAATGCATGCATGCCGTGAGTTTCCTATTGATCCTTGCATCTGTTGATTTAATGCACGTTGAAGTATGAACATGTGATGGTAAACTTGTCATAGTGGAGAGCACCTTCAGTGTTTGGGAGGCAGCACTGCCTCTAACACGGGCCCATATGCTTGCCTCTACATTTGGCTAAAAGACCTGCAGTGCATAATATTTGTTGCAGCCTCTAACATTTACCCCACCAGAAGTTAAAATATATATTTCTCTCTTGACCAGATCAGCGTGCAAACTACAATCACCAGGATTAAATGTAGGGCTAGAAGATTATTTTAATCAAAAAAATGCTTGGAGACGGCCCCTTAGCATGGAGGCGACTCCAACGATTTTAAGCTTAGAGGCATGGTCTGCAGTGTATGTCATCGGCTTCTATGGCTTTAGAGGCAGCCTTTAGTGGTGGCAAAATAAAACATTGCCCAACATACACGGTACCCTAGGCTATGTGGCTACAGCCATAGTAGTAGTGGGTAACCGACCCCTAAAAATGGAGAGTAACTTCACACTATTAACATAGTACACGCTATCCTAGACTATGTTACTACTACCTCCCCTACACAGGAAACTGCCACGCGGGCATTCTGGTTGCACTTGGCTATTTGCCTCTTCGGAAAGTCGTACAATGATGGTACTAGTACTATTGATGTAGGGTAGAACCCTAGTGGTCCGATCTTTCACGAAAGGAGTAGATCCCACAAAGAACATGAAGAACACGAGGGGGAAAACGAGGGGACTCACGAGGGGAAACACGAGAGAAACACTAAAACCAACAAGAATGATCACACATGCGCTAGATCCATGAACACAAAGGAAGATACAAGATCCACGATCAAATAGGGATGATACAAAGGTAACGGTCTTCTTCGTGAGGAGGTCTTGATGTTCTTCCCTAAAGAGGGGTCTTGAATCCGCTTGGGGGATCTTCTCCAAAAGGAGGTCTTGAATCCAAAGGGATCTTCTCCGAAGAGGCCGCGGTCTCTCACAAGGAGTAGATCCGATGTGGATGAGCAATGCTCTATCTCTAAAATGAGCTAGACCAATGCTAACCCTAGAAAGTTGTACGGGGTGGAGTATATATAGTCTAGGGGGAGAAGGGATACACGGGCCTCGACCCTTCACTGTGCACAGACAGGGGAGGCCGGATGTCCGTGCTTTCAAGCGACACCGGATGTCTGGGCTGGGCGGCCGGATGTCCGGGCCAGAGTGGTGGCATTTTTTGCTCCCGGGTTCGGAGGGGCCGGATTTCCGGGCCGGTGGCCGGATGTCCGGGGGCTCAGGAGAGGCTGGATGTCCAGGCTGCCGGGGTCGGATGTCCGGGGCCTGTAGCTTCCGGCGGCTGGGCTGCTGTAGTGGATGACGCTCCAGGGGCCGGATGTCCGGGGCCTGGGAGATGCTCTTGGCTCCTTCCGTTGGTTCTCCTCATCCGTGGACTTGGGGACTTGTACATCTTCATGCGCATCTTCGGGAGGGCCCTATTGGTGCCTAATCATGCACAACAACTCGGACTTAGGTAGTAGCCATGTCTCATGCATAGAAAGTGGAAGTTTGGAGAGGAGTGAGTTCACCTTATCTTCGATAGCTTTGGCTCGGGCTCGTGTCATTGGTCCAAGTGGTGTCGTTGGAGGTGTAGGTGCGTCCATGGGGATGATCATGGGATGCTCCGCATCAAACATGCAGGACTATATGATAACCAGAAGACGGCGATCCTCGAAAAGATCCTTGCCGAGCATACCCGCCAGACCCCCTCGGCAAGACCCTTCCCGGGGACGCCCACGACTCCACGGAAAGACCTTTGCCGACCCCCGGCAAGATCCTTGCCGAAGGCATCCGTGGGGCCGCAGCTAGGCCCACGTCTGGCAAGACTCCACCACCATTCCCATGTAGCTGCCAGCACACCAGCTAGGCGAGCACCTGCGTGGTGACCTGCGGCCTCTAGGCCAACTCAGCAAGCACCTGCGTGGTGGCATGCAGATCTTCATAAAGACTCTGCCACCGCACCAACTCAGCAGCCAGCCAGCCAGCATGGCGCTACATGCATCGTCAGTTCAGACCCGCGTCGAAGCCAGGCGTGGCGGCGACCGCTGGGACGAGCTTCCTTGTCATCCTTGATAAATCAAGAAGGGCACGCCGGCTGCGCATTAAATGCATTTGTCCTACGGTGCCAGGAGATAGACTCAACTACTGTGTAGCTTTCCACCTCCTGTGTGCCACTATGGCAGCCCCTTTGGCTATAAAAGGAGGCCCGTGGCGTACTGAGGGGGATTCTGATTTTGGACCATGCACGCCTTTTAGCTAGTCCAAGAAAACCAGATAAACACAAACCAGCAGGAGTAGGGTATTATGCATCACTTGCGGCCCGAACCTGGATAATCCCCCCCCCCCCCCCCCGCGCGCGTTGATCTCTCAATCCCGCTCTTTCCACAGCCCCGCACCCGCCAACCGTAGCAAAAGGGGTTCCTCATGATCCCATAGGTGGCGTTTCCCCCGACACTTTCCGGCCGAGCCACAACGCCCAGATGTTTGAATTTCACTCCCATCTCTTGCATGGGACCTAGAAATTCACCCAAGGACACACATGTGATTTTTCAAACAACTTTGGTGCACTGGAGCATGTGCTTGTAGTTCAAATTTGAATTATGCACATTAAATGCGTAGAACCTCAATTAATGTATAAAAAGGCCAAACGAACCTGGAATAATTCCAAAATTTAGCACGTTGCTTCTATTTGGTCTAATCTGCCTATCTAAAAAAATTAAGGCGGGAGAAGGCAGTGTACGTATGTCGTTTCGCACACGGAGGTGACACATTCCCTCTAGGAACCACGAGCCTTCTTGAGTGAAGCTCCGGTTTGCAAGAAGCTTACACCAAAGCTTGTCCCAATTTGGCCAAAAAAATTACCGCAACATGTTGGTGCCATGTCATGACACCATGGCAAGTTCTGTGATTTTTAGGCGTGTTTTCGACTTACAGGAATTAAAAAACCAAGTTTCTCAATCTTTCCAGCCGAGCCACGACGCCCAGATGTTTGAATTTCACTCCCACCTCTTGCATGGGACCTAGCAATTCACCCAAGGACACACATGTGATTTTTCAAACAACTTTGGTGCACTGGAGCATGTGCTTGTAGTTCAAATTTGAATTATGCACATTAAATGCACAGAAACTAAATTAATGTATAAAAAAGGCCAAACGAACCCGGAATAATTCAAAATTTTAGCACGGTACCTCTATTTGGTCTAATCTGCTAGTGTAAAAAAATTAAGGTGGAAGAAGGCAGTGTACGTATGTCGTTTTGCACATGCAGGTGACACGTCCCCCCTCAGAATCACGAGCCTTCTTGAGGGAAGCTCCGGTTTGCAAGAAGCTTACACCAAAGCTTGTCCCAATTCGGCCGAAAAATTTACCGCAGCATGTTGGTGCGATGTCATGACACCATGCCAAGTTTCATGATTTTCAGGCATGATTTGGATTTATAGGAATTAATAAACCAAGTTGCTCAACCTTTCCGGGCGAGCCACGTCGCCCAGATGTTTCAACTTCACTCCCATCTCTTGCATGCGACATGTGATTTTTCCAACAACTTTGGTGCACTGGAGCATGTGTTTGTAGTTCAAGTTTGAATTATGCACATTAAATGCGCACAAACTGAATGAATGTACAAAAAGACCAAATGAACCTAGAATAATTCCAAAATTTAGCACGGTACCTCTATTTGGTCTAATCTGCTAGTGTAAAAAAATTAAGGCAGGAGAAGGCAGTGTACGTATATCGTTTTGCACACTGAGGTGACACATTCCCTCTCAGAACCACGAGCCTTCTTGAGGGAAGCTCCAGTTTGCAAGAAGCTTACACCAAATCTTGTCCCAATTCGGCCAAAAAAATTACCGCCGCATGTTGGTGCCATGTCATGACAACATGCCAAGTTTCATGATTTCCAGGCATGATTTGGATTTACAGGAATTAAAAAACCAAGTTTCTCAGTCTTTCCGACCGAGCCACGACGCCTAGATGTTTGAATTTCACTCCCATCTCTTGCATGGGGCCTTGAAATTCACCCAAGGACACAATGTCATTTTCAAACAACTTTGTTGCACTGGAGCCTGTGCTTGTAGTTCAAATTTGAATTATGCACATTAAATACGCAGAAACTCAATTAATGTATAAAAAAGGCCAATCGAACCCGAAATAATTCCAAAATTTAGTACGGTACTTCTATTTGGTCTAATCTGCGAGTGTAAAAAAATTAAGGCGGGAGAAGACAGTGTACGTATGTCATTTCGCACACAGAGGTGACACGTTCCCTCTCCGAACCACGAGCCTTCTTGAGGGAAGCTCAGATTTGCAAGAAGCTTACACCAAAGCTTGTCCCAATTTGGCCAACAAAATTACCGAAGCATGTTGTTGCCATTCATGACACCATGCCATGTTTCATGATTTTTAGGCATGTTGTGGATTTACAGGAATGAAAAAACCAAGTTTCAACATATACTACTAGCAAGCATAAGCATATGAAAGGAATACTAGCAACTAGTAGGGCATGACAACCGGGAGCATAACAACATAGCAAGAAAGTAAGCACTAGCCATGAATCGTTACCGAACAATGATAACCATGTTTTAAACAAGCAAATATTTAATAAATATTCAGGTTGAAAACCTTGGCTACTGCATGACTATCATGCAAGTGGGTATGGTGGCTTGCCTGGGGTGACGGGGACTCCAGGAAGAAGTGCGGTGAAGCCGCGGAACGAAACGTCGGACGGTTTTCTCTCAGAGGGGGCTGATTAGATGCAAGGCAAAATGGTCATTTTCACTAAGAAACCACCTGGTGAAAGTGTTACCAAAAGATAGAGCTCGACGAGACGAAGAAGTGAGCGCGGGTTTCACCTCGATCGAAGTTATGGTTGAAAAGTTGTGAAGGTTGGAAGAAGGACCAATCTATGAAGATTATATCACCAATGGGTCCCTGAGTGGATAAGGAAGAAACGGATTTGAGAAAATACGCTTTCTGACTTAGAAAACGTACTTCAGGCCGAACTAGAAATAGAATACGCTTTTAGAGAATAGAAAGCGCCCTCACCAGAAGGCGCTTCCACTTATCCACGTGGACCTGGGTCTTGGGCCACTTACAGGCGGGTCCCACGCGGTCAGGGGAGGGGCCAGGAATTGCTCGTCTTCTACCTTGCTTGGGCCCCGACCGAGACAGAGGCGAAGCAGAGGCGGGCTCCAGCGAAGGGGCCGGCCGGCTCCGGCAAGCTCCAACCCGGCCGAGCACACCGGCGGATCGTGGGGCCGAGGTGCACCCGTTCAGAGACAAAGGGGGCGCTGGGTAGGAGTGGAGGCGTGGCAAACAGCGACGCCAGGAGGAGGACATGAGCTTCGGGTGGCGGTGGCTATCAGCGATGGAGGGCTCTTCGGCGAGGGGCAAGCGGGTGGGGCGACTCTGCAGGACGAGGGGGGCAGTGGAGCTGTAGGGCAGACGAGGGGAGGCCTGTGGTGGCCGGACCCAAGCCGAGGCCGAGGCGGCCAGGGAGGATGACGATGAACCACGGCTAGATGTGGCGATTCCAGATGGCAAATGAGGCGAGGGAGGGAGCGATGAGGAGCGGGGGGGGGGGGACCTCGGGCACTCCTTATATAGCCACGAGGAGGCTTCTCAAGCTCACGGGCGAGCTCCAACTTGCAAACAATGGAGGACAGAGCCGGTTTGCGGCACATGCATGGCATTTGCGGCTCATTTATGGCAAACCACGACAAGGAAGCGATGCAGGGCGACACAGGGCATCACGGGGGAGCTCCTAGACATGAATGGAGGTCGAGACGAGGAGGGAGGAGACGAGCATAGTGGCCGGAACAAGCCAGAGAACGCCTGCAGCCATGACGCAAGCGTGATCACCACGCGCACTAGCGCAAGCGGCGCTCTTTGGCATGGCCAACCATGTCCAGTGGATGGACCTTGGTGCCCTCAGTCAAAATGAGGAAATAAATCGATCCAGGGGCAAAGAAGAGATTTGCACTTAGCTCCAATGTAAATCTGTAAGAAGGTGTTTGTAACTTCCCATGGTTAAACCAGCTTGGTAACGTGGTAAAGAGTTTGTCTGGCTATGATCACACACTAAGGTGATTGTGATCACCAAAAATCAGACTTAGAGGAGGAGTTTAGATGAGGGTTGCTGTAGAAAGTGCAAAACTGGCCAGAATTAGGGATTTGGATGATACACTCACATACTTGATTTCTGTGAGCTAAAATTTGGCATAGAGGGGTTATTTGATGATATAAAGCTTCTGTAAAGATTTCATGCCATTTGGAAATACCAAAGTGGCACATGCTTCACAAAGCTTCATTTTGGACAGAAACTTGGAAAAATTGCACAGGGCAATTGGTTTAACCGATTAAGGTAAAACTTGGTGGAAGGAGTTGATATAGGTAGTCTCATGTCCTGGTAAATGTTCAGCTCAATTGAAGCAATATATAATATAGTTGCTTCACAAACTCAAAATCTGAGCAGAAACTAAGATTTGGGGCTGGGCACACATAGATGCGTTACATGAGCTCACATTTGGTGGAGTGTCATTATTTAATCATAGCAAGGGCCTTGCAAAATTTCAACTTATTTGGATATTCCTAGCTTGTACTTCCTTCACAATCACTTCCCTTAGACACGAACTTTGAAAAATTGCTCAGGAATATTTACTAAGCAAATTGAGTTGAATTTTGGCACAGGTAAATTATTTGGACATGAAAGGACGTCCAAGAAGTTTGGGCTGAATTGGGAAAATATAAATGGCACTTGCTTCACAATGTGCCATTTAGGACAGAATAGGAAATGAATTATTGGAGGATTATTTTTGAACATGACAATGAATTATTTTGCCATATTTGAGCAATATAGCACCAAAACAATTTATTAGAATTATTTGGGAATCTTAGGAGTGACATAAATATAGGTTCCTTCACAACCTAGGGGTTTAAGGGTGATTTCTTTATCAGAAAAGGAATATTCCCAACAATAGAATTATGGGTTAGGTCAAGGATGGAAATGACATAATCTTGGCATGATGAAGAGGGTGACAAGCCACTATGAAACCAAGGAAGACATGATCTTCCCAAGTTTCAGAACCATATAGCCACGGAAAAGGAAAACAAAACAGGAAATCCAAGAAAATCAAAGGAAAAAGGAAAGGGCAAAAATCCAGGCTGTTACAAACCCTTCACCCTTAAAGAAATCTCGTCCTCGAGATTTGGTTGCTCATGGTTAAGTAATCTTCTGACTTGAAGAAACCGTTTCCAACTCGGGTTTCTTTTATTCATTCTCATATAATATTTCCACTGAATTGGATATAACTGATGTCTTGATCTGGGGTGGTTTGCTTCGCCGTATCTGACATTCTGACAGGACGTACCTCATATGTTCTTGTTTATATTGACTCAATCTTTTCATATCTGTTGGCTGAGCTAGCTTCCGAAATATTATTTTTATGGACACACTTGTCCTTCTTGATATTGATCCTTGCTGGAAATGTTATCTCAGTATCGAGTACCGAGAATATTCCACGAAGTTGGGGAACATATCTTCCCGTGGAACAAAGAATCTCTTCTATCCAGGCATCGGATTCCTTGAATATAGACATGCCTTCGGGGTTCAAAATAGTGAGGTGGATCATATCTGTTTTGCTAACGGATTCTGACATCTTGTAGAAGTTTCTGCCTTATCTTGACTGGCTTCACAGTCTTGAGTATCCAAATTGTACCAAAGGTTTGACTGTCGCTTGTCGTGACTGATAGAAAAATGCACCATCTCCTGACGATAAGATTTGCAGACTTGACTGGCGGTGATCTTGGCAAAGAATCCCATTCACACAGGCTATTCTTTTAATTGCTTCCCCTATGCAAGAGATAACAATCCTCAAAGTATGCGTTCTCATACTTATTCTTCATTTTTGCAAGTATCTCCCTGGGAATAACAGTTTGTGCGATGCTCCATCGCGGGTGTTGAGGTCAATATATTGAGCTGTCCATGAGTCTGACTGGGCAGACTCGGGTATTCAATGCTGACAGTTTTGAGCATACTGTGGACTGAGCTGGTTGCCTCACTATGAGGTCCTTACCAAAATGGAGTATACCTCTTGGGTTTGCCGTGGAATAAGACGGTCTTGGGAATCCACATTTTTCACATAATAACTGGCATACCTGTATTGTTGGTCTTCCTCTTTCATTATTACTTTCTTCATATGGATTCTCAACTGAAAGAGCGGGGCCTTATATATATATCCTTGATTATTTTTGCGGCCCTGAATATTGTTACGTACAATATGTGGCAATCATACCTTGGTCTGGTTCATGTTTTGAGCCTCGGTATATTTATCCGGCTCATGTGTGGTTATACAGATCTCAATACTGTTGTGGATTATGCCGGACAATGACAGGGTTAATAATGTGACATGGTTGGATGTGCGGGACTGATCTTGATAATCCCTGTGAAGATTATTGTCTCAATGTTGTCTTTCCTTCAAGACTTGTTGATTATGGCATCACCCACTAGTTTTTGTTTCTTGAATAACCGGTGAGGTTGTCGAATGTGTACCGTGAATTCTTCCTTGTGCGAGAGACTTGCATGGACATGGCAGCATACTCCTGGAATGAACAAATATCTGATTCTCGAGGCATACCTTTGTTCTGACTGATTTTTGTTTAGACCAAATTGTCGCAGATCTGCCACTTGGAAAACATTGCCATATGCTGACAATTCATAATTTAATGTCTCGTATTAGTGTCATACTGAAGAAGATTGGGCAGCTTGCGTTTGGAAACCACTGGGATATGGTGCTGAGGAAGACTGAATGGCTTATGCTCGAAGCCTTCAGTGGATATCTTCTTGAGGAAAAACAGGGTATTGTACCTCATAAGCTTTCCCCTTAAAGACTTTGCTAGGGAAGACTCGGTACCTTATGCCAGAAGATTTTGCAGTATTTTATCGAGAAGACTGAATATCTTGCATGGGAATCCATTCATTCCCTACCGATGCAGACTAGGAACCTTATCTTTGTACACTTCGCCAATAAATTGTGGAGAAGGACGGGACTGATTTTCTTGGTGAATGGAATGACATATATATATATATATATATGTCAGTCTGCAACTCATTATGACAAGAATTGTCTGACTGTCCTTACTGAATTCACCATGCAATTGGACTGACTTCTGGGTGTTGCAATGTTTTAATTTTGACTTGTAGCAGATTCAATCATTGTGCATAGACCACACCTTTGACTTGAAATGCATGGTTGATCCAATTTTGTCCTCTTTCTGATTTAATCTTTGCTGCGATAAAGTGTATTTCTGGCAGGTACTTGTTGCTGAAAGTCTGATCAAAATACAATTTGTATCCGGACGGATGTCTGCAATACAATGCTGTCGGCTGAAAACTTCATTTCATTTAACTGAATTCCTTGGTGTATATCTGTACTGCTAACAGCTTCTTCTGATCCGGTGTCGGTCGAGGAGTAATTTCCACAAGGGGGTAACACCGAGGATTTAAAACAAAGAAGCACGAGAAAACGATTTATTGCAACAAAGCACACAATAAACAAGCTACAAAGCTGCTCCACACAGGCACACACAAGAATGATACTACAGCAGATGCACAAATGCTACACGAAGGACAACATCCTATGCTTGAGAAAATGCTCGTGAACTAACGAGGAAGCTAAGGGAGTAGCGAGTGGAACTGCTGACTCTGAAACTCCGAATGGACGAGGTGGGGGAGTTGGAGAAGCTGGCGGAGAATGAGGTAAAGCGACACAAAGCAATCTCCTGGCTCGAATGGTGTCTCGGACTAACTCAGAAATAAGAAGACACTCGGCCATCATGTAACGAGACATGGTGAGGATAGCCAGGTCATCTTGAGGGTTGACAGAGGGAAATAGGATTCGCCTAGGATTCTCGACGATGGTGGGATAATATTGATAAGCACGGTTCTCTTACACCATGCTCTCTTGATGACGAAGACCGGTGACTCCTACCATTGCGGCAAGCTGAACGGCACGCTCAGGAGTAGCGCCGTAACCACCGTGGAAACTGTAGGTGCGCTTACCGGCAGGAATCGGAGCTGACAGATGAAGATGAGCAACGTATTCCCGAATTCTTCCTCCAGCAGAAAACTGGAATACTTGATAATGAGGTGGATCTCCGAGTGGATAAATGCTACGCCACATGTCGCCAAGGAGGGTGACAAAGCTGAGAGGTGCAGGAGTGGGACAGAACTCAATAGGAACAGCACCGGGAGCTAAGGGAAGGATACTGAACTCATGGAAGTTGAACACCATCTACGCATGAAGCAGGGTTTAATGGTAACCGAAATAAGACTATATGTAACAAACAAATGCAACAACCAAATGCAGCAAGCAAGGGCAACAACCATACCCTATACTATCGTTTTCTAATGTTCCAGCGGACAAGGACGCTCTACAGCCAGACCTGCTCTGATACCAAGCCTGTGGCACCCCGGCTCAGAGAAAACTGGAACGCCCTGTATTCAAGCCCAGAGATCGAGGCGAAGTCTTTTGGAATACGGCACTACTTAGTATAGAACAAACCAGCTCTCTATTACAACATGAATATGAATACAAGTGTTCCGATATTACAATGAATAACATCGGCACACGACATTACGCCAACCACGGTTGCTCTATACAAGCAGCATAACAACTCAAAGCAGCGGAACAACTACTAGCAGTAGAACAATGAAAGGCGATGATGGACTCCAATCGCAGGGACTCTGGCTGGAACGTTTATCCTAGCTCGCGCACACAAGAACAACACCAAACAAGCAAGCAATCCTGGCACGACCTGCAAGCTGGCATGACACGCAAGGTCAGTACATTGAATGTACTTGCAAGCTCACAATAACTAGAAGCATTCAAGACAAACAACAGCATGGCATTTATAGGTTAAGCAGGGATTATCATGAGATCATCAGAATAACATGGCATGAACAGTACGAACATAATACTGCTAAAACAATAGGAGCATGACATGAACATAATACTGCTAGAACAATATGATCATGGCATGAACATATAAATCTGATGATACTAGCATGCAACATGATGACACTATATGCACCATTTATTCTGCTCGGGTTACCTCGTACCCAAATGGTGATCCTTCCGGCGATCCCAACCATGACCAACACTTGGTCTCAAACCATGATCCTTCTGGCGATCACAACCATGACCAATATCTGGCCTGAAACGGTGATCCTTCCGGTGATCACAACCAACTTATCTCCTCATCAAATCGTGGTTGTTATTAAGCACATTATTATTATTATTACTGTTGACTCATAGTGTGACCAACTACGAACTGGGCCATCGATAGATTTAATATACACTCTGCAGAGGTTAGTACACTGTACCCACACTACGGAACCCATGGCTCGCACTCCCATTCGGGTGGACCAACGGCATTCCGACAAAAACGATCTACTGCCATGACACTCTCCCAGCCACTCCGACCCACTCCCAACTGGGCTAGTCCTGGGTGGCTGTCGGTGTCAAAACCAGCGGATCTCGGGTAGGGGGTCCCGAACTGTGCGTCTAAGGCGGACGGTAACAGGAGGCAGGGGACACGATGTTTACCAAAGTTCGGGCCCTCTAGATTGAGGAAATACCCTACGTCCTTCTTGATTGTTCTTGATAATATGAGTAGTACAAGAGTTGACTTACCACGAGATCGAAGAGGCTAAACCCTAGAAGCTAGCCTATGGTATGATTGTATGTTGTCCTATGGACTAAAACCCTCCAGTTTATATAGACACCGGAGGGGGCTAGTGTTACACAGAGTCGGTTACAAGGAAGGAGATCTACATATCCGTATTGCCAAGCTTGCATTCCACGCCAAGGAGAGTCCCATCCAGACACGGGACGAAGTCTTCAATCTTGTATCTTCATAGTCCAACAGTCTGGCCAAAGGATATAGTCCGGTTGTCCAGAGACCCCATAATCCAGGACTCCCTCAGTAGCCCCCGAACCAGGCTTCAATGACGTCAAGTCCGACACGCAGTATTGTCTTCGGCATTGCAAGGCAGGTTCTTCTCCAAATTTTGAATGTTTGTTAAGTAGTGTCCGGCCCCATAAATGTTGGACCTCTTGGCTTCCGTGCCCAATAAGGGCTATCTTCCATGTGTCGAATGAATATGAGGAGCCAGGGCGTTCTTACATCCGCCCCCTAGCCAGATAAATAAATTTTCTATTAAAGGGATGGGGATTCTTAGATCCAATCCATACCATCCTCCCACATCGAGAATCCATCAGAGCGCGCTTCGGAAAAATCCACTCCAACATGGCCGACCACCGCAGCTCCTCCTCTCAGCCCCGTAGCCCTAAGCCCGGTGATTGGGAGAGGTGTTCTATCTCACACAGTCGATTAGTCGAACTGCAGACTCAGGGATTTCTCCCTCCAGCGTATATGGTTCCCGTCCGACCTGGGCTCGCCACCTACAATGGCGGGGAGCAAGCGGTCAGCTTCCCCAGCCCCTCTACGGGGGAGCGGGTATGCCTTGTTCCTTACTTATTAAGGGGACTCGGATTTCCAATTCATCCGTTCCTCCGCGGGCTCCTGGAGTTTTACGGCCTCCAACTGCATAATTTCACCCCTGCTTCCATATTACACATCGCCGGCTACGTTGCCCTCTGCGAGTTATTCCTCGCTTGCGAGGCTCATTTCGAGCTGTGGAAAAGATTATTTTGCCTCGTCCCCCGCACACAGAAGGGGTCACTTTATCAAGTTGGCAGAGCCGAAATATGGCGCATCGTTGAAACCGGATACTTGTCCGGTATTCCGAAGAAGACGTCCGAGGACTGGCCTTCGGAATGGTTTTATATGGAGGACATCCCCCTTCTGGACCCTGTTCGGCGGGGTCTTCCTGAGTTCAACAATGCTCCTCTGAAGAAATGCCGAAGGTGGCGCCCACGGAGCCCCCTGGAGGAAGACAACGGAGAAGTCCATTACCTGATGAACCGGATTAAAGTGCTGGCCCAATCAGGGTTGACAGTAATCGAGGTTATGTCAATATGCATAATGCGGGGAGTGCAGCCACTTCAATATCGAGGGCGCCCCTTGTGGTGTTTTAACGGGGAAGATGATGCCACCCGTTGCGGGCGTGAGGGACTGGACACCGCTGCCGCTTTAGCAAAAATTCTGTCTGAGTTGTTCAAGGGAGAGGAAGAGGAGTTCATCCGCATCAAGCCACGGGATGGATTCTCCATGTACAACCATCCAAGCTGGGTGAGTTATATCTCCTTACTCCCATTCTTCCCGCATTCTTTGTCGTAGGTACTCACCTTGCCATTATACAGCAGGAACTGCGAAAAGCCATAAGGGAGGTCAACAACCCATCTCCACAACCAGAGGACCCTGACCGGGCCCTCAGTCCCGGACTCGAAGAAGATCCGGACATATTTGTGGAGCTGATAGATAGGCAGTTCTATCAATTGAGCTATGATGACGCCATGGTGGCCATTACGGCCGACTATCCCGGACTGCTCCCTGCGTCGCATGTAAGAAAAACCAAAATCCCAACTCCAAAAACTAGGATCCCCTTTTAGACACTTCACCTACCATATACATATGGTGTTTTACAGGGAAGGCATTCGGGACGCCGTGCCGAACCAGCAGCAACTCGCAAACAAGAGGCACCGAGGCCGGGTAGGCCAAAAAGGAAGGCGGTCAGGACAGAGACGCTGGTGCAGAGGTATGACAAAAACCCCGCTCCGTGGTTGTCGTCTTTCTCAAAATGTAATGATGTACATTTTTCTTTAATAGAAAAAACGCTCGCCCGAATATGTCTGGAGAGGCTGCCGATCATGCGTCCACCAGTGGGGCTCCAGGGACGGACATAGAGGCGGAAGCCGACATGGGGCGGACGCCGGATACTCCTCCTACAAAGGATGTGGATAGACTGTCCGCTACAAATTCAGAAGTGGAGAGCGCCATGAATCATAGGCGTCGCCGGGCCGTACTCCGTGACACTTGCTTCTCACTAGAGGCATTTGATGCCTTCAATTCTGGAGACGCATACCTCCGTGCTGCTCAAAATGGTCTAGCCAGAGCCACGGACCAGTATGTAAGGGATGTACGGGTAAGCAAATCCGACGATTATATGTATCAGTAGCCCTGAGACTTGATCACTTGAAACAGTTGGCACAACTGATTTAAGGATCATTTATTGCACAGGTTCTTACAGAGAAGAATACTCGACTATCACAGGAGCTGGAGGAATGCAAGACCCAACTTCGGGCCGCCATTGCCGCATTGAAGGAACCTGAAAAGTCCCCAGCTGGTAACATTTTGTTTCAAAGAATGATATGTACCATATAGTGTGCGGCATGGCTGCAGATCTAACAGTAGATATTGCATATGACTCCGGAGAGAATCCGGTGGACCAGCATGTCGTACGACAGCTAAAGGCTGGCGAACGCGTGCAGACTAAGGTCAGGCGGGAGAAAAACAATCTCCAAGATGCCAATACCAAGCTGATTGTGGAACTAGAAGATGTTCGGGCCCAGCTTGCGGACTCCGAGAAGGAGAATAAGCGGCTTCGACGCGGCATTTTCAGTAAGTGCTTGAACGAACCCTTAAAAGGGTGCGGCGGAGAAGCCGGCTAATAGAGTTATGTGTGCAGGTATGCTGACGGGCCGTCCCGCGGAGGAGATGCCCGGGTCTGCGGGTGATCTTCTACCCGAGCTCTCACAACTGCACGAACAAGTTCGACAGGTGATGCAAGGTATTGCCCAGGCCTTGTGGCCACCTGTCTCCCTGCTAGAAGGCATTGGAGAGCTTGCGGAGAAGCTCAAGGGAGCATGGCGGCACTTCCGATTATGGAAGATATCGGCCTGCCGTCAAGGTGCCAGGGAAGCCTGGGCACGGTGAAGACGCGGTATACCAATGCTGACCCAAACCACATGGCTGAGGTCGGACCTATGGGGCCTGATGGGAAAGAGATCCCCGTTAGTTTAGTGTATGGGCAAGTAGAATTAGCCGCAAAGTATTCACAACAGGATTGTAGGCTAGACAGCCTGTTCGATGGTATAGAAGAGGAATTTAGTCAGTCTACATGACTATGTAATTAAAGTGACATGTATAATGCCTTCTAGCCGGATTTTAAATCATTTGTCATGGCAGACCTTTTCGCTTTAACCTCGGGACCCAATAGTCCGGAGTGTATCCGAATACCCGCTTAGTTATATAAGAACCGGGGTATGCATGGAAACCAGGTGTAGGGGTCATTAGTGCTTGAACAGGCAAGTATCCGACTAGTTATGTTATATTACATGGGTAGTAAGAAACATCTTCCAGGGAGAATAGTTCCGTTAAGGGTTCCTTTCCCTGGGTACGCATGCCCTAAAGTGCATGTCCAGACTGCGAGAGGGGACGCAGGCAAAAACATCTCGGGGCACATATGGAAAATAAATAAAAATCATCTTTTGTTCACCGACCGAATATCCCCTTAAGAACGCTAGCTTTCGGCTTCACCCAGTCTGAGGTACATATCTAGCTGACCCGGCAGTAACAATCGCAAAGGTGCTCCCCTTATGCCCTAGCCGAATTAACGGGAACGTAGGGCATAAATACAAGAGCCAGACAACCTAGCTTGGCCAAAACATAAGTCATATCGATGCATATAATGGCGAAGAAAAGGTACATGCGGAAGAATAACACATGTGCGGGGCATGAAGCCCAGATGAATAATTAAGCTTCTGTGTAAGAAGCCCCCCAGGTATAATGAGTGCGGTTAGCGTGTCAATAGTGTGCAAGCAAGGCACAAGTTGGCCCTTAAAGGCCTTGAGAAAGAATAAAAGAAAGGAAGAGAAAAAAGACAGATAATGTATATGCAAAAAATGGACAGAGGAAGGAGACGCACATAGAGTCCGGCAATAGGCGTAGAATCTTCGGAGCCTGGATGCGTTCCGTGGGTTTGGCTCAAGTCGATTATTAAATGCATCTTGTAGACAGTACGCTCCACCGGTCAGAACTTGGTAAATAATGAAGGGACCTTCCCATTTGGGCTCGAGCTTGGTCTTTTTCTTCTCCGGCAGGCGTAGAACTAGCTCGCCAACGTTATAAGTTTTGGCCCGTACTTCTCTACTTTTGTATCTGCGAGCCTGTTGCTAATAGAATGCGGAACGGACTTTTGCCACGTCGCGCTCCTCCTCCAAGGTGTCCAGACTGTCCTGCCGATCGAGCTCGGCTTCTCTTTCTTCGTACATGCGCACTCGAGGTGAGTCATGAATTATGTCGTAGGGTAGAACCGCCTCTCCGCCGTACACCATAAAGAAGGGTGTGTTTTCGGTAGTACGATTCGGTGTGGTCCACAGCCCCAGGGTACGATGTCGAGCTCCTCTACCCAGTGCGTGTTAGACTCCTTTAAGGACCGCACTAATCTGGGTTTGATGCCGCTCATGATAAGACCATTTGCTGCTCAACTTGGCTACTAGTTTGTGAGTGATTGACAGAGGCATAATCGAGCTTAATGCCCATGTTGCTGCACCAGAGTTTTACCTCGTCGGCCGTGAAGTTCGTGCCATTGTCAGTGATGATGTTGTGGGGGACGCCATAACAGTGTACAACCCCGGATATGAAGTCTATCACCGGTCTGAATTCGGCCATTTTAACAGGGTTGGCTTCTATCCATATGGTGAATTTATCCACCATGACCAGTGAGTTTTTTTCTTATGGGTTCCCCCTTTAAGGGGTCCAACCATGTCAAGTCCCCAGACTGCGAAGGGCCAGGTAATGGGGATTGTTTGGAGGGCGGTGGGTGGCATGTGGCTTTGGTTTGCAAAAGGCTGGCAACCGACGCATCGTTGGACCAAGTCCTGTGCATCTACCTAGGCCATCGGCCAATAAAAACCTATACGGAAGGCCTTGCTTACAAGGGCCCGGGCTCCGGCATGGTGGCTGCCGAGTCCATCATGAATTTCTGCCAAAAGCTTCCACCCTTCCTCTTCGGAGATGCACCTTTGAAGGACTCTGGTAGTGCTTTTTTTATACAGCTCTCCCTCGTGGACCCTATAGGCTTTAGATCGCCGCACTATGCAGCGTGCCTCATTTTGGTCCTCGGGAAGTTCCTGCCTATTTAGGTAGGCTAGGAATGGTTCTGTCCACGGGGTGATGATGGCCATTATTACGTGGGCTGAAGGTGTTATTTCGGTGGCAGAGCCTTCGATTATGTCAGAGTGTTCGGTATCGGGCATTTTGGCCGGGTCCGAACTATTGTTACCGGTGTCCGCTTCCCATAACACGGATGGCTTAAACAACCTCTCCAAAAAGATGTTGGGGGGATCGCATCGCGTTTTGCACCGATGCGGGCGAGGATATCTGCCACCTGATTGTTTTGCCGAGCCACATGGTGAAATTCGAGCCCCTCGAACTGAGCTGACATCTTCAGGACGGCGTTGCAATAGGCCGCCATCTTTGGATCCTTGGCATCGAAATCTCCATTTATTTGGGATACTGCGAGGTTCAAATCCCCACGCACCTCCAGGCGTTGAATGCCCATGGAGACTGCCATCCGAAGACCATGTAACAGGGCTTCATATTCGGCTGCGTTGTTGGCGTCTGTATACAGTATCTGTAGTACGTATTGAACTTTATCTCCGGTTGGGGACGTCAGGACGACGCCAGCCCCCAGACCAGCCAGCATTTTGGAGCCGTCGAAGTGCATGATCCAATTGGAGTATGCGCCGTATTCTTTAGGGAGTTCGGCTTCTGTCCATTTGGCGACAAAGTCGGCCAATACTTGCGATTTAATGGCTCGCTGGGGTTTGTATGTTATGTCGAATGGGAGGAGCTCAATGGCTCATTTGGCAATCGGGCCCGTGGCGTCGCGGTTGTTTATAATTCCATTAAGTGGCACTTCCGAGGCTACTGTAATTGAACACTCTTGAAAGTAGTGTCGCAGCTTTCGGGATGCCATGAATACCAGATAGGCTATCTTTTGATAATGTGGGTACCGTGATTTGCATGGAGTGAGGATAGTGGATACATAATATACCAGCTTTTGAAGGGGGAATTTATGTCCGTCCGTTTCTCGTTCGACGATGAGCACTACGCTTACAACCCGATGAGTTGCCGCAATGTACAACAATATTGGTTCGCCGATGTTTGGCGCGGCCTAGATTGGGTTGGTTTCCAGTATGGCTTTTATTTCTTCCAATCCGGCTGTGGCAGCGTCCGTCCACTCGAAGTGTTCGGTGCGCCGAAGGAGGCGATAAAGGGGTAATGCCTTTTCTCCTAAGCGGGAGATAAAGCGGCTTAGAGCCACCACACATCCGGTTAATTTTTGGATTTGTTTGAGGTCCGTTGGTATAGCCAACTTTGATAGAGCTCGGAATTTGGCCGAATTTTCTTCAATTCCTCTACTGGAGACAATGAAACCCAGGAGCTTTCTGGCTGGTACACCGAAAATGCATTTATCCGGATTGAGCTTGATGTCGTATGTTCGGAGGTTGTCGAATGTGAGCCTCAAGTCATCTATTAGAGAGTTGACGTGTTTGGTTTTGACGACCACATCATCTATGTATGCCTCTACTATTTTGCCAATCTGTTTCTCCACACATGTCTGAATCATGCGCTGATATGTTGCGCCGGCGTTTTTGAGCCCAAAAGGCATTGTGTTGAAACAGAAGGGGCCGTATAGTGTGATAAATGCCGTTGCGGCTTGGTCGGACTCCGCCATCTTGATTTGGTGGTAGTCGGAGTTTGCGTCGAGGAAACACAATGAATCGTGTCCTGCGGTAGCATCGATAATTTGATCGATGCGGGGGAGGGGGAAGGGATCCTTTGGGCAAGCCTTGTTGAGGACCTTAAAATCGACACATAGGCACCAGGATTTGTCCTTCTTTGGTACCATCACCAGGTTTGCTAGCCAGTCCGGATGTTTTATTTATCTAATGAATCTGGCCTCCAATAACTTGGCTAGTTCCTCTCCCATAGCTTGTCTCTTAGGTTCAGAGAAACACCGAAGAGTCTACTTGACCGGCTTGAATCCCTTTAGAAAATTAAGGCTGTGTTCGACCAGCCTGCGTGGGATTCCTGGCATGTCTGAGGGGTGCCAGGAGAATATGTCCCAATTCTCGCGCAGGAACTCTCGTAGTGCGACGTCCACAGCGGGGTTTAACTGTGCCCCGATGGAGGCTATTTTTGTAGGGTTCGTTGGGTGGACATGGAATTTGACTATTTCATTCGCTGGTTTAAAAGAGGTGGACTTGGATCTCTTGTCAAGTATCACGTCGTTCCTGTCCACTGTGGAGTGCAGCGTAGTTAATTCCTTGGCCGCAAGGGCTTCGGATAATGCCTCGAGGGCCAAGGCGGTTGTTTTGTTTTCGGCGCGGAGTGATGTGTCCGGATCACTAGCGAGAGTGATGATTCCGTTGGGCCCGGGCATTTTGAGCTTCATGTACCCGTAATGGGGTATAGTTTGGAAGATCGTGAACGCCTCCCGCCCTAAAAGGGCGTGGTATCCGCTACTGAACGGGGCCACTTGGAATGTAATTTCTTCAGACCTATAATTCTCCGGCGTGCCGAATACCACATCTAGTGTGATTTTCCCAGCACAGCATGCTTCCCAACTTGGGATGATTCCTCCTAAGGTTGTGCTGCTTTGCTCAATACGGTTCCAGTGTATTTCCATTTTTTGAAGAGTTTCCTCATAGATGAGGTTTAATCCACTGCTGCCGTCCATGAGTACTTTGGTGAGTCAAAAGCCATCCATAATTGGACTAAGGACCAGTGCAGCTGGTGCTCGGACTAAAGACTATTAATACCGTATTGTTATCGCTGGGATGGTGCTCTGTGGCTTCTGAGATGAGAAGATCCTCACCACTTTTGGCCACCTGCCGGAGTACCCAACATGCTCTAAGGCTGTGTGTTGGTATGGTATCTGCTGTACTATGAATTTTGCAGGGTCCACGCCCTGTAGAGGGTCTTTGCTTCTTTGTAATTAACTCGGGTGTCTTATGATAGTGCACCCTTTTACTTCGGACTGGGTGTATATTCGGGGCGGGATTATCCCAAAATTTTGTTTCGGTTTTCCAGGCGCTTTCCATCGCACAGTACTTTTGTACTATGGACGCCAAGTTGGCGAAGCGTGATATGTCACGGCGACTTATGACGTTAAGGATTCCCTTGTCCATGCAATTATTGCAGAAAAATGAGACTGCATCTTCCTCGCGACAGTCCTTAACCTTGTTCATCACAAGGAGGAATCTGGCCCAATAATGATGTACTATTTCCTGGGGCGCTTTCCTGATGTGGGAAAGATCGTTTATGCTTGGGTGAGTGGGTGGCTTTGAGTCCGAACCCTTACCTGATCTGAGACCCAGGGGCCGAGGAGTTTCCAATCTTGGAAGTTCGGGTTTCGGGATGTTGCCCGATAAGTCTGGCCCGCCACCTGACTCTAGGTTCAGGGCTTGGGTGAGGTCCTCCCGTAAACGGGTATCCGTCTCAGAGAGCTCAGGAATCCGGACATAGTTAGTCCTCAAGATAGAGGAAGAATCGCCGCAGTGTTCCTCCACCACCGCAATATGATGGGTGACCGGTGGAGAGTTAATCTCCCTTTGATCGGGTTTAAGCCCAATCCGATCATAGTCCGTAGCGATTCCCAAGGTGGCGATGCGATCC
Source organism: Triticum monococcum (assembly GCA_034509565.1). Taxonomy (NCBI): domain Eukaryota; kingdom Viridiplantae; phylum Streptophyta; class Magnoliopsida; order Poales; family Poaceae; genus Triticum; species Triticum monococcum. The sequence continues at coordinate 366,319,451 of CM067843.1, read as the reverse complement.
AAGAGCTCGTTTAGGTTTGAGAGCTCCATTGGATCCATCTGCTCGGCAAATTCCAGGCCGACGTGGAGGCTGTTTTCGATGACCCGAGAAGTTATCGTCGGTGTAGCAGCCGAACGGGCGGTCATGATGAAACTGCCTAGCCGGAGAGTTTGGCCGACAGCCAGGGCTCCCCCGGCGGTAATGTTGTTTTTAACAACGAGACGAGGCATCCTTCCTTATGGTGACGGCACAGTGGAACTCTCAATGAAAGCACCAATGTCGGTGTCAAAACCGGCGGATCTCGGGTAGGGGGTCCCGAACGTTGCGTCTAAGGCGGACGGTAACAGAAGGCAGGGGACAGGATGTTTACCTAGGTTCGGGCCCTCTTGATGGAGGTAATACCCTACGTCCTGCTTGATTGTTCTTGATAATATGAGTAGTACAAGAGTTGATCTACCACGAGATCAAAAAGGCTAAACCCTAGAAGCTAGCCTATGGTATGATTGTATGTTGTCCTACGGACTAAAACCCTCCGGTTTATATAGACACCGAAGGGGGCTAGGGTTACACAGAGTCGGTTACAAGGAAGGAGATCTACATATCCGTATTGCCAAGCTTGCCTTCCACGCCAAGGAGAGTCCCATCCGGACATGGGACGAAGTCTTCAATCTTCTATCTTCATAGTCTAACAGTCCGGCCAAAGGATATAGTCCGGCTGTCCGGAGACCCCCTAATCCAGGACTACCTCAGTGGCCCTGTGTCTACCAAAGATACAATAACTACCGTCGTGGCCAAACGACCCTCACGGGGACCGGATCCATAACTATAACAACGGGCACACAAGGTTATGTCTGCTTACTGGGCCAGGGTACCGCACGCCCATAACCTTCCCTCGTTGGAGGTACCGGTGAGAGGCATGACAATAGACCAAGTTAGGACCTTCCCATAAAGGTAAGCGTGGTTGCACTGGTCAGTTCGATATGGTGGCAGCATGACTCAGCCAACAGGTGTTCAAGTTCAATTTAATCTGGTTAAACTTGAATGCAAATATGTTGAGCCATGATAAAATAAGATGATACAATTACAATGCATGAGCATGATATCAACATATGCACGGGTGCAACATAACTAGCCACCATATCAACAATGAATCATCTCCAACTGAGCCTGGCATAATGAAGGGCATGAATATTACCAGTACAACACTACTCATGGCATAACATGACCACTAGCATCAACAATAAACATCATGCAAGAACATATCAACAATGCCATCATGCAAGCATTTAACCAACTGGATGCAATGGAACATGCATAACAACGGTACTCAGCACAGACGCAGTCATGCACCGAAGACCATTACCAATACCAACATATACTACTAGCAAGCATAAGCATATGAAAGTAATACTAGCCAAGAATCATTACCGAACAACGATAACCATGTTTTAAACAAGGAAATATTTAATAAATTTTCAAGTTGAAAACCATGGCTACTGCATGACTATCATGCAAGTGGGTATTGTGGCTTGCCTGGGGTGAAAAAAAAACTCCAGGAAGAAGTGCGGTGAAGCCGCGGAACGAAACGTCAGACGGTTTTCTCTCAGAGGGGGCTGATTAGAGGCAAGGGCAAAATGGTCATTTTCATTGTGAAACCACCTGGTGAAAATGTTACCAAAAGATAGAGCTTGGCGAAACGAAGAAGTGAGCGCTGGTTTCACCTCGATCGGAGTTATGTTTGAAAAGTTGTGAAGGTTGGAAGAAGAAGGACCAATCTATGAAGATTTTATCACCAATGGTCCCTGAGTGGATAAGGCAGAAACGGATTTGAGAAAATACGCTTTTTCTGACTTAGAAAATGTACTTCTGGCCGAAGTAGAAATAGAATACGCTTTCAGAGAATGGAAAGCGCACTCACTAGAAGGCGCTTCCACTTATCCACGTGGACCTGGGTCTTGGGCCACTTACAGGCTGGTCCCACGCGGTCAGGGGAGGGGGCAGACGAGGCAGAGGGGAAGCAGAGGCGGGCTCCAGCGAAGGGGCCGGCTGGCTTCGGCGATCTCCGGCCCGGCCGAGCACACCGGCGGGATCGTGGGGCCGAGGCGCACCCGTTCAGAGACAAAGGGGGCACGGGGGAGGAGTGGAGGCGTGGGGAACGGCGACGCCAGGAGGAGGACAGGAGCTTCGGGTGGCGGTGGCTATCGGCGATGCAGGGCTCTCCGGCGAGGGGAAAATGGGTGGGGCGACTCAGCAGGACGAGGGGGAGGCTGTGGAGGTGTTGGGGAGACGAGGGGAGGCCTGTGGAGACCGGACCCAAGCCGAGGCCGAGGCGGCCATGGAGAATGACGGCGAACCATGGCTAGATGTGGCGATTCTAGAGGGAAAATGAGGCGAGGAAGGGAGCGCTGAGGAGCGGGGGGACCTCGGGCACTCCTTATATAGCCGTGGGGAGGCTTCTCGAGCTCACGGGCGAGCTCCAACTTGCAAACAATGGAGGACAGAGCCGGTTTGCGGCATGGGCATGGGATTTGCGGCTCATTTATGGCGAACCACGATGAGGCAGCGATGCAAGGAGAAGCAGGGCATCATGGGGGAGCTACTAGACATGAATGGAGGCCGAGACGAGGATGGAGGAGACGAGCATAGTGGACGGAACAAGCCAGAGCATGCCTGCAGCCATGACGCAAGCGTGATCACCACGCGCACTGGCACACGTGGTGCTCTTTGGCATGGCACACCATGTCCAGTGGATGGACCTTGGTGCCCTTAGTCAAAATGAGGAAATAAATTAGTCTAGGGGCAAAGAAGAGATTTGCACTTAGCTCCAAAGTAAATCAGTAATAAGGTGTTTGTAACTTCCTATGGTTAAACTAGCTTGGTAACGTGGTAAAGAGTTTGTCTAGCGATGATCACACACTAAGGTGATTGTTATCACCAAAAATTAGACTTAGAGGAGGAGTTTAGATGAGGGTTTCTGTAGGAAGTGCAAAACTGGCCAGAATTAGGGATTTGGATGATACACTCACATACTTGATTTCTGTGAGCTTAAATTTGGCATGGAGGGGTTATATGATGATATGAAGCTGCTGTAAAGATATCATGCCATTTGAAAATACCAAAGTGGTAGTTGCTTCACAAAGCTTCATTCTGGACAAAAACTTAGCAAAATTGCATAGGGCAATTGGATTAACCAATTACGGTAAAACGTGGTGGAAGGAGTTGATATAGGTAGAAGCATGTCCTGGTAAATTTTTAGCTCAATTGAAGCAATATAAAATATAGTTGCTTCACAAATTGAAAATCTGACCAGAAACTAAGATTTGGGGATGGGCCCACATAGATGAGTTACATGAGCTCATATTTGGTGGAGAGTCATGATTTGATCATAGGAAGGACCTTGCAAAATTTCAACTCATTTGGATATTCCTAGCTTGTACTTCCTTCACAATCACCTCCCTCAGACAGGAACTTCGAAAAATTGCTCAGGAATATTTACTAGGCAAATTGAGTTGAATTTTGGCACAGGTCAATTATTTGGACAGGAAAAGATTTCCAAGAAGTTTGGGTTGAATTGGGAAAAGATAAATGGCACTTGCTTGACAATGTGCCATTTAGGACAAAATAAGAAATGAATTATTGGAGGATTATTTTTGAACATGGCAATGAATTATTTTGCCATATTTGAGCAAGATAGGACCCAAACAATTTGTTAGAATTATTTGGGAATTTTAGGCGTGACAGAAATATAGGTTGCTTCACAACCTAGGGGTTTAAGGGTTATTCCTTTATCAGAAAAGGAATATTCCCAACAATAGAATTCTGGGTTAGGTCAAGGATGGAATTGACATAATATTGGGATGATGAAGAGGGTGACAAGCCACTATGAAACCAAGGAAGACATGATCTTCCTAAGTTTCAGAACCACATAGCCACGGAAAAGCAAAACAAAACAGGAAATCCAAGAAAATCAAAGGAAAAAGAAAAGGGCAAAAATCCAGGCTGTTATAGAGATCGTGCAGTTTATCCGATGCGCCATCCCACCCCGCGCCCTCCCCTTAAATTCAGACCCCTGCCAAAGGCCTTCTCATCCACAACAACACAGTATCCATTGCGCTGCCACCAAATTGCTACATCACATCGATCTCCACAGAAAAAACCAAGCCCTACTACCGGCAATGGCGTTCTCCAACGAGTACAAGGATGTGGAGGCCCACGGTAACACCAAGTTGCACATCATTCACACCAACGACAAGAAGCAGATGGTGATCTCCCTCGCACAGTACAAGCGCTATCTCAGGCTCTAGCGCCACAAGTTCGTCGGGATTAATGTCAGGACCCCGATCGTAAGTCACACCGATCTGGCATGTAACACATCATATCGCCTTGCGGTCTCACGCACGGTATCCCCATGGGTGCCACCTTACCTGGCCCGGGACCGTTTGTGCCTCTTGGCTCATGTATATGATAGTGTTGCTAGCATCCTTATGAAAAAGAACCCGGGCCGACATGACTAGTGAATCCAAAGTGGCACTAACTTACAGGACAGGCATACAAGACCCAACAACGAACGTGTCGGTCATCAACGTATGAATCCCAACTCGTAGCAAGCTACAAGGACTTAAAGGAACAAAGTGTGGCATTTCCCCGAAGGGACATACATAGGAACGAAGAAGGACACATGCCGGCCAGCCTAAGTGTTTCGGAGCAGTAGCAAGCTACCATGGCTCAGTGGAAGCACTAGGAGACATTTCCCCATAAGAAAGGCTACCAAGAATAAATAACTAGGTTGTCGGATCCCACACATACCAAGCATTTCAAAAGCATACACACAATATGCTCGGTATGTACAAATACAACATGGCATGACAATGAAACTCTACGACTCAAAGTATTTATTTAAAAGGCTCCGGAGAGCCATACATGTAAGAATTACAATCATGAGCCACATGACCCAACATACAGAGCATACAAGCAATGGAAGCATAACATGTGTCAGTACAAACAACTACAAATGAAAAAGGCTAAGGAGCCTGACTACCTACAAGACCCTGCCGACGGCAAAAGATCGTAGCTGGGGTAACAAGATAAACGTCGAAGTCCACGCGTAACTACTAGTGAGACTAAAGTATCTTTGCAAAACATAAATTAAGCAAACGTGAGTACAAATGTAGCCAGCAAGACTTACATCAGAACTAGCGACATATGCATCAGTATCAACAAAGGGGGTGGTGGGGTTTAACGGCAGCAAGCCAACTTTGACTCTGTGGCTATCATGTACTATGTCTGCAAGTAACACTTTTGGGGTGGCGCACACGAGTCCACGTATCCACGAATCAATACACCACTATGGATCCGCTCCCGTCTCCCTCGGAGAAGGCCATCCATAGCACTCACGCCTATCTTGTGCATTTTAGTGTATCCACTTGCACTTGTCTATGAACTGTATAGGCAACCCAGAAGTCCTTTACCACGAACGCAGCTATTCGAATAGATCATGTTAACCCTGCAGGGGTGTACTTCTTAAAACACGCTTTCACCACTTACCGCCGTTTACACAACATGTACTCGGCAACCTTCAAGCAGAAGCCTAGCGAGGGTGTCAGCCACGACCTGACTAACCACACAAGTCTTTAGTCCAGGTTTATCGCCTATTGAGGTTCCATCCGCAAGGAGATCCGTCCGAGGTTTCTCTTACGGCCCCAAACGATGAGAGCAAGGTTCCCGAGGCACCAAACGGGTGTCCCGGTACACCGTGCCTTCTGTGTCTACCGCATCATGGCCCACCCCTAGGATCAGCGCTACGCATGGCCCCCAACACATATACTACAAACACCAGAAACAAGTAGCAACTCCTGGACAGAGATTAAGGCGATTAACAAGTCGAGAGGGGCACTTAAGCATTCCAATGCATGGTAGTAGTTGTTCATGGATCACAAACACAGAACTCAGTTCTTGAGGACGGTTTCAATGAGACGACCCACCATATACTCCTACATGGCCTCTCACCGCTACCTTTACCAAATCATGTTCACACACTTAGCTCTCAACAGTAGGACATGTTCACCACATTCCAATTCATCCCCGATGAATTAGATCTGACTCAACTCTAAGCAATAGCAGGCATGACAACAAGCATGAATGAGTAGGCACATCAGGGCTCAAAGAACTCCTACTCATGCTAGTGGATTTCATCTATTTACTGTGGCAATGACATGTCATGCAGAGGAAAGGGGTTTAACTACCACAGCAGGTAACAGTTGAAGCGTTGTTGTCCTAATGCAGTAAAGTAGAGCAAAAGCGAGAGAGTGGGATTGTATCAAAATGAACAAGGGGGTTTTGCTTGCCTAGCACTTCTGAAGATAGTATAGTTCTTCATCGGTGTCATCGATCTCATCATCGGAACCACGTTTACTGAGAGGGGACAAATACCGGCAATAGAGAAGGAACACCATCAATGCAATGCAACAATATGATGCATGATCATGACATGGCAATATGCTGTGGTTTAAGCTAATGCAACTAGCAACAATTTAAATGAAGTTGGTTTGAATCCAAGATTCAAATTCAAACTCCATATGTGGATATGCAAATGCCATTTATTTGATTTGTCCTAAATAGAAGCCACAAGTTGTTCTAACATGCATGGAAATGGTACAAATGGATAGATTGGATTTTTCAGATATTTTTTTATATAAAAATTATTTTCATTGGAGTTATAGATTATTTTCTATGAATTTTAGAACTTTTAGCAATTTTCTGGAATTTCTTGGATTATATTTAATCTAGAAAATGATTAACAGCGTTAGCCTGACGTCAGTGTGACATTAGCAGGTCAACGGAGGTCAGCCAGGTCAGACCTGATGCGTGGGACCCACTGGTCAGTGACTAGGCTAATTAATAGAGACTATTAGTGCTAATTTAATCCTAACTAAAAGTGTTAGTGGGGCATGGGTCCACATGTCAGTGACCCACGGGGATCAATAGGTTTGTTTTAGCCGGCGTTTAGCCGGGGCTAACACACCGATGAGGTGCCACGGAGGCAGGGTGGCTCGGAAGTCGCCCACAGGGCTCCGTTCGAGGTGTGGGTAGGCTCTTCGAAGAGCTGGCGGTGCGGCACGTCGAGCAATGCCCCCGACCGGAGCTGGGGTGGCCAAGAACGATGTTGGAGACCATGTTTGCAGCGGCCGGAGTTTGGCTGTGTACGGAGGTGCGGCTGTAGTGTGCAAACGTGTGAACTGAAATGCTAGTGGGGCACTACTAGGTGCGGCTAGAGTGTTAGGCGCACTGGTGTGACCAAAAGGTTGCCGGAGCAACGCGGCGACAAGCTCCAGCGGAGGCGAGCTTCAGCCATGGCGGAACTACGGCCTAGATCATGCAAACATGAGGGGGATAAGAGGGGTTCGGAAAAGGGGCTCACGGTGAGGTCGATGAGCAGGTCAGTGATACGTCTCCAATGTATCTATAATTTTTGATTGCTCCATGCTATATTATCTACTATTTTGGACATTATTGGGCTTTATTATCCACTTTTATATTATTTTTTGGACTAACCTATTAACCGGAGGCCCAACCCAGAATTGCTGTTTTTTGCCTGTTTTAGGGTTTCGAAGAAAAGGAATATCAAACGGAGTCCAAATGGAATGAAACCTTCGGGAACGTGATTTTCTCAACAAACAAGACCCGGGAGATTTGGACCCTACGTCAAGACACAAAAGAGGAGGCCACGAGGTAGGGGGCGTGCCTACCCCCCCCCCCCCAGGCGCGCCCTCCACCCTCTTGGGCCCCCTGTAGCTCCACCGACGTACTCCTTCCTCCTATATATACCTGCGTACGCCCAAACGATCAGATACGGAGCCAAAAACCTAATTCCACTGCCGCAACTTTCTGTATCCACGAGATCCCATCTTGGGGCCTGTTCCGGAGCTCCGCCAGAGGGGGCATCGATCACGGAGGGCTTCTACATCAACACCATAGCCTCTCCGATGAAGTGTGAGTAGTTTACCTCAGACCTACGGGTCCATAGTTATTAGCTAGATGGCTTCTTCTCTCTTTTTGGATCTCAATACAATGATCTCCCCCTTTCTTGTGGAGAACTATTCGGTGTAATCTTCTTTTTGTGGTGTGTTTGTTGAGACCGATGAATTGTGGGTTTATGATCAAGTCTATCTATGAATAATATTTGAATCTTGTCTGAATTCTTTTATGTATGATTGGTTATCTTTGCAAGTCTCTTCGAATTATCAGTTTGGTTTGGCCTACTAGATTGATCTTTCTTGCAATGGGAGAAGTGCTTAGCTTTGGGTTCAATCTTGCGATGTCCTTTCCCAGTGACAGTAGGGGCAGCAAGGCACGTACTGTATTGTTGCAATCGAGGATAACAAGATGGGGTTTTCATCATATTGCATGAGTCTATCCCTCTACATCATGTCATCTTGCTTAAGGCATTATTCTGTTTTTAACTTAGTACTCTAGATGCATTCTGGATAGCGGTCGATGAGTGAAGTAATAGTTGTAGATGCAGGCAGGAGTCGGTCTACTTGTCTTGGATGTGATGCCTATATACATGATCATACCTAGATATTCTCATAACTATGCTCAATTCTGTCAATTGCTCAACAGTAATTTGTTCACCCACCGTAGAATACTTATGCTCTCGAGAGAAGCCACTAGTGAAACCTATGGCCCGCGGTTCTATCTTTATCATATTAATCTCCTATTACTTAGCTATTTCCTTTTCCTTTTACTTTGCCTTTATTTTACTTTGCATCTTTATCACAAAAATACCAAAAAAATTTATTTTATCATATCCATTAGATCTCACTCTTGTAAGTGGCCGTGTAGGGATTGACAACCCCTGTTTGCGTTGGTTGCGAGGATTTATTTGTTTTGTGCAGGTACGAGGGACTTGCGCGTAGCCTCCTACTGGATTGATACCTTGGTTCTCAAAAACTGAGGGAAATACTTACGCTACTTTGCTGCATCATCCCTTCCTCTTCAGGGAAAACCAATGCAGTGCAGGTAGCAGTCAGCTGGCTCGGGGGAGGTCGGACGACGACGTGATGTTGTCGGCGATCTCGGACGAATGAGGATGAAGACGACGGCGTTGGGGGGGGGGGAAGCAGAGCTCCTGGTGCCACTTGACCCGATGGAGAGGACGATAACCTTGTGGCGGTTCTCGGGGACAGCTCGGAGAGGCGAGGCAATGGCCGTGGCCGCGGCAACGGCAAGCGGCGGCGACGGTGGTGCTGCGGGAAGAGAGAAGAGGAGGGGCAGGGGGTCCTGGGAGAGAGGGGAGAGGTGCAGGGGGTCGAGGGGGAGTGCGTTCCACTCGGGGCTGTCTTCAGCGGCGAGCTAGCAAGTAGGAGGTGGCCAGGCGCGTGCCGACGCTCGCCACCGAGCTGCTTCGTGCGCTGGCATGGGGAAGAAGACGGGAGTGCCTCTGGTGGCCTGGGCCGTGAAGCTGAGCCAGTTGGCTGCATAGTAGTTGGACCGCAGGTAACATAGGTACTCTCTCTCTCTCTCTCTCTTATTTCCGTTTTTCTATTTTCTACTGTTGTTTTTTAGTTAGTAAAAATACTAAACCAGTTGGTAAAATCCTGAAAATAATTTTAGGTACCTTTGTAATATTTTCCAACAACCCTCAAGTACTTTCATGATTATTTGGACATTTAAAAATATTTATAAGATTTAAATGTCCAAATTCAGATACTTATGAATTCAAAAAATCCAAAGTGTCCAAGAAAAATCTGGACCATTTTGGCAGAGGTTCTAGACCAATTCAAAAATGATGAACTTTTGTGAATGGCATTTTGGGTTCATTGAAATATTTTTCGAATGAACCTAGTTGAATTACATTTGGTGCTAGGGTTTAAACATCCTCATTTCAAGTTTAGGCAAAAATTAAACATGATGCAACAACCAAGACTAGTCCACAAATAAGGCTGAAGCTAGGGCTGTGACAACTCACCCCCACTAAACAAGAATCTCGTCCAGAGGTAAGAAGACAGAGGGGACACAAAGCTAACACAAACTTCACGATCCAGGTTGCACTTCATAAGAAAGATGATTCGATCATGATCTTTGTCTCAGCGTCTTGCTCTGAGAACTCCGTCGAACATGACAACGAGAAGGAAGGGAAAACTCTAGAAAAATCGATCTTCGTGAAGATCAAGCAACTCAGACCAACTCATGGAGTGAGACATTGAAACATCTCTCGAACTGAGACACAAAACACACATCAGAGATGATGGTAAGGATCTGATGATGAAGGTTTAATTTGGTAGGCAAGAATTCCATGCTAGAAAAGATGGTGCACTAGTTTCAGAGTAGCGAGGAGTTAATTGTCCTTCATACCATAATGGGGCACCTTAGAGGAGGTGACTCATAGAATTATTCCCTAAAGTGGCAAAAAGAATTACTTTTGATCCATAGATCATTGAAACTCTTCATACCATCCTGAGGCAATTCACAATGGATCATTTGAAGGAGTTCGAAAGAATGACATGGACTAGGATGGACTGTGTGGACTACCTTGTTGAAGACAATGTAATGGATGATTTTGCTTATCATCGGAAATGTATGAAACCCATGGTAGGACCATTTTTGAAGATGATCCTAAACAAAAATTATGAGAAGGGCAGCCCATGAGAAATTGGCACGATGGCGGTGCAAGCTAGAAACAAAATGAAATGTTGAAATGTTCCAACCATCATATCTGCCTGAGATTCAGATATGGTTAGTAATAGGATACTTCAGACTCAACATGTCTGAAAAGAAGAGTTGCAACACAAATCGACGAGATAATGTTGCGAGATTCTCAGAAAATGAACTACGATAGCAAGCTCCAAAACATGAGTTGGTTCTGCTACATACATGTGAACATGCTCTCTAAGACAAGCATGACCATATAGAAATCTTACAACAAACACTACCTAGTGCAGGTGGGGAATCATCATCGAGGATATCGAAGTCCTTGCATAAGTCTGGATCTGAAGAAGGAACTTCTTCTCCTAAAACAAATCAATCAGTAGCTTGGTGTGCTAGGAACACGTATAGAATGGAGGCGGACAACCTATCAAAACATAGAGCACTTCACACATGCATGACTAACTTGGGATGATTCCAAGGGAGCAAAAACAAACTTTCTCGAATTCATGGCGGCAACTTGCACCAAATGCACATGAATTAGAGGAAGTCACTTCTTTCATCCAACATATCTTCATGAACGGGACATGAAGATAATGCTTTTAGAAGTTTCCAACACTAGCTGGATGTTCAAGACGAATCATGGAGGAGAAAAAAATGTTGCTAACGGGCCCAACAACAAGTCATCAAGATTCCCATGAAGATGGAATTCCACAACTATGTGAACAAGGCGGTAGCATTGGTCACAACAAAAGATATAACGGAGTATGCTCGAGAAAAACCACGAGTAAGACAACATTACGAACATCATTGGTTCTGATTTGATTTGAGGATAGCCCACACTCAAATCAAAGTTTTGATAAGATACTAGGTCCAACAACTGATCACAGGGACCAATCGATGAAGATATCATCTTTCTTCAACACACACAAAAATATCCCTTGAAATGAACTAAGCTAGGCAAGCTTTTATCTTCCAACTCTCCAAGTTGTTGTTTGGCTTAACCAACTAGACCAGGGATATCCAACACAGTTTCTTGGAGAAGGGGTGGTTTATAAGAGAACCAACCTGATCACAAACTCAACATAGCGGTCAGGTGACAACCTCGTAATACTTCTAAGGAGATATTCGGAAAATCATGAACCACCTATATATTATTAAGCTCGGGAACAATCTTGCTTTTCAGGGCAAAATGATGTGATCAAATAAGCAAGGGGTTGACACAATCCTAACTCATTGATCGAAGAATGCACCAAGAAAATGGTCTAGGTAGCACAATCTATCTTAGAATGATGATTCTATAACCAACACGGTAAGAATGAGGTTATTTTCCATTAACTACCAAGCAACATAGTTGCTAGGAGTATTGATTTCACACATCACGATTCACTTGTCGGCATTCCGGTTACAATAACATGGGAACTGAGGAATGAACAATAATGGCAAGAAGTATCACTGTGTCAAGAATTCATAAGAGTTGGTGCATTTCTCATGATATTCCAAACATAAATTGGGTAATACTTTAGGGTAGAACTAAATGAAAAGTTGGGTTGGTATTTTAATTTGCGGATTACAACTTCTTTGACCCAAACCTAGAAACAAATAAGGTACTGGATTTTGTTTCTCCTAGTCATTCCGAGATAGGATGGCTTGACGGAACACAAGAGTAAAGGGCATCGATGAACACGAATGCACGACTACTCTGACTATCGGTTGGTAGACAAAGGTCGGAAACAACTAAAGGGGGACAACTCAAAGGAACATATGATTTTTCGAGTTGTAGATGCATAGATTGGTATGTCGAACAAGTTCAACATGTTTCTTCCGGATAACCCATGCAGAAAGGTAGGATTGGTAGAGTCACAATATAGAATGGGGAATTCATTGAGAGCACTCTTGTTGTGATTTTTGGTTCAAAGAACTTCTGCCATAAGAAGTTCATGGTATTTGGAAGAAGGAAATACCACAAACCAAGAAGACTATCACAGAGGTTACTAATATCCTAAAGGAAATAGCTAACACTATCAACATGAAGTAAGTAGGGTGAATCTCGGGTTTAAGAACCCATGAATAGAATGCCTACTAACTAAGTGGCATCACGGGATGCTTTCGAGAATGATGGCCAGAATCATCACACTGGGAACACAAAACATGGCTAGATTACTAGGTGATCCTCTAAGACACCTAGGGTGATAATAATAGCTCCAACATATATGTCGAGGCAACAGAGTACCTCAACTCAGCGATTAGTGTGGTTAAACTAGCCCAAAGAAACATCGGGAACGGAAAGAAGGGAGTTGCAAATGCATCAGACTATTTCAAAACCTAGGATAACTCGGACAGCATAACGACTGTAAATGCTCAAAAAGATTTGGGATATCCTGCAAAATAGTGGCATGACCACTCAACATCACAATATCAAGGTTCTAAGGCCAGCTATGAACATACGGAAGTAGTATAAACTGAACTGAAACTTGAATCCATCAATCCAATAAGTCTATGGATTAGTAACACGTGATCCTGATATAAAGAATAGAAACCCTAGTTCCTTAACCCCGTAGGAAAGATAGCATGACTTGGATCAGAAGGGCATAATGTAAAGGAGTAAAAAGAGCCTAACGTTCCCTTCCACAATCAATTCCCTTATATAACTAAAGCATTTCTAGACACGACTTTGACCAGTTTGGCTTGGTAATCCTACAGGCAGTCAGGCTCTGATACCAAAGCTGTCAGGACCCTGATCCTAAGTCACACCGATCTAGCATGTAACACACAATATCGCTTTGCAGCCTCACGCACGGTATCCCCACGGGTGCCACCTTACCTGGCCCAGGACCGTTTGCGCCTTTTGGCTCACGTATATGTTAGTGTCGCTAGCATCCATATGACAGAGAACCTGGGGCGACATGACTAGTCATGAATCCAAAGTGGCACTAACTTACAGGGACATGCATACATGGCCCATCAACGAATGTGTCGGTCATCAATGTATGAACCCAAGTCGTAGCAAGCTACAAGGACTTAAGGGAACAACGCGTGACATTTCCCCGAAGGGACGGACACAGGAACGAAGAAGGACACATGCCGGCAAGCATACGTGTTCTGGAGCAGTAGCAAGCTACCATGGCTCAGTGGAAGCACTAGGAGACGTTTCCCCATAAGAAAGGCTTGCAAGAATAAACAACTATGTTGTCGGAACCAACACATACCAAGCATTTCAAAATCATACACATAATATGCTCGATATGTGAAAATACAACATGGCATCACAACAAAACTCTACGACTCAAAGTATTTATTTAAAAGGCTCCGGAGAACCTTACATGTAAGAATTACAATCATGGGTCACATGACCCAACATACAGAGCATACAAGCAACAGAAGCATAACATGTCTGAGTACAGACAACTACAAATGAAAAAGGGTTGAGGAGCCTAACTACCTACAGGACCCTACCGAGGGCACAAGATCGTAGCTGAGGTAACAAGCTAAACGTCGAAGTCCACACGGAACTACTAGTGAAGACTGAAGTCTCTCTGCAAAACATAAATTAAGCAAACATGAGTACAAATGTACCCCGCAAGACTTACATCAGAACTAGCTACATATGCTTCAATATCAACAAAGGGGGTGGTGTGTGTCAGTTCTATATCTAGCGTACCTCGTAGTAGGGGTCCTAAGCTAGGCATCTTGGAGCGATGGTAACACGGTCACGGGATTTTACCCAGGTTCGGGCCCTCTTGATGGAGGTAAAACCCTACATCCTGCTTTTGATTATATTGATATGGGTGTGGTACAGGGTACATGTGTCTACCACGAGATTGATCTAATGAATAGCATCCCCTATTGACTAGCCTGGCCTCTGTTTATATAACACACTAGAGGCCTAGGGTTTAGGAGAGTCCTTGAGCTTGGGCGCCAAGTCTTGTAGAAACCTCCTTGTATGCAGCATGGGCTGCCCGAACTGGCCCATGAGTGAACCGCCATGGGGGTCCTTGGCCCGATCCAGCTGGTCGGGAGACGACGTGGTGAGTACCCCCTAGTCCAGGACACTGTCAGTAGCCCCCTGAACCGATCTTCAAGTTGGGGACGCTCCTCGATTCTTCCAAACTGTTCTTCATCTTCGGTCGTCGGTCTTGAAAACTAGTTCAACAAATCTTCTCATTTTTAATCTTGAGGATCACCGAAGTGAATCCGAAGAGTTTACACATCGGGTATCCGACGAGCCCCTTTAAATCTTCGGCCTTTATCAATGCCTTATTATTTTTATGCCACACCTTAGGTTTGAAGTTGTTCCCGTGCGGCGGTGTCCTCTCGCATCCAAGCCCTAACGCCGGACTGCGTTCAAGGTATCCTTTGTAGCCGAGCACCAACGCTAGACTATATCCGAGCTCCAACGTTGGAGAGTATCCGAGCTCCAACGCCAGGCTAAGTCTAAGCTCCAACGTCGGAGAGTATCCGAGCTCCAACGCCGGGCTATATCCGAGCTCAAACATCGGAGTGTATCCGAGCTCCAACGCCGGGCTATATCCGAGGTGTCATAGATCACCTTGGTTCAAAAAATTCGAAGGAGTTTAGCCGAGCTTAATGCCAGAAATGCCATCTATGGAGCCAACCACTAGCGCTTGAGCTTTATGCCAGACTGGGCTGATTTTTTGTCAATATTTTCGATTGGTGCAATTTATTCTCTGCCGAGATATATAACTAGTAGCCCTCAAGGTTTGTATCGGTCTAAAACCCGAGATGCACCTGAAGGATGACATAAGACGGCTGATCCCAGTAGCCCCTCAAACTTAGGTTGATTCACAAAATCGGCCTAAGGATCAACTCCTAGCTCGGCTGAATACTCCGGGACACAAAAAGCGGTGCGCAAAGTCCTCGAGACTCAGGTGGGGTGCAGCCGACCAACCTGAGGATCATAATCTCCTCGAAAACTATATTGCACTTTAAATTTTCTGCATTGGATTGTCAATGCAGTAGCCCCTGAGAATTGGGTTGGGCAAAATGGCCGACCCTTGGATCATACCTCCTTGGTAACAAGTTCAACTGTCATGTATGTTTTGACAATACCGAGGTGGTGTTCAGCAGGAAAGATGCCAAACTGTAGTTTAGAAAAGAGTTTCATGCCGAACACCTCAACCAAGAGAATATCCCACTTCCTGACACATAAAATAGGTGAAAGATGTTATAAGCTCAAAAAAGGCCAACAAACATGCGTAAAAAACTTTACGTCTAGATTGAATCAGGTTGTTTTGGTGCCAATACGAAATTGGTCTTAAAATTGTACTTCCGTCATGCATTGACATGACACATCTGATCTCTAGACTTCAAGTGGGTCATCCTTCGGCTTCAACCACCCTACCCCGAAGGCGGAGTGATTTTCATGCCAATTTAGCGAACTAAACGCAAGCGGCTTTAGAGAGAAACCAGGCTACCCGGGTATTGATCATACACCCGAGTCGAGAAAGGAGTGGTAGAAAAAGACTGTGCAGCAACTAAGAAGAAAATATCTATTATAAAATGGCTCATACTAATTTAAGAGCCCCCAAGTGACCTGGGTAAAAGAATTTTATGTAATGATTGCATGTACCGAAGTACTCATATAGTATCAGCGTTCGGCCGAACTTTGAACGCGTCTTAACCGACTGTCGGCTTCTTCCTCTTCGGCCAAGGGTCGAAAAGTGTTATCTACTCCGCCTACCAAGAATATCGGCCGTGTCTCGGATAACCAGGCAATCAGGTCTGGAGGCTGTAACAGACAAAGCGCGCCCAGGGAACTTATGCTATATTACTTATGTAGAGTAAGAAGAATCTTCAAAGAAATAGTGCCGACCATAGTTGAAAACAATAAGAGCACTAGCTTTCGGCTTCAACTGTCTAAGGTATGAATTCAGATGACCCGGTCGTAACATTCGCAGAGGTGCTCCCTTTACTCCCTAGCCGAACAATGGGGAACGTAGGGGTAAGCACAAGAACCAGGCAACCCAGCTTTGCGGAACACTTAAGTCAACATGATGCATATTTTGGCATAATATAAGAACAAGGAAGCCCCCAAGTAAACGGGGTACTTGAATTTGTTTGTAAAAACAAGGTTCTGACAAAAAAGATTTTCGCAAATGACTTTTTGTCAAAAAAAAGTATAATGCTTGACCGAACCGAAAAAAATTTAAAACCAAAAGTCTTTTAGCATGAACGCGACTTAGCTGGTTAATGTGCCTGGTGTGACGTGGGCCAAGCTTGTAGCGGCTCAAGGTCCCAATCCCCAATCCGGTCTTGACGTACCCGAGCGAAGAGCTCGGCTTGATGAAGTGATAGCACGACAGTGCCGAAGTGCCGAGGTGAAGCCCCAATCCAGCCGCGGAGACAGAGTAGTTCGGCAGCGTGACAATGAAGCCCCCACATCAGTCGACGTGTCGAAACAGGTCATCATGGTGGGCGTCAGTTTGATGAAGCGACAACGCGATAATGGCGACCACGTTGGCTTGCCGAAGTGACCGTGTGACGTAGCCGAAGTCGATTACCTATACATGTAAAATAGTGCAGTCCAAAAAATAATAATATAAATATATAAAAAATCTTTGCATAATTAATTTAGGCAAAATAATAAATAATTTTTTTAAAGAGATGTGGCCTGGCGCCGAAGTCAATGTCGATCCAGGGCATTAGTGTGATGCGGTAAAGGCGTGACAAAGCCCGAATTTCATAGGTCAGTCTGAGTTCCGGATGCGGCGTTCGCCGAACTATGTATGGAAACTGAGCGAACCACCATGTGACTATTATTAATGCGGCCACCATTTGACAGAACTGTGTGTAGAGAATGGAATAGACCAGGGTAATAATTCCTCGGGAAAAATAATCCCGAGCAAGCAAAAATTACTAGGATTAGTAGCACCTGGTTATTTGTTGTAGCAATATGAAGAGACACATGTGGGCGCTCATGGATTTGCACCTAGTAATAGTACTAGTACCAACACTAGCACGTGAGAATTATAAGAAAGACTATGATTAGCAAAAAGCAAAGACTGCCTTCATTGAATAACAAAGAAAAGAAAGGACTGGGTCTTCCTGTATGCTGCCAAGTGATCCGAATTCAGTTCATGTCTGCTGCTCCAGCTTGATGCTACGTGCGCGTGCTCGGCTGGAACACAGCCGCTCAGGATCTCCGATGATGTGCAGCACGTTCTCACAAGTTGGGTCCGTGGAGCAAGAAAAGGAAGCAATCTGTACAGAACAAATACCAACCATCACCAAGACTAGATTTGTTTTGATCTTTTAGGTGGAGCATTAGTTTTCGGACTACTATTAAAATCCAATGACTAAATCTAGGAAAAGATGCATAATTAATTTATGTGAAGTGAATAATCTGGTAAATATGCCCTGAGCGCCAAGGTCGACTCGACGGCGTGACGATGTTCACATGGATCAGTCGGCCTAGGTGACGACACGAGGCCGGCCAAACCAACGTTGCACACAAGTGTCGACAAAAATACCTCTGCAAAAATAATGAAGTGCAAAACAACAGAAAATACTCTGCGTGCAATAATTTTAGGAACTAATCGAATAGTTAGGAAAAATAAAACCTGTTTGACGGCCATGACTGCAGCAGATGGTTGGGAATAGCCGAAGTGATCCATACGTGCTACACATAGTACTCAATCAGGTTAGTACTAGTAATACTTTTGGTCTAATGCGTGCCGCCACCGAGCTGAGTTCGGATCGGCTATGTGCCCTCCTCCTCGGCGATCTTTGTTCTTTAACTTTTTTGGGTTGACCCACACAGTGCTTTGCCAGGCGATAGGTACAACTGTCATCATTAAAAATTTCTCAATCTTGGTCTGACTCCGGACAAATTAGCACAACTCGGTAGCCACGATTTGCAAAAAAGATGATTTACATAAAACAGATCTAATCCGAAAACTATCAGATTATATTGGTGGCATTTAAGCAGGCCAATTAGCAAGTAATAGAACTTGTACTAAAATCGATCTGAACCTCTCGTACAGGAGAAAGTACTAGTATAGAAAACGAGACAGAGTTAGATATACTTAGCTTGGACAGCTTTACATGGTGATGCTTGCTTTGGAATCCATGCATATGGGCACTTCTTTTGTGGCCTTGCACGGCGCTACCGCCAGATACTTGTTCCTTGTCAACTGCGGCTCCTCGCAAGGCTAGGATTGCAGCCCCAGACTGCCCCATGCATGTGCACACTTCGTGGGACCTCACATGGCGTACGGGAGTTGCATGTCTCCATGGGTTAGATGTTTTCCTTGTGGCCGTCGCACAGACCGATCCGACGTACTGCCCAACAGCGTAAAAATTTCTTGATCTGCAAACAGAGTCATACGACGCGGCAGCAATGATTTTGCAAAGAAGACAATTTGAACAGATCTAGCTGAAAAAATATAACCTGGTCGTTGATCTAGACTTCCATCAAGCCATGGCGATCACCTAGCAGGCTCTCAATGAAAGCATCAATGTCGGTTATATATCCGGCGTATCTCGTAGTAGGGGTCCTAAGCTAGGCATCTTGGAGTGATGGTAACACAGACACGGGATTTTACCTAGGTTTGGGCAATCTTGATGGACGTAAAACCCTAAAACCTGCTTTTGATTATATTGATATGGGTGTGGTACAGGGTACATGTGTTTACCAGAGATTGATCTAATGAATATCATCCCCTATTGACAAGCCTGGCCTCGGTTTATATAACACATCGGAAGCCTAGGGTTTAGGAGAGTCCTTGGCTTGGGCGCCAATTCTTGTAGAAACCTCCTTGTATGCGGCATGGGCCGCCCAAAGTGTCCCATGAGTGAACCGCCATGGGGGTCCTCGGCCCGATCCAGCTAGTTGGGAGATGACGTGGTGAGTACCCCTAGTCCAGGACACTGTCAGTGGGGTTTAACTGCAGCAAGCCAGCTTTGACTCTATGGCTAACTTGTACTATGTCGCAAGTAACTCTTTTGGGGTGGCGCACATGAGTCCACATATTCACCAACCAATACACCATTATGGATCCGCTCCCGTGTCCCTACGAAAAGGCCATACATAACACTCACGCCTATCTTGCGCATTTTCGAGTATCAACTTTCACTTGTCTATGAACTATGTAGGCAACCCAGAAGTCCTTTACCACGGACACAGTTATTCGAATAGATCATGTTAACCCTGTAGGGGTGTACTTGTTCACACACCCTCTCACCACTTATCGCCGTTTACAAGACATATACTCGGCAACCTTCCAGCGGAAGCCCAGCGAGGGTGTCGGCCATGACCTAACTAACCACACAAGTCTCTAGTCCAGGTTTATCACCTATTCGGGTTCCATCTGCAAGGAGATTCGGTCGGGGTTTCGCTCACGGCCCCAAACGATGAGAGAAAGGTTCCCGAGGCACGAAACAGGTGTCCCAGTACACCGTGCCTCGTGTCTCTACTGCATCATAGCCCACCCCTAGGGTCAGCGCTACGCACAGCCCCTAACACATACCCTACAAACACCAGAAACTAGTAGAAATTCCTGGACAGAGATCAAGGCGATTAATAAGTCGAGAGGGACACTTAAGCATTCAAATGCGTGGTAGTAGTTGTTCATGGATCACAAACACAGAACTCAGTTCCTGAGGACAGTTTCAATGAGACAACCCACCATGTACTCCTGCATGGCCTCTCACCACTACCTTTACCAAATCGTGTTCACACACTTAGCTCTCAACAATAGGACATGCTCACCACATTCCAATTCATCCCTAATGAATCAGTTCTGACTCAACTCTAAGAAGTAGCAGGCATGAAAACAAGCATGAATGAGTAGGCACATTAGGACTCAAACAACTTCTACTCATGCTAGTGGGTTTCATCTATTTACTGTGGCAATGACAGGTCATGCAGATGAAAGGGGTTCAACTACCACGGCAGGTAACAGTTGAAGCACTATTGTTGTAATGTAGTAAAAGAGAGCAGAAGCTAGAGAGTGGGATTGTATCGGAATGAACAAGGGGGTTTTGCTTGCCTGGCACTTCTGAAGATAGTATAGTTCTTTATCGGCGTCATCGATCTCATCGTCGGAACCACGTTTACTGAGAGGGGACAAATACCGTCAACAGAGAAGGAACACCATCAATGCAACGCAACAATATGATGCATGATCATGACATGGCAATATGCTGTGGTTTGAGCTAATCCAACTAGCAACAATTTAAATGAAGTTGGTTTGAATCCAAGATTCAAATTCAAACTCCATATGTGGATATGCAAATGCCATGTATTTGATTTTTCCTAAATAGAAGCCATAAGTTGTTCTAACATGCATGGAAATGGTACATATGGATAGATTTGATTTTTCTAATATTTTTTCATATATAAATTATTTTCATTGGAGTTACAGATTATTTTCTATGAATTTTAGAAGTTTTAGCTTTTTTCTAAAATTTCCTGGAGTATATTTAATCTAGAAAATGATTAACAGCGTCAGCCTGACTTTAGTGGGACGTTAGCTGGTCAATGGAGGTCAGCCAGGTCAAACCTGATGCGTGGGACCCACTGGTTAGTGACTAGGCTAATTAGTAGAGACTGTTAGTGCTAATTTAATCCTAACTAAAAGTGTCAATGTGGCATGGGCCCACATGTTAGTGACCCAGGGGGTCATTAGGTTAGTTTAGCCGGCGTTTTGTCGGAGCTAACACGCCGGTGAGGTACCACGGTGGCGGGGTGGCTCAGAAATTGCCCACGGGGCTCCGTTCGAGGCGTGGGTAGGCTCCTTGAAGAGCTGGCGGTGCGGCGCGTCCAGCAGTGCCCTCGGCCAGAGCTGTGGTGGCAGAGAACGATATCGGCGACCTTGTTTGCGGCCGCCTCAGTTTGGCTATGTATGGGGGCGCGGCTGCAGCGTGCAAAAGCGCGAACTAAAATGCTAGCGGGGCACTACTAGGCGAGGCGAGAGTGTTAGGCACACTGGCGCGACCAAAAGGTCGCCGAAGCAACGCGGTGACAATCTCGGGCAGAGGCAAGCTTCGGCCATGGTGGAACTATGGCCTAGATGGTGCAAACACGAGGGGGGAAGAGGGGCCCAGAGAAGGGGCTCATGGCGAGGTCGATGAGCAGGTCAGCTAGCTTGGGGGAGGCCGAACGGCGACATGGCGTCGCCGGCGATCTCGGACGACCGAGGAGGAAGATGGCGGCGTTGGGGGGAAGCCGAGCTCCTGGCGCCACTTGACTTGGTGGAGAGGACGATGACGTTGTGGCGGATCTCGGGGAGAGCTCGGAGAGGCGAGGCAATGGCTGTGGCCGAGGCAACGGCGAGCGGCAGCAACAGGCGTTGCGGGAAAAGAGTAGAGGAGGGGCAGGGGGTCCTGGGAGAGAGGGGAGAGGTGCCGGGGGTCGAGGTGGAGTGCGTGGCACTCGGGGCTATCTCCAGCGGCGAGCTAGCAACCAGGAGGTGGCCAGGCGCGTGCCGGTGCTCGCCACCGAGCTGCTTCGTGTCCTGGCACGGGGAAGAAGAAGGGAGTGCCCCTGGTGGGCTGGGCCGCTAAGCTGGGCCAGGTGGCTGCACTATATTGGACCGCAGGTAACAGATGTACTCTCTCTCTCTCTCTCTCTCTTATTCGGTTTTTCTATTTTCTGCTATTGTTTTTGATTTAGTAAAAATACTAAACCACTTCGTAAAATCCTGAAAATAATTTTAGGCACCTTCGAAATATTTCCCAATAGCCCTCAAGTACTTTCATATGGCCCATGCCACATTGGCACTTTATGGGCCCATATTGAATGAACAGTGAGTGTTGCACGGGGGGGGGGGGTTGGATGAACAGTGAGTGGTGGCGTTGCCTCTGGATGAACAGGACCCCGTGGTGTGGTGGAGGGCTGGATGAATAGTAGACGGTGGAGGAGTGCCCGTGGAGGGGTGGTTGAACAGGACCCCGTGGTGTGGAGGGCTGGATGAACAGTAGACGGTGGAGGGGTACTCGTAGAGGGGTGGTTGAATAGTAGCCGGTGGAGTAGCGCGCGGTGGAGGCTAGATGAACAGGAGCCCGTGGAGGCTGGAGGAGGTCGACGGTAGCCCGTGGAGGCTGGAGGAGGTCGACGGTGGAGATGAACAGTATCCCGTGGAGTCCCGTTTTGCGGTACGCCACACCCCTCTCGATCAACAGGACCCTCATTTCGACCTTAGCGCTCCAACACAAGTCTGTTTCCTCCATTTTGCGGTACGCCACACCCCTCCCGATCAACAGGACCCCTGCTTTGACCATAGGAGGTCCGTTTCCTCCGTTTTGCAATACGCCAGACCCCTCCCGATGAACAGGATCCCGTTTCGAACGTGACCGGTCGAACACAAGGCCGTTTCCTCCATTTTGCGGTATGCCAGGCCTCGTTTCCATCACTTGTTCCGTCCAATCCCTCCCGATGAACACGACCACGCATTCCGTTCTGACCCAGCCGGTTGGCTCCCACGCGTTTCGTTGCCTCCCGATGAACACGATGCATTCTGTTGCCTCTTGATGAACACGACGCATTCCGTTGCCTCCTGATGAACACGACGCATTCCGTTGCCTCCCCATGAACATGACGCATTCCGTTGCCTCCCCATGAACACGACGACGATGCTATTTCTCCTTTCCGACCCAGCCATGTACACGAGCCCTGGCCGTACGTATGCGCGAGTAGGCGTTCGAGACCCTGCCCGTATGTACATACGTGGCTGTATTTTCTTTCTTGCACCTTGGCCGCTGTATGTACGTGTACATGCTATGTGCGCGCCTCTACTACGACACGTACGCGCCTCTACTATGACACGTGTGTGCCTCTACATCGACCAGTATATATGTACGTACACGTTCGCGACCAGAATGACAACATTACGTATGCTTCGACCAGGTGGGTCCCGACTGTCAGGCACTTCCTTGCCTGCGAAGATGTAGCTAGTGGGTCCCAGCAGTCAGGGGGGCGAATCATTTTGTTTTGTTTTTGCCTAGACGCACTTCCTTGCGTGCGAAGGTGTAGCTGCTGGGTCCCAGCAGTCAGGGGGGTAATCGTTTTGTTTTTTTGCCCGAACGCACTTCCTTGCGTGCGAAGATGTAGCCGGTGGGTCCCAGAAGTCAGGGGGGCGAATCATTTTTTCGGACGCACTTCCTTGCATGCGAAGATGTAGCTGGTGGGTACCAGCAGTCAGGGGGGCGAATCGTTTTTTTGGACGCAGTTCCTTGCATACGAAGATGTAGTTGGTGGGTCCCAGCAGTCAGGGGGAAACGTTTTTTCGCGAAATACGGTGGCCCGACCGATGGGTCCCCGCTGTCAGGTGGAGGAATAATTATTTTGCACATAATAAGGAGGCACTTCCTTGTTGCGGCCATGGACCCAGCTGTCAGTCTCTCCACATACAGTCCATGTCCGATGGAAGCCATTCCTTGACCACGTTGACCACGCCGCGCCGAGAGCACCAGGGTGGTGGACGACGGTGAGGCCTAGGAAGGGGGACGACGCGGAGCCGGGGAAGGCGAGGTAGTGGATGCCCACGCGTAGAGGAGTATGAGGGTTAAATCATTCGGATGCGGTGTGAGGCTGCCGTCGTCGCAGAATAACAGGGGGTGTGGGTGCGTAGAGGGATGGCCTGGCCAGCGGTGGGAGTAGTAGGGGGCGGTGAGGCCTCCACGGCATCACAGCCGGCCACGGGCGGCAGGAGCAGGGGGCACGACCGGCGCTGCTTTGGGCGGCTGGATCAAGAAGACCACAGGTTGAAGAAGCACTACGGCCGTTGGATGGACATCGTACGGTCACTTGAGCTAGAATCATTCATATATTGACTAAAGTTGACAAAGGCCTCCGTGCTAGTCAACTTAGTAGGCCCACAAGTCAGCCTCCCACCAAGGTGGGTCCCAGCAGGTAGGGGGGTATTCATTTTTTTGTGCATAATAAGGAGGCACTTCCAGTGGGTTCAAGCTGACAGCGGGGGGAATGTTTTTTCGTGAAATACGGTGGCCCATCCTGTGGGTCCCAGCTATCAGGGGGAAAAAATTCGCAAAATACTGGTGGCCCGTCCGGTGGTCCCTGCTGTCAGGTGGAGGAATAATTATTTTCCGCGTAATAAGGAGGCACTTCCTTGTGGCTGCCGTGGACCCAACTGTCAGCCTCTCCATGTACAGTACTCTTCCTATGGAAGTCAGTCGTTGACCACATTGACCACGCCGCGCCGAGAGCACCACGGCGGTGGACGACGATGAGGCCTAGGAAGGGGACGACGAGGAGCCGGGGAAGACACAGCAGTGGAAGCCCGCGTGGAGAGGAGTACGAGGGTTCACCGGTTCGGCTGCAGTGTGAGGCTGCCGTCGCCGCAGAATAACAGGGGGTGTGGGTGAGTAGAGGGATGCCCTGGCCAACGGTGGGAGTAGTAGGGGGCGCTGAGGCCTGCGCGGCAGCACAACCGGCCACGGAAGGCGGGAGCAGGCGGTCTCGCTGGCACTGCTTTGGCGGCTGGAGCAAGAAGATTAGAGATTGAAGAAACACGACGGCCGTTGGATTGACATCCAACGGTTACATCTGCTAGAATCGTTTGTTGACGTATATAATAACTAACAAAATCTTGCATACGCGTCACCTAAACAGACCCACAAGTCAGACCACTCCCTCTTTTTTTAATAATTTATATATAGCTCATGGCAACTTCTTATGCAATTTATTGCAGTCTTTTTTTGGTTGGCCAGGGCCAATTTCGGATATTTCTGTGGGTTCCAAAATATTTTTAATACCAAAATGTCGACCTAGATTTAAAGTACTTTGAAGATATATTTAAATGAGGTTAATGCCCAGTGAAATAGAAATCTAAAAATGTGAAAAAATTCAGAAATTATAAAGTAATTGCCAATTTATCATCTGTTTTTATATTTACAACCCATTTCATATTACTTTCAAGATTTGCAGGCGTCTTGAAAGAGTTGCAGCCCATCAGGGTGTAGAAAAATAAGTAGGCCTGGATTGGGTATTCTTTAGAAAAAATAAAATGGGCTCATTTTCACAAAGAAAAAATAGCTAGGCTGGTCATATGGTGGACATAAAATATAAGCCTGGGCTAGACGGGCCACAACCCAGTTCAAACCCTACTCCATCTCAACAATACCAAACAAAAAAATACTGGTCGTGTAGCTACGTCCCAGGTGTCAGCCGATCTTGTGCTGTTCTCTTGTCTATTTACTATATACGCTCACAATGTCGTGGGTCCCAGATGTCAGGAAAACACTAGGAGGAAGCATTTTATTTTTCCATACGCTGACGTGGTGGGCCCCTACTGTCATCCTCTCCACGTACTTCTGCCAATTCCTGTTGTTTGTTGACCATGTTGACAACACGAGAGGGTGGCGCCGCGGCGAGCGCACCAAAGCGCGTGGAGGACGTCGGCGTTAACGATTTAGGAGACGGTGGGGTTGCGACGCGTGCGCTGAGGCGCAGCCATGCGTGGGAGGTGGAAGCAGGCGGCCCCGCTGGCGCTGGTTTGGTTTTGGCGGCTGGAGGAAGACAGAACTGAAGAAACATGACAGACTGTAAAAGCAGCAGGAGTACTTAACAACCTTAACTGAAACCAGTAGGGGCACTTAACAACCAAAGCTGAAAGCAGTATGAGTACTTATACGGGTTCAACCGTACAAAGCACGGCTCAAACAGTGCTACTTTGCCTACAGTTAACCAAGGGTGAGGCCGCCAAGCCCCAGGACAAGGCCCAGGCGCCACCCCGCACATCCACAACCTTTTGAAAGCGGCTTCATCTCGCAACATGGTCAATAAACAGGATATTCGCTTTAGAGCCATGGAAAAGCATGAACATAATCTTCTGTCCTATTCTCCAAGATGGATGGGCCTTCATTATTTGAGACCACCCATGAATAAGTATCTTTTCACCTCCCAGGGGAATTGAGTAGGTCAACATAAACATCATGTTGTGACCAAGTGCAAGTCTGACCCGACCATGGTCAGGCATCTGTATAGGAACAATAGATCTCGGCAGTTCATGTTTCAAGAAGATCACAGCTGTAAAATTGTGTATAAGCAATAGTTTATGAACAACATATATAACATAAAACAGCTCGTACCATAAGTTTCTCGACATAGTTGGACCTGGCGGATCGGGGTGCCACATATTGCGTGAAAGTTGAAAAGGTTTGAGAACACTAAAAGTATGAAACAATTGCTTGGCTTGTCATTGGGGTTGTGCATGATGAAATAAGTGTGATGAAGATGGAGCATAGCGAGGCTATATGATTTTGTAGGGATAACATTCTTTGGCCATTCTCAGAGTTATTGGCCACGGGTACCCCGAAGACGGCAAGATGATATTTCAAGACATCGGGGCTAGCAAAGCCCCTCAGTCCGACTACTCAGGCCGCCGCAGACGGCCCCCTATCCGACTGCCCAGGACGACTCTTCACCCGGCCTACTCCTTCGGT
The DNA here is from genome assembly GCA_034509565.1 of Triticum monococcum. Lineage (NCBI taxonomy): Eukaryota > Viridiplantae > Streptophyta > Magnoliopsida > Poales > Poaceae > Triticum > Triticum monococcum. The sequence continues at coordinate 366,292,403 of CM067843.1, read as the reverse complement.
CGGCTCCTCCAGCCGGCCTGCTGCGCGGAGTCGGCCGCTGCATCGACCCAACACCGACAAGACAGCCACATTGCGATGTCATCTACAGTGTACATGTCCCCTTGGAACTATTCTATAAAGTGCCAGGGGACAAGCATGACACCCTCCATGCCTTGCCCATGCCACTACCTAGCTTACATGCTAAGCTACTTCACACTATAAAAGGATACCTCATCCATCCATCCAGGGAGGATGGACTCTAACGCACCCACACTCAAGCAAGCTAGCAAGCTTGCTAGCCATCCATCCATCCACTACACACACATGTATGAGCACACACTCATTCGGCCACTAGAGCATGCTTGCTTATCCTGGCCACATATACATACATAGGGCTAGAAGCATATATCACTCATCTGGATACAGCTCCAGGAGCACTTTGTACTGCCCGATGTACACCCCAGATATATACTCAGACATGCAGGCGTAGGGGTGTTATCTCCGGAGAGCCCTGAACCTGGGTAAACTAGCGCGTGCTACTCGCATACTAAGACATGATTGCTTTATTAGTACGCTTGAACTATCATTGTTTTATGTCGATACTAAACTTTTGTTTTGAATCTTATGGATCTGAACATTCATGCCACAATAAAGAAGATCGCATTGATAAATATGTTAGGTGGCATTTCACATCAAAAATTCTGTTTTTATCGTTTACCTACTCGAGGACAAGAAGGAACTAAGCTTGGGGATGCTTGACACGTCTCCAACGTATCTATAATTTTTTATTGTTCCATGCTATTATATTATTTGTTATGGATGTTTTGTATGCATTAATATGCTATTTTACATCATTTTTCGGACTAACCTATTAACCTACAACCCAGTGGCAGTTTCTATTTTTTCCCTTGTTTTTGACTTCTACAGAAAAGGAATTTCAAACTGAGTCCAAACGGAATAAAACTTTATGATGATTTTTCTTGGACCAGAAGACATCTACATAACTTTTTTGACACCTGAAACAATAGGAGAGGCTCTTACTATGTATATGTTGGAGTAAATGACCATGGGTAGTCTCATCTGCTCCCCTTACTATTTCTAGACATCGTGGCCAGTTGCGCCTCTCAAGCCTCAAAGACAAAGAGCCGCCTTCTTTGGGCCAACTGGTCCGAGCGGCCAGTTGCTAGAAGGCGGTGGAGTCCAGAGGGCGGCCATGAGGAGGGCCAAATCCTAGCAGGTCCCCCCCCCCCCAGGGAGACCGACTCCTGGTAGTCGGCCCCTCGCTCCCTCAAAGTTAGCATCTCATTATGATGACAAGATGGGGCGTGGCTACAGTGCAGCCTGCCACCCCTGAATCCAGGACGGAGCGTATCGGGCTGACATTCCTCGCCCGGTGCGGCATTGTTGCCACATAGCCCGTGAGATCACCCATGGTAGAAGAAGCCATGCTCCCACTATGGGCTGTCAGTACAGCCTGCAGGCAGCGGGCCCTACCTGTCCGTGAGAAGCTAGAAGGCGGCTGGCCTTGACTAGTCGGAGTGAGGGAGGCCGACTCCTAGCAGGAGGCTCTCCCCCTCCCTCAACTTCTGTGCACCATTAATCTGAAGAGATGGGGAGTGGCTAGAGTGAATGCCCACCAGGCGATGGAACTGTAGCCATGATCTCCTCGACAAAGCACGTATCATCAGTGGCACTACCACAGTACTAAGCAGCCGGCAGGACCCGCAAGCAGCGTGCGCGGCCTGTCAGCCAAGTATAAGACAGCCGGCGGGACCCACCAGGCGGCGGGCCCCAATAGCCAGCGGAGAAGCCGGCCATCAGAGACACTGACGGCTAGGTCCTACACCCAACCGGATTACCATTGTACCCCTGGGGGGTAGGCCTATTTAAACACCTAGGGCACCCATGCAAAGGGTTCAGCATCATAGACAACACACACACATAGAGAGAGAAGTAGAGCTAGCCTTGCCCTTCTTCCTCCTCTAGCTAAACAGCTCTAGGAGCAACCTTGTAGCCACTCTGTTGACATATTGATCATGCGGAGACCCCGTAGAGCAGGACTAGGGGTGTTATCTCCTAGGAGAGCCCCGAACCTGGGTAAGATGCATCGGCTTACATGTCTACGCCTTATCCCGTTTGAAGGCACCGGCGACGTATTACTCTCCCCCACCGACAGTATATTAGTTAAAGTATCAAAACGTTCTTATAGAGTCATAACCTTACATCCATCGCCATGAAAAGTTTGGGGTGGGTGAAAAAGGTAGAAGGCTGCACGAAGGATGTATAAAGTTTTGGAGGAAGAAGGGGATAAACTCTCTATATTTCTCCTTAGCTCTATGTGTGAGGAGAGAGAAGTCCTCCTTAAATCTTCCAGCACATGAGCTGATGGTAGGGTCAACACCTCTGAAGTGTTTATTACTTCTTTCTTTCCACAGGATCCAAGAAGCATATAGAAATGTCTCCATAAACATGGGTTTATTCCAAACAGATTTGGCTTCCTGGATACAAAGAAGTCTATCTCCATGTGAGACCCAATCGATATTCAAAGTGTTCCAACATGTCGTGCTGAATTGGAAGTGAAAGATCATATGTTTGAGGGTTTCCTCATAAGTACCACCACATAGGATGCACCCATAATCATCTCCAATATTGTAGTGTCTTCTCTTTAGCATATTTCTTATGTTAGGGCGGTCGGAGAGAAGCAACCATCCAAATACCTTGATTTTCATTGTGATCGAGGATTTCCAGAGCCATTTACAGGTTTTGTGTGTTGTTGCGTCTCGGAAGTAGAATTTGTAATATCTTTTGGCTGAGTAGACGTCGGATCCCCAAACATAGCTCTACAAATCCCTCTCATTTGCATCCCTTTCATTGCCTACATGTGTTGTGATTTCCTGGATCTGGTGTAGTTCATCATGGGCTTGCATGGAGAGTGGAAGATGAAAAGTTTCATTGAGGTTGGTGCATGCTAGGAAGTCTCTGACCGAGATATCTTCAAGTTTAGCGTACGAAAATGCACATGGGTGTGATTCTACGATGATCTCATCCAACCATAGATCCTTCCACATAAGAACTATGTCACCTAAATGCACTGTCACACTTGAAATGCCTCTGTAAATTGGGGTGAGTTTGAGGATATATTTCCACCAGAAGGAGCCGCAGGGGTCTGAGGCATGTGGAATTTTGTCAACATAGTAGGTGGACCATATGAAATCTACCCATGGCAGGTCCTAATGGTTGTATAATTTATGGAGGTATTTCATGAGCAAGGCATCACTTTGTGTTTGAATGTCAAGAACTCCAAGATCTCCACACTCTTTTGGACGGCATACCATTTGGCATGAAGCTAGAGAGTTGCACTTATCTCCATCATCAGTCTTCTTTGTCCAAAGGCATTTTGTTCTAATTTTATCAAGGAGCTCAATAATTTTTGGCGGTAGTTTCAAGGTGAAAAGTGCGAAGATTATTAGTGACGTGATAGCAGAGTTCAGCAGAGATAGCTTGCCGAGAATACTTTTGCTTGAAGGAGCCAAAGACCCGTCCTCTTGCATGCGCCAGAACACTGAGATACACGTCATGAAGCTTCAGTTGAAAAATGGGCATCCATAGCCGCTGTTCCAGGTCCTAATACGCTTGTTATGAATTCCCGCATAAAGGTCCCTCAGGATTAGCCTGTTGTACCTCCTCTGGACATCTTCATTCTCGCTGTCCACATCATGAGACAACACCTAGACAAATAGTAAAACTAATTTGGCATCAAATCAATGATTACATGCGGTGAAGTAGGATTAGGAATTTATGGATATTTATTTATACATATCCAGAGATTATGGTTCAATTTTTAAGCACAGACGTCTATGTATAGACCAATGTTGAAGAAAATAATGGCACAAACATATGTAGGTCATTCAAAATCAATTGTCAAGCCCTGGCTTGGAATTATTAGCACAAACACTAACCCTAGTCGGATTACTAGAAGAAATCATATGCACAGTTGAAACAACAAATCACTTATCACCTGTACCATTCAAACAATCAATACACTACACGGATCTAATGAAACTTACTAAGATTTTGTGGATCGGGAGAACATAACCATAGGATTTCTATTCCAAAAAGGGGGAGGCAGGAGTAACCAGAGAAACCCTATGATCTATTTGACACATAAATGGGTATAGATGACTAACCAGTTGTCCATCGTCGTCGGAGTCGTCGCCGGAGTGGTTTTCTGAGTCGTCGCTGGAGTGGTCTTCGGAGTCGTCGTCAGAGTCGGTGTGGAACTTCGCCTCTGTCTATGGAAGCTCGATGACGTCGACGATGTCAGGGTGCAGCGATAAATCGCCGGGGTTGACGGCAACCTCCGTCTCCATCTTCACGCCGTGCTTCAATGCTTTAGCAGCCACTGCGTCGCCACTCCCTCCGATGGGGCGCTTCGGCTGCATCCTCATACACTAATGGCTTTGAGGACTGAGAGCGGCGTTGAGGATGCAAGCAGAGAGAGAGGATTGTGTGTGTAGCAAGGATGGGGGGTGCGGCCGCTCGGGCGCACCATTAATATGGAGTAGTGGGAGTTGTGGGAGAGAGGCGAGCAGCGGTCAAACTGATGGCGCCTCCCCATGAGCCTGCGCACCGGACTGCTGGCATGCCTACCAAAGTTTCACATAGCTACTCGCACGCCTCCTGATGACACTGTGCAGCGAGCACGCCTCCGTCAATTCACACACCTAGACGCACGCCTCCCCGCCTGCCTGCGCAGCGAACGCGTCCTGTCAACTCATGCCTGCTCGCACGACACATGGGTCGCGCGGCGGCACGTATATTCTTTTTCTATTTGGATGATTAATGTTGCCGCTTTATTGCTTAACCGAAGCATGGTAGGTATCCATTGTTGGTCTAACGCTCACGGTTTGAATAAATAATCCGTTTGGTATATTGGTTCCCAATTATTAATAATCTCCCGTCTGTAATTAGATAAAGATTACATCAAAACTGGTCTCAAATTTGACAAAAAAAATACAATGCCACTTTGTATTGGTGTCCATATGAAAACACGGTAAGTTTCATGAACTTCAAATATGTATTGGATGTACTAGAATTTAAAAATCAAGATTCTCAATGTTTGAAATTTGTTGCACGGGAGTAAACATGCACCCGGTGAGACCCATGTGTTTTTGCAATCCATTTAGGTGCACTGTCACGTGTGCATGTAGCTCAAATTTGATTTTTGCACATTATACCCATAGAAAATCAATCAATCAATGTACTAAAATGTCTTAATGATCTCTGTGATTTTTTTGAAATTAAAACGTCCCTCCTTTGGTAACATATATGTTCACTGTGGGATAATTAATTTAACATGCATCATAGTTGCAGTGCATTCATAGTGTGTGTGTGGGTGTGTGCGGCTGGGGGTGGCGGGTGGCTCGCAGTACAATACGAGTTGTGAGACACCGTGTGGGTTGGCTATTTTCTTAGGCAGGCCGGTGCCACATCAGAGTCATGAAATCGTTATTTAAAAAGTTACACAACCCTTTCATACATAAATGTTTTTCCCACATGCAGTCGATGGTTGTCCTGCACGACACTCGATACTCGCGTGTGACACTTTCTATGCGCCCGCAAGGTTGTCGTCCATCACTTCGATGAACAGCCGGCAGTGAGGTTAATTTGACCAGCAAGGTAGAATCTTTCTTTTGTCTTATGGTGGTATATAGTACGTGTCAAAGAGGTGGGAGGCGACTAGCATATATACTATACGTGCGCGTCCTTGAACAAGTACACCTCACTCAGTGTCGGGACTTTTTGGTTTCCGACACACATGCCAGATTAAAATTGTGAAATTGGCTATTAAAACATCACACAACACCTTTTGGGCCACATGCATATCCTAGCTAGGAGACTCGCGTGTGACGCTTGCATCTGTGGGCCCATGAGGCCATCGTCGATGCATGCATGCATCACTTTGAGCTACATCGGGAGAGGTTAATTAATTTCTCCATCGATGAGGATTCTTTTGGGTTATACATATATTACGGCAAGAGCATATAGTATGCGGTGAAGAGGGAGGAGGGGACCATCATATGTAATATGCTTTGAAAGTGCGTTATATCGACTAGAGGGGGTGAATAGGCGATTTTTCTGAAATTCTTCACTGAGGAATTTGCCGGTGAGGAAATTCCTTAGCGAAGAACTACTAGCAGCGGAATAAGTACTCAAAAATAAACATAACAAAATACAAGCATAGTCATCATGATGCAATGAAGACAGGCACAGAGTACAGGAAGCGTAAGCACATGATAACATAGGATGAAGACAAACAGACTGAAGAAATTGAACTGAGGAAATTGAGAAAGTCTTCAGTCAAAGTCTTCAAACATAGATATGAACAAACACACAAAACAGTTATGAGGAAATGAACGAGTTGAGGGAATAGAACCAGTAAGCTTGGTGAAGACAATGATTTGGTAGACCAGTTCCAACTGCTGTCTCAGTTGTACGTCTGGTTGGAGCGGCTGAGTATTTAGACTCGAGGACACACAGTCCCGGACACCCAATCCTAAGCACGTAGCTCAGGACACCAAGTCCTCACTATATTCTCCTTGAGCTAAGGTCACACAGACCTCGCCCAATCACTCATGATAAGTCTTCAGGTGACTTCCAAACCTTCACAAACTTGGTCACTCGGCGATCCACAATTCCTCTTGGATGCTCTAGACCATGACGCCTAACCGTCTGGAAGAAGCACAGTCTTCAAAGGTAACAAGTGTCAGATCCACGCAGGATCAATCTCTTCAGTGATGCTCAATCACTTGGGGTTTCTAGGTGTTTGGGTTTGGGGTTTTCCTCACTCGATGATTTTCGCTCAAAGTCCTCGGAGGATGGGTTGCTCTCAAATGACAAGTGTCAGTTTCTCTCGGAGCAGCCAACCAGCTAGTGGTTGTAGGGGGCAGCTATTTATAGCCTAGGGAGCAGCCCGACATGATAAGACATAAAAGCCCTTCAATGATATGACCATTAGGTGGGTAGATATTTTGGGACAGCTGGCGCATAGCACAACAACGGTCGGAATTTTGAGTAGCTCAAGGCTATCATGTTCCTCACTGTGTAGGCAATCCGCACTATCGACTTCCTAACTCCTCAGTCAGAAGAAATTCCTCAGAGACCAGAAGAACTTCATCTCTGTCACTCAAGAATATGAGTGGATTGTATGAGATTTCCAATGGCTTCACTCAAAGGGATTGGTAGGTGTAGGATTCTGAGTTGAGCATCACATGGAAATTTTTCCATAGTATTTCCTCGACCCCCTTTAATAGTACGGTGTTTCCTATGACTCAAGAAAGAGAAAATGAAACTACAAAAAACAAAAGTCTTCACGCTTCATATTCCTCAAATGAATACCAAGTCTTCAAGGTCACACCAATTTCTTCACTTTCAAAGTCTTTAGAAAGTCTGCAGAGATTCAAAGTCTTTAGTCGAAGAACTTCATTTTTAGGGGTCGACTTTCTCTGTAAATATCAAACTGCTCATAGACTTATAGACCTGTGCACACTCACAAACGCATTAGTCCCTTAACCTATAAGTCTTCAATACACCAAAATCACTAAGGGGCACTAGATGCACTTACAATCTCCCCCGTTTTGGTGATTGATGACAATATAGGTTAAGTTTTCAACGGGGATAAACATATGAAGTGTAAATACTGATATTGAGGAATTTGATTGCAAGATATAGAAGAACTCCCCCTGAAGATGTGCATAGTGAGGAATTTTCTTTTGAAGCAATGCACACTTGAAGAGTTGAATCATGGAGATCTCCCCCTATATCTTGTAATTCATACACACATTTGACATATAATAGTGAAGAATTTGAAATGCATGATGAAATATGGTGACTGATGTAATTCAGCATGCGTGCAATAGTATTAATGAAGAATAAGCATGTAGAAAAAGTATAAAGAGTATCAAAGCACCATCGGGTTTAAGTTTACAACTCGATCCAAAAAAGTCTCAAAAGAACGAGAGTTGTAACTTAAAAAAAAACACCCTATAGAAAGACCCGCTTGAAGACTAACTCAAAATTCTCCCCCTTTGTCATCAAATGACCAAAAGGATTGAATATGAGGACTAACGCCCCTGAAGAATATCAAGTTGAAGAAGGAGCGCCAGTGTTGTTGGGGTCGTTTGTTGTAGTAGGGCCTGCCGCAGTGTCGTCCAAGTCTTCATTTTCATCAGTGTCGCGTGATGAAGAATATGAGCTGGCCACCAGAGAAGGAACCTTGACCTTCTTGAATTTCTTCGGTGGAGGTGCAGACCAGTCAAAATCTTCCTTGAGACCCATTTTCTTCAGATTGTCTTCACCATACAGATGTGACAGGATTGCCCAGGTGCGACCGAAGACTTGATGGAGGTAGTAATGGTTTTTCTTCACTACATTGTGTGTAGCAGTCATGTTGTGATGAAATTAACCAAACTGACGCTTAACCCATTTATGATTTCGATCCACCTTCTGGTGAAGACTAAGCAGAAGCTCACGATCAGTCATCGCACGAGGAGTAGTGGCTTGAGGAGTAGACTTGGGTGCATTGGCAGAGTCATGTGTGGCAGAGTCATCATTGGTGGAATAAGAGGCAACCTTGCGAAATTGACCATCCAATGGACCAATGCCTTCATCTATAACAGCCGGTGCCTTGCCCTTTCCATCAACTGAGGAATAGGTCTGCTTGAGGACTTCAATTGGGGGCAAGTAGCTGAGGTGATTCTGAAAATCAGCTTTGTAGTTGAGTGAAGACCTTGTCTTGAGGAATCTCATAATCCAAGGTGCATAATGCTTCAGCTCAAACGGAGACAGTGCAACATTTGCCAGAGTCCTCAAGAAGAAATCGTGATAATTGGCAGGAATGCCATGAATGATGTTGAATACCAGATTCTTCATCATGCCAACAATTTCCTCATCAGATGAGTCGTGGCCTTTGATAGGACTCATTGTCCTCGTAAGAATATGATAGACAGTTCTGGGCACATAAAGCAATTCCTTCATTAGGAATTTGGTTCTTGGTGCCTGACCTAGCTTCAAAGGTTTCATCAGCACCTGCATGCAGTGATTTGTAAGCTCAGGTTCACTATAGATGCAACGAGCTTCTTCAAGGGGAGGACTGAGTGGTAAGGCACGAAGCAATTCAGAAGCTGGTGCAATGTAGTGAGTGTTTTCAGACATCCATTCCAGCATCCATGAATTCACATCTTCAGAATCTCCTGTGATGTGCAACGTTGCATAGAATTGAAGAATCATTTCTTCATTCCAATCGCAGATGTCAGAACAAAAATTTAACAGTCCAGCATCGTGAAGAACGCTGAGGAATGGTGCGAAGCACGGCAGAGATTCCATATCCATGTGAGGAATATGCTCATGGTAGAAGATTTTCTCTTTGTTGAACAGCACTGAGGAATAGAAATTGGCTTGACTAGCAGTCCAGAAACGCCTCTTCATAATGCGAGCAGAGTTATAAGGGTTGTAGTCTTTGAAGAATACATGCTCGCCGAAGAAATCATCAGCCTTGAACTTTTGCTTGCGTGAGAATGGATCCTTGGGCTTGGGCAGAGGAGTGTCAGTGAGTTGCATCATGACCTCAGGAATCACAATCTCAGGTTCTTTAGGCTGAGGAATTTCCGGTTCCTCTTCAGTGGCAGTCTGCGTCTTCAGATGTTCAGCAGCAGTAGTTTCTTCAGCACTAGTGGCTGGAATTTCCTCATGTACAGATGAAGTGGGGTGAGTTTCCTTAGAGCCCATTTGAACAGTTTGTGCAGGCGACTAAGGTATTTGCTGCAACGGTGTGAACATTGGAGAGTTTGGATGCTGACTTTCCCAGAATTCATCACTTATTACTGGTGTGGAGCAGCCAACGTTCACACTTCATCTTCCATTTCTTCAACGCCAGCCTCTTCAGCTGTGAACTGAGGCATGGGTGAGGAGATGACAGGTGTTGAAGGGATCGTATCCACTTCAATTTCTTCATCAATCTGCTCTGACGAAGAAGCAGAATAATTTTCTTCATCAGATCCGTTAGGGATCTCATATTCTTCACCAAAAGGCACAAGGTCCTTTGATGGCCTGGTTGAGATGGGAACAACATCAATGGGATTAGCAAATGAACTTGTCACAGGCTTCATCTTCTTCGGAGCTGAAGAGTCTAAAGCAGCTGATGCTTTCCTTTTCTTCACTGATGCACGCTCCACAGCCTTGGTCGTCTTCACATCTAATGTAGATGGAAGGACTGGAGTTGGTGTAGGCGCAGGAGGAGCAGAGGAATCTGGTTGATTTTCTTCATTTTCTTCAGGTGCACCACTAGTGGGTGCCCTGGCAATTTCTTCAGCGGCTGGAATGCAGTCATCAGCCCTGGAACTCATGTTTTCTTCAGCAGCCTGATTGTTATCATCGGTGCTGGCATTTTCTTCAGTAGGCTGAGCAGATGCTTCAGCCTGAGGAATTTCCTGTTGTGTTGGGGCTGCAACATTGGAGGTGAACTGTTCTGTTATCTTTACAAATCTGACTTTGGCTCCCAGCCAGTCAGCATAATAGCGATCAAATTCATCACTCAATTTCTTGATTTCTGATTGGAGAGCAACAAGTTCTTCAGGTGAAAGCTTCAGAACGTTTTGCTTCAGAAAGCGCTCTTTCTGTACTGCGCTTTCTTCACCCTCCTCCCTTGTTGAAATTTCCATTTCTCTTCTTGTATGAAGTGAGTCAGCATGTGACTTTGGCCAGGAGTCAGCTTGAAATCAGGCATGGAAGTGTTGGGGTCCTTGTTTCAAACATCAATGTATTCGAGGATCAACTTGGGATCCAAAAATAGTGGCACATCTATTCCCTTGGCTCTATCGGCCCTGACTTGCCTATCTCTGATGATTTCTGCAAGTTCATCATCATCAGCTTCGTCTTCATCAGACGGCTCTTGGAAGGCGACTTGCTTCTTCTGAGGAATAGGGCAAGGACATCGTCCAGCAGTGGCCTTTGTCTTCAGTAGAGAGGGTCCGGTTGAGGAAGTTGGTGCAGCTGAGGAACCAGCTGAGACACCTGAGGCAATGGACATGCCTACCGTCCTTTGGCACGAGGCAAGATGCACAGGTGCTGAGGACTTTGTTGGAACAGCTAAGGACTTTGGAGGAGCTGAGGATTTTGAGGGAGCAGAAGCAGCATGAGGAATTGGCCGTGAGGGCTTTGAGGATTCTGGCCGTGAGGGCATTGCTGATGAGCTTGGCCTTGAGGGCATTGTTGGTGAAGCACTTGGCTTGCGCGCAGGCTTCTTTGACATAGCCTTCTTAGGCTTGACAGCAGAGGCCTTAGCAGAGGCAGTAGCAGAGTCTTCATTGAATTTCCTCACTGCTTCTCTGGCTTGCCTAGCCAACTTGGCTTGGCGCTTGGCCCATTCGTCAGGATAGTCCTTACCGCGCTTGAGGGTGGTGGGATCAGCTATTTGGCTAGGTGCCAATGGAGGTCTTGGGCATGGAGGATTGAGTGCGAATTTCTTCATGTACTTGGGAGTGACATATCTGTACTCCCTCCACTCTCTAGCCCATCTCCTCTCTATCTTCTGAATGTGCACCTTGCGCCCATTCTTGGTTTCCTCAGTAGGTGTGCAGTACCAAGCATATATTTCATCAGGGATCTCAAACGCTGTAATGACCTCAGGCCTCTTTCCTCCTTTCTGTGGCTTCTTACCGTCAGCCATTTTCTTCAGTTGAGGAATTTGGACAATTGAATTCTCTGAAGAAGTATGCAACTTTTCTTCGAGGAACGCTGCAAATGAGTTAAGTTGATGAGAACCTAGTGATTCAGCAGCTGACATGAGTACATGTGAACAGAGTATAGTTGCGAGGAATTTGGAGAGGTCATATGCGTTCTCGGAAGGTTTTTCAAAAAGAACAAATTTGAGGAATTTAACCAGATGAGTCTTGAAGAATTTCACTAAGCGTTCTTTGTCTTAGGTTCCAGAGTTGTGCAGATCGAAAATCCACACAATTGAGGAATCTTGAAGAAAAATGATGCTTAGAGAAACGAATCAAGAATAGATGACTTGTGAGGTGTTTAGTGTGTGAAGATATGAAGAAAAACACCTTTGGATATTTTGTAGATAATCATTCGAATCAACGAGGGCAGTAAAAGTAACTTTTAATTACCCTGGATGAAGAACACGGCGAACAGTGAAGTGGAGAGGTGAAGTTCGTCTGTGTAGATCTTCCACGCCCTAACTCAGTGGAGGAAGACGGCTACAACGGCGGCGGAGTGAAGATTTCCGCGGTCGGCGCGAGTACGTCGGCGACGAGGTCGAGGCAGTGAAGCTCTTCCTCACCGGCGATGATGAAGTAGCGGCGGCACTAGGGTTTGAGAAGCTCGAGCTGGAGAGAGATCGAGTGGAGTAAAAGAAGTGAGGAAGGGAAGGAGGGGTATTTATAGCCACGGTGAAAAACTGTTCGCCCGAAGAAATTGGACGAATGTGCCCCTGACCCTTCTCATTCAATTGACATGTGTCACTTATGTACTGAGAGGTGGAGATCGTGTGCGATCATGGGTGAATGGATAAGTGTATCGTGGGATGTGGAACGGTTTGAGCGGCAAAGCCGAAAATTTAGATAAGATAGGTTTTAAAGTTCCGTTCGCAATTTGTTCAGCTGACAAGGACACAGTGAAGATTTCGAGCGAGTTTCAAATAGAACACACATGAAGAATTTTTGAACAGATTGGCTTGAGTATAGCATAGAGGGGAAGGGTCCGATCACATTCGCTTAGCAGAAAAACTAACTTGAAGAATTAGCTATAAGTGAATGTTGTAGAGGACATAAACTTATATATATATAGCCAATGAAGAAAAACGACGGAAACAGTGAAGACAGTGCAAAGTTGAAGAATATTATCAATTTAGGAATTTCAACTTTTGGTGGTGGCGTGACCCACCATATAAGAATGATGATTTCAGACACCGTGTACAATTATCGTAGGGTTCTGAGAATCAAATTCTTCATTAATTTCTTCACACTAAGAGTGTTAGTTTCTTCATGTGTTTTACATCTAAGTCATCAATTTTGCATAAGTGTTAGGATGAGTGTCCTTTTCAAAGAACATTCGAAGATTCTAGGATATTTAGCTCACACCGCAACTTGCTAAATCTCTTCTCATCCAAGGGCTTTGTGAAGATATCGGCTAGCTATTCTTCAGTCTTCACATGCTCAATAGAAATGTCGCCCTTTAACACATGATCATGAAGAAAATGATGACGAATCTGAATGTGCTTTTTCTTCGAGTGCTGAACTGGGTTGTGAGCAATCTTGATGGCACTCTCATTGTCACAGAAGAGAGGCACATTCTTCATGTTGACGCCGTAGTCCTTGAGAGTTTGCTTCATCCACGGCAATTGAGCACAGCAAGAACCAGCGGCAATGTACTCAGCTTCAGTAGTAGATAGTGATACACAGTTCTGTTTCTTCGAGGACCAACAGACCAAAGATCGTCCGAGGAAATGACATGTACCAGATGTTGACTTGCGGTCCACACGATCACCAGCATAGTCAGAGTCAGAATATCCAATGAGATCAAAAGCCGAGCCCTTGGGGTACCATAATCCAAGTGTTGGTGTGTGAGCTAGATATCGAAGAATATGCTTCACAGCCTTATGGTGTGATTCCTTCGGTGTAGCTTGAAATTGGGCACACATGCAAACACTAAGCATTATGTCTGGCCTAGATGCACATAGGTACAATAAAGAGCCAATCATGGAGCGGTATACCTTATGATTGAAGTCAATACCATTTTCATCAGTGCACAGATGGCCATTTGTGGGCATAGGAATTTTGACGCCTTTGCAATCTTGCAGGCCGAATTTCCTCAGTACATCCTTGAGGTATTTCTCCTGAGATATGAATATGCCATTGCGTTGTTAACGAATTTGAAGACCTAAGAAGAATTTCAACTCTCCCAACATAGACATTTGATATTCTTCACTCATCATATAGGCAAATTCATCACTATAACGTTTGTCAGTACAGCCAAAGATAATATCATCAACATATATTTGGCACACCAACAATTCACCATCATAAGATTTAGTGAAAAGAGTATGGTCGAGTGAACCGGGTTTGAAGCCCTTCTTCATGAGGAATTCCTTAAAGGTATCATACCATGCCCGTGGGGCCTTCTTGAGGCCATAGAGGGCCTTGTTGAGTCTGAAGACTTTGTCAGGATTCTTTGGATCTTCAAAACCTGGGGGTTGAGCAACATATACTTCTTCCTCAAGCTTGCCATTGAGGAATGCACTTTTCACATCCATTTGATATAAAGTGATATCATGATGGTTAGCATAAGCAATTAATATGCGAATAGCCTCAGGTGCAAAAGTTTCATCAAAATCAATTCCTTCAACCTATGTGTAGCCTTGAGCTACAAGCCGTGCCTTATTCCTCACCACAAGGCCGTTTTCATCTTGCTTGTTGTGGTAGATCCACTTTCCACCAATGATATTGTGCTTGCGAGGATCTGGATGTTTGAGCAGTTCCCAGACATTGTTGAGCTCGAACTGATGTAATTCTTCTTGCATGGCCTGAATCCACTCAGGCTCCAGAAATGCTTCATCTACCTTGGTGGGCTGTGTAATAGAGACAAAAACATAGTGCCCACAAAAGTTAGATAAATGTGAAGCTTTTGAGCGTGTGAGAGGACCTGGCACTTTGATGTCATTGATGATCTTTTCAACTTGCACTTCTTTTGCAATGTGAGGATGAGCTGGTTGTCGTTGAAGAATTTGATCAGCATTCTCTTCAGCACCATTTTCTTTAGTATTTTCTTCAGGTGCATTAGCTTGATGTTCTTCATGTTCTGGAAAGAATTCTTCAACAGATTCTTCAGTGGGAATGACATCCTCAGTAGCCTTGAACTTGATAGTTTCCTCAGGTGCTGGTTCATCTATCACAGTAGGTAGGTGCTCTCTTTGCGAGCCATTAGTTTCATCGAACCGCACATCTACAGTTTCAACAACCTTGTGAAGAACGTTGTTGAAGACTTTGTAGGTGTGCGAGTCCTTTCCGTAACTAAGCATAAAACCTTCATGTGCTTTCGGTGCAAATTTTGAGTTGTGATGAGGATCTCTTATCCAAAATTTAGCACCAAAGACTTTGAAATAACTTACATTGGGTTTCTTATCTGTGATGAGTTCATAGGCAGTCTTCTTGAAAAATTGTGAAGATATACTCTGTTGATGATGTGGCACGCAGTATCAATTGCCTTAGTCCAGAAACGATGAGGCGTTTTGTATTCAACAACGGTCGGAAATTTGAGTATCAAATTCCTCAGGGCTATCATGTTCCTCACTATGTAGGTAATCCGCACTGGCGCATACCAGAAGAACTTCGTCTCTGTCACTGAAGAATATGACTGAACTGTATGAGATTTCCAATGGCTTCACTCGAAGGGATTGGTAGGTGTAGGATTTTGAGTTGAGCATCACATAGAAATTTTTCCTTAGTATTTCCTCGACCCCCTTTAACAGTACGGTGTTTCCTATGACTCAATAAAGAGAAAATGAAACTACGAAGACAAAAGTCTTCACGCTTCATGTTCCTCGGATGAATACCAAGTCTTCAGGATTGCACCAATTTCTTCACTTTCAAAGTCTTCAGAAATCCAAAGTCTTCAGCCGAAGAACTTCATTTTTAGGGGTCGACTTTCTCTGTAAATATCAAACTCCTCATAGACTTATAGACCTGTGTAAACTCAAAAACACATTAGTCCCTTAACCTATAAGTCTTCAATACACCAAAATCACTAAGGGGCACTAGATGCACTTACACCAAGGCCACCCGCCTTCCTCTCCATTAATGGCGCCCGAGCCGCTGTTTAATACGTGCGGCCTTACTGTTCGCCTCACATTCCCCTCCCTCATGCAGAGCTCCACCAACACCATGGCGCAGAATGATCATCTGCCCCTAGTCTTCTAGTTTGGTGAAGTCTACTCCGAACTGGAGGAGATAGAAAATAAGGAGGATTGGGGCCTCATGGACATGGCCCAGAACGAGTTGGCCGCAGCGATTGCTGCCCCCGCTCCCGTCCCAGCTCCCATCCATGCGCCCGCGCCAGCGACCATCCCCGTAGCATGGATGGGCTGATCGCCGAGCACTATCGCAGAGCTGGAAGCCGCGGGCATCCGTGAGGTCTCCGCAGACCCGCGTGAGCATGTGTACGTGCCAGCGCCCGTGCCCGTGTGCGCCCCTCCACCCACCGTGGCGCCGGCCCCCGTGTGTTTGGTTGGACCCGACGCGCCCGTGCCCCTGCCCGTGCACGCCCCTCCACCCACCGCGGCGCTGTTCCCTGTGTGTTTGGCTGCACCCGACGCACCCGTGCCCGTGCGCGCACCCCCCTCAGTGGCATGGGATGCTGCCATTGCGTTGTTGACGAATTTGAAGACCTAAGAAGAATTTCAACTCTCCCATCATAGACATTTGATATTCTTCACTCATCATATAGGAAAATTCATCACTATAATGTTGGTCAGTACAGCCAAAGATAATATCATTAACATATATTTGGCACACAAACAATTCGCCATCAAAAGATTTAGTGAAAAGAGTAGGGTCGAGTGAACCGGGTTTGAAGCCTTTCTTCATGAGGAATTCCTTAAAGGTATCATACCACGCCCGTGGGGCCTGCTTGAGGCCATAGAGGGCCTTGTTGAGTCTGAAGACTTTGTCAGGATTCTTTGGATCTTCAAAACCTGGGGGTTGAGAAACATATACTTCTTCCTCAAGCTTACCATTGAGGAATGCACTTTTCACATCCATTTGATATAAAGTGATATCATGACGGTTAGCATAAGCAAGTAATATGCGAATAGCCTCAAGTCTAGCAACAGGTGCAAAAGTTTCATCAAAATCAATTCCTTCAACCTGTGTGTAGCCTTGAGCTACAAGCCGTGCCTTATTCCTCACCACAAGGCCGTTTTATCTTGATTGTTGCAGTAGATCCACTTTCTGCCAATGATATTGTGCTTGCGAGGATCTGGACGTTTGACCAGTTCCCAGATATTGTTGAGCTCGAACTGATGTAATTCTTCTTGCATGGCCTGAATCCACTCAGGCTCCAGAAATGCTTCCTCTACCTTGGTGGGCTCTGTAATAGAGACAAAAGCATAGTGCCCACAAAAGTTAGATAAATGTGAAGCTTTTCAGCATGTGAGAGGACCTCGCGCTTTGATGTCATTGATGATCTTTTCAACTTGCACTTCTTTTGCAATGCGAGGATGAGCTGGTTGTCTTTGAAGAATTTGATCAGCATTCTCTTCAGCACCATTTTCTTTAGTATTTTCTTCAGGTGCATTAGCTCGATGTTCTTCATGTTCTGGAATGAATTCTTCAGCAGATTCTTCAGTGGGAATGACATCCTCAGTAGCCTTGAACTTGATAGTTTCCTTAGGTGCTGGTTCATCTATCACAGTAGGTAGGTGCTCTCTTTGCGAGCCATTAGTTTCATCGAACCGCACATCTACAGTTTCAACAACCTTGTGAAGAACGTTGTTGAAGACTCTGTAGGTGTGCGAGTTCTTTCCGTAACCAAGCATAAAACCTTCATGTGCTTTCGGTGCAAATTTTGAGTTGTGATGAGGATCTCTTATCCAAAATTTAGCACCAAAGACTTTGAAATAACTTACATTGGGTTTCTTATTAGTGAGGAGTTCATAGGCAGTCTTCTTGAAAAATTGTGAAGATATACTCAGTTAATGATGTGGCACGCAGTATCAATTGCCTCAGTCCAGAAATGACGAGGTGTTTTGTATTCATCAAGCATAGTGCGAGCCATCTCAGCAAGAGTCCTGTTCTTGCACCCCACGACGTCGTTCTGCTGAGAATTGTAAGGAGCAGATAACTCATGCGTAATACCAAGTTCATCAAGATAGTCATCGAGACCAGAATTCTTGAACTCGGTGCCATTGTCACTTCTGATGTGCTTGATCTTCACACAAAGTTGGTTGAAGCCCTCGAGGAAAATCGTTTGAAGACTTCCTGCACTTCATGTTTGTAAGTAACAAGGTGTACCCATGTATAACGAGAGTAATCATCAACAATAACAAAGCCATATTGAGATGCTTCATTTGAAACAGCAGAATAATGATTAGGACCGAAGAGATCCATGTGAAGCAATTCAAATGGGCGAGTAGTGGTCATGATAGTCTTTGCTAGATGCTTGGCCTTTGTCATCTTCCCAGCTTCACAGGCTCCACATAGGTGATCCTTGAGGAATTTGACATTCTCGATGCCAATGACATGCTTCTTCTTCGCAAGCGTGTGCAAATTCCTCATGCCCGCATGACCAAGCCGTCGATGCCAGAGCCAGCCTTCTGAAGCTTTTGCAAGTAGGCACACGGCTGGTTGTGGTCCTGTAGAGAAATCAACAATATACAGGTCTCCTCTCCTAAAGCCTTCGAAGACTTTGGAATTGTCAGCTTCCATAACCACAACACAATGGTACTTGCCAAAGACGACAACCATATCAAGCTCACAAAGCATTGAGATAGACATAAGGTTGTATCCTAAGGACTCAACAAGCATGACTTTGTCCATGTGTCGATCCTTTGTGATCGCAACCTTACCTAGACCCAATACCTGACTTTTGCCTTTGTCAGCAAAGATGATATGTTTCAGATGCGACGGAGATGATGGAGCATCCATCAATAGATTCTTGTCACTAGTCATGTGATTTGTACATCCACTATCGAGGACCCACTCATTGGCTTTGGGTTGATCATCCTGCAGATGAATTAGTGCAGCTTACGAACTCATATACTTCATCAGTGAAGAATATGACACCAATTCATTAGATCAATTTCATCAAGCAACAGAACAGATAAAGCAGTATGAGGACGTGAGAAATGAAAGTTCATTTCTTCATAATTAGCCTGCGTCTTTTCAGGCATACTCAGGTCTCCAGCAAATTCTTCAGACGATTATGTACGTCTGGAGACCTGATCCTGCAGAAGAGATTAGTTCTTTTTCTTCACCACCCACATCTAAAGGGGTGGCAAAGAGTTCATCATTCTGTGAGCTCCATACGAGAAGGATGGCATAGAAGCAAGTCCATTTCATTTCACATAAGAGGGGTTAAGCATAAGAGTATGCAGAGAAATTTTTCAAGGACTTATGGACATAATGATTTGAAGAATAATGCACATATCCATAATCCTTATATCTTCCCTGCGAAACAGATGGGTTAGCCGATGATGTTCATATGAGGACTTTGATCCTTTTGAGGAATATGATCCATGTGAGGAGTTTGGTCCGTATGAGGACTTGGATCCATATGAAGAATTTGATCTGGGGTTCCTATTCTTCACAGGTGAAGTCATGATGACATTCACCTGAAGATTTTCAAGGCATCTTTTCGGAACCCAGATTTTCTTCGTAGGGGAACCGTTACTGCAGTTAGTCCAACATATCTAGCAAATACTTCACCGTTCTGATTTTTGAACAGTATATAGTTGGAGTCAAATGACTCATCATCAGAACGAGGAGATTCACATGCAAATCCAGATAAGTTAGATGGATCAACTGGAGGTCCCTTTGCAGCAACCCATGTAGTTTTGGGGTACTGCTCAGGCTTCCAATATGTACCATCAGCATTGAGTTTCCTCTCAAAGGCAATACCCTCTTTCCTAGGGTTCCTATTGAGGATCTGCTTTTTATGCACATCACAAAGAGTCTGATGCCCTTTGAGGCTTTTGTACATGCCTGTCATGTACAATTCCTTCAACCCTGCATCATCAGTGATATTAGCAATGACCTTAGATGAGGAATTAGTGATAGAAGAGGCATGTGAAGAATTTCAAACATTAGCAGCATTTGAACATTCAGGTGAAGAATTTGCAGATTCACGTTCAATGCATTTCAAGCATGGAGGAACAAATTCTTCCTGAGAAGCGCTGATTTGTTGAGCAAGTAATGAATCACGCTCCTTCTGAAGATCTTCATAACTCACTTTTAGGTTCTCAAGGTCTTGCTTTCTTTGAAGAAATTCATAAGAAAGCTTCTCATCATCGGATAAGAGAGTGTTATGTTGATCTTGAAGGGTGTCATATTTAGTATGAAGTCTCTGAAGACTTTTAGCCAAAGCTTTTGACTGATCCATTTCTTCACCCAACATATCATCGCTCTTGTTTAGCATGTAGTGAACTTTTTCCAAAGCTCTTTGTTGTTTAGTGGCAAGGGAAGCAAGTTTGACATAGTTGGGTCCAAATTCATCACTAGATTCATCATCACTAGACTCGGATAGGTAGCATTCAGTTACTTCAGCATCTTTTGCCATAAGGCATGATGCAGAAGATGATGATTCTGGTTCGAATGTCATCGCTTTGAGAGATTCCTTGAAGTCCTCAAACCAAGGATCATGACAGGTTCGATGACCTTCATAGACCTCAGAGAGACGGTCCCAGATGAGCTTCGCATGATCGAGATGCATGATATTCCTGAACCGATTTTGTGACAGAATGGAGCAGATGACATCCTTCGCCATGAGGTTGAGAAGTGTGTTCATCAGCTTCTGCCATCTTGCAAAGATCGGTCAGACCAATCTCAGTGACGGTCCACAGCTTGATGTTCATCTCCATGAGGCATTTCTTCATCATGGCCTTCCACTTGGGATACTCGTGACTGTCAAAGATGGGGCACGTCACTTTTGTCATACCTGTGATCGACATAACTAAAACTCCAGGACGTTAAACCAAAATCACACAGAACAAGGGAGTACCTTGCTCTGATACCAATTGAAAGTGCGTTATATCAACTAGAGGGGGGTGAATAGGCGATTTTTATGAAATTATTCACTGAGGAATTTGCTGGTGAGGAAATTCCTTAGCGAAGTATTACTGGCAGCGGAATAAGTACTCAAAAGTAAACATAACAGAATACAAGCATAGTCATCATGATGCAATGAAGACAGGCACAGAGTACAAGAAGTGTAAGCACAGGATAACACAGGATGAAAACAAACAGACTAAAGAAATTGAACTGAGGAAATTGAGAAAGTCTTCAGTCAAAGTCTTCAAACACAGATATGAACAAACACGCAACACAGTTATGAGGAAATGAATGAGTTGAGGGAATAGAACAGTAAGCTTGGTGAAGACAATGATTTGGTAGACCAGTTCCAACTGCTGTCTCAGTTGTACGTCTGGTTGGAACGGCTGAGTATTTAAACAAAGTACCGGACACCCAGTCCTGAGCACGCAGCTCAGGACACCAAGTCCTCACCGTATTCTCCTTGAGCTAAGGTTAGACAGACCTCACCCAATCACTCGTGGTAAGTCTTCAGGCGACTTCCAAACCTTCACAAACTTGGTCAGTTGGTGATCCACAATTCCTCTTGGATGCTCTAGACCATGATGCCTAACCGTCTGGAAGAAGCACAGTCTTCAAAGGTAACAAGCGTCGGATCCACGCAGGATCAATCTCTTCAGTGATGCTCAATCACTTGGGGTTTGTAGGTGTTTGGGTTTTTCCTCACTCGATGATTTTCGCTCAAAGTCCTCGGAGGATGGATTGCTCTCAAATGACAAGTATCAGTTTCTCTCGGAGCAGCCAACCAGATAGTGGTTGTAGGGGGCGGCTATTTATAGCGTAGGGAGTAGCCCGACATGATAAGACATAAATGCCCTTCAATGATATGACCGTTAGGTGGATAGATATTTTGGGACAGCTGGCGCATAGCACATCAACGGTCGGAATTTTGAGTAGCAAAATCCTCAGGGCTATCATGTTCCTCACTGTGTAGGCAATCCGCACTGGCGAATTCCTAACTCCCCAGTCAGAACAAATTCCTCAGAGACCAGAAGAACTTCGTCTCTGTCACTGAAGAATATGACTGGACTGTATGAGATTTCCAATGGCTTCACTCAAAGGGATTGGTAGGTGTAGGATTTTGAGTTGAGCATCACATGGAAATTTTTCCTTAGTATTTCCTCGACCCCCTTTAGCAGTACAGTGTTTCCTATGACTCAAGAAAGTGAAAATGAAACTACAAAAACAAAAGTCTTCACGCTTCATATTCCTCAAACGAATACCAAGTCTTCAAGGTCACACCAATTTCTTCACTTTCAAAGTCTTCAGCAAGTCTTCAGAGATTCAAAGTCTTCAATCGAAGAACTTCATTTTTAGGGGTCGACTTTCTCTGTAAATATCAAACTCCTCATAGACTTATAGACTTGTGTACACTCACAAACGCATTAGTCCCTTAACCTATAAGTCTTTAATACACCAAAATCACTAAGGGTCCCTAGATGCACTTACACGCTTGATGAACCTCGCTCTGTGTGGGTGCATGGTTTATGGTTTTTGAGGTATGTGGCACTTCAAAGTTGTGCATTTTGGGTATTCAGCATATATATGTTTGGCCCACATATATATGGTTGTCCTCTCGCACCCACTTAAGCGGTTATCAGCGATATCGATGCTTTCCATCTGTGGGCCCGCTTGGTCCATTACTACATTTTGCCTGACAACAAGAGAGGTTAATTTGCCTTAGGAGGGGATTATTATTTTTTCTCTCGGATGACATGCATGATACAGTTTGAGCACACACACATGCATGTGTATGCATGAATCCTTCCCATCGAGTCGAAGTTGCTAGTACAATGACACATCATGAACCGATCTCGCTCTGTGTGGGGAGATAGTGTACGACTTTTGACGCACGCACCACATCAATGTTGTGTATTAAATACGCATGTACGCAACACCTCCATATATATGCATGTAGTGGTTGCGTTCGAATGGTACACTCCCTCATGTGATTATCGGTGACAAGCCTATATATTCGTGGGCCCGCGTGGACATCCATGATCACCTTGACCAACAACAAGATAGGTTACCGTGGCGGAATATTCATTTGGTTCGTGTTATCGTAGTATAGGTCATGGTGAGATTTAGACCTTAAGTTTGAGCGCATATACTATGCATGCATGCATGCATGAATCCCCGTTGTTGGCTTGAAGTGTGGTGTAACATACATATGCATCGTCAACCTAACCCTCACTCAGTGTGGGGATTTCTAGTTCGAATTCACGGTGCCACATCAAAGTTGTTCCATTGTTACTCAAAAACACACCTATCCATACATACGTTTGGGCCACACACATGCAGTGGTTGTCTTCGGGGACTAGCTACTTGCGTGATTATTGGCGAGCTAGCCCATCTCCGGGGTCCCATGGACGGCCATCACTTTGACCAACAACAAGAGAGAGGTAGTACGACCAAGGTGGATTATTCTTGGTCCGTTTTACGATCCATCTTGGTGAGATATGCCTCTCTGGCCCGCCGACTGAAAGTGTATGTGTGTGTGGGGGGGAGGGGGGGGTTGCTACTTCGCACTTTGCTCGGTGAACCTTGGTTGAGGGCGCATGCATTCATAGCTTAGGATTCCGTTCATGGCGACAAAAGGAGGGTGGCTGCTAGCTACTTCGCACTTTGTGAGGTGAACCTCGGTTGGGGGGGAGGGGGCATGCATTCATAGCTTAGGATTCCCTTCGTGCCGACATGAGGGAGGGGGGCTACTAGCTACTTCGCACTTTGCTAGGTGAATGAACCTCGGTTGGGGGCGGCATGCATTCATAGCTTAGGATTCCCTTCGTGACGACACGAGGGAGGATGGGGGCTGCAAGCTACTTCACACTTTGCTAGGTGAACCTCGGTTGGGGGGGGGGGGAGGGGGCATGCATTCATAGCTTAGGATTCCCAATTCGTGCCGACATGAGGGGGGGTGGGGGCAAGCAATACCGTGCGCTTTGCGAGAGAGGTGCCACATCGAAGTTGCATTTGGTATTTTAAAATCAAACCACCCTTTTGATACATAAATTTGGTCCACATGCAAGTGTGTTCATGTTCTGACCCTCTCCCGCATCATTTTTCGCCAAATTTATGAACATTAGGCAAGTCAGATGACGCAACAGATACGGTCAACTCAAACTGACCGTGTGCCACACCAGTGCCGCTGTCATGCACACATCCGCACAGTACATTGGGCTCCACGAGGCTCCCCCTCTCAAAAATATCTGCCCGCCTCGAGGGTTTTTCTGTTTCATAACACATGGTTGTTATCTCCGGACCGTGTGCGATGTTTCTTGTTCCCAATCCCGCCTGCATCCCTAGAAAATATCTGCCTGCCTCGAGGGTTTTTCTGTTTCATATCACATGGGTGTTATCTCGGGACCATGTGCAATGCACAATCATCAAAATTTTCAATATCCCGGCATTTCACTCCCGCGTTTGACTCCCGCGTAGTTAAATTTTGAGTACCCATGTCATTTCCTCAAATACCCCCCTCCACACACAACACACACACACACCAAAACCTCCTCGGGCGTGCGTACACACACAAACCCCCTCCCTCGCTCGAAACGCTAGCAAGGTCACCGCCGCCACCGCAAGGCCTCCATTATCAACATCTGCCGGTTTGCCCGTGCAGCTTGCCCACCGATCTCCATACCCAGGTCGCCCTGAGTTTCTTAGATGACGACTTCCAAATGCCCCCTTTCCCACAGATCCCCATCGCCATCCCCCACTCCAGAGCGTCCCAGCCTAAGCTCGGCTATGCTTCCCGTGGAGCTCAGGGAGCGACTGGCCCAAAAGAGGTGTATAGCAGTCTCTTTGCCTGACGTCGCCTAGGAAGCTGACGACCATTACTGGCGCCAAGCACTCAAGCAGTGGGCTAGAGTATGCGGGCATGTCTCGGCCGCCGGCTATGACATCGAGGTCATCGACAGCGACGGCCTGAGGCGGGCTATGTCACAGGTTAAGTGGCCCACCCCAACCCCTCAGGTTCAACCGTCGTCGATCTCATCCATGGCCCCGCCGATGATCTCCTCTGGCTCGCTGTCAACAATTTTCCATTCTACATCTCCATCGAGCCCCTTTTTTCATTTCTGAAGGACACATTACTACAAAAAAATACACTTCTGTGATGATACGTGTTTGTCACAGTAGGTCACCTTTTTTGTCATGCATGAACATCCATGACGATTTTATGACAAAATCAAGATAGTCATACCTGTGTTGTCGTAGAAGTGTTCCATGACATTACCAAAATTATCATCACGGAAGTGTCCACTTCCATGACGATAAATCGCGCGTCATGGAAGTGCTTTTGTCAAGGGTGACCGACACGTGGCATCCACCGTAATGGAACGCCGTTAAGCTATCGGGTCCGGTTTTCTATCCGATAACCCACTAACAGCCCGGACCAATGAGGATTTTCCACGTGTAAAATTCTCATTGGCGGACGAAACACGTGTTGGCTCACCGTTGGGACAGATGTCATCCATTCATTGGACAGGAGGCGCCTATGATAGGTCGACACGTGGCACGGCCCCACCAGTGGCCCATTCCTGTGAAAAAGGCCGGCCCAGTAAAAATTAGCAGGCCGGCCCATATAAGGCCTACTTGTGTCAGGTCCGTTTAAGCCCACGGCCCATATGAGATGTGCCAATTCGGCCCGTGAATGGCCCGTTCATGATTTGACACCATTGCAGCCCATCGTCAGTTCGAGCCCGTTAATAGCCTGCTATATATTTGGGCTTAATATCGGCCCGATGTGATTTCGGCCTGTTAACGATCCATTCAAGGGATGTAGCGACCCGACCTGAATGGATCAAGTCTCTGTGCTTAAGTGTCATCCCTGGATCGGTATGCTGACACACACAGTACTCGAGGATTTATAATAGAGGTAAATCACATGTAAAAGTAACATAAATACTATTACCTCAATCCAAATAGCGGAAGTAACAACTAGGTTGTGGATTCCCATCAACACCAACGGCAAAGTTGAGTGTAGAAATCGTAACCCTAACGTATCACTTACTCATCGTAAGATGCCTGCAACATGAGATGTTGCAGCCACAAGGGTCAGTACATTGAATGTACTAGCAAACTCACACCATAGAGAATGATGAACAAAGGCTATCACTACATGCATATTTAGCTGGTGGAAAAGCTATATGGTTATAGTTTTTGCGAAAAGCCAATTTTTCCCTACTGGAAAGGAATAAACTTTATTTAACTACCATGGTGGTTGTTAAACATTGAGAATGGTTGACACCATTCTCAATCCCAATTAAGTAACATCATTAAACCCAAAAAAATTAATTTAAAGTAACATGATGAGATTCACATGATAATCCAAGTACTAGATACTCAAGATGTCCATAACCGGGGACACAGCTAATTATGATTAGTTTATACACTCTGCAGAGGTTTGCGCACTTTTCCCCACAAGACTCGATCGCCTCCGTTTGGTTTCTCGCACTACATGGTGTTTGAGATGACGGATGACTGAGACATAGTCTTTCAGAAGCACTAGCACCTTACGATAGGGTAGACCGTTACACCTACTTCCCCCTACATCTGCTAGTCTACCACTTTAAGAGTTCGCACAACTTAGTCAACTATGCTAGATTCCCATAGTAGCTTGTGGCTGCACACGGAAGTTTCTAGTATGAATAATCTCATGATCCCTTTGAGCCTGGGTGGTGGTCCATAAAAAAGGCAATCGCTGGAATACCCAGGTGCCTAGACAGGCAATCGCTGGAATACCCAGGTGCCTCAATCCACCCAGATGTGTGTTAAAGTTGCCACCTTAAGTAAACCATTAATTAAAAATCTCACATCTGTCATGAAATACTCTCAAACCCAATCCACGTCTACAAGCATAGCATGGCAATATAAGCATAACGTAATAGTAACTCCCAAGGTTTGAATGCAGGGTAATAGGTTCCTACCTCATCAACTACTTCCCAACCCACAATTTATCAATCCTACTCATGCAATGTTTGAGTAGGGATGGCAATTTTATCCATGGATCTGGATACCCATGGATACCCGACCAGGTTGGGCAAGGGTATGGAGCACATTTCTGCCCATGCGTCTATGGATATGGATACCCACGAACAGCTGGGTCGGGCATGGTTATAGTTTGTGCTCCATGGATATCCAATGGATACCCATATGACATGTGGGGCCATATGCCAGTGACAATAGAAAGAGCGAATCAATGGGAAATGACAGGAAATATGGAACTTGTGTCATGAGTTATATGCTGCAGAATCAACCTCTGGTATGTCACACTTAAGGACTCATCGTATTACTTGTTACCAACTTATGCATGTAGCTTATGTTCTCATTTGTGAGTGAATGATGATGAGTTAATT
Source organism: Triticum monococcum (assembly GCA_034509565.1). Lineage (NCBI taxonomy): Eukaryota > Viridiplantae > Streptophyta > Magnoliopsida > Poales > Poaceae > Triticum > Triticum monococcum. The sequence continues at coordinate 366,265,201 of CM067843.1, read as the reverse complement.
TGATCTTTGGGAAGGCTTCATGCTGACTTTTCTATGCCCATGTAGCTCCATGGGTATGTGGGTATCCAGCGGGTTTGGGCATGGGCACAAGTTGTGCCCATGGATAATTTGATGGATGGGCAGAGGGTAGGAAGATGGGTCATGGGTTGGATTTGGACCAGCTCCACCCGCCCCAAACCCGACCCATTGCCATCCCTATGTTTGAGGGTGAAACTAATGCATAAAAACTGGGTATGAAAGGGATATCATCAAAGTGTGAACTTGCCTGCAATGTTGATGAAGATGATTCTCACTCATAACTCTTGATAGTTCTACTCGTCACACTCCGTTCATTCTATCGTGAGCAAGCAATAGTAACCACACATAAGCAATCACTCAGAAGATCGGGAAAAACGAAGAAGACAGTTCGGAAAACATCAACTAAATCGGAGTTATAAAACTCAAGTTATGATCAAAACAAGTTTGAATATAAATCTGAACAAAACTCGAAATTTGAAAATTTCAAAAAGTTGATGTGACAGGTTCACTGGATAGGTGAAAACAAGACGAAGCTATAGGCGCTGGTTTCATCTAATTTGGATAAACGAGTGAAAAGTTATGACTATTTGAAAAATCAGGGCCAAGCTGTTTTACGAAAGAAAAAAAAAGTTATGGTTAAGGTCTAACGTATAAATACGTAGACTAATTGATAATCTAATTATTCTATCGTATTAGTCTAAAAAAATAAACTACGGAAGTATAAGAAAAAAAACAAAGAAAGATACCTTTATAAGGCACAGAAAAGACGACTTTGAAGAAAGGAGATAATTTTCAAAAGTCGCGCCGGAGAGGAGAAAAATATTTTTATCTAGTCAAACCAAAATATTGATTTAACCCGAATCGGATGATTTTTGGAGGCTCTATGGGTCTATATTTATTGGTGGAAAAGAGGCTTAGAGGTCAAAGGCTAGGCAATGTGGGACTAAACGTAGACGAAAATATATGAAATAGAGATGAAAAGAGGTGGCTCGCATGGGCCTAAAGGCCTTCGGCAGGCCGCACGTGCACGCTGCGGCTGCAGTTTTTTTTAAAACAAAATCGGCCTAAGAAAGAAAAAAAATGAAAAGGCTCGCTGGGCCTGGCCCATATAGGATAAAGAAAAAAAGATAGGGAGCCCGCTGGTACTATGATGCGCACGTGGGCGACAGTTAGTTTCAGGCGCGCGCGCAGTTTTTGTTATTTTTTTGTTAAACAGAATGCGATAAACTGAAAAACGAAAATAAAAATAAAACTTTATATAGGCATATTATATATCGAAATTTTCAGAAAAAGATTTTTTACAACATGAACATTTTTGTAGCACCAAAAAAATCTACAAAATTCAAATAAAGCAAAGGGTGCTACTGATGCAATAAAACCTCATAAAAATCATTTTAAAAATACCAAAATTAATTCAAATTTATTTCTCTCCAATTTTCTGATGTAGGGAATCATGTTACCCTATTTTCCATATATTTTATTTTTGGCGAAAAATAATTTGAATAAATCTCAAATAACTCCAAATTGTAAATAAATTCAAAAGAACTTTGAATTTAATTTTTTTAAACTCCCAACTCATATTTCATATGTTTTGAAGAAGTCATTTTATCTTCGCTCGTGAAAATCATTGAGTTGTATAAAGTTCCTGGGTTGGAAATATTTTCCAAATGAAATTCAAATATTTTCAACACCCCTTGTCATTTAAATAAATGGAAGAAGTCATGTCATCTTCTCTGCAGGGTTTGTGGTGAAAAGAATTTGAATTCACGGAGATCACGAATGCAAAAATGAAAGTTTGGGAAAGTCATTTTATTCCCTCTCATTTAACTTTCAAAAAGGTTTCGAATTTCACTCAATTTCAAACAATCAATCAAATCTATCTATTTATTATAACATTCCAAAAATTAGAATTTTGGGATGTTACAAACCTACCACCCTTAAAAGGAATCTCGTCCTCGAGATTCGGAGAGGCTAGAAAGAAATAGGTTAGGTTCGAGATCTCTTCAAAATTTCATCAATCATCTCCGGGGTCTGGGGTGCTACCACCCTTAGAAGCATGGTTACGGTTCCATCAAAACTCATATACTCCATTTTTATTGTTAACAGTGTCGGTCTTCTTGGATCTTCAGGATAGTTCCTTATCCGGGCTCTTCCGGTAGTGGCATAACCACAACTCTTCTGTCCTTTCATGTTGGTAAGGTTCTTCTATGACCGGGTCTTCTTAGCTGATGGGTCTGGTGCCAATACTAAACAACTATCGATATCTCATGGTGGTCAACCATTTATGGTTTCTCCTGCAGGAAATGGGTCTAGGTTGAGCCTCACTGTATAACCTACGGTTGGCAAAAGATGCCTTGTACAAGGAAAAAAATACCTATACCATTCTAAGGCTTAAACAAGGTTTTGATCGTCGTCTCTCTGCTATAGGTAAGTCACTCAGATTTACCATCCCATATAGCAGGGTGAATAATAAGAGTAAGTCGGTATGGTGATCAACCCATCCCGCACCCAAATCATTACCTTGTACATGGTTTAGTGAATCTCGCATTCTAACACTCGGTCATCCTCACAACCATTGCAGAATTTCTCTTGTCCATGAACTGCGTTTGGAAGAATCCATTGATTCTGCAAGACAAACAAACATCTATCGTTCCTTCACAACTCTCAGGTTTTGCGTTACTCCTATAAGTTCGTCTATCGATAAAATCATAACTTCTTCCAGGTTTTTTTTTCCTTCAGCAAGAGTGTGCTTGCTTCTTGGCAGGTCCTGGGGCTGTGGGTTATGGCCCATCTCATCACTTGTAGTCCTTGAACTTATCATCGGGCAACTGATCATTATTCCAACTTCCAACTTCCTAGTATTCTTAAATCCATCCAATTGTATTGTCTTCCTTCCTTCTATTGGCACGAAACTAGGACATGATTACTCAGACTCATCATGGAGTTTCCATTGATCCATATTTCCGACATCATACCTCCTTTATATCCAATAGTAATTTATCTCTTCATCCTTGTGGGATATCCCTCATACCGGGATAAAAACTTATACTTATGAAGTCCATATTCCACTTCGTGGAACATCATTATCCTTTCAAGGGTCAAGCATCCTTTACAGGGGAATATTGGCCATCTCTGCATGGCACTTCTTCAACTGGGAAACGTGAAACACATCATGAACTCCTGACGGTCCTTTAGGTGACTCCAACTTGTTGGTCACTTCTCCCATACGCTCCAAAACTCGGTATGGTCCTTCAAATCTCGGGGCTAACTTTCCCTTAACTCCGATTCGTTTAACTCCTCGCAGAGGGGACACATGAAGACATGATCTGTCTCCAATTTCATAGACTACCTCCTTGCGTTTTTTAGTCTTTATAACTCTTCTGCTTGGACTGAGCTACCTTCAGTCTATCTCGAATCAACTTAACATTCTCTTCTGACTGCTTGATCACATCTGGTCCAAACAACTGACGGTCTCCAACTTCATCCCACATACTCTTGGGGTATCACACATATCGAGACAAAACTCATATTAATTTTGTCCGATATCCACTGAGTGGAGTATCCTTATCTTTTCCAGGGGTCAATGGTTCTTATAGGGTACTACCACCCTTAAAATGCACAAATCTTCCATAGACCATATTTCTCATATCCTCAAAATGGCCAAAATTATTCTTCATAGGGTAACAACTCATAAAATCCATATCAGTACCAATGATGCTACTTTATTCATTCTCAAATGATCACAATCTCTCGCTTTTCCATTACATGTATCAAATCAACTCCTCAATATAAAAGAAAATGTTCTCACTTCTACTACTCCATTTATTTTGTTTCAAACTCAACTATCTACCACAAGTTTCCTTCTCCTTGGGGCACTCTCTAGCAAAGTGCCTTGCTCCGTTACAACTAAAACATATTACTTCTGACAAATATCGAGGTTTCATTTTTGGGCAACTGTTGAGGTAGTGCCCTGACTCCTTGCACCTATAACAGGTGATATGACTCATATCCTTCCTGGAATCCACTCTGCTTCTCTTTCTGTACTTTTCCATTCCAATTAGGGATTCTATTTCCTCTGGCTCATACTCTACTTCCTCTGTCGGGGATTCTACTAGATCCGCATTCAAGCAATTTTGGGAGATGTGTCCTTCTTCTCCACATGAATAGCAAGACTTAGTGTAGGGTTTACTCGGGTCCTCCTTAGGTGTGTCCTCCATCTCTTCCTTCATCACAGGTTCTTCTAAAATTTCCATAAGGGCTCCTTTCATTACTTCTTTCTTCTGCTGGATGGTTCATTGTACCATGGGGTAAATGTGACACTGAGCAGGATAGTGGGTAGTCCCTTCACACAAGAAACAAGTAATCTGCCTAGTTGGGCATTCTTCAACTGGGTGACTTTCTTCACAATTAGGGCATTCATCCTTGTGTTCTTTATGGGTGTGTCCTATTTCTCCACAAATCTTGCATGCACAAGGTTTCTTCATATCCTTTCCATAAGGCTTCAACTCCTAGGACACAAGATGAGATCTTTGTAGAGTCAACTTAAATTCTTTCCAAGTGGTTACTCCTTGCCATCCATTGATGGTTTGGTACATCCTCCACCAAGTAGCATCACCTCTTTCAAAGCACTGAAGAGCATGCTGGGTCATATCATTTCCAACTATAGGGTTATTCTCCATGTGATCCTCCATGTTCTGAATCCATCGGTCTGTCTCCAACTGACTCATCGGTCCAGAAAATACAAGCTCATCTTCATTCATCCTCTATTGGGTCCATGGGTTTTGGGTGAGATAAGAGAGATAGAGAGGGATACACACAATACAAACAAAAGTTTTGAAAAGACAGATTTTATTGTGGTTGTCAGAAAACATCAAACAAATGACATCTCACAATCATCGCATCTAACGTAGGCATATGAAAGGGGTTTGTTCTTCTAAAGGTTAATAAATCTTCAAGGTCGTATAACTCTTCAAGTCTTGTTCATGCCTCCAATGGCTTCTTCCGGTCATACTTGTCTTTCTCAAGTCCTTTTGCCAGCTCATCTCTGCTGTAGCAAAGTCTCTGGTGACATCGTTGAATATTCTGGAGTTGCATTCCAAACTTTTGGGTTTCAACATCCTTGGCATGAGCCATGGTCATACCGTCCTTCAGTTCCTGACAAATCTTCGGTATCTCGAGGTTGTAGCTCCTCCAGCTTGGCTACTTTAACTTCTGGGTCCTAAGTTCTTCATGACATGCTCCTTGTCAAAATACGGCTTCTTGTAGCTCCATCTTAACTTCTTGATGTAACACTCCAGATCCTGGTGATACACCGGCTAAGGTTAAAACTTCATCTTTTGCTGATAGTTGCTACGTCAGCCTTCTACCATCCAATCCTTCCGAAGAAATGCATGCTTGGCTCAGCTTGGTGACCATAGTATCAATGGCGATGACATCATGGATAACCGTGTTTCTGCCCTTGTCATTGCCATGAGCTATCTTCCATAGTTGATATCTCTTGCCTTAGGGTTTTGTTGACAAAACTTTGAGGTTTTTAACTCTCCATGCTCGGTCTTTCTCCGATACACCTTGATCTCAGGTATTGCCGGCTTCCTTAGTCTGCCAAGTTCCATAAGGGGTGCCTTCCTAGGTCATACAAATCTAGAAAATTCTTCAGAGTCTTCAAATTCTCCTAGTCTTCGGAGTCTTCAACCGTCGTAGTTTCCATTATTAAGATGCACAGTAAAATCCTCTTCATTCCGAATCGGTCTTAGATGTCCAATATCTTGTACTTCTTAGAGTGATCTCATCCGTCGAATCTTCGAGTGATCCAAAGGGAAAATGGATATGGCCTCACTAGAAGGGAATTTTTGAATAAGCTCAGAAGAGAAGAGAGGTAAAAGATCTTTTTGAAAGGGAAAGTTGTAGAGAAAAATCTTTGCTATGGGCTTGCTAGTTTCTAGGGTCACGTCCTACAGTCAACATGTGCTCTGATACCATCTTGTAGCGACCCGACCAGAATGGATCAAGTCTCTGTGCTTAAGTGTCATCCCTGGATCGGTATGCTGACACACACAGTACTCGAGGATTTATAACAGAGGTAAATCACATGTAAAAGTAACGTAAATACTATTACCTCAATCCAAATAGCGGAAGTAAAAACAAGGTTGTGGATTCCCATCAACACCAACGGCAAAGTTGAGTGTAGAAATCGTAACCCTAAAGTATCACTTACTCGTCGTAAGATGCCTGCAACATGAGACATTGCAGCCACAAGGGTCAGTACATTGAATGTATTGGCAAATTCACACCATAGAGAATGATGAACAATGGCTATCACTACATGCATATTTGGCTGGTGGAAAAGCTCTATGGTTATAGTTTTTGCGAAAAAGCCAATTTTTCCCTACTACAAAGGAATAAACTTTATTTAACTATCATGGTGGTTGTTAAACATTGAGAATGGTTGACACCATTCTCAATCCCAATTAAGTAACATCATTAAACCCAACAAAATTAATTTAAAGTAACATGATGAGATTCACATGATAATCCAAGTACTAGATACTCAAACGTCCATAACCGGGGACACGGCTAATCATGATTAGTTTATACACTCTGCAGAGGTTTGCGCACTTTTCCCCACAAGACTCGATCGCCTCCGTTTGGTTTCTCGCACTACATGGTGTTTGAGAAGACGGATGACCAAGACATAGTCTTCCAGAAGCGCTAGCACCTTACGATCGGGTAGACCATTACACCTACTTCCCCCTACATCTGCTAGTCTACCACTTTAAGAGTTCGCACAACTTAGTCAACTATGCTAGAGGCCATAGTAGCTTGTGGCTGCACACGGAAGTTTCTAGTATGAATAATCTCATGATCCCTTTGAGCCTGGATGGCGGTCCATAAAAAAACAGGCAATCGCTAGAATACCCAGGTGCCTAGGCAGGCAATCGCTGGAATACCCAGGTGCCTCAATCCACCTAGATGTGTGTTAAAGTTGCCACCTTAAGTAAACCATTAATTAAAAATCTCACATCTGTCATGAAATACTCTCAAACCCAATCCATGTCTACGAGCATAGCATGGCAATATAAGCATAACGTAATAGTAACTCCCAAGGTTTGAATGCAGGGTAATAGGTTCCTACCTCATCAACTACTTCCCAACCCACAATTTATCAATCCTACTCATGCAATGTTTGAGGGTGAAACTAATGCATAAAAACTGGGTATGAAAGGGATATGATCAAAGTGTGAACTTGCCTGCAATGTTGATGAAGATGATTCGCACTCATAACTCTTGATAGTTCTACTCGTCACACTCCGTTCATTCTATCGTGAGCAAGCAATAGTAACCACACATAAGCAATCACTCAGAAGATCGGGAAAAACGAAGAAGACAGTTCGAAAAACATCAAAACCAAGCAAATAACTCTTGCAACATAGAACAATTTCTAATAGTACCAAAATTATGTGAATTTGGCCTTATCAGAAAGTTTAGGTCAAGAGCTTCGATTTGCAAAAAAGAATCAACTAAATCGGAGTTATAAAACTCAAGTTATGATCAAAAGAAGTTTGAATATAAATCTGAACAAAATTCAAAATTTGAAAATTTCAAAAAGTTGATGTGACAGGTTCACTGGATAGGTGAAAACAAGACGAAGCTATAGGCGCTAGTTTCATCTAATTTGGATAAACGAGTGAAAAGTTATGGCTATTTGAAAAATCAGGGCCAAGCTGTTTTAAGAAAGAAAGAAAAAAGTTATGATTAAGGTCTAAATACGTGGACTAATTGATAATCTAATTATTCTATCGTATTAGTATAAAAATAATAAACTACGGAAGTATAAGAAAAAAACAAAGATACTTTTATAAGGCAGAGAAAAGACGACTTTGAAGAAAGAAGATAATTTTCAAAAGTCGCGTCGGAGAGGAGAAAAATATTTTTATCTAGTCAAACCAAAAGATTGATTTAACCCGAATCAGATGATTTTTGGAGGCTCTATGGGTCTATATTTATTGGTGGAAAAGAGGCTTAGAGATCAAAGGCTAGGCAATGTGGGACTAAACGTAGACGAAAATATACGAAACAGAGATGAAAAGAGGTGGCTCGCATGGGCCTAAAGGCCTTCGCCCGGCCACACGCGCACGCTGCGGCTGCAGTTTTTTTAAACAAAATCGGCGTAAGAAAAAAAATGAAAAGGCTGGCTGGGCCTAGCCCATATAGGTTAAATAAAAAAAGATAGGGCACCCGCTGGTACTATGATGCGCACGTGGGCGACAGTTAGTTTCAGGCGCGCGTAGTTTTTGTTATTTTTTTTGTTAAACAGAATGCGATAAACTGAAAAACGAAAATAAAAATAAAACTTTATATAGGCATATTATATATCGAAATTTTCAGAAAAAGATTTTTTACAACATGAACATTTTTGTGGCACCAAATAAAATCTACAAAATTCAAATAAAGCAAAGGGTGCTACTGATGCAATAAAACCTCATAAAAATCAATTTAAAAATACCAAAATTAATTCAAATTTATTTCTCTCCAATTTTCTGATGTAGGGAATCATGTTACCCTATTTTCCATATATTTTATTTTTGGAGAAAAATAATTTGAATAAAACTCAAATAACTCCAAATTGAAAATAAATTCAAAAGAACTTTGAATTTAATTCTTTGAAACTCCCAACTCATATTTCATATGTTTTGAAGAAGTCATTTTATCTTCGCTCGTGAAAAGCATTGAGTTGCATAAAGTTCCTGGGTTGGAAATATTTTCCAAATGAAATTCAAATATTTTCAACACCCCTTGTCATTTTAATAAATGGAAGAAGTCATGTCATCTTCTCTCTAGGGTTTGTGGTGAAAAGAATTTGAATTCACGGAGATCACGAATGCAAAAATGAAAGTTTGGGAAAGTCCTTTTATTCCCTCTCATTTAACTTTCAAAAAGGTTTGGAAATTCACTCAATTTCAAACAATCAATCAAATCTATCTATTTATTATAACATTCCAAAATTTAGAATTTTGGGATGTAACAAGGGATGGGCCAATTTTCGGGATGTACATCTTTCAGCCTTTTAGCGACCCATTTAAGTGCTAGGCCAATTTCCGGCCCAGTGTATCTTTCAGCCTATTAACGGCCCATAAATAAGTTGGGCCATTTGTAGTCGGACCTTAGTTTCGGCCTTTTAGCGACCCATTTAAGTGTTGGGCCAATTCACCGCCCGGTGTGTCTTTCAGCTCGATGACGGTCCATAAATGATTTGGGCCATTTGTAGTCGGACCTGAGTTTTGTCCTTTTAACGGCCCATGCTCTTCATGGTCCAATACCAGTCCGGTTTGTCTTTCGGCCTGCTAAAGGCCCACAACACAGTTGGGTCATTTACAGTACGACCTGACTTTCGGCCTCTTAGCGGCCCATGCTGTGATAGCCTGGCTTATTAGGGATGGTAGACTACTCATATCAATAAGGAATTCCTTCTTTTCCGGGAACCCATTCGGACAGAACTCCAAAGTTAAGCGTGCTCAGCTTGGAGTAGTGTAAGGATGGGTGACCGACCGAGAAATTGCTCCCAGGTGCGCACGAGTGAGGACAAAGTGCGCAGAAAAGACTAGTATTGATCTGTGGGCCAGTTTAGATCCCGCCAGGAGTAATGACCACCGACGGGTGTGTCTGGGGCATTACAAGTTGGTATCAGAGCCAACCCTCGTGGTTACACGGATGGTTGCGGACAGGTGCGTGGTCATGTTGTTCATGACGTTTGTGACCCGTCGTGGCACCCGGCATGGCACATGTACCGGACTGGAAGCACAGACGTTTGTGCCAAGAGGGAACGTTCCTGTGGCCCGACGAGGACGTCGGTTCCTCTGAGTAGGGGTGCATGTGATAGCCTGTCTTATTAGGGATGGTAGACTACTCATATCAATAAGGAATGCCTTCTTTTCCGGGAGCCCATTCGGACAGAACTCCAAAGTTAAGCGTGCTCAGCTTGGAGTAGTGCCAGGATGGGTGACCGATCGGGAAGTTGCTCCCGGGTGCACACGAGTGAGGACAAAGTGCGCAGAAAAGACTAGTATTGATCTGTGGGGCCAGTCTAGATCCCGCCAAGAGTAATGACCACCGGCAGGTGTGTCCGGGGCGTTACACATGCTCTTCATGGTCCAGTACGAGCCCGCTGTCAATTTCGGCCTACTAAAGGCCCATAGTATAGTTGGGCCATATGTAGCCCGACCTTAGCAACGGCCTGTTAACGGCCCGTGAAATCAAATCGACCCGGTAACTTTCGGCCTGGTAATGGCCCATTAACTTAATGGGCCCACTAAAGTTCGTACATGTCTTTAGGCACAATTAGATAATTTGAGCCCATTACGACGAGCAATTATGCATAGGACCAAAACCGATGAAGCAAAGGTATGACATACTTGAAAAAATGTTGCACATCCAGCATATATTAAAGGAAATTACATCCACTGGGCAATCAAGGGTTGATGCCAGTGCAAATAAATGGACAGAACCTAACGATCTACAACGTCAAAATCTGCAACCGCAGCGTGGATGACTCCCATAAGCATGTGGGCAAGTTCTTGCTGCTTTGCTACACTATCTCTAAAAACATTGATCAGTTGTTGTTACGCACGAATGTGCAACTCTGATTCCTCCACCATTTCCATCATTGTTTTAGCCATTAATTGGTTCACAAACATACATTTTTTTCGTTGCATTCGAGACAGAGGAAACGGAACAGATTCAGATGGAAATTTTGGCAGGCTTGTATTATTGATAGTGGAGAGTGTTTCAACCACTTCATCATAACATAAATTAGGAGGGGAACCGAACAGATTAATCATGAGCTATTGCCATATTACTTGTCCTAGATTTATTGGAAAGAAACAATGGGGTTGCTTTGCTGTTTTCAGAGTTTTTCTTCTTATCTTCAGCAGCCTACATCAGATTAACACACTAGCATTGCTATCATTGGCCAGGTCAGATAATAGGAAAGCAACATTGACGCAACGAACATTTGGGCAACCAGACCACACCAACCTACACCAAATTAACACAATATGGCACATCTATCATCAGCCATGTAAGGTAATACAAAAGCAACATTGACACAATGAATGAATGGGCACCCACAGCAGCACTACAATTCAATAATGTGCATGATATGAGATACTACACTCATGCAGCTCAGTATGAAAAACTACCAGGCAGTTTTCCTTACAAAAATCAACATTGTCAACTTTAACATTTTTCTACAACTGAACTTATATTAGATAAAGGTTGGATTCACACCGAATAACAATATACATATTGATGTAAAAATATAGGGATATGCAGCAGGTACTTACATCAGCATTGGAGCGCAGAGAATTCCCGCAAGATACTTTCCTCGAATACAATCCCAGTACAGAAAGTGTTCTATCCTTTAAGCTTATTTTCTAAAAGAGAGATGGGTAAGAAACATGTCGAAAATATGATCAGAATGCTATAAATTTCATGATGCGAGGATACGCACGCGCTTCTTAGAATGGAGTTGACATATTTTAGCTGGACTGGAGCAGACTAATTCTTTGGCCACTGGAATCTGCTTATTATTAGTGGGAGATGGGTTTGTCTGTGCTGGAACAGTATGTATGAAAACTGGAGTTGGTTTATTATCGCCCGGCATTTGGATCTTTTGCAAAGACCTAGCTTGTAACCCTTCAGATTCTAACATAGTCGTCTTCCCCTTGCATGCCTTATATATAAGAATGGTGCTTCAATTATAAAACATGCTACAACAGAGATGTAATAGGTATAGAAGAATAGAAAGGCATGACATATTGACATGTATTCCCTCCATCCAGAAATAAATGGATGGGTCTAGGCGTATTTCAGTTCTAGATACATCCAGTTTTATCCATTTCTGCGATATGTAATCCGGACGGAGGGAGTATGATGTAAGAGCTAGGGATACGACAGGATAACAGTGTAAAAAACATTACTTGAATGTAAAACTATATGCTAGCGGAATACATTACAGAAAAACACTAAGGCAACATATGCGTGTATGATTGGGACACTAAGATGGCATTGCAAGAGACCACTAGAACAACACTTATATGTAAAAAAGAACATGGTATGGTAGACTGATGAAATACATATTGATGAATAACAATGCATAAGATATTGAGAAGCATGATGTCCAAACTAAGCAAATGGCATTGTGATAGAGTAGAATGATGGTACTTGAATTTGAAAATATGTTATCATTAATGGAATAGGTACTGAAAAACAGGAAAGCATGCCATATTTACATGCATGATGAGCAGGCGAAGCACAAGGCATTGCAACAGAGTAGATGCACTACAGGACATTATATGCATGCTGTACCCATATCAAGGGCCAAGTTACATCAAGGACCTTATGGGGTGAATAAGATTCATCATCTTTGTGCAAGTCTTGTGAAGAACTGCCTTTACATGTCCCATCATATTGGGTATCATTGAAGTCAAGTTTGTTGGCCGTTACATTGCTCCGTGAGGTTCTTGTGGATAAATCAGTGTGTGCAATTATATCTGACATGCATGGAAGACAACTAGTAGTTAGATTTATGTACTGAGTGCCTGTAGGAGACGACATAAATAGTAGGAATGGGGTTAACTAGCAGCAACAGGTCTCAAAAACTACAGGGAGAACATAGATGAAAGCTACAGAATATGTATCATTTGTACTCCAGATTAACTAGATGGCAGACAAAAGTATTAACGAACAACATAGGCTATACTAGAAGTGGTATAATACTATAATCACCAGCCTATGGAATAGCATTGGCTGATGGACGATAACTATGGAACAACGTTACCTAAAGAACAAGTCTCTTAGCTGAACTATGGTACAACGTTAACTCCTGAACAAGACCTGTAAGAGATCAGCATGAATATACAGTGAATTGTGATAATCTATTTTCAATGCTTAGATGAATAACAAAGCCATAAATGTTGCACACAGGTAAGATGAGGGTACAACCTATCTGGCAGCCATCCATAGGAGTGAACATCATGTGCTGACTTGTCGATGGCCTTGCAGTTGTTGTGGTTGTCTATGTCGGGCACGCGCATTCGATGTAGGGAACTGTTGAGTGGGGACTATAGCTCCCTTCTGGTGCATGCTTCCCTTGTTGGAGCAGCTGCGGCGAGTCGGAAGACGGTGTGGCCAAAGATGCAGAAAACACATAACGTTAAGAACGACAAATCTCTCTGATCTGAAGAAATACCTTAAGAGATCAATAGCAAGGTATGAGAGTGGTCACATGTCTGTTGACTGAAGAGTAAATTGGGGTCACACAATTTTATTTTATTTTGGTACTGTCCGATCTACGTCGGATGGATTGATGGCCGTCTTCTGCCTCCCGTCTAACACTGTTCGGAATCTTCCCCAAAGAGCCAGCAACCATCGACAAAGCAGCCTGCCTCTGCCATCCGTGGCCCCAACAAAAATCCCGCTCCCTGCCTCACCGCACTACCATGGTTGCGCCGCCCCCGGGCCAATCCACAAAGACTCGCCGTCATCTTGATCCAGCGGCGGCAGTACCTTCAACCCACGCAACTCTAAGATAGCCATCTAAGCGGTGCTTCCGCGGCGAACTTGCGCCCCCACATCCTTATGTTAGACACCAGCCAACCAGCAGCCTAGGAGCCCCGCTGGCTCGAGGGGTGCTGCTTCCCATTGGGAATCGATTGGCGCAGAATAAAAATTCAGACAACTGATGCCTAAATAAAGTGATTTGAGAAGAGGGTGTGACCTATCTGGCGGCCCAATGAAGTAGGCGGCTCCAGCTGCCTAGTCGGTGAGGCCAGCGCGGTTGCGGTGGCTACCGGTGGCAGGGGAGTAGAGATGCCGCGATGGTCGATGGCTATAGGGAAGTAGCACTGGGGCTTTGTTTGGGTCCAAAGTGGGGGGCGCCATGGAGGAGGGGCTGAGGTTTCGTGTCTCGAGAGAAGGGAGCTTCCGGGGAGAAGGTGATTTGGCGCCCACGGGGTATGAATGGGGAATTGGGAGGGGGAACCATGCCTTACAGACGCATTTGTCTGAAATGTGTGTGTGTGAGCGGGGGGGGGGGGGTTACAGTTCTACCCCTGCCTTTAGGCTTCTCAGCTTGGGTCTATGTACTGAGAGTCGGGATAGTAGTGAAGCTTTGCTTCTCCCAAGTAGTGGGAGCGAGCGATTTCAGGCGAGGAGGGCGTGTTTTGAAATATACTGGGCGCGAGCGATTTCACGCGAGAAGGGCGTGTTTTGAAATATAGTGGGCGCGAGCAATTTCGGGCGAGGAGGGCGTGTTTTGAAATATAGTGGGCGCGAGCGATTTCGGGCAAGGAGAGCGTTTTTAGAAATAGTGGGTGTGAGCTATTTCAGGCAAGGAGAGGGTGTTTTGCCGACCATGGTTTATTAATTATTCGGCACATATCATTTTGGCCGAGGAGAAGGCGCGCTTGGATGAAGTTACGAACCTACCCTCGATGTACAATGGGCCAATTGATGCATGTCCCACATAGGCCAGTAATTTCGCGTCTCCCATTTATTTGCTTGGGTGAATTCCACCGAGCAGAGGGTGTTTATTGGTTTGTTCAAATTTTGGGAAAACGATCATCCACGTCTACCTTACCAAGTCGATCCGAACAAATTTTGAAATATTAGCTTGCCACTTCTTTTCTAGAAGGAGAGATGATGCGCGGGAGTAATGTGTTTTTACATGCTCATTGCTAGCGATTTACTATATGACAAATAGTTGACCCACTCAAAAACGGGAATCAAACCCAAAATGAAATATCTCGATTCAATGAAATAGCTCGTTCACCGGGTCAAAATAGTGAACTAAATCCAAAATTAAACACCTCAATCGAGTAGCATGTTGTACAGTATTATAGTACTCCATGAACATGTTGATAGTCAAATTAATGAACTTGTTTGATATACGCATATCTCCATTCATGTGTGGATTGCAGACAACATGTTCTCCAATTTAAATATTTTAATGCAAGTTTATACTAAAACATGGTTTATATCAGTCTTTGATGCATAAAACGTGACCTCCCCCTCTCCCGGACTCCTGCTCTCTCTCTCTCTCTCTCTCTCGCCGACAATCTTCAATTGTGTTGCACGCACCCAACACACAAACTTGTTGGTCCCTCTCCGTCTCTCTCTCTCTCTCTCTCTCTCTCTCTTTGTGTGTGTGTGTGGGGGGGGTCTTTCTAGTTCGCATGCATATATACTCCATCTATAGGTCTCTCTTGCACACTATGTATGATTCTCTAGTCCAAGCTAAATATCTTGGATGCACTCATCGTACGCACACAAATTGCTTTCCTCATTACCCGTAACTCTCTCACACACCACTCGGTCATCTCGGAGCTCTCCCCTCTCTCTCTCTCTCTCTCTCAAACTGTGACGCCCCAAGACCGGAGCTTCAGATGCCTTCCAGGTTTTCCAGGTTTTTGTCATGTGAGTTGTTGGTTTATTGCATTCATCTTTGCATCATGTGCATTGCATCATGTCATAAATCTTGTAAACTCAACTAAATAAAATGCATAGATCTTTGATCTATTTAAATCGAAGGAAGGGTGACTTCTCTTTGTAACATACCCTCCCAATATTAGGGAGCTATGATAAATAATCCATTCTTACGGAATCACCCAAAACACACTTGCAAATTTCCCCATGCCTTTGTTATCTCGCTTCTTGACCTCGAACCTTGTCCGTAAATTCTTCCGTCGTTTTCCGGAGCTCCACCAAAAATCCAAACATTTTTGGACCTTCCCAACCCTCACTTCCTATTCAAGTCATTTGAATTTAAATCAAATGAGTTTGAATTTAAACTTGCGGTCTCGACCACTTCTATTTTTCCTAGTTCAAACTCATTTTTGTGAGACCGGGAAAATAGCCCCCTTGCATAAATCCTTTCCTTAACCCTCCTTTTCTTTTTATCTCTAATTCTTTTCTCTTAAAAAAAGAAGAGAGAGGAGGAGAGAAGCCCAGCCCAGGCCGGCCTCTCTAGGCCCATCCTTCCCCGTAGGCCCACCTAATCCTAACCCTAGCACTCCCGCATCGCTACCCCCTGGCCCGATTCCTCATCTCCCTCTCGTTCCCACATGCGCCACTCCTCCTCTTCTCGCTCTCTCCCTCACACAGCACCACCAACCCCTCTCATCTCCCTCGATCTGATTCCCTCACCCCGTCCTAGCGCCGCCGCTAGGGCACCGCGCCGGACCCTACGCCACCTCATCGCGCCGGCCGGCCACCGGAGTTGTTGTCGGCTGCCACCCCACAACTCCCCGCCTCCTGCTCCCTCCATGATTTAGTCGAGAGGAACTCGAACCGAAAGCCGACCCCGAGTGCTTCCTCAGAACAAGCACGCCCCTGCTCGTGTCCTCCCGAGCGCAAGACAAGCAGCATCCGGACACCTGCAGTCCGACCCTGTCGCCCCTCTCCTTCCCTTCCTTGCCTCGTTTCTCCCTCACCCCGCTGTCGTGGCTACGTCGCAGATCCCAGCCATGGCCATCGGCTTGCCTCTGCCCGGAGCAGTCCGTCCCCACGATGCCCCTGCTCGCCAAGTCCCTCTGCCGGAGCGCCGTGCATCGCCCTGATTCCATCTCCTTGACGTCGGCTCCATCAAGCAGTAGCAGCTACCAGCGCCACCGGGCCTCTGCCTCCCCTGCCGCCTGGACAGGTCCGACCTCCCGTTGCCTGTTTCGTTCCTAACCGAGCTGTGCGCCTTCTCATCGCCCTGCATCCATGTCCACTGCGTGTGCTAGCGCCCATGTCTGTGTACCGCGTTTTCTCCGCTGCACCGTGCACCTTTGGCTGCTGCCTCGAGAGTCCCTTTTGTCGTGCTTCATTTTGGGTCGGCCGGAACGAGAACGCCAAGAACCGTCCCCAAAGACCTGTGTACGACTACCGTCGCCGGAGACCGCGAGTACAACTACTTCCCAATACGGCGCCAAGTTCCACCACCGATGCCCATCTTGGATTCACCAAGTACCGCACCGGAACGCTAAGTACATGGATTTGCCAAGCTCCCCTCCGAACATGTACGAATACGCCCGGTGATGAGACACGTACCCCGATAACATGTTCCACTACCGTCACCCCGAAGACATTGGAGTCATCAAGTACCTCTCCGAACGAACGTGAACCACTACTTTCGCTACTATCGAACCCAATCCGCTTCGGAAATGAATTCTTCGAAGGTATAACCCCTAGACGATGTCCATGAATGAATGCTTGCGATGTTTGAGATGCTCGTGTTTGCACCGTGTCCAATTTGTCACTCGTTTCCTTGTCGCCAACTCGTGGGACACCCGGTATCTGGGAGTGCCCCACCATCTTTTGCACGCATCCGCACACTTCTCCTTTGCATTGGTATCTCAATCGAATTATCGGAACCGGAATGTTGCCGTTGCACCGTTTTCGTTATCGTTGTCATGGCACCCCTTTCCTTTCCACCACGGTGACAAATGCTTCATAATGCTCTTGTCAAAACTTTGATAAAAATTGCATAAACTTGCACATGTCATTCGCATCATGATAATAACATTTAAATGTTTAGAATTGTTGTTGCACCAAATTGATAATTGCATATGGGGATTTACTGGATTTGTTGTTTGTTATTTCCGGCCTCATTTAAACTTGCCTAAATGTTTAGTTTTCTTATGCTTCACCCTCTTTCCATGTTTAACAACATTTAATATTATTGGGTACATAAACAAGATCGAACTAAATGAGTCACGTGGTGTTTCATCAATATACAACAGAGTTGCATATTGAGCTCCACTTAATTTGTAGGGTTGCTTGTGCACTTTGCCATGCCATGCTTCATTAAACCAGACATGCATCATACTTGATTGTGCATCATGCCATGTTATGTGGTGGTTGTTTACTATGTTGATTGTTTCTTTCCGGGTTGCTTCTCTCGTTAGCTTCGGTTTCGTTCCGGAGTTGTGAGGATCCGTTTGACTACGTCCGTTTGTCTTCTTCGTGGACTCGTTCTTCTTCCTTGTGGGATTTCAGGCAAGATGACCATACCCTCGAAATCACTTCTATCTTTGCTTGCTAGTTGCTCGCTCTTTTGCTATGCCTATGTTGCGATACCTACCACTTGCTTATCATGCCTCCCATATTGCTAAGCCAAGCCTCTAACCCACCTTGTCCTAGAAAACCGTTTTTTGGCTATGTTACCGCTTTGCTCAGCCCCTCTTATAGCGTTGTTAGTTGGAGGTGAAGATTGGAGCTTGTTCCTTCTTGGAACATGGATCTTTTGTTGGGATATCACAATATCTCTTATTTAATTAATGCATCTATATACTTGGTAAAGGGTGGAAGGCTCGGCCTTATGCCTGGTGTTTTGTTCCACTCTTGCCGCCCTAGTTTCCATCATATCGGTGTTATGTTCCCGGTTTTTGCGTTCCTTACACGGTTGGGTTATAATGGGAACCCCTGGACAGTTCGCCTTGAATAAAACTCCTCCAGCAATGCCCAACCTTGGTTTTACCATTTTCCACCTAGCCTCTTTTTCCCTTGGGTTCCGCGGACTCAAGGGTCATCTTTATTTAACCCCCCCCCCCCGGGCCAGTGCTCCTCTGAGTGTTGGTCCAAACTAGAGCCCTGTGCAGCGCCCCCTCGGGGAAGCTCGAGGTTTGGTTTTAGTTGTACGGAGCGCTCATCTGAGTGTGCCCTGAGAACGAGATATGTGCAGCTCCTATCGGGATTTGTTGGCACATTCGTGCGGTGTTGCTGGACTTGTTTTACCATTGTCGAGGATGTCTTGTAACCGGGATGCCGAGCCTGATCGGATTGTCTTGGGAGAAGGAATATCCTTTGTTGACCGTGAGAGCTTGTGATGGGCTAAGTTGGGACACCCCTGCTTTGATTCGAACTTTCGAAAGCCGTGCCCGCGGTTATGGGCAGATGGGAATTTGTTAATGTCCGGTTGTAGAAAACTTGAAACTTAACTTAATTAAAATGCATCAACCGTGTGTGTAACCGTGATGGTCTCTTTCCGGCGGAGTCCGGGAAGTGAACACGGTGTTGGAGTAATGTTTGACGTAGGTTGTTCTAGGATCACTTATTGATCATAGTTCATCGATCGTGCTTTTGCCTTCTCTTCTCGCTCTCATTTGCATATGTTAGCCACCATATATGCTAGTGCTTGCTGCAGCTCCACCTCATACCTTTTACCCTACCTATAAGCTTAAATAGTCTTGATCGCGAGGGTGTGAGATTGCTGAGTCCCCGTGACTCACAGATACTTCCAAAACCAGTTTGCAGGTGCCGATGATACTGGGAAGGTGACACAACCTAGCTCAAGGAGGAGCTCGATGAAGACCTTGTTCGTTATGTTGATCCGTTTTTCAGTTGATCATTAGTGGAGCTCAGTTGGGACGATTGGGGATCTGTGTAGCATTTGGGGTAGTCTTCTTTCATTTTGGTTCCGTAGTCGGACCTTGATTGTATCTGGATGATGTAATGTTTTATTCATGTATTGTGTGAAGTGGCGATTGTAAGCCAACTATGTATCTCTTTCCCTTATGTATTACATGGGTTGTGTGAATATTACCTCACTTGCGACATTGCTTACAATGCGGTTATGCCTCTAAGTGGTGCTTCGACACGTGGGAGATATAGCCGCATCGTGTCAAGTTCTTCATCCTATTCAAGTCATTTGAATTTAAATCAAATGAGTTTGAATTTAAACTTTCTGTCTCGACCACTTCTATTTTTCCTAGTTCAAACTCATTTTTGTGAGACCAGGAAAATAGCCCCCTTGCACAAATCCTTAACCCTCCTTTTCTTTTTATCTCTAATTCTTTTCTCTTAAAAAAAGAAGAGAGAGGAAGAGAGAAGCCCAACCCAGGCCGGCCTCCCTAGGCCCATCCTTCCCCGCAGGCCCACCTAATCCTAACCCTAGCACTCCCGCATCGCTACCCCCTGGCCCGATTCCTCATCTCCCTCTCGTTCCCACGTGCGCCGCTCCTCTTCTCGCTCTCTCCCTCACACAGCGCCGCCAACCCCTCTCATCTCCCTCGATCTGATTCCCTCACCCCCTCCTAGCGCTGGCGCCAGGGCACTGCGCCCGACCCTACGCGACCTCGTCGCGCCGGCCGGCCACCGTAGTTGTTGTCGGCTGCCACCCCACAGCTCCCTGCCTCCTGCTCCCGCCTTGATTCGGTCGAGAGGAGCTCAAACCGAAAGCTGACCCCGAGCGCTTCCTCAGAACGAGCACGCCCCTGCTCGTGTCCTCCCGAGCGCAAGACAAGCAACATCCGGCCACCTGCAGTCCGACCCTGTCACCCCTCTCCTTCCCTTCCTTGCCTCGTTTCTTCCTCACCCCGCTGGCGTGGCTACTTCACAGATCCCAGCCATGGCCATCGGCTTGCCTCCGCCCGGAGTAGTCCGTCCCCGCGACGCCCCTGCTCGCCAAGTCCCTCTGCCGGAGCCCCATGCATCGCCCTAATTCCATCTCCTCGACGTCGGCTGCATCGAGCAGCAGCATCTACCAGCGCCACCGGGCCTCTGCCTCCCCTGCGGCCTGGACAAGTCCGGCCTACCGCAGCCGCTTTTCGTCCCTAACCGAGCTGTGCACCTTCTCATCGCCCTGCCTCCATGTCCACTGCGTGTGCTAGCGCCCATGTCCGTGTACCGCGTTTTCTACGCTGCCCCGTGCACCTTTGGCTGCTGCCTCGAGAGGCCCTTTTGTCGTGCTTCATTTTGGGTCGGCTGGAACGAGAACGCCAAGTACCATCGCTAAAGACCCATGTACGACTACTATCGGCGAAGACCGCGAGTACAACTAATTCCCAATACGGCGCCAAGTTCCACCACCAACGCCCGTGTTGGATTCACCAAGTACCGCACCGGAACACCAAGTACATGGATTTGCCAAGTTCCCCTCCGAACATGTACGAATACGCCCGGTGATGAGACAAGTACCCCGATAACGTGTACCACTACCGTCACCCCGAAGACATTGGAGTCATCAAGTACCTCTCCGAACGAATGTGAACCACTACTTCCGCTACTATTGAACCCAATCCGCTTCGGAAATGAATGCTTCAAAGGTATAAACCCGAGACGACGTCCGTGAATGAATGCTTGCGATGTTTGAGATGCTCGTGTTTGCACTGTGTCCAATTTGTCACTCGTTTCCTTGTCGCCAACTCGTGGGACACCCGATATCCGGGAGTGCCCCACCATCTTTTGCACGCATCCACACACTTCTCCTTTGCATCGATATCTCATTCGAATTACCGGAACCGGAATGTTGCCGTGGCACCGTTTTCGTTATCGTTGCCGTGGCACCCCTTTCGTTTCCACCACGGTGAAAAATGCTTCATAATGCTCTTGTCAAACTTTTAATAAAAATTTCATAAACTTGCACATGTCATTCGCATCATGATAATAACATTCAAATGTTTAAAATTGTTGTTGCACCAAATTGATAATTGCATATGGGGATTTACCAGATTTGTTGTTTGTTATTTTCGGCCTCATTTAAACTTGCCTAAATGTTTAATTTTCTTATGCTTCACCCTCTTTCCATGTTTAACAACATTTAATATTATTGGGTACATAAACAAGATCGAACTAAATGAGTCACGTGGTGTTTCGTCAATATTTGCATATTGAGCTCCACTTAATTTGTAGGGTTGCTTGTGCACTTTGCCATGCCATGCTTCATTAAACCAGACATGCATCATACTTGATTGTGCATCATGCCATGTTATGTGGTGGTTGTTTACTATGTTGATTCTTTCTTTTCGAGTTGCTTCTCTCGTTAGCTTTGGTTTCGTTCCGGAGTTGTGAGGATCCATTCGACTACGTCCATTTGTCTTCTTCGTGGACTAGTTCTTCTTCCTTGCGGGATTTCAGGCAAGATGACCATACCCTTGAACTCACTTCTATCTTTGTTTGCTAGTTGCTCGCTCTTTTGCTATGCCTATGTTGTGATACCTACCACTTGCTTATCATGCCTCCCATATTGCTAAGCCAAGCCTCTAACCCACCTCGTCCTAACAAACCATTGTTTGGCTATGTTACCGCTTTGCTCAGCCCCTCTTATAGCATTGTTAGTTGCAGGTGAAGATTGGAGCTTGTTCTTTATTGGAACATGGATATTTTGTTGGGATATCACAATATCTCTTATTTAATTAATGCATCTACATACTTGGTAAAGGGTGGAAGGCTCGTCCTTATGCTTGGTGTTTTGTTCAACTCTTGCTGCCCTAGTTTCCGCCATATCGGTGTTATGTTCCCGGATTTTGCGTTCCTTACACGGTTGGGTTATAATGGGAACCCCTGGATAGTTCGCCTTGAATAAAACTCCTCCAGCAATGCCCAACCTTGGTTTTACCATTTGCCACCTAGCCTCTTTTTCCCTTGGGTTCCGCGGACTCAAGGGTCATCTTTATTTAAACCCCCCCGGGCGAGTGCTCCTACGAGTGTTGGTCCAAACTAGAGCCCTGTGCAGCGCCCCCTTGGGGAAACTCAAGGTTTAGTTTTAGTTGTACGGAGGGCTCATCTAAGTGTGCCCTGAGAACGAGATATGTGTAGCGCCTATCTAGATTTGTCGGCACATTCGGGCGGTGTTGCTGGACTTGTTTTAGCATTGTCAAGGATGTCTTGTAACTGGGATGGCCAGCCTGATCGGATTGTCTTGGGAGAAGGAATATCCTTTGTTGACCGTGAGAGCTTGTGATGGGCTAAGTTGGGACACCCCTGCAGGGATTTGAACTTTCGAAAGTCGTGCCCGCGGTTATGTGAAAATGGGAATTTGTTAATGTCTGGTTGTAGAAAACTTGAAACTTAACGTAATTAAAATGCATCAACCGTGTGTGTAACCGTGATGGTCTCTTTTTGGCGGAGTCCGGGAAGTGAACATGGTGTTGGAGTAATGTTTGACGTAGGTTGTTCTAGGATCACTTATTGATCATAGTTCATCGATCGTGCTTTTGCCTTCTCTTCTCGCTCTCATTTGCGTATGTTAGCCACCATATATGCTTGTGCTTGTTGCAGCTCCACCTCATACCTTTTACCCTACCTATAAGCTTAAATAGTCTTGATCATGAGGGTGTGAGATTGTTGAGTCCCCGTGACTCACAGATACTTCCAAAACCAGTTTGCAGGTGCCGATGATACCGGGCAGGTGACACAACCTAGCTCAAGGAGGAGCTCGATGAAGACCTTGTTCATTATGTTGATCCATTTTTTAGTTGATCAGTAGTGGAGCCTAGTCGGGACGATCGGGGATCTGTGTAGCATTTGGGGTAGGCTTCTTTCATTTTGGTTCCGTAGTCGGACCATGATTGTATCTGGATAATGTAATGCTTTATTCATGTATTATGTGAAGTGGCAATTGTAAGCCAACTATGTATCTCTTTCCCTTATGTATTACATGGGTTGTGTGAAGATTACCTCACTTGCAACATTGCTTACAATGCGGTTATGCCTCTAAGTCGTGCTTCGACGCGTGGGAGATATAGCTGCATCGTGGGCGTTACACAAACTCTCCATCTACTTGGGTCACACATACACATGCATATCTCACTCGCACTCGATAGACCCACCTAAAACTTTATCTCTCTCCCTCATTCTTTCTCCATCTCAAATGCACACACACACACACACAATCTCATGCCTAGCCAAGTATGATGGTCTCTCACTCAAATGTAGGCACACGCAGTCCAACCCTATAGGTATATGACTAGCTAATCTTAGTATCCATCACAAACATGTGCATGGTCTATCTCGATTTCTCTCGGGGCATCTTTCTATCTTGCATGCACCTCCCACGATCTCCCACCCATATAAGTCCCCTCACGATCTCGAGGGGATCTCTCTATCCCAAACACACGCTCTCTCCCTCCCCATGCGTCCATGTTCTCCACGTGTCCCTCTCGACCTTTGTTCCTTGTTGGCCAGACCAGTATTGGACATGTGCTATAGGGGTGTCTCTCTCCGTTGCAAACAATCACACGCTAGCTATCTTCGTGTATCTCCTCACCTCGCTTTTCTATCTCGGAGAAGCATGCGTGCATAAGAAATGAAAAAACACACTCTCTCTAATTTATCGTTTTTTGTCCCTTTCTCTTTCACACACATACTCTTGCACACTCACTCATTCTCCTTCACACGCACTTGATCTCTCTCGACTTAGGCAACCTCTTCGGTCCATAGCATATAGATTTATTGAAAAGTCAAACATCACAAAGTTTGACCATGTACGTGGAGAAAAACATTTACATCTAGAATGGCAAACATATACCATTAGATTCATCATGAGATGTAGTTTCATATGATGTATCTTTGGTATTGTAGATATAAATAACATTTGCGTAAACCTGATTAATGTTTCCAAAGTTCGACTTCTAAAATTTTTTACATGCACTACATTATCGAGCGGACGGAATATCTCTTTCCCCCTCTCAGCTATCTGACACGCCACTCAGCCTTATTGGGGCTCCTCTATCTCTCTCAAACTTTATATCTCCCTGGTTCACACATACAGATGTCTCGCTCGCGCTACATATAGACCCATCAAACACTCTCCGCCCTTGTTCTCTCTCTATGTGACACGCACCCCCCTAAGTACCATAATCCCTCACTCCATCATAGGCACATGAACACCCCCCTAAGTATGATTATCTCTCACTAGCCATCAGGAACACATGTATTGTCTCCTTCCATCCATACGTCTATCTTGATATCTCTCGGGGTATCTTCTATCACGCACACACCTTGTCAATCGATCTCCCACCCATGTAGTCCCATGACGATCTCTAGGGGATCTCTCTATCACAAACATACACTCTCTCCTACCCATGTCTGCATTTTCTCCATATGTCTCTCTCGACCTCTCTCCCTGCTTGCCAGACCCCTGGTGGCCATGTGCTAGGGGTCTTTCTCTCTCACTTGCAAACAACCACACACTATCTCCTCACCTTGCTTCCGTTGTCGAAGATGCATGTGTGATATGTTTGCATAACACACACACGCCTTTTCTCTACTTTTTATCATGTGTTGTCCATGTATCTCTCTCACACGCACACACACTTTTTTCACTCACTCTTTCTATTTCACACCCACACACACACTCTCTCTCTCTAGTTAGGGACTCTCTCACGTCCATAAGCATATGGATGTTTTGAAAACTCAAACCTCAGAAAAGTTTGACCAGGTATATGTGGAGAAAAACATTTACATCTGGAACGATCATTAGATTCATCAAAACATGTACTTCATACTATCATTTATCTTTGGTATTGTAGATATAAGTAATTTCTTTATAAACTTGCTCAAAGTTTCAAAAGTTTGTCTTTAAAAAAAATGCTGGCACTACATTGTCGAATGGAGGGAGTAGCTCTTTTTCTCTCTCTGCTATCTCTCACGGGTCTCCCCTCTCACTCGAACTCTCACTACTGGAATCAACTTCTTTGTCGTCCGCTTGCTGATGGCAAAGAAGGTCTTTGCCGTCAGCCACAAGAAAACGGACGGCAAAGATGTGGCTGATGGCAAACGAAGTCTTTGCCATCAGCCCGTTCTTTGCCGTTCGCTGGCTGACGGCAAAGAATCTTTGTCGTCCGCTAGCAGACGGCAAAGTGGTGGGTGGGTCCTGTTATAGTTTAACCAACTCAAGCCCACCGGCCCCACCTCTTTGCCGACCATTGGCGGACGACAAAGAGGCGGGTACGTTAACGGCCGTCTCGCCCCCTCTCTTGTCTCCACTCTCTTATTCGTCCCCACCCACACCCGCGCCGCCGCCGACCCCGTCTGCCCCGCACCCCTCCCCTACGCCCAGACCTCCACCGCACCCCCGTCGCCCCATCCATGTCGCCCCGCCCCATCCCCTCCCCTTCGTCGCGATCCCCCACCCACACCGGCCCGCACCATCGCTGCCGACCCCGTCCGGCGTAGCCGACCGCCCCGCCGCCCCGCACCCCTCCCCGACCTCTGCCGCGGCCCCGCCGCCTCTTCCACGTCAGGCAGCCATGCCGCGGCCATCTGGCCTCCCCCTTCACTGGGTCGCCGCCTCCTCCAGTGGCCGCCACAGCCGTCCGGCCTCCCCCTCCACCAGGTGAGCTCCTCCCCCTTTTTGTTTAATTAGTTTCTTTTTGTTTAGATTCTGTTTTAGTTATAGTTTAGTTTAGTTAATTTTAGATTAGTTTTAGTTTTAGTTTAGTTTATTTTAGATTAGTTTTAGTTTATTTTAGATTAGTTTTAGTTTTATTTTAGAAGAAGAAGTAGAAGGAGGAGGGAGGAACAGGAGGAGGGAGAAGAAGAAAGAAGAAAAGGAGAAGAAGAGGAAAAAGAAGAAGAAGAAGAAGAAGAAGAAGAAGGAGGAGGAGGAGGAGGAGGAGAAGAAGAAGAAGAAGAAGAAGAAGAAGAAGAAGAAGAAGAAAGAGGAGAGGAGCAGGAGAAGAAGAAGAAGAGAAGAAGAAGAAGAAGAAAAGGAAAAAAGAGACCCCGACCCGACCCCGACACCCGGTCGACACCCCGACACCTCGGTACGACACCCCGACCCCCGACCCCCGACACCCTGACACCACACCCCGACCCTGACCCCCGACCAACGGACACCCTGACACCACACCCCGACCGCGGTCGACCCCGACCCCAAGCCCGACACCCTGACACCCCGACCCCGACATGACACCCAGGGACGACACCTTGACCCCGACACCCTGACACCACACCCCAACCCCAACCCCGACCACCGACACTCCGACACCTGACACCCCAACCACCGACACCCTGACACCACACTCACCCTCACCCGTGACCCCAACACCTTGACACCACACCCCGACCATGACACCCTGACACCCCGACACCCCGACACCCTAACAACACACCTCGACCCCATATATATTTGTGTTGATCGGGTGTATTTTTATTATGGTCATGATTATGATACACTTAAATTATATACATATTATTATGTCCATGTCAGGTATCCAATTTTTTTATGTTGATCTAATTTCATTTACTTTTTGTCATTGCAGGTGTTGACAGGATGGTGGGCAAGGGTCCAGAGCGCCCCGATCCTCCTGCGAGCGCTACTGGGAGGGGTGGTTCCATTATTCGAACCCAGCCCCTCCAGAGAGCGCTGCTAGATGGTATGCAGACAACTACGACGGGCGCTTCTTCTTCGGCTGGGAGACATCGGGGAGGACGAAGAAGCCTGCTAGACGTGGATGTGGAAGCGGGAGAGCTAGGAAGGCTGTTACGCCTTCCTCGCCGCCACCCTCAGCTGATTCATCCAACCACAAGAGTGCTCCGTCTGACATGGACCCGTCTCGGACTCCGGTCCATGATCCTCCGGTCGCTGATCCTTCCCCCGACCAGACTCGGGTCGTCGATCCTTCGTCCCACGTGAGTCCGGTCCCAGAGTCTTTGTCTCAGAAGACTCCGGTCATGGGGTCTTCGGCCCAGGAGACTCCGGAGGCTAGTGGCTCGAAGGATTGTAGCGTGGACACCTTTTCAGATGATAGCTACAGCGACGACGAGCTGGTTGAGAAGGGCAACAAGGTCTACAAGTGTGGCGCTACAAAGCTCCCACCCGTGCCGATGATCACCGACCAGAGGTGGTTGATTGCGCCTAAAGGGTTGAAGTATGTGCATTTACTATTTTTTAACCTTTTGCCTTCATGTTCCTTCAAATTAATATCTAATGCGTTGGCCTTGTCATACTGCAGGGGCTGGGTACGCCCCCGTGGTTTCCGTCGGCCCAACCAGGTCCTTGGTGTGCTTTGCTGGCAACACTTCCCTAGGTGGGTCACGTTGCCCGGTGAGGGTCAGGTTCCACAGCTAGCACTGACCTGGGAGTTGTACTCGGTTGCCCCGGCCCTGCCGGAGGAGAGGGTGGATGGTGTCTTGTGCGAGATGGTGGCCGACATTGTGTTCCATCGGTTTTGGGTAATTTCTCCTTTACGGAACAAAAAATCAACACTACCTAGTGATTGTACTAATCCGTGTTGTCTTGTTTCATTGCAGACCTTCTACAAGGTTTCAGAGAGAGAGCAGGAGGCCGCGTGTATGGTTGTTGAAAATGAGTGCAAGCGCCTACTTCAGAACTTAAGGCACGAGGCTCGGGTGCAGGCCGTTCGAGACTACTACGTCTTGAAGGGTATTAAGAGGGGCAAGCAGAAGTGTCACGGCAAGTTTCTGAGTAAGGAGAAGTACCTATTCTTAAGGCCTTGAACTTAGTTTTCTTGATTTGATTCGTAGGCCTAGCACTGAAATTTCTCTTGACTCACTTAGGTGCCCCCCGAGATGGTGTGTGGATAAGATGGACTGTTGGGAGGCGTTGGTGGATGTGTGGTGCCCTACCCAATGGTAAGTCGAACACCAAAGGGCCAAGGATAAGCGCGGCCAAATGGAAGGTGTGCCACACCATCAAGGGAGCTCCAACATGTTTGAGTACGGGGATAACTGGGTATGTGGTTTGCTACATGATTCATGCAATTCATTCTTCATGCTAGATAGTTCATTTATGACATATTTAGCTCTAAAATGACATAATAATCTTGGATAGCTCTATAAAATGACTTAATATGCTTTAGTCAGTTAAAAATGGCATGACTTCCTTTGATAGCTCAATAATGACATAAACTAATCTTAGCTAGTTAGCTCCAAAATGACCTATTTACATAGCAATATCATTCTTCATGCTAGCATGAGCCCTTAACTAATATTTTGTTCCGCTCTCTCAGGCGCACCACCACAAGAAGCCTGTGCCAAGTCTGTTCGACCTCTATGGCATGGCCCATATGGCCCCGTACAAGAAGGCCAAGCCATTCACGGAGTCTGATCTAGATGATCCAGACAGCTTCACCAACAAGACCTCCCACCACAAGCTTGTGAGGTACAGAGACGAGGGGAAGCTGAGGAAAGGGGAGGACTTTAACCCGAGCCAGGATCCTTTGGATACAGAGCTGGTGATGATATCTAGTGGTGGGAGGTCCCATGGCTCTCAAGCCATTGGTGATGGACTGATACATTGTCCTAAGACTCTCCCGCAGATCAAGAAGTGCCTCAGTAGCTCTAATCCTGAGATAACGCCACGTGCACGGCCCGCGGAGATCGCCATGGCGGTTAGTTATACAGACTCACCCACCTTTCCTCCATTACATTGTGTGTGCGTCAGTCGATGATTACAATGCTAACGAGGAGTGGTGTGTTGCAAGCTATTCTTGAGAAAGAGAGATTGAAGACGAAGGAGCTTGTGGAGAAGCCAAAAAGGGAGGCAAAAAAGGAGATGGAGGAGAAGATGGCTAAGTTGTTGGAGGAGAGGAACTGGAACGACAACACTAACCGAGCCCTATACGAGCTCATCGTGGTACATTTCTCGTGCATATTAGCCCAATCATGCACGCAATGTTCGCATTACTATCTAATATGACTTACTCATGAGAACCAAATGTGCAGACCATGTGCAAGAAAAACAGTCAGGCCCCTTCGCCGATGCCCCTGATTGCTCCAGTGAACACGGTGAGTTTGATTTGAATGGGCGTTTCTTACTACTATTCAAATTTCAGTTTGCGAACTTGCTAACGAGACATTATTGGAAATGATCTTTGGTGCAGCATGGCTCCCGACAAGCATCGACCACTCCTTCTGCCAATGCCAGAACCCCGACCGGTCCTTCATCTCCGTCTGGCACTGGCACAGCCCCGACCATTCCTACACCTCCGTCATAATGGTATTTTTCTTCTTATTTAGCGTGTTTAGTCCATTTATGACATAATTTAGCCTATTTAGTCCACAAATGACATAATAAGATGAAGAGAATCAAGGAAGAGGAAGGCAAGAAGGAATAGGAAGAAAATAAGAAGAAGAAGAAGAAGGAGAAGAAGAAGAAGAAGACTATAAGAAGAAGAATATCTTCTTCTTCTTCTTATAGTCTTCTTCTTCTCCTCCTCCTTCTTCTTCTTCTTCTTCTAGTTTTCTTCTTCTTCTCCAAAATGAAGTTAGCTCTAAGTTATGCTTAGTTAGGTCAAAAATGGCATAATTAGCTAGGTAAGCTCAAAAATGGAATTTTTCTTCTTATTTAGCCAATTTAGTCCATTTATGACATAATTTAGCCTATTTAGTCCACAAATGACATAATAAGATGAAGAAAATCAAGGAAGAGGAAGAAAAGAAGCAATAGGAAGAAAATAAGAAGAAGATCTTCTTCTTCTAGTCTGCTTCTTCTTGTTCTTCTAGTCTTCTTCTACTCTTCTTCTTCTTCTAGTCTTCTTCTTCTTCTTCTTCTAGTCTTCTTCTTCTTCTTCTTCTTCTAGTTTTCTTCTTCTTCTCCAAAATGAAGTAAGCTCTAAGTTATATCTCATAATATGGTTAGTTAGGTAAAATGGCATAATTAGCTATGTAAGCTCAAAAATGGCATTTTTCTTCTTATTTAGCCTATTTAGTCCATTTATGACATAATTTAGCCTATTTAGTCCACAAATGACATAATAAGATGAAGAAAATCAAGGAAGAGGAAGAAAAGAAGCAATAGGAAGAAAAGAAGAAGAAGTTCTTCTTCTAGTCTTCTTATTCTTCTTCTTCTAGTTTTCTTCTTCTTTTGTGTGATGATACGTGTTTTTGTCACACTTATCGTCACAGAAGTGTCATAACCATGACAGAAAAAGTTTTCATTCGGGCCATAATATCATGGATGTGTCCTTTTTTATAGTGCTTTTCACCTACGAACAACCGATAATGTCTCGAACACCCGATAATGTGTTTAGCATGGAAGATATTCAGAACTCTCTATCGTTATGTTGACAAGAAAATTACACCTCTCAAACTGTACTCATCTCTGTTTTAAGTTTCAAGCTCTGGCACCTCTAGAAATCCCTGGTTCTCTCGAAGAAGGGCCTATCCATTTACTATATGTTATTTTACTTTTATTGTTGAGTCATGACCTACTCATTCAAGCACCAGTTGGACATCACTATTGTCTTCTTTATGCATTGAGTATAGTTAATGTTGTGTGCATCGTGACTTGTTCAATGATTGAGCATATCGTGCTTGGGATAGTGTTCTTTAGCATTTTTGTTTTGAAAGACATGATTTTTTGTTGGTATGCCTAAGTATTGATGTCTTTATATCAAATTATAGAATATTTCTTTGAAACACGCGTATCTTAAAATTCATGACATGACAAGATTATTTGATCAAGATTATGATAGGTAGCATTCCACATCAAAAATTATCTTTTCTTATCATTTACATACTCGAGGACGATCGGGAATTAAGCTTGGGGATATTGATACGTCTCCATCTTACAAATAATTTTTTATTGTTTCATGCCAATATTCTACAACTTTCATATATTTTTGGCGACATTATATATTATTTTGGGGACTAACATATTGATCTAGTGCCCAGTGCCAGTTCTTGTTTGTTGTATGTATTCTGTTTCGCAAAATATCCATACCAAACGAAGTCCAAACATGATAAAAATTTACAAAGAATTATTATGGGAAAAAGAATCAATGAGAAACAGAAGATGACAGAGAGAGAGAGAGAGATCCAATATCAGAGGGGTTCCTACCCTCTGAGAGCCATGGAGACCAAGGACCATAGGGGGAATCCTCCTACCATCTAGGGGAAGGCCAAGCAAGAAGAAGAGGGAGGGGGGCTCTCTCCCCTCTCTCTCGGTGGCGCCAGAATGCCACCGGGGCAATCATCGTGTGACGGAGATCTACTACAACAACTCTCTCATCTTCATCAACACCTCCATCACCTTCCCTCATATATATCCAGCGGTCCACTCTCCCGCAACCCGTTGTACCCCCTACTTGAACATGGTGATTTATGCTTCATATTATTATCCAATGATGTGTTGCCATCCTATGATGTTTGAGTAGATTTTGATTGTCCATTGGGGTAATTGGTGAATTTCCTTGATTGGTTTAATTCTCTTGTGGTTATGTTATTGTCCTTTGGTTCCCATCATATGAGCGCGCATGTGCATCACACCATAGGGTTAGTTGTATGTTGATAGGACAATGCATTGGGAGGGCAAGAGTGACAGAAGCTTCTTCCTACCATAAAAATTGATTCATATGGGATGGAAGGGGGACCAATATATCTTAATGTTATGATTGGGTTTTACCTTAATGAACATTAGTAGTTACGGATGCTTGCTAATAGTTCGAATCATAAGTGCATAGAATTCCATGTAAGGGTTGGCATGCTAGAAGCGGCATCTCCCACATAAAAACATGCTATCGTTCTACTAACTTAGCCAATTGCTTCGTGTCGGCGTGGACAACCATCTATGGGGCCATCTAGCCTCTTTCGGTTTGGCTAGGAAATGCACAAAACACAAAGAGCAATATCAACAAAAGGCACAAGGATCTTTACCTAGGTTCAGGTCACCTTTGAGGTGTAAACCCCTACTCTTGCCTTGGTGTATTGGAAGTGTGGGTGCACAAGTTTAAGGAGCGCTTTCCCCCAGTAAGGTGCAAGGAGAAGGCAACTACATCTACAAGTCTGCGTGGAGTTGAATCGGGTTCGACCCCTTGTAAAGGTTGCCATGGCCCTCCTTTTATAGCTCAAGGGGTCACCATAGTGGCAAAATAGTCATTATCTAGTGATTGTATAATGAACAGTGCTATCAGACACTACAAAAAACCACACATCCGTGACATTATGGCCCAAATGGAAATTTTTTCTGTTATGGTTATGACACTTCTATGACGATAATTGTGACAAAACACGTATCATCATACATGTGGTGTGATCCTACTACTATGACAAAAAATCATGAAAAAAATGTGCTTTACATCCTGGGTGGGCCTGGGACGTGCCTGCATGACATTCTTTGGGCCATCCATGACATAAAAAATCATGGTATAAGTAAGGCCGAGGAAATACATGCGGAGTTCCTTGTTACGGTGGGTGGTCGGGGCCGAGCGATGCAATGTGGTTTGCATGTTTCTCTCGTACGCGTGATTGCTGTGTGAGGCACTCGCTAATTGAACCCAAACGAGGCGTTCGCTTACTGAACCCGAGTAATCGATCGATCCCACTACATACTGAAGTCGATCGATCACTTCCCTGCTAAATGAACCCGAGAAATTCCTTCCCTGGTGCTACTAACTGAACCCGAGCGATCGATCGTTGCTGGTGCTTATACTGTAGCCTATGGATCCACCGAGTGACGCCCCAATGTATGGGTTGCCTCTCGATGAACAATGCCCGTTTCTGCCGCATGTGGGACACGTAGAATGAGTCGAGACATGGTGAGTCGGCCTACCGGTTGGTTGCCTATGGATGAACAGTTCCTTATGGGGGTTGGATGAACAGGACCCCAACCATGTGTAGGCGGTTGCCGCTAGATGGACAGGACCCCGTGGTAGTAGGCAGTTTCCAATGGATGAACAGGACCTGTTGGGGATATGACTATTGGGTATGAACCGCCCAGGAGAGGCCGGGTCATACCACTGGCGACTCAGTGTGAAGATGGCGGAGCATACAAGCCTGTTGATGGCCCAAGACCTAGAGGCGACTTGAGGTCCAAGAGGATGAACCGCCATATGTGTATGACTTGTTGTGTAAGGCAAACTTAGCTAGTCACCGAGCTAGACACGTTGTGTATGAGCCATCCGGGACTCCGTGAGCCGCCGGGCGTCAACCTGTGTATATAAAGGGATGAACCGGTGATGTTGCTTGAAGCTACATCGGTATTTCCCCAAAGAGGAAGGGATGATGCAGCGTAGTGGCGGTAGGTATTTCCCTCAGATATGAAACCAAGGTTATTGAACCAAGCAACACAACATAAACAGCCCCTGCACACAAATAACAACACCTCGCAACCCGACGTGTTAAAGGGGTTGTCAATCCCTTTCGGGTAACGGTGCCAAAAACGGTGCATGGACGGCAGAAAGTTGTGATAGATTGAATAAATAGATCGCAAAGAAAAATAAAGTGCAGGAAAGTATTTTCGGGTTTTTCGTTTAATAGATCTGAAAATTAAATCAAGAGAAAAATAGATCGCAAAGGCAAATATATGAGAAAGAAGACCCAGGGGCCGTAGGTTTCACTAGTGGCTTCTCGCGAGAAAAATAGCAAACGGTGGGTGAACAAATTACTGTTGGGCAATTGATAGAACCTCACATAATTATAATGATATCCAGGCAACGATCATTACATATGCATCGCGTCCAAGATTAGTAGACCGAGTCCTGTCTGCATCTACTACTATTACTCCACACATCCACCGCTATCCAGCATGCATCTAGTGTATTAAGTTCATGGAAAAACAGAGTAATGCAATAAGAACGATGACATGATGTAGACGAGATCCGTTTATCTATGGCTGTAGATATAGATCCCATCTTTTTATCTTGAGTAGAAACGATACATATGTGTCGGTTCCCTTTTTGTCACTGGGATCAAGCACCGTAAGATCGAACCCACTACCGGGAACCTCTTCCCATTGCAAGATAAAAAGATCAAGTTGGCCAAACAAAACTCAAATATCAGAGAAGAAATACGAGGCTATAAGAGATCATGCATAAAAGAGATCAAAGAAACTCAAATACGTTCATGGATATAAAAAGATAGATCTGATCATAAACTCAAAGTTCATCGATCCCAACAAACACACCGCAAAAGAGTTACATCATATGGATCTCCAAGAGACCATTGTATTGAGAATCAAGAGAGAGAGAGAGATGAAGGAATTTAGCTACTAACTACGGACCCGAAGGTCTACGAAGAACTACTCACGCATCATCGGAGAGGCACCAACGGAAGT
Source organism: Triticum monococcum (assembly GCA_034509565.1). Classification (NCBI taxonomy): domain Eukaryota; kingdom Viridiplantae; phylum Streptophyta; class Magnoliopsida; order Poales; family Poaceae; genus Triticum; species Triticum monococcum. The sequence goes on along the minus strand of CM067843.1, from coordinate 366,230,406 downwards.
GGTGAACACCTCCGTGATGGGGTCTAGATTGGATCTGGTGGTTCTGTACTCTGCGGCGGCTGGATGAATATTTTGTCGACTCCCTGATGGTTTCTGGAATATTGTGGTAGTTATATAGCAAAGAGGTGGTCCGGGGGGCACCCAAGGTGGGCACAACCCACCTGGGCGCTCCTGGGCCTCGTGGCGCGCCCTGGTGGGTTGTCCCCTCCTCGGGACTCCCCCCAGGTGCAACTAGGGCCCAACATCTTCCTTCTTGTCCATAAAAAATCTCCGTAAAGTTTCATGGCATTTGGACTCCGTTTGATATTGATTTTCTGCGATGTAAAAAAACAAGGAAAAACTGCAACTGACACTTGGCACTATGTCAATAGGTTAGTACTAAAAATGATATAAAATGATGATAAAACATCCATGATTGACAGTAAAACAACATGGAACAATAAAAAATTATAGATACATTGGAGAGGTATCACCCGGTGGCGGTTTAGGGCAAGAAACAAGAGCTTGAGAACTAGGTCAAGCGTATTCGCTCCCTGCTAACCGAAACCCAAGAAATACAATCCCAAACTGGAGTAGGCCTTTACCTTCACCGCACGGGGCCGAACCATTATAAACTCTCTGCGTGCTTTGTCCCGTTTAACCCCTTTAAGCAAACCTAGTCGCGATAGCTCCACGAGTAAGTCCTTTTGTTAGGACATCTGCGGTGACAGTTCCACGACAGTTGGCGCTCACCATGGGGCCAGCGCACGGTGGTTTCGAGTTCTTGAAGGGCAGCTTTGAAGGGAACAAGGGATACGATGTGGGCCGGATGACCAAGAGTCGTCATGGCAAGCTCTACATCGACTTTGCAGGCTAGGGCCCCGAGGCCGGCTCAATTGAGTACGGTACTGGGCCCCCTTCGGCGGAATCCACGTCTTCATTGGCAAGATCGGCGAACCGGGCCCTGAGCCGGACATCTGCAACGACATCATCGAGATGGCTTAGCGTGCACGACCGCCCGCGTTCAACCCGCCACGAAGCGTGCCTTTGTTGGTTTCACCCATGGGGTGGAAGTTGGGGAAGGATCTATGTCTGGCGGTGAGACGGCCATCTACTCTGATGGTGAGTCGTCCACAGGTGAGAATAAATCATTGTATCAACTGCAAGACGGCCGACTCGGGGGCTGTTCCGATGGCGACAACATTCCGGACCCCTATGAGCCGCCGAACAGGGTTGCGATCTTCATGGTCGGCACATAGCCGGCGCTTGGATTGACAGCCGCCACAGCCATGACCTCTAGCTCGGCTGCTGTGGCAACAGCTTGTGCTAGTGGCACTGCACGCCCGCCGGCTCAAACTTTGACAAATTTATTGGAGGCTTTGGCGACTCTGATGGGGGTAGAGGTAACCCAGGACAACTAGGAACAACATCAGGTTGATGTGGCAAAGTTGCGAGATGAGATCGCTTAAGCCAAGGAAGAGCTGGCGGCTGAGAACGCTAGGATGGCTGCAGAGCAGGCAGCGTTGGACGCCCAAGCACAGCGGATTCAAGTAGATTCCTTTCGGCTTACGTTAGATCAGAATGCACCGGAGTCATCTACCCCCGATTTATGAGCGAAGGAACCTCTTTAACACACCTGGACCAGGAATCAGTGACCCACCGATGATGAACTGGGTGATCGAAGCGCGTGGGACTAGAGCGTCGGTTCAGCCGCGTGTGATGGACCCGCCACATTTGAATAATACCCCACCTCAGCATGTTCCGACACCTCTAGGTCATTATTCTAACCCTTTGGATAATATGATTGCTGCACAACGTGATTGGCGGCTCTACCAGTTGAAGGCGAGTCTCCAGTAGCGATAGGGACACGGAGGGCCAGAGATCTTCTTCAAACAGTTGTGGCTCAGCAGATGGCTTATTTTTATAGCCGTGAATAGATTCGTTCAACCCCTCCACCAAGCCGGAGTTACAGCAGGCACATTGAGTCGCCAGCAATTTCATGCAGTGAGCAGCACTACAACCAGCCGCATGGGCATGACCCGGCGCGTGAAGGTAATAATGCCCAGGCTTTAGTGGATCAGAGCAGGGTGCATCGGGAGGCTGAGCAGGCGGCTCAGCTAGCGGCTCAACAACAATCTCCAGTTTATCCATCGGCTTCGGTGGAGGCAGGTGTAACCTCTAGAACCTTGGGTCTGCCGTGTTTAGTGCCAGCTCTACGTAATGAGCGTTTAACTAAGGATTTTAAGGGTCCTCGTAAGGTGCCTAATTACATAGAAGATCAGCCCCCTGAGGCTTGGATTGAGAGTTATGAGATTGCCATGGAGATGTTGGATGTTAGTGACGCTGCATGTGCTAAGTATTTCACCATGATGCTGTTTGCGTCGGCTCTTACCTAGTTGAAGGGGCTCCCTGCTAACTCCATTAGGTCATGGGCGGAGTTGAAGGCTCATTTTATCCAAAATTTTAAAGACACGTCCAAGCAGCCTCTGTCGATTTTAGATTGAGCCAACAACCCATTGGGTGCACTGGATCTCAGCTATTATACACTCATCGGACAGTATCAACACCGGCTCAGCAGTCCTGATGTTGGGGAAAAACTGTCATTTTCTCCCTTTGAAGCAGAAACTGGGGCGGCTTAAGCTCCACTACAACGACATGGGGGGGATAATGGCGGCTCTCGTCAAGTATGCTGGCTCTGATCGTACCAAGGACCCAGAGTCGGATAATGAGAAGCTGGTAAGGGAAAGAAGAGCAGCAATACAAGAGGGCAGCAGTATAACCCAGCAAGTCAAGGTGGCAATGGTAAGCGCAAGGCTGACGGCAGCTTGGATTTTGTGGCTAACACCAGCACGCAGAATAATAATAAGCGCCACAGAGGAAAGCCGCCCCCTCGGTTTGGAGGGCTAAAATTTAACCTTGAGGCGATGATGAATTAGCCCTGCCAAAATCATGGTACACACGAAAAGCCAGCCAATCACCTCTGGAAAGATTGCTTCGTTATGAAGGAGTACAGAAATTCAATTTTTTTGTAATAATCATGGACCACCTGGCGGCTCAGGATTCGGCTCTCACGGTCCTGGTTATGGTGGTGGCAGTTCCATTTCCGCTTTTCAGGGCCAAGGCAATGAAGGTGGTTATAACCAACAGTCTGGTCAAGGGAATCAGTAGCAGCAGTCTGGTTTATGCAAGTGGGATCAGAAGCTCCATAAAAGGGTAGTGAACGCAGTTGAGCCGGCGAGTCCCCGTTACTTGCGATGGTCTAAGCACCCTATTCTCTGGAGCCGTGAGGATCACCCGCCCCGGGTCAATAATCTGGGTCACTTGGCTTTGGTGGTGGTGCCTCGGGTTGGAGGGTACAGATTTACTATGAAACTTTTTGTCGCATGAGCCTGACTGACAAAGGTCTTAAGCCATCGAATACTTTTTTTCATGGTGTAGTGCCTGGTAAGTCGGCATATCATGTGGGCAAAATATCTTTGGAAGTGCCTTTTTGTGATGGTCATGATTCCAGGTCTGAGATATTAACTTTTGAGGTGGTTAAAATCAAGAGCCCTTATCATGCTCTGTTTGGACAGCCGGCTTAGGCTAAGTTCATGGCAACCGGGTTCATCAAGCAACACAACGTAAACAGCCCCTGCACACAAATAACAACACCTCGCAACCCGACGTGTAAAAGGGGTTGTCAATCCCTTTCGGACAATGGCGCCAGAAATGGCGTGTGGATGGGGGAAAGTTGTAATAGATTGAATAAATAGATCGCAAATAAAATAAAGTGCAACAAAGTATTTTTGGGTTTTTGGTTTAATAGGTCTGCAAATAAAAGCAAAAAGATCGCAAAGGCAAATATATGAGAAAGAAGACCCGGGGGCTGTAGGTTTCACTAGTGGCTTCTCTTGAGAAAAATAGCAAATAGAGGGTGAACAAATTACTGTTGGGAAATTGATAGAACCTCAAATAATTATGACAATATCCAGGCAATGATCATTACATAGGCATCATGTCCAAGATTAGTAGACCGACTCCTGCCTGCATCTACTACCATTACTCCACATATCGACCGTTATCCAGCATTCATCTAGTGTATTAAGTTCATGGAAAAAGGAGTAATGCATTAAGAACGATGACATGATGTAGACAAGATCTGTTTATCTATATGGCGGTAGATATAGATCTCATCTTTCTATCCTTAGCAGCAACGATACATACGTGTCAATTCCCTTTCTATCACTAAGATCGAGCACCGTAAGATCGAACCCACTACCGGGCACCCTTCCCATTGCAAGATAAATATATCAAGTTGGCCAGACAAAACCAAAATATCGGAGAAGAAATACGTGGCTATAAGAGATCATGCATAAAAGAGAGCAAAGAATCTAAAATACTTTCATGGATATAACATGATAGATCTGATCATAAACTCAAAGTTCATCGATCCCAACAAACACACTGCAAAAGAGTTACACATATGGATCTCCAGGAGACCATTCTATTGAGAATCAAGAGAGAGAGAGAGAGAGAGAGAGATGAAGCCATCTAGCTACTAACTCAAAACCGAAGGTCTACAAAGAACTACTCACGCATCATTGGAGAGGCACCAAAGGAAGTGGTGAACCCCTCCGTGATGGTGTCTAGATTCGATCTGGTGGTTCTGGACTCTACGGTGGCTGGATGCATATTTCGTAGACTCCCTAGGGTTTCTGGCATATTGGGGTATTTATAGAGCAAAGAGGCAGTCCGGGGGGGCACCCGAGGTGGGCACAACCCACCAGGGCGCGCCTGGGCCTCGTGGCGCGCCCTGGTGGGTTGACCCCTCCTCGGGACTCCCCCTAGGTGCAACCAGGGCCCAATATCTTCCATCTGGTCCATAAAAAATCTCCGTAAAGTTTCGTGGCATATGGACTTCGTTTGTTATTGATTTTTTGCGATGTAAAAAACATGAAAAAACAACAACTGGCACTTGGCACTATGTCAATAGGCCAGTACCAAAAAAATGATATAAAATGACTATAAATGATTATGAAACATCCAAGATTGATAATAAAACAACATGGAACAATAAAAAATTATAGATACATTGGAGACATATCAGCATCCCCAAGCTTAACTCCTACTCGTCCTTGAGTAGGTATGTGATAAAAACAGAATTTTTGATGTGGAGTGATGTTCATCATGTCATATCATATGTTTTCTTTATAACATGGACATTTGGACTTTTATGTGATTCAAAGCAATAGTCTAGTTTTGACATAATAATTTATATACTCAAGCATATCAACAAGCAACCATTTCTTTCAAAATATCAATGCTAAAATAAGTTATCTCTAGCCCATCATGCTCAAACATTGATCCGAAACACACTCGGATATTAACTACACCCATTACATAAGTACGATCATATTGCCTCCTTGTTGGTGCTTTTATAAGAGAAGATGGAGACTCAAATTTCAAAATAAAAATTGAATAAAGTAAAAGAAAGGCCCTTCGCAGAGGGAAGTAGGGATTTGTAGAGGTGCCAGAGCTCAAAGCGAAAATTTTGAGATAAAAACATTTTGGGAGGTGTATCCATCCCACCAACGAAAACGACTTAGAGTTGCCTATACTTTCCATGCATAGATATATCATAGGCGGTTCCCAAACAGAAAATAAAGTTTATTCCTTTTTCCAGCATAGCTTTCACTTTCCATGGCTAACCGTGTCCACGGGTGCCCTCCATACCAACACTTTCCAAGGAATTTATTATTAGACAACATAAAGTAAATTCATTAGTTTTTGCATTTTGGGACTGGGCATCCCTAATATGTTTGCCTTACTCTCGTGCAATGACAAGTGAATAAACACTCATCTTGAGAATAAACACTCATCTTCGAGAGAAACAAACACACAAAAGAGAAGTTTTTTTTTGAAAATTAGAGATGGCAAATGCAAATTTTCTTAGAACGGCAAAAGAATATCGCATATAGGTAGATATAGTGGACTCATGTGGCAAAACTGGTTTAAAGGATTTTGGAGGCACAAGTAGATGTCATACTTAATGCAAAATGAAGGCTAGCAAAAGATTGGGAAGCGACCAACCAAGAAACGAATAATCTCATAAGCAAGCATTAAGCATAATTAACACCGAATAATGCACCACAAGTAGGATATAATTTCATTTCATGATTATTGACTTTCGTACTTGCATAGGGAATCACAAACCTTAACAGCAACGTTTTTACTAAAGCATAATTACTCATCAAGATGACTCACATATCACATAATCATATCTCAAAACTATTACTAAGAATCAATTTTATTTTGTCCAATGATCTTCATGACATTTTTTTCTTTTCTTTATCCTTGTTAGATATCTATCACTTTGGGACTAATTTTCATGTGTTGCTTTTCATAAGCTCAAACAAATATAAGTGAAGATCATGAGCATAACAAATTTTCTTTCTCTCAAAATAATTTAAGTTAAGCAAAAGAGAATTTCTTCAAAATTTTACTAGCTCTCAAATAAATCTAAGTGAAGCAAGAGAGCATTTCTTCAAAAATACTAAGCACACCGTGCTCAAAAAGATATAAGTGAAGCACTAGAGCAAGTCCAACTCATAAAAGATTTAAGTGAAGCATAGAGAGCAATTCTAACAAGTCATGATATAATTTTGTCTCTCTCAAATAGGTCTGTCCAGCAAGGATTGATAACTTAAAACAAAAAATAAGAAAAGCAAAGACACATATATACAAGACGCTACAATATAACACATATCATGTGACGAATAAAAATATAGTCTCGAGTAAAATACCAATAGTTGTTGGAAGAAAGCGGGGATGCCACTCGGGAGCATCCCCAAGCTTAGTTGGTTGCTCATTCTTGGATAATAGCTTGGGATGGCGGGGCATCCCCAGGCTTAGGCTCTTACATCCTTCCTTCATCCATCGCAAGATAACACAAAACTTGAAAACTTCAATCACACAAAACTCAACAAAACCTTCGTGAGATCCGTTAGTATAAGAATAACAAACCACTACTATAAGTGTTGTATCAAACCAATTCATATTTTGTTTTTTAATTATATCTACTGTATTCCAACTTTTCTATGGCAAAAACTCATCAAAGAAAACCATAGATCCATCAAAATAAGCACACAACACAAAGAAAATAGAATCCGTCAAAACAGAACAGTCTGTAGCAATCTGACTATTTTGAATATTTCTGTAACTCCAAAAATTCTGAAAAATTAGGACGGCCTGAGAAATTTGTATATTGATCTAGTTCAAGTGGAATGGATATTTTATCACTCTCTTGTAAATAATGAAAATTAGTTTCATCAGTACAAAAGTTTTTGTTTTTTTTCAGCAAGATCAAACAATTATTGCCTAAGAAGATCCTAAAGGCTTTACTTGGCACGAACACTAATTAAAACATAAAAACACAATCATAACAGTAGCATAATTCTGTTAACACTCAAAAACAGGAAGAAAAAAGAAAAAATAAATTTTATTCACTGAATTGCCTCCCAACAAGTACTATAGTTTTACGCCCTTAGCTATGCATAAAGCAAGGATCTAAGTTTTGTCTTCCGAAGTTTTGGCAATTTTTGTAAGGGTTTTCTCAAACCCGGGAGGCTCTTTACACTTCCCTAAATTCTCTAGAAAATAAACCATCTTAAGATCCAAAATATCCAATCGCTTATTACAAAGAGTAATCAAGGCATTCATGCGATTGATACTACCATTGAGGTGTCTGAGGGGTTCATTATATTTTTTTTCTTTCAACCATATGCTTATGCAAATCACCAAGTTTGTCCAACATTTGAGCTCCCTCGGGGGTAAAAGGAAACCCCTTCTTTTGAGGTGGAATTCCCAAAATTCCCTCTAAGATTTCAAAGGCAGCATTGGCATCAGATCAATGAAGTTTCCTTTAGCCGGCAAAAATCGAGAAGTTGTCTATGATTCTAAGCCAATCCTATGTAAAAATTTCGAAGCAAAACTTTAGCATCCCCTTTAAGTTGGAAATAAGATACGATTCCATAAGTCTACACCAGGCATCTTTCAAGTTTTCTCCTTGTCCTTGCTTGAAGTAAAGGACTTCAAAATCTGGTGACAAAGGAGGAGTAGGGACGCTAGTCATCGAGACTAGAAAGCAAGAGAACGACAAATGGAAAAAAGAGAGGCGAATAAAACTGAAATTTTTCGTGAAGTGGTGTAGAGGAAAACAAGAGGCAAATGGCAAATAATGTAAATTGCGAGGTGATGAGATTTGTGATTAGGAACCTGGTTATGATGAAGATCCTCCCCTACAACAGCGCCAGAAGTCACGTTGACGGGAGATTATCTTGACTTGATCCTCCCCGACAACGGCGCCAGAAATTCCTTTTGATGTCGCTTGAAGCTACGCCGGTTTTCCCCAAAGAGGAAGGGATGATTCAGCACATTGGCGTTAGGTATTTCCCTCAGATATGAAACCAAGGTTATCAAACTAGTAGGAGAACCAAGCAACACAATGTAAACAGCCCCTGCACACAAATAACAACACCTCACAACCCGATGTGTTAAAGGGGTTGTCAATCCCTTTCGGGCAATGACGCCAGAAATGGCATGTGGATGGGGGAAGTTGTAATCGATTGAATAAATAGATCGCAAAAAAATAAAGTGCAGCAAAGTATTTTTAGGTTTTTGGTTTAATAGATCTGAAAATAAAAGCAAAAGAAAATAGACCGCCAAGGTAGATATATAAGAAAGAAGACCCAGCGGCCGTAGGTTTCACTAGTGGCTTCTCTCGAGAAAAATAGCAATTGGTGGTGAACAAATTACTGTTGGGCAATTGATAGAACCTCCGTCGGCGTTCTGGGAACGGGGGTCCCCAGACTTGCTTGCCTACGGCCCGCAGCGTGGCTCCTCAAGTGGCCCTGTACGACCCATCTTCATCAGCAAACACCCAAGACCCTCGCGAGGGGCCAAGCCTCGCGAGGCGGACGACGCAAGACCTCCTTAGGGGCGGCCTCACCAGGCTGGCTCGCAAGGGTCGGAGAGATCGAGGCGAGGCGAACCTCGTGATGTTCCAATGACGTAAGCCATGACGATCAAGACCAGGCGGGCGCCAGCAAGAGGAGTGTCCTCGCTTCCTCTTCGGTGCTAAGGATGCAAACGCAGGCAAGGAGTTCCAAGTCATTAGGCAAAGGTTTCCATATCGGTGCAACAAGACCAAGACCAGCAGGGCGGCAGGACGGAAGTCACCATGGAGCCCAAGATGGCGTCACCACCAGAGCCTTTGGCAGGCGAAGACTACTTTTGTCAGGATAACTTGTACTAGTTGTCTTCCTTTGAAATTGGTCGTTGTGGAATCCCTTCCCACTCAATATTTGGGAAGAGGACCAGGGCCTCTCTAAATAGGACTCGCCACCACCATAGCTAGGGGGAGGAACTAGTCGAAGAGAGGATCCAGATCATCCTCAAACACACAAGCTCACCAAGCACAAGAACACCTCTCCTCACGAGGCTGTTCTTCCCTTGTAACTATTCATCCATTGCCCAAGAGGCAATCCACCGCACCACACTGGAGTAGGGTATTACACCACAATGGTGGCCCGAACCAGTATAAATCTTGTGTCTCGTGTTCTTTGGGTCTATCGAAGCTAGGCCGTGAGATCGTTGAGTGTGCAAGCTAGAGAGGGGGAGATCTTCGTGCGCACCCCCGTGTTCGAACCTCAAGGGTTTTACCGGAACCAGAAATCTGATAACCTCAAATATTTATGACGATATCCAAGCAATTATCATTACATAGGCATCTCATCCAAGATTAGTAGACCGACTCCTGCTTGCATCTACTACTATTACTCCACACATCGACCGCTATCCAACATGCATCTAGTGTATTAAGTTCATGGAAAAATGTAGTAATGCACTAAGAATGATGACATGATGTAGACAAGATCCGGTTATCTATATGGGGTAGATATAGATCTCGTCTTTTTATCCTTAGTAGCAACGATACATACGTATCGGTTCCTTTTCTGTCACTGGAATCGAGCACCGTAAGATCGAACACACTACTGGGCACCTCTTCCCATTGCAAGATAAATAGATCAAGTTGGCCAGACAAAACCCAAATATCAAAGAAAAACACGAGGCTATAAGAGATCATGCATAAAAGAGATCAAAGAAACTCAAATACTTTCATGGATATAAAAAAGATAGATCTGATCATAAACTCAAAGTTCATCGATCCCAACAAACACACCACAAAAGAGTTACATCATATGGATCTCCAAGAGACCATTGTATTGAGAATCAAGGGAGAGAGAGATGAAGCCATCTAGCTACTAACTACGGACCCAAAGGTCTACAAATAACTACTCACGCAGCATTGGAGAGGCACCAATGGAAGTGGTGAACCCCTCCGTGATGGTGTCTAGATTAGATCTGGTGGTTCTGGACTCTACGGCGGCTGGATGAATATTTCGTCGACTCCCCTTGGATTTCGGGAATATCGGGTTATTTATAGAGCAAAGAGGTGGCCCGAGGGGCACTCGAGGTGGGCACAACCCACCAGGGCGCGCCCGGGCCTCGTAGTGCGCCCTGGTGCGTTGTCCCCTCCTCAGGCCCAATATCTTCCATCTGGACCATAAAAAATCTCCGTAAAGTTTCATGGCATTTGGACTCTGTTTGATATTGATTTTCTGTGATGCAAAAACATGGAAAAAATAGCAAGTGACACTTGGCACTATGTCAATAGGTTAGTACCAAAAAATGACTATAAAATGATTATAAAACATCCAAGATTGATAATAAATTAGCATGGAACAATTAAAAATTATAGATACGTTGGAGACGTATCATAGACCAGTTGATACCGATCAAAACTCTAAACACGTCAGGAGAGAAGGTATGCTTACGTGTCGGTGGGATCAGAGCCACCTCTGGATGAACCGGAGCTTTCACCTTTTTGTTATCAACGTCATAAGCCGCCTGGTATTGAGATATATTGGTTTCTTCAGGCAGCCGGGTTGCTAGTGGACACATTGGTCTTGCTATATCGGCAAAGTCATCAGTGCTGAAGGGTGACCCATCCTCTTTTACACTTGGGGAACCATTGGCCAAATCTTCCGGGTCAAGATCTGCTTGCTACGCCTTTGCCCGTCTTAAAGCAGTCAAGGCGCCTGCTCTGGCGGAGGCTCATTTCAATTCTTCAATCCTTTGAGGTAGCACTGACAATCTCTCCAATGTTTCCTTAATAAGAGTGGGCGGCTATTTCTTGTGATAGCAGCAGCAATGACCTGTTGAGTGCTAGTGTATAACTGTTCTAAAAGTGTGTCGACAGCCTTAAGCATGATGTGCCTATCTGAGCCCAGCTTGGCGCTCCGTGAACCTGTATCAGTAAATTTATTGATAAGCCGGTGGATGTTTATGATATGTTTATTGAGCTGCAAAGGAGTCATATATCCTACTTACCGAAGATAGCTGACGACATGTTATAAATCTGCTGCCTTCAACAGGAGAACTCGTCAGTCACCAGTTTAAGTGGGGCTTCAGCATCCTCTGCTCTCTTCAATAGAGTCGCCTTTTCGGTCTGCCAGCCGTTCTTATCAGTATTGTAGTTTTGCTCAAGCTGCTCAATGTTTTATAAAGCAGTCTTCAATTCTGACTTGGCCTTGGAGGTCTCAGATTACTGAATTTTAATGTTGGCCTTCAGATCATTGAGCTGCGAATCCTTGTCGGTTAGTTCAGCCTTTTACATTAATAAACACGGAAGGTATTATATTCATGATTATTTTTGAAGTCCCAAGAACAATACAAGTATTTTCCTTGGCACTTCGGGGCTAATGGTTATTGCTCTTTTCAAAGATGAATTTATCCGATGGTTCGGGTACAATGATATGATCCGGTTTACAGAGGTTACATATTGAAGTATCAATTTATTAATGTTGGTAAGTCCCGGTTTAACTATGCTAGTTAAATCGACTGTTGGGTGCCACGAATGCGAAGTTCATTACTGTTACTTAAAGTCCTGGCTTAACTTGATGACTTAAGCCGGCCCTTTGGGGCTACTAGTGATGATGTTCATTTCTTTATGGCAGTTGGAAAGTCTACAACATATTCAATCCTATCATATCCTATAGACTTGGCGGCTGATAGACATATAACTATGAAGAGAATAGGGATTGGATTACCTCATAATGATCCTTCATCAAATTGACTAAGCCGGCATCAAAATCACGGCTGGTGTAGAGACGGTTCAAATAACCAGAGTGAATCTCTTGGGCGCTGAACTGGGAGTAGTCTTCTAAGTATACTTTCCACTTGCCTTTATCAGCGGCAGAAATTTCCTCCTTGGCACTGTGCTTGGATAAGGCAATGGGGTTACCCGGTGCAATATAACCAAGTTCGATGATGGTGACATCGTCAGCCTTATCTTCATTAGGCTTGATGGGCTTGGTGGTTTACAGATGACCGGTTCAACATCTATTTGATCCATGGTGACGTCGTGCTTTTCTGGTGGTGGGTCATCAATGGTAGCTTCAGCAATTGGATAAGAAGATTTTGGCTGTTGTTTTTTCCAGTTCAGACGGGTTGGAGTCGTCAGCCGGCTTGTTTAGTTTCGCTTTTTTGCTGGGTTTGTCTTGGTCACTGAAAATAAGAAATACACACATGTTAGCATATTAATCAGGCATGAAGTTTGAATGATTGAATATACCCTTACCCAGGTACAGTCTTGAAAGCTGGGAGTTGAGTTCCCATTGAGACGCCGGAGGAAGAGTAATATGTTGCCTGATAATTTGAATCAAACAGGTTAAGAGGTTGACAAACAAGACCCGTCTCGGGATAATCTAAGTTTAGAAATTTTTGAGACCTTCGGCCGACGTTTGCGAGGTGCTGGGTGTTCGGTAAGCTGGAGGATAAAACTTCGCCGCCACTGTTCCGGGTTGTACATCGAGCTTCATGTTGCTGCTTCTTCAAAAGAAAAGGTGAGAAAATCTTACTTTCCTACTTGCTTATCGAGTTTTCTATGTTGGCAAAGGTTCTGAGCCAGAGGAAAGAGTAATTACCTCTGCATTATCTGCATGGATGGCCTCTCGTTCATCCTGATAATAGTCATTGTGAATAATATGTACAAACAATGAGCCAAGGGAATCAAGTTCAACCTCCGACTCATCATCATCATCTTTATCATCCAAATTGAATAACTCGGCAGTGTTGGACTTCTTCTTAGCATGCCTCTTGGTGGCCTTGTTCTTTGTCCGGGTTTTCTTTGGTTTCTTTGGCAAGTTCTTGGACCAGAAGGATGAGTTGGCCTATAAACATTGAATGAGTGTAAGTAGACAACATAAATGGGTCAACTATGAGCTTGATTCAAAAACTTACAGCCGACGGCTTATTCAGGACACAGAAAGGACTCAATCCAACTGCACTGCAATCTTCCAAGCTATTGTTCAGCAGGGTCTTTGTCATATTATTGATGTCTTCCTCAGTCATTTCGGTCTGGTAGTGGAGCTAAGGATTTGTTAGCTCGCCGATATATTTATACATTAAGCTGGGCGGGCGGCTTAAAGGCAAGATTCTCCAGGCAACCCAGAAGTGAACTAGATCAATTCCATTTTGGCTATCAAGGCCCGGATCTTTGCAAAAAATGGCACATATTTCTTTCATGCTGTGGTGCTGATACATTCCGGAAGATGATGTCTGCTACTAAGCCGGCTGGCGCGATAACCCGACAGGGGAATTTCTCCCTTCGGTGAAGTATCTTGGCAATAAAACCAAGTTTTGTTCCAGTCCTTGGGGTGACTGGGAAGATTAGCAGCTGGGATTATGGCTTCTTTCCTGTGCTGTATAGATATGCCGCCTAGCTCCAGGCTAGGTCCATCTGTGAATTCATTCCGCCGGTTTAAGTAGTAGAATTTGTGAATAGTTGTACGATGGGCTCTGGTTGAAGGTACACCTCGCAGAACACTTGGAAATTGCAGATGTTTGAAATGGAATTTGGTCCGATATCTTATGGATGGAGCTTGAAGAAATGCAGCACATCACGGAAGAATCTTGAGCCGGGAGGACTAAAACTCCGGTCCATATGATCCATAAAAACCACCACTTCACCATCTTTTGGCTCAGGGTGAGTTTCATTACCCGGAAGCCTCCAGTGGATGGCTTCTTTTTTGGCTAAGACGCCGGTCTAAACATATTCGTTCAAGTCTTCTTTGGTGACCCGGGAAACGACCCAGTTGCAGGCAGTGAGAGTCTTGACCATCTTGAGAAGCAAGGGCCTGAGAGAAAGAAACGTTACCGGCTTAAGATCATGCTATTAAGCCGAACCATTGATTCAAACACTGGTACAACGATGTGCTAAACAAACGGTTTTTAACCCCTTTCCGCGACGGCATTTGGAACCGTCGCCAAGTGAGTGTGTGCAATAGGGTGTCCTTCCCACATGACCCAGAAATCGTCAAGGATAGGCCCTCCTGGGACCAAGGCTGGGGCCGTGTGCGACCGGGTGAGGCATCGAAACCCAATCATTTCCGTAGGTATGTACATCCCACACGGTAATCCGAGAAAATAATTTCCATAGGTATGTACATCCCACACGGTGAATCCCAGAAAAACATTACTGTAGGTATGTATATCACACACAGTCAATCCAAGGAAGTCATTTCTGTTCTTATGTACATCCCACACAGTTAATCCAGGGAAAACATTCCCGTTCGTATGTATATCACACAGAGATCTTTGTGTGGAAACGTTTGTGCAAGGTGGCCTAACACAAACAGTTCGCTGCCGGAAGCTGTGTCTGATTGTTAGTTGATCGAACACGCCTACTTTCTAAAAACCGTGCGGGTTGTCTGAGTTCATCGCCCACGGCGATGTCGGAGTAACTGTCTGCAATAGAAAACCCCAATAAGCAAGGTAATTAGCCTATTATTGATAATCCATGTACTAATCAAAATGATATTTCTTATAAAACACACCAGATATTTCATATCCGTATAAAAGAAACCAAGATTTCATAATCGAATTACATCAGATAGCTTCGGCACTCAGTTACGCCATTACACAACATCACCATGTTTCACTTGCAACATCAAAAACCATTGGAAAGTAGCATCCTACATGGTAAATAGAAAGATGAATCTCATCTGTGAAACTGCAGAAGGGGAAGGCATATATTGAGCCTTCAGTGATGTTGAATGTCCTTGCAACATTAGGCCAGTGGCTATGGATAATTGCCCGCCCAACCTTCGTCCTCTTCAGCAAGACTTCAATATTCTACCATGGGTGTTGAATGAATACCTTGCTCGCCTCTTGACCATGCAGGTGGTTTGAGAGGTAATCATCGGTGAACTGCTTTGAAAAGTACTAAAAACAAAGCTATGCATAAATCACTGTTGTAAATTTTGAAATGGCGCAAGGGGTAAAAACAAGGTAAAAGAGTTGGTACCATCCTATAGTTGACTGATGTATTCTTCATTGTGCAAACAAAGATCTTGCTATTATTCATTACTAGTTTCTTCATCCTAACAATCTTTCTAAGTTTCTTGACTTAACTGATATGTGCAAGACCAAACTGTAAGAAACCTAAATATTAGAATGATTCCTGCAACTGCACAATAATGTGCTATTAGCCAAAGGACCCAGCCCGAACAAACCTCGATGGTAAACCGCAGTCTCTCCCATTGTTTCCCTGCAACACGCATAAGGTAGATCTTGATCAGGTTAACTGAGAGTTGCCATACTATCAGTAGAATATGTATTTCGTACAGCCAAATTTGATTGGTGTCACATGCATAACAATACAAAATTGTACCCACGACAAATGAAAATAAAATTGTAGAACTGAACCAAACAGTTAAATGGATAACAGACCAAATGATCCAAAATAGTTAACTGAGCATGACATTGCAGAATAGAAACATGTACTAGAAGATAAGATAGTTAACAAAACGAAAAATGCTTGAGAACAGTACTAAAAAATGTTGCAATTGTTGGACCAATGTGTTAACTGAACATTACATTTCAGAGGACCAGACTGTTAACTGGACATCAGATTGCATATTAACATTACACAAGACAAATCACTAGAAGGCACTGGCGGTGGCCTCGAGAAAACATCATGAACTGTATTTTAAAGTAGACAACCACATGACGGTGTTGACGGTGGCCTCAAAGACGAGGTGCTCCTCCAAGATCTAGCGGTCGACATGCATGGCAGCCATAGCGACCTTGTTCGTGCGTGTGGCCGCATGCTACTCCGCTCCACGTTATACAACATGTAAAATGGTTGTCGGCGACGCTTAATTGGAGGAGGGGGTAGTGATTTTGGTGGAAGGTGTCGCACCGTCGGTCGGGCATGTGGGACGGGAAAGGAGGAGGATGTTGTGGGTGGGGTGTGGATTACCTGACCATATCGACGAGGCCGCACAGCAATAAGAAGGGTTGGCGGCGAGGTGGCCGGGCAGCAAGAAGAAGGGTCGCCGGTGAGGAGGCGGCGTTGCAAGAAGAAAGGTAGCCGGCGAGGAGGCGGCGCTGCAAGGAGAAGGGTCGCCGGCGAGGAGGTTGAGCTGCCAGTAAGCAGCAATGAAGGTTGAACTTGGAAAGCGAGGAGGAATAGTGGAAATTTGGATTTTTGTAGGAGGGAGGGGCGGGAAGATAGATATTTCCGCGTTGGCCAAAAAATTTCGCTCGGTGCCGCGAGAAACTGGGGCAAGTGTGGTTCAAGCGGGGGTGGTGGACTATAGATGATGAAGCTTCCTGCGTAAACCAAACAAGACGGTGCGCCAAGATATTTTGAAAGACAATTCTTTCTAGTAAATTGTTTGTGCTATACCTGATTTTTTCATTATGTTTTGAAAGACAAAATGGTGTTATGGAGGGAAAGGATGGTGTTTGAATTGCTAGAACATTTACGTACAGTGAACATGCAACTAGTACATGAGTGCTGTGTTTAAATTTGGAATTATTCTAGGTTCGTTTGGCAATTTGATGCATTAATTGAGTTTCTCGGCATTTAATGTGCAGAATTCAAATTCGAACTACAAGCTCATGCTCCAATACACCAAAGTTTGCTGAAAAATCACATGTGTGTCCTTGGCTGAATTTATAGGTCACATGCAAGAAATGGAAATAAAATTCAAACATCTGGGTGTTGTGGCTCGGCCGGAATGATTGAGAAACTTGTTTTTTAATTCATGTAAATCCAAAACACGGCTAAAAATCATGAAACTTGGCATGGTGTCATGACATGGCACCAACATGTTGTAATAAATTTTTTGGCTGAATTGGGACAAGCTTTGGTGTAAGCTTCTTGCAAACCGGAGCTTCCCACAACAAGGCTCTTGGTTCCGAGAGGGAACGTGTCACCTCCATGTGCGAAACGACATACGTACACTGCCATCTCCCGCATTAATTTTTTACACTGGCATATTAGACCAAATAGAAGTATCGTGCCAAATTTTGGAATTATTCCATGTTCGTTTGGCCTTTTTATACATTAATTGAGTTTTGGGGCATTTAACGTGCATAATTGAAATTTGAACTACAAGCACATGCTCTAGTGCACCAAAGTTTTTTGAAAAATCATATTTGTGTCCTTTGGTGAACTTGTAGGTCCTATGCAAGAGATGGAATAAAATTCAAACATCTAGGTGTTGTGGCTCAGCAAGAATGATTGAGAAACTTGTTTTTTAATTCCTGTAAATCCAAAACACGGCTAGAAATCATGAAACTTGGCATGGTGTCATGACATGGCACCAACATGATGTAGTAATTTTTTGGCTGAATTGGGGCAAGCTTTGGTGTAAGCTTCTTGTAAACCGGAGCTTCCCTCAAGAAGGCTCTTGGTTCCGAGAGGGAACGTGTCACCTCCGTGTGCGAAACGACATACGTACATTGCCTTCTCCCGCCTTAATTTTTTACACTAGTAGATTAGACCAAATAGAAATATCGTGCTAATTTTGGAATTATTCCATGTTCGTTTGGCCTTTTTATACATTAATTGAGTTTTGGGCATTTAATGTGCATAATTCAAATTTGAACTACAAGCACATGCTCCAGTCCACCACAGTTTTTTGAAAAATCACATTTGTGTCCTTGGGTGAATTTGTAGGTCCTATGCAAGAGAAGAAAGTGAAATTTAAACCTTTGGGCATCATGGCTCGACCGAAAAGATTGAGAAACTTGGTTTTTTAATCCCTGTAAATCCACAACACGCCTGAAAATCATAAAACTTGGCATGGTGTCATGACATGGCACCAACATGCTGCGGTAATTTTTTTGGCCGAATTGGGACAAGCTTTGGTGTAAGCTTCTTGCAAACCGGAGCTTCCCTCAAGAAGGCTCGTGGTTCCGAGAGGGAACGTGTCACCTCCGTGTGCGAAACGACATATGTGCACTGCCTTCTCCTGCCTAAATTTTTTCACACACGCAGATTTAAGAAAATAGAAGTACCGTGCTAAACTTTGGAATTATTCCTCGTTCATTTGGCCTTTTTTATACATTAATTGAGTTTTTGCACATTTAATGTACATAATTCAAATTTGAACTACAAGCAAAGGCTCCAGTCCACCAAAGTTATTTGAAAATCCACATGTGTGTCCTTGGGTGAATTTCTAGGTCCTGTGCAAGAGATGGGAGTGAAATTCAAACAGCTGGGCGTCGTGGCTCGGCCGAAAAGATTGACAAACTTTGTTTTTTTATTCCTGTTGATCCGAAACATGCCTCGAAATCATGAAACTTGGCATGGTGTTAAGACATGGCACCAACATGTTGCGGTAATTTTTTTGGTTGAATTGGGACAAGCTTTGGTGTAAGCTTCTTGCAAACCAGAGCTTCCCTCAAGAAGGCTCGTGGTTCCGAGAGGTAATGTGTCACCTCTGTGTGCGAAACAACATACGTACACTGCCTTCTCCCGCCTTTATTTTTTTACACGGGTAGATTAGACCAAATAGAAGTATCGTGCTAAATTTTGGAATTATTCCGGGTTCGTTTGGCCTTTTTTATACATTAATACAGTTTGTTAGCATTTAATGTGCATAATTTAAACTTGAACTACAAGCACATGCTCCAATGCACCAAAGTTGTTTGAAAAATCACATGTGTGTCCTTGGGTCAAAATCTAGGTCCCATGCAAGAGGTGGGAGTGAAATTCAAACAGCTGGGCGTCGTGGCTCGGCTGGAAAGATTGAGAAACTTGGTTTTTTAATTCCTGTAAATCGAAAACACACCTGAAAATCACGGAACTTGGCATGGTGTCATGAAATAGCACCAACATGCTGCGGTAATTTTTTGGCCGAATTGGGACAAGGTTTGGTGTAAGCTTCTTGCAAACCGGAGCTTCCCTCAAGAAGGCTCGTGGTTCGGAGAGGGAACGTGTCACCTCCGTGTGCAAAACAACATACGTACACTGTCTTCTCCCTCCTTAATTTTTTTACACTCGCAGATTAGACCAAATAGAAGCACCTTACTAAACTTTGGAATTATTTCTGGTTTGTTTGGCCATTTTTATACATTAATTGAGTTTTTGCGTACTTAATGTGCATAATTCAAATTTGAACTACAAGCACAGGCTCCAGCGCAACAAAGTTTTTTGAAAAATGACATTGTGTCCTAGGGTGAATTTCAAGGTCCCATGCAAGAGATGGGAGTGAAATTCAAAGATCTAGGCATCGTGGCTCGGTTGGAAAGATTGAGAAACTTGTTTTTTTAATTCCTGTAATCCAAATCATGCCTGAAAATCATGAAACTTGGCATGGTGTCATGACATGGCACCAACATGCTGCGGTAATTTTTTGGCCGAATTGGGACAAGATTTGGTGTAAGCTTCTTCCAAACTGGAGCTTCCCTCAAGAAGGCTCGTGGTTCTGAGAGGGAATGTGTCACCTCCGTGTGCAAAACGACATACGTACACTGCCTTCTCCTGCCTTAATTTTTTTACACTAGCAGATTAGACCAAATAGAGGTACTGTGCTAAATTTTGTAATTATTCTAGGTTCATTTGGTCTTTTTATACATTAATTCAGTTTGTGCGCATTTAATGTGCATAATTCAAACTTGAACTACAAAGACATGCTCCAGTGCACCAAAGTTGTTGGAAAAATCACATGTCCCATGCAAGAGATGAGAGTGAAATTCAAACATTTGGGCGTCGTGGCTCGCCCGGAAAGATTGAGCAAATTGGTTTATTAATTCCTATAAATCCAAAACATCCTTGAAAATCATGAAACTTGGCATGGTGTCATGACATGGCACCAACATGCTGTGGTAATTTTTTGGCCGAATTGGGACAAGCTTTGGTGTATGCTTCTTACGAACCAGAGCTTCCCTCAAGAAGGCTCGTGGTTCCGAGAGGGAACGTGTCACCTCGGTGTGCGAAACGACATACGTACACTGCCTTCTCTAGCCTTAATTTTTTTTACATTGGCAGATTAGAGCAAATAGAAGTACCGTGCTAAATTTTGGAATTATTCTTGGTTTGTTTGGCCTTTTTTATACATTAATTGAGTTTTTGCACATTTAATGTGCATAATTCAAATTTGAACTACAAGCACAGGCTCGAGTCCACCGAAGTTGTTTGAAAAATCACATGTGTGTCCTTGGGTGAATTTCTAGGCCCCGTGCAACAGATGAGAGTGAAATTCAAACATCTGGGCATCGTGGCTCGGCTGGAAAGATTGAGAAACTTGCTTTTTTCATTCCTGTAAATCCAAAACATGCCTAAAAATCATGAAACATGGCATGGTGTCATGACATGGCAACAACATGATGCGGTAATTTGTATGGCCGAATTGGGACAAGCTTTGGTGTAAGCTTCTTGCAAATCCGAGCTTCCCTCAAGAAGGCTCGTGGTTCCGAGAGGGAACGTGTCACCTCCGTGTGTGAAACGACATATGTACACTGTCTTCTCCCGCCTTAATTTTATTACACTAGCAGATTAGACCAAATAGAGGTACCGTGCTAAATTTTGGAATTATTCTAGGTTCATTTGATATTTTTATACATTAATTCAGTTTGTGCGCATTTAATGTTCATAATTCAAATTTGAACTACAAGCATAGGCTCCAATGCAACAAAGTTGTTTGAAAAATGACATTGTGTCCTTGGGTGAATTTCAAAGTCCCATGCAAGAGATGGGAGTGAAATTCAAACATCTAGGCATCGTGGCTCGACCGAAAAGATTGAGAGACTTGGTTGTTTTAATTCCTATAAATCCAAATCATGCGTAAAAATCATGAAACTTGGCATGGTGTCATGACATGGCAGCAACATGTTGCGGTAATTTTTTGGCCAAATTGGGACAAGATTTGGTGTAAGCTTCTTGAAAACTGGAGCTTCCCTCAAGAACGCTCGTGGTTCCAAGAGGGAATTTGTCACCTCCGTGTGCAAAACGACATACGTACACTGCCTTAATTTTTTTACACTAGCAGATTGGACCAAATAGAGGTACCGTGCTAAATTTTGGAATTATTCTAGGTTCGTTTGGTCTTTTTATACATTAATTCAGTTTGTGCGCATTTAATGTTCAAAATTCAAATTTGAACTACAAACACATGCTCAAGTGGACCGAAGTTGTTGAAAAAATCACATGTCCCGTGCAAGAGATGGGAGTGAAATTCAAACATCTGGGCGTCATGGCTCGCCCGGAAAGATTGAGAAACTTGGTTTTTTAATTCCTATAAATCCAAAACATGCCTGGAAATCATGAAACTTGGCATGGTGTCATGACATGGCACCAACATATTGCGATATTTTTTTGGCCGAATTGGGACAAGCTTTGGTGTAAGCTTCTTGCAAAACCAGAGCTTCCCTCAAGGAGGCTCGTGGTTCCGAGAGGGAACGTGTCACCTTTGTGTGTGAAACGACATATGTACACTGCCTTCTCCCTCTTTAATTTTTTTACACTGGCGGATTAGACCAAATAGAAGTACCGTGCTATATTTTGGAATTATTTCGGGTTCGTTCGGCCTTTTTTAAAACATTAATTGAGTTTTTGCGCATTTAATGTGTATAATTCAAATTTGAACTACAAGCACAGGCTCCAGTGCAACAAAGTTGTTTGAAAAATGGCGTGTGTCTTTGGGTGAATTTCTAGGTCCCATGCAAGAGATGGGACTGAAATTCCAACATCTGGCCGTCGTGGCTCGGCCGGAAAGATTAAGAACATTGGTTTTTTAATTGCTGTAAATCCAAAACACGCCTAAAAATCATGAAACTTGGCAAGGTGTCATGACATGAAACCAACATGTTGCGGTAATTTTTTTGGCCGAATTGGGACAAGCTTTGGTGTAAGCTTCTTGCAAACCGGAGCTTCCCTCAAGAAGGCTCGTGGTTCCAAGAGGGAATGTGTCACCTCCGTGTGCGAAACGACATACGTACACTGCCTTCTCCCACCTTAATTTTTTTACACTAGCAGATTAGACCAAATAGAGGTACCATGCTAAATTTTTGAATTATTCGGGTTCGTTTGGCCTTTTTTATACATTCACTCAGTTTCTGCGCATTTAATGTGCATAATTCAAATTTGAACTACAAGCACATGCTCCAGTGCACCAAAGTTGTTCGAAAAATCACATGTGTGTCCTTGGGTGAATTTCTAGGTCCCATGCAAGAGATGGGAGTGAAATTCAAACATCTGGGCGTCGTGGCTCGGCTGGAAAGATTGAGAAACTTGGATTTTTTATTCCTGTAAATCGAAAACACACCTGAAAATCACGGAACTTGGCATGGTGTCATGACATGGCACCAACATGCTGTGGTAATTTTTTTGGACGAATTGGGACAAGCTTTGGTGTAAGCTTCTTGCAAACCGGAGCTTCACTCAAGAAGGCTCGTGGTTCCGAGAGGGAACGTGTCACCTCCGTGTGCGAAACGACATACGTACACTGCCTTCTCCCGCCTAAATTCTTTACATAGGAAGATTATACCAAATAGAAGCAACGTGCTAAATTTTGGAATTATTCCAGGTTCGTTTGGCATTTTTTAGACATTAATTGAGTTTCTGCGCATTTAATGTGCATAATTCAAATTTGAACTACAAGCACATGCTCCAGTGCACCAAAGTTGTTTGAAAAATCACATGTGTGTTGTTGGGTGAATTTCTAGGTCCCATGCAAGAGGTGAGAGTGAAATTCAAACATCTAGGCATCGTGGCTAGGCCGGAAAGATTGAGAAACTTGGTTTTTTCATTCCAGGCCCCGGACAAGGAGAACGAACGGAAGGAGCCAAGAGCATCTCCCAGGCCCCGGACATTCGGCCAAGGCCCCGGACATCAGGCCAAGGCCCCGAACATCCGGCCCCTAGTTCGTCATCCACTACAGCAGCATAGCCGCCGGAAACTACATGCCCCGGACATCCAACCCCGGCAGCCCGGACATCCGGCCTCTCCCGAGCCCCCGGACATCCGGCCACCGGCCCGGAAATCCGGCCCCTCCGAACCTAAGAGCAACAAATGCCACCACTCCAGCCCGGACATCCGCCCCCAAGCCCGGACATCCGGCGTCGCCTGAAAGCCCGGACATCCGGCCTCCCCTGTCTGCGCACAATGAAGGGCCGAGGCCCATGTATCCCTTCTCCCCTAGACTATATATACTCCACCCCATACAACTTTCTAGGTTAGCATTGGTTTAGCTCATTTTAGAGATAGAGCATTGCTCATCCACATTGGATCTACTCCTCGTGAGAGACCGCGGCCACTTCGGAGAAGATCCCTTTGGATTCAAGACCTCCTTTTGGAGAAGATCCCCCAAGCGGATTCAAGACCCCTCTTTAGGGAAGAACATCAAGACCTCCTCACAGAGAAGACCGTTACCTTTGTATCGTCCCTACTTGATCGTGGATCTTGTATCTTCCTTTGTGTGCATGGATCTAGCGCACGTGTGATCATTCTTGTTGGTTTTAGTGTTTCTCTCGTGTTTCCCCTCGTGATTCCCCTCATTTTCCCCCTCGTGTTCCTCGTGTTCTTCGCGGGATCCGCTCCTTTCGTGAAAGATCGGACCACTAGGGTTCTACCCTACATCAATAGTACTAGTACCATCATTATACGACTTTCCGAAGAGGCGACGAGCCAAGTGCAACCAGAATGCCCGCGTGGCAGTTTCCTGTGTAGGGGAGGTAGTAGTAACATACTCTAGGATAGCGTGTAGTATGTTAATAGTGTGAAGTTACTCTCCATTTTAGGGGACAGTTACCCACTACTACTATGGTTGTAGTCACATAGGCTAGGGTACCGTGTATGTTGGGCAATGTTTTATTTTGCCGCCACTAAAGGCTGCCTCTAAAGCCATAGAAGCCGATAACATACACTACAGACCATGCCTCTAAGCTTAAAATCGTTGGAGTCGCCTCCATGCTAAGGGGCCGTCTCCAAGCTTTTTTGATTAAAATAATCTTCTAGCCCTACATGTAATCCTGGTGATTGTAGTTTACACGCTGATCTGGTCAAGAGAGAAATATATATTTTAACTTCTGGTGGGGTAAATGTTAGAGGCTACAACAAATATTATGCACTGCGGGTCTTCTAGCCTAATGTAGAGGCAAGCATATGGGCCCGTGTTAGAGGCAGTGCTGCCTCCCAACACTGAAGGTGCTCTCCACTGTGACAAGTTTACCATCACATGTTCATACTTCAACGTGCATTAAATCAACAGATGCAAGGATCAATAGGAAACTCACGGCATGCATGCATTATAATTAATGCATAGGTAAAAAACAACTTTTTGAGAAAATCGTGCTTTCATGTGTCGCCTCAACACGCACAACAAGGATAAGCTTGATTATTACGCCCTCTCCCTTGCACATGCACGCAGTGGCTGGCGAGGGTTAGGATCCTCAAATGTACAATATGGTGCAATTCGGTCGCCGCCATGTGGTCCCGACTCCACTTGTCATCTACACTACAGTAGGTTGTAGTACTGTAGAGAATCTCAACCCGGCTCGCAGGCGAGGAGAAGCTTTTGCTTAAAACAAGCTCGCCCTCGCCCACACGATGGACATGCAACAGTTGATTCGGTACTGTAGAAGTATTAACATCATTGTTCGACTTCTCAAAGAGGCAAAGAGCCAAGCGCAACCTAAACATGGCAGTTGCAAACGCTCGCACGACAGTCTTATGGGTAGGGGAGGGGCATGGTGTGGTAGTTTTCTAGTAATTCTTTTCTATTGTTGTTTGCGTCCAATAGGTGCCACTATCGTATGCAGATCTGACGGTTATTGTGTGATTGTGGGTTATAGTCATCTTACGAAAATCAAATAATTCCAAAACAAACCTGGCCATGTTTCTTGTTTCCAGACATGGATATGACTCAACCAATAAGAGACATGGGCCGTATATGTTTTTGATGACTTGATACTACCTAGCATGGCATGCAGGGGTCAGTTCATTGCATGCAATGGTATTAATTAGCAAATAAATATTAAGTTCTCTCGTTTTCTTCTCCGCATTGGTCGCGGTGCACAATGTAGTAGTACTACTAATGACTAGTCTCTTTTTGACACACATTTACGTTGATACGACTTGAATGCCAACGAGGAAGAGGGTAGCGGTTCCCAAAATGTTGAACGGTCAGTGATGCATCCCTATTCAATTGGCACGCAAAGGAAATTAATTGGAGACGCATAATGGAGCCATGACGATGTGAATGCAACACAGTTTGGACTCTCATATAAATGTGCCCCGTCACTCCAATCCATCTACCTACACACCTAGTCCATGCAACACTTCTTACTCCAATCCAAGACCAAGACCAAGTGACCAGAAGCCACAAGCATCGATGGACGCGATGGACGCGAGTGGCAGTCGACTGTGCCAGATAATCCAAGACGCCGGCTAGTGGCCCCACATCGCATAGCGTTTCCATACGGTGTTGGCGACCGCCGGCATCATAACCCTCGTATACGCCTGCTTCACCTCTCGCATGAACGAGATGATGGTCTGCTCCGTCTGCAAGATCAACGCTATCAAGAAGCATGCGGAATACCTTCTCGTACTCCTCCAGCCTGCGCGCCCAGGCTCCTCATAGCCTGCCACCCTATCCGCCTCCATGGTGATGAACTCTTTCAAGCACTAGAGGCCCTGCAACTGCCGGAGGCCGGGATGAAGAATGTCCACCTCGAGACCGTGCTCACCGTGCTGCGCCTTGCCATACAAGAAACCTTTGACCTACACATCCATGCCTACGAGGAAATCATCTACATAGGCCACTACAAGGCCTGGGAGGATGCAAGGGCGTTGGCCTTCTATGACCGGCTGGAATCTTTGGACACCATTGTCAAGAAGGACTTTAAACTAGCCATGAAATTCGCTGCTCCTTAGCCGCTGTTCGGTGGGACGGTGCCCTGAGTCGAGGAGGAGGAGGTCATTGATGGATGCATCTTTCTTCTTCCGCCTGTAACCAGTACTGCATTGCCTTGTGGCCTTAATGTGTTAGTGTATGGCATTTTTATTCGAGTCATAAATGACATGTGTGATCCCTTGCTCTTATTGGGTGTTAATTATATGTACTATCACTGTTCGTCCTGGTTTACTACCTATGTCCTAGTTTATTAGTCCCCTTTGTAATTTCAGCTAAATTTTTGACCAAAGTTTTAACTGACAAAATGTTAGTGCATGTCAACAAAAAATATATCATTGGATTCGTATTGGAACATAGTTTTCAATGATATAATTTGGTGACATGCATGAACATTTTGTTAGTTAAATTTATGGTCAAAATTTGGCACAGATTATGATGGGGACCAATAAACCAGGACGGAGGTAGACTGGTCACCATCGTGTTTTGTGCCAAATTTTGACTTCACATTTACGTACGAGACCCAACCTACATGGAGAGAGTATCTATATTGTCGCGACAACAAAACTTATAAATTCAAAACTGAGAGTTACATGTCATGAGTTCAAAACGAGAAAGTGGAACAAGTACAGCGCGCCTGTGACATTCGTTTCGCACCCCACACTGTCGTTCCAGCCTGCCGCTCGGCGCGCACTGGCTTGGCATTTTCTATCTACAAGTTAAAAAGGTAAAGACTGCCGTGTTCACGTCGCGCCTCCACACGGTTTGTATGGCACTTTGCTCAAGCTAGGGAACGCTTGTTGTCTTAGCATTTTCACTGTCAGGTGGGGCCGCAGTTGAGCAAACCGACTATCAGCAAATCCCCACCCTGCCCACCGCACGTCGACTGAGTTAGAATTTTAGAAGAGATAAATGAGGGTGAAGAGCTAGCTCTAGCATGGACGCTATTGTCAGATGGCACTCATGTTGATAGAATAGGAGTACCGAGTACTCGTACGTCCAGTCCAACTAGTTGGGTGCGTGCGACCTATATATACCTGGCATCACTTTAGGTCTCTAGTTCGAACTACGGGGACGCTTCATAGTACATACTTTTCACACATTTATCTTCCTATATGTGCTCCTAGGCTATTTCCACGTGCTTCCTTTTGCCGACATGTGGGACATAGAGCATCCGGGTCATAGTGCATGCATGACAATACTAGGAAAAGGACTGTTAGTGGCGCACCTCTTTTGGCCATTAATGGCACACTACAGGTGCGCCACTATCATCACGCCATTAGTAACTAATACTAATGGCGCACCACTAGTGCGCCATTAGTATATCAGACAGTAGTGGCGCACCAGGCAGTGCGCCATTAGTATGTCCCATGGTGCGCCATTAGTATGCTTCCCAGGGGGCCATATTTACCTTCTGCTCTGGGTTACTAATGGCGCACTAATAGACAATGCGCCACTAGTATTTTTACAGCAGTGCGCCACTAATGTGCTGTAGGGTGCGCCACTAGTATGAATATTAGAAATTATTATTTTTTCTTTTCTGATATTTGCACATGTTACAAAATATATTACTGAACATAATATAGACAACACCACACAACAACAGCAAATTTATCGAATACAACAGAAGATTAGTCTCTGAATACTATTCATCATATTAGCTAGTCTCCCAATTCAAAATACCAAACAAAGTTAGAACATTCCAAGTCTCGAGACCGTGAGTAGCGAGTTTGTCTTCACATTACAAGTCGATGTCGATCATCTAAACTACCATCACATAGAAGAGAGTTGCGGTCATCACGATTAACATCATCACGATGAAACTGGTCTTCATCCGGTTCCTCCTCCGCTCCCTCCTCTCTCCCGCTAGATAGCGCGCGTATCTAGCTTCCGCCTCCACCCTAGTGGTGTACCCTTTGTAACTGTTACCACTGAAATGGTGAACCTGTCTCCAACACTCCTCCTAGTCGTCGTAGACTCCGGGAACCTTACCCTTGTACACGACATATGACAACATCTCTATGCACTTGGCAAACAAAACGTTAGTAGCAATTCATAGACAATACATAAGCAATATATAAGTATGCAACAAAAGGATTGGAAGAGAAAAGCAAGACATTAATAGCACGATTCATGGTCCTACTAATAAATAGCATCGATTACATATAAGTTGAGCGACTGTCCAAACCAAAGAGACATACATGTTCATTAAAGTTTAATTACAACATGAGCTAATCGATATTTCAGAACTACACATAGCATCACTACTTTCGACTCGACTCAGGGACCAGAGCATGGATGAAGCCACTGTTTGCCATGATGGTCATGAA
The DNA here is from genome assembly GCA_034509565.1 of Triticum monococcum. Classification (NCBI taxonomy): domain Eukaryota; kingdom Viridiplantae; phylum Streptophyta; class Magnoliopsida; order Poales; family Poaceae; genus Triticum; species Triticum monococcum. The sequence continues at coordinate 366,201,848 of CM067843.1, read as the reverse complement.
ATCACGGGCGTTGTCAACCTGCATTTGTAGCGTTGTTTCTATCTCACTGTTGGACGGTTGATATCTAAGGGAGAACTGCCCCGAGGTATGAAGGACATCTTGATGGATGATTTCCGCAAACTCCGACTGGATGCGAAAGAATTCTTGTCTAATGTCCGCGTCCTGGATTGCCGACAAGCTTGCGGCCCAATCTTTGAGATTATTTGGTAGCAGAAGGTGATTATGGTCCCGTACGATCGCCCGCATGTGATCGAGGGCGTAGTAGGCATCCTTCTAACTGCCAGGCGGCTGCTTGACGCAGGGGAACGTCATTTTGTGGGTGAACACCTGCTTGTTGTACCTACAAATTGGCCTGCTGAAGGTGCCTCCAGATCTGGCGTAGCCGGGAAGAACATCATCAAGAACTTTCTTGATATTTGTGTAGTCTTTCTTCGACTGATGGTCCGAGTCGAAATACGTGGCCATGGAATATTTCGGGCTTAAGAGGATGAGTGTGCAACGTGTGTCATTGCACAAAACACGGAATGTTAGAAAAAAACAATCGAAATCTAAGAAATCATATGTTACGGGGCGGTGAGGGGATGACTTACTCGAGAAAGTAAGGCATGAGGAAGTTATCCTTATCTGGGTTTGCCAGAATGACGCCTTCGAGGTATGAACTCGCGACTTGCCGATCCCCAGCGCTGCCCAAGATCTTGGCACGCATGTAGAAGGGGTCGACTATCATGATGTCCGGAGTCTTGTCTCTAATGATCTGCATCTCCATACTCAACGAAAATAGCCGAACGAAGGTGTAGTGCAGTGCATGAAGGTTAAACATAGCAAATATGTCATCAAACCGCAAGACGATCATACCCCCGATGGCGCTATCGACAAAGCCCTTGCCCTCTGGCACCATGGACACAAAAACTAGGTATGCCACATCATTCTCGGAGAGACGCCGCTTCTCCAACGAAAGAACACTGTCATGCAGACTCCGCAGAGCACCGATTGCAGCATTGAGCAGATTAGTCGGTAGCATCGACCTACCCGCCACATGCACCCTCCTCGAGATATCCTTAGATGTAGGTGGCCCGTCCTGAGCACGAATCGTACTCGGTGCCGGCTGGCTTGCACCCTTGTTATTCTTTCTTTTCCGTCACTTCTTCTTATGCTGTAATGGGATCGAGTTCTGCTCACAGACAGCCTTCTTGAGTGTGTTGGGGCTGATAATATTTGGCACCTCGGCTATGTGAGGCTCGGTGAAGGCGGCAGTTGGAGGTGTCTCCTAAGAACTGAATGCCAGACAACCCCTGTTGCAATTTGGTTTCTCCGCGGTACCAGCTAGATCGTCTTTTGCAGGGTTGGGTCCTTGAGAAGGAGGTCCCAAGAATTCGTCACCGTACCCATGTTCGTTGAAGTACTTATCGATGTTGGTAAATGTACTGTCGTTGTCATCGTCGGTGTCGTCCAGATCCTGTGCCATATGCATGTCCGGATCATGTGCCATATCCATGTCCGGTAGCATTGCGGTGGTCTTGCCATGGCTTGGCGCCGGCACGACTGGCGGTGTTGTCTGTGGGGTGGTGTCCCCCACCCCCAAACGAATCTGGCTCTTCGGCCAAAGCATGGGCTAGTTTATGCTGGCACTGAGGGTCATCACATCATCTTCGTCGGCCCCATGGGGTCAATACGGAGGTAACATGTCGTCGAAGCCCGGCAGCACCCAAACCAGTTGAACCCTATAAACGGTGGGTGGCATCTGATTACCGTGGAACACGCGGCTGCCAGGTTGAACGATTCTGCCCTTGGCGACATCGATAAACTCGTCGTTCACGAAGTGCAGGAGAGTGCACAGAACATCGGCGGCACCCTGCAAAAACATGTAGGACGTCAGGGATGCCCAGTCAAAGGCAAGGAGATGAAGACATCCGCCGAGAGGCTTAATTAGTTACCGTGATGGCATCGAGCTCGGCTAATGTCGAGGCACCGCCAATGGTGGGAGTGCAAGTGACAGAGGGGCCGCTTGCTGCCGAGGTGCCCGCGGTCTTGGATTTGGCTTCGGGTATAACCATGGTGGTGAAATACCGGTCTTCTTTTATGATGCGCTTGGCCCATCTGACACGGAACATCGGGACCTTCTCTCCAGCGTAGCTCAGCCCCCACATCTCCTTGATCCTTCCATAGTATCTGTCCTTGTCGTTACCGGTGTAGGATTCCATCGTTACCCCGGAGTTCTGCTAACCATCGCTCTTCATGTCCTTGTCCTCGGTATAGAACATGTAGCCGTTGATATCCTACGCCTCATAGGTCATTAGGTTGTGCTCAGCGCCCTGTGACAAGGCGAATATGAGTTTTTCTTCCGCGGAAGAATCCTCATGTAAAGAGTACGACAGAAGCTTCTCCTTGAACCAACCGCGTGAAACATGAGTTGTGCTCTTTGATTATATCTCCGTCCGTCCTCTGTTGGCCTGGGTCATTGTACGTCTTATCAATAAAGGTTTTGTGCTCTACCACCCAAGGATCGACCACATCTACGTGTTGTAGCGCGACTAGGTTTTCTCTTTCAAAGTCGGCGAGTCAACCCTCGAAGTTGACATGCATTTCGCAGCGACCCTCTTGGTGACCCCATCTAGCGAGCCTGCCGAGGTGCCTGTTGACGGGCAGACCAATGGGGTTCTCGATGCCTAGATAATTCATGCAGTAGGAGATGCACTCTTCGGTCAGAAAGCCCCTGGCTATGCTTCCCTCTGGACGTGACATGTTGCGAACGTATCCTTTGATGGCACATACATCCTTTCGAACGACATCATGTTGTGCAGGAACATCGGCCCGAGTTGGATGATATCCTCCACGATATGGACCAGCAGATGCACCATAACATCGAAGAATGCGGGCGGGGAGTACATCTCAAGCTCGCATAGTATCACCATGATCTCTTCCTGTAGCCTTCTGAGATTTCTCACGCCAACCGACTTCTGAGAGATGATGTCGAAAAAGTTGCATAGGCCAAAAAGCGTTTCACGGACATGCGCGTCCATGATCCCATGGATTGCAACTGGAAGTATCTGCGTCCTCAGCATGTGACAGTTGTGAGACTTCATCCCGCTGAACTTCTGCTTCGCTGAGTGTAGGTATCTGCTTATCTTCCCCGCGTAACCGTAAGGAAGTTTTTACTCCTACGAGGCAGGTGAAAAACTGCTCGATCTCCTCCTGACTTAGAGTGAAGCATGTGGGTGGGTAGTCATTTATGGTCTTCTTGGCCTTTGTGCCTTTGCGACGACTTTCCGTGTCCTGCTTCACCTCATCATCATCATCATCATCATCATCATTAGCGTGAAGCTCCTCCCTGATGCCCATTGATTTCTAGTCTACCCTTGCTTTCAGCCCATCTTTGGTCCTCTCTGGCATGTTGAGCAGGGTACCAAGTAGACTCTCGCACATGTTCTTCGGGATATGCATGACATCAAGGCTGTGAGGCACACGGTGGATCTTCCAGTACGGCAAGTCCTAGAAAACAGACCTCATTTTCCATACCTTCAGCAGCGGCTCTGGCACCTTTTGCTTCTTTCCCGGCTCTGGCGCCTTTTGCTTCTTTCCCGGCAGTGGGCAATCTTTCCAATTTTTCAACAGGTCGTCTATTTCCTCACCGCTCCTCGTACACGTGCGTCTTCGGGGTTCGGTTTCACCATCGAACAGATCCTTGCGTTTTCTCCATGGGTCACCGTCGCGAAGCCAACTTTGATGTCCCATGAACACGGTTTTCAAAGACCCGGGATCTCTATCTAGCTGGCGATACGTTGTGTCATCGATGCACCTGATGCATCAAGAAAATCCGTGGACCACCTGCCCCATGACATATCCGTAACCGAGATAGTGATGCACCATCGTGGGCAGGGCGGCTCTCATAGGGAAATATTCTTTCTCTGCGGCGTCCCACATATTGGCTGGCGTTTTCCACAGCGTGTCTAGCTCCTCTTTCAGCAACCCCAGATACAGATTGATGTCGTTCCCTGGTTGTTTCGGCCCTTCAATTAGCATACTCATGTGAATGTACTTCCTCTTCATGCACAACCAGGTGGGAAGGTTGTACATCCACACAAACATAGGCCAGGTGCTATGTGTGCTCCTCTGGCTGCCAAACGGATTGACTCCATCAGTGCTCGCGCCCAGCACGATGTTCCTTGGATAGTCCCCAAATTCTGGGTGTTTGAAGTTCAACGCTTGCCACTGGCTCGCATCCTTAGGGTGACTCAGCATCTTGTCTTTTTTATTTATCTCCAGATCATTTTCGTCATCTTCTCGCTTCTTCTCCTCCCTATCCGCGTGCCAACGCAGGAGCTTTGCTAGCTTAGGGTCCGCGAAATACCGCTGCAGACGAGGAGTGATCGGAAAGTACCACACCACTTTTCGAGGAGCTTTCTTCCTCTTCTTGTATCGAGTGACACCGCACACCAGACATATGGCAGACTCCGCGTGCTCGTCCCGATAAATGATGCAATTGTTCATGCACACATGGTATTTCACATGCGGTAAATCCAGAGGACACACGATTTTCTTTGCCTCCTCGAAACTGGTCGGGCACTTGTTCCCCTTGGGAAGACGTTCGTGCCAGAATGACATGTTCTCGTCGAAGCATGCATCGGTCATTTTGTGTTTTACCTTCATCTCCAGAGCCATGAGCGTTACTTTCAGGCAGGTATCCTTGGGCCTGCATCCTTCATACAATGGATTAACCACGTCTATCTTTAGTTGATCCAGCTTGGCTTTCTCTCGGGCGGCAGCTCTTGTGTTATCCGTCTGCTTGAGAAGCAGCTCTTGAATATGAGGGTCCTGCACCCAGCCCATCGATTGTCCATCGTCGTCTGCTCCGGCATCTTCATCTTCATGATCATGCCCTTTGTCTTGATCTTCCTCATCATCATGTCTGGCATCACCATCGTGATCATGTCCTGGAGATTCTTCGTCTTCTCGCCCGCCCTCGCCGCGGTGGTTGTCTTGCTGCCCTTCCTCATTTCTTGCCTAGCCCCCATGGATGACTTCAGAGTCATCTTCATCACCTTGCCACCGACAGCCATCCATGAGACCACGCAAGAGCAGGTGGTCCTGCACCTGCCCGGAATCTGGGTCCGCAATAAGGCTCTTCAGCTTGCATCTTCGACACAGACATCTTATATCCGTCTCGTTCTTTTGAAGCATCTCAGCCTTCACGGGGCTCAAAAACCTATTCACGATGCCTTCAGTCATCGTGCGGACCATGGTCGCCCGCGGGGTAGAGCAAAACGATATTTTAGAACCAAGAAAAAATTTGGCATGACTTTGCCTAAAAATAGGACCAACAAGAATGCATAGTTCCAAATTCTTGCCGAAACAGAAATGAATCAACATTTCGGCAAAATATTGGCAACTATCGCATTTCAAATTCCTGTACCTGCAAACACAAACATATATGCAACACCACAAACATACTTAGATCTAGCTAGGCCATAAAAGTTCATGTGCACGTTGTTGGAGGGAGAAAAAGTAGATCTACAACATAAAGAAAACTTTCCCCTTACATACCTATCAAAAAAGGTAATTTAACCACTTTAATTTGGGTGAATCTATGCTGCAAATGAGGTGAGGAGGAGGAGGTAGCCGAGACAAGCTTGGAGGAGGAGGAGGAGAGAATGAAGTGGGGAAAGTGAGTGTGGTAGAGGTGGCTGTCCAAAATATCTAGCTGGTCTCAGGTTACTAATGGCGCACCACCTACAAATGCGCCATTAGTAACCCTGGTTACTAATGGCGCACCTGCCAGGGGTGCGCCATTACTCGTTTTGCAAAAAATATATAATTCTCAGTATTGGTGCACCGTGGATGTGGGGGGCCATTACTAGTTTGAGCTAGTAATGGCGCACTTCGCCCAGGTGCGCCATTACTACTTTTGGGAAAAGGGTAAAAAAATTGTCAGTACTGGTGCACCGAGCGTGAGGTGTGCTATTACTAGTTAAAACTAGTAATGGCACACTGTGCCCTGGTGCGCCATTAATAGTTTTGGAAAAATAAAAACAAATTTGCTAGTAATGGCACACCATGTGTCTGGTGCGCCATTAGTAATGAGGACAATAACGGTGCACCTGTATCTGGTGCGCCATTGCTATATAGCAGTGCCGCACCACATACATGGTGCGCCATTAATGACCATATCAGCTATAGCCCTTTTCCTAGTAGTGCGACTCGGAGCATAGGCAACCATGCCGACGTACTTTACATTTCAGGCCTCATGAATTACATACAAACCCCCTGCAGAAGAATAAATAAATAAATTACTACATGCAAACCGGATTATTTTCATAGAAACTGGAGCACATTCATTAAATTTTGGACATAACACATTTATAAAAAACGAACGGACCTAAACCAGTCCAAGGGCCTCTTTGATTCGTAGGATATTGAAAACAAAGTAATGGGGAAAATATGATGGTGATGAACCAAGAGGAGGAGGAAGAGGAGGAGTATTGTACATGCTAGAGACTGGACTGTAGCACATTGTTTTTATGGCCATATCACCACATTGTTTCTATGGCCTATCGCCTGCTGGTTCACTGGGATGTCGTGTTTCAAACTCCTCCGACCTGAGTAGTAGTATATACACTATATGTACCACATGATTCTTTGCTCCTTCTTACTTCGCCGACATGTTGGAGAGCCAGCATCTGGGTCGACGTGTCATGCACCATATTACAGTGGGGAATGGAAGGGGGCATCACCCCGGTCCTAGTGCTAGTAATTAATGACTATAGTGAGTAGTCATATCCTAAGACCCCATCTTTTCAGCAGTAACGCACCGTCAAATCGCACAACCCTACCTCTCCTGCAGTAAGTTGAATCCCCTACTCCGTCACCCTCCTCGCCTCTTTGTCAAACCGGCAACGTGAAAACTGCCACGTGTACTGCCCGGGAAAAGCCCCACTGTCGGTGTCAAAACCGGCGGATCTCGGGTAGGGGTTCCCGAACTGTGCGTCTAAGGCTGATGGTAACAGGAGGCGGGGGACACAATGTTTACCCAGGTTCGGGCCCTCTCGATGGAGGTAATACCTTACTTCCTGCTTGATTGATCTTGATGATATGAGTATTACAAGAGTTGATCTACCACGAGATCGTAGAGGCTAAACCCTAGAAGCTAGCCTATGATTATGATTGTTGTTTTCCTACTGACTAAACCCTCCGGTTTATATAGACACCGAAGGGGGCTAGGGTTACGCAGAGTCTGTTACAGAGAAGGAGATCTACATATCCGAATCGCCAAGCTTGCCTTCCATGCAAAAGAGAGTCCATCCCGGACACAGGACGAAGCCTTCAGTCTTGTATCTTCATAGTCCAATAGTCTGGCCAAAGTATATAGTCCGGCTGTCCGAGGACCCCCTAATCCAGGACTCCCTCAGTAGCCCCTGAACTAGGCTTCAATGATGATGAGTCCGGCGCGCAGATTGTCTTCGGCATTGCAAGGCGGGTTCCTTCTCCGAATACTCCATAGAAGATTTTGAACACAAGGATCGTGTCCGGCTCTGCAAAACAAATCCCACATACCACCGTAGAGAGTACAATATTCCACAAATCCAATCCGCTGACAACTTTTGCTAACGTGACACCATGCCATGATCCGATCTTTATTTGAACCGTTCCCCTAACCAGCTACTGCGCATGTCGCGAGGCAGTTTTATGGGCATGTCTTATCGAAGAAGAGATCGTGTCCCCCTATCTCGGGTTCTCATCAATACGGGTATGGGTAATCCAACCGCGTCTTTAGCGCGACTCTTGGGGAATAAGCGAGTTTACCGGGCAAGTGGGGAGGCGCTGGATCCCTGCTACTTTTATAAGGAGATAAGGACTCCCCTTTTTCACCCACGCCTTCTCCTTCTGCTTATCCATTCCCCTCTGCTCGAGCCCCAGCACCCAAGCGTTCGTCCTCTCCGGCCACAAAGGCCTTCCGAAAAAGTCTGGATCCGGACCAGGAGGCAAATGGATGATCCGTGAGAAAGATATCAAAAAGCTTCAGGAGGCCGGGCACCTGGCCCAGAAAATCAGCCACTGTCTCCCAACAGCAGGACAGATCGTCCCCACTTCGGAACCCCACGAGAGGGTTGTTTTCATCCCTCATTTTGTCCATGGCATCATGTATTACTATGGGATCGATTTTCATGATCTATCCCCCAATTCCTTCCTCAACATCTCAACGTTCATCGTCGTGTACGAGGCCTTTCTCTGCATCTCGCCACACTTCGGCTTATGGCTAAAGATCTTTAATGTGAAGCCCAAGGTAGTGGGCGGTGAGCACGCCGAGTGCGGAGGCGCCATGGTGAGCAAGATGCCCAATGTCACATGGCCAACAGGTACTTTCAATTCCGTCAAAGAGTGCCAGCAGCAGTGGCTTTACATCACTGAGCCACGTGGCACGAAATGGGCCGCTGCTCCTGAATTCCGATCTGGAGCCCCCCTACGGCTTACGTCCTGGCCCAAGAAGGGCCTGGATTGGTCTTCGTCCGACGAGCTGTTGGTGCTTCAGACGCGCGTCAAGAATATGGAAGACAAGGATATCAAACTTGTCAATGTAGTCCAGGTGATGTTAGTTCGCCGGATCCTTCCTTGTCAACACCGGGCTTGCAATTTATGGAAATTCGACCCGGCCAAGCACGACACCCTGCAAGAGCTCTTTGGCTCCTCACACAAAGATATCTGTAAGGTGCTTTTTAAGTCCGGCAAATCATGGCCGGACTCAGTCGAGGACCGCTGGTACCACCTATCCCGCCCCGCAAGTTCGCTAAGCCATTATAAGTTTTATTCGCATAACCCAAGGGAAACGCTTCATGTGTTTTCCACAACTCTCCTAGGGATGGACAAAGAAGGCGGGGCAGATCTACTGTCCGGCCCCGCTACCTAAAGAACTGGCCGGCCCGCTTCTAAAGAAGATGCTGGTCCCGGCGCCCTACAAGGCACCGAAGAAGAAGGCCGAGAGAGGGGCCAAGAACACCGGGGGCGGCCTCCATTGTCGTGGCGCCTTAGACACGATATCTGAAGACTCTAATGCCCGTTCTTCCTCCGAAGAGGACGACAAGGAGGAGGAAGATGAATCCCCAGCGGGGGGAAGAAAGAAAAGGATAGCCTCCACATCGTTGGAGGCCGAGTGGCCTAAGAGGGGAAAAACTCCTCTTCCAGAGGAGTCCACCGCCGCTGATAGCAGCTAGGAGTGGGATCCCAGGGATCAGCCCCTGGTGAACTCGTGAGTATATAAAATTCGAACATGTTTATGCGTCCAGACTTATCATGGCACAATATTTTAATCTGGGCCATACTTTTTGCAGTCCGGCGAGGTCCCGCACAGAGCAATCCTCATCGGAGGATTTGCTAGGCTCGGACCTATGGAGAGCGGGACACCCCCGAAGGCCCCTTCCCCCAAACATGTGAATGGCACCGAGGCTTTGTCCCAAGAGGACCTAGGCCAAGGAGGGGGGGGGGAGATTGCCAAGGTGGCCCCAGGAGGTCAGACTTCAAGGGCCGGACACGTGGGAGAGAAGGCTCCCATGGGCGTCGGTGGCGGGAGCCATCTTGAATTCGGCCCCCAGCCGAATGCAATTCCGGAGACCAATATGGCTAGAGGGGGTGTACCTGTTCCACCAGCAACCTCTGTCCAACTAGAGGTGATGGATACTTTATTGGCGGCGCTGAAAAGCGCCTCCATCATCGATGAACATCGTGCCCTTATGGGTGCGGTGATTGAGAAGATTCAGTCTGTGGAGAGTGGACTGAATGAAGCCTGTACTAGCCTTATAAGAGGCTATGAGGTATGTTTTATGAGGTTTCGAAGAGTGTCACAATATAGATGGTTGCCCCTGATACATTGTTCGGTGAGATAAAGAACCGGACAGAGGATCAAATCTATGCTCGTGGGAGACTCGCTTGATGACATTTACCTCTCTTCTTTTATAAATAGGCGTCTGTAGCGACTGCCGCCTCTCATACTGCGGAGGTCTATGGATTAAATCAAAGTCTGGAGCGGGCCACAGAAGAATTGGGCCAGTTGAAAAGGCAGTTGGAGGATAAACAAGGTATGCACAAACCTTGCTCACGTTCAGTGTGAACGAATTTAAAATATGTTTTATGATTTGCACCAGGGGCGATGACCGAAGTCGAGGCTCTTAATAAGGTTGTTGCTGAGGCCGAGAGAAAGGCAGCTGCAGAGCGGGCTCTTCGTGAGAAGCACGAGGCCAGGGTTATTGAAGCTGAGCAGGAGCTTCAAGGGGTCGTGAAAAGATGCGAGGCCTTGGAGCAGAGTCTAATGGAGAAAGAATCCAAACATGCCAAGGCTCATTAGGCCGCATGCGATGCACAGGGGGATACCCAAGGTGCCCTGCAGGAGATCCAAGAGGCGAGGAAGATCGCGACGGGTAAGGCTTGTTCCATGTAAGGCAAGTATTTGGGGAGAGAAACATGTTTCTAATCTTGAGTTCGGATTTCTCTAGGGGTATTTGCGGAGCTGCCACGCAGCATATCTGACGCCGCACAATTCTACCGAGCCGAAGAAAGGAACACTACGGATAAGCTCTTCTGGTCACTGTATCTGGCACCGAATTATCCGATGCCTTTTGCCGATCAACTGAAATAGCTGATCGAACTGCAGAAGGTGGCCGAGCTAGCCATGAAGGATTTGATTATCCGGCTATGGCCCGCTGTGCCGATTCCAGGCAGCTACTTCAGGCCCGTGAAGCGGCTTGTGAGTGCATGTCCTCGATTGGACGTCGTCAAGTGGTCGGTCTGTATAGAGGGTGCACGAATGGCCTTCGCCCGCGCAAAGGTGCACTGGGGAAGATGGATGCTGAAAAGCTGGTGACCAAGGGACCGCCAGAGGGAAAGGAGCACCACAAGCATGAGTTCTATTATGAAAGTGTCCTGAAAGGATCCTGCCTTGCGGCGGAGCAATGCACCAAGGACATTATATTTCCATGAATACAATCATGTTGTCCTTTGTAATGTTGAACAAGGTAATTTCTATTATTTATTGCCTGTTACATGAAAGTTTATCCTCCTGCGCGGCCGTTTTATATATTAATGCTGAGAGTTGGCCAGTCGTCGGCTTTTGCCCCCACGTAGGAAGTACGGGGGTGTTCGGGATAAATCTGATCACTCTTTGTCCCAGTTTTGGGTCCTTCGAAGGAGGTGTTCAGCGCAACGAACCAGGCAATCGGACTATAGGGCTTTATCACTCTCACTTAGCCATAGGAGCTTTAGAAAAGGAAGGTAGGCGCAGCCCCTGGTGTTCGGAAGACCGCATGAGGGGCTGTATATGCACCTGATCGGAAGAAAAGCCGATCCATCACATGCTGCATTGGTTATGGCATTATGCAGAATGAATCCTTAAAGATTTTACAACCTCACGAACAGCTGACCAGCTCTCGCCGTATCATGACAGTCAGTTTTCGGCTTTCTCTACTGAGGTGCTCGTCCAGAAGAACCAGGACACAATCACAGTAGTTCTCCCTATGCCGCCTTAGACGATATAGCGGAACGTAATGCAGCAAAACATGGGAGCCAGGCAGACCCAACATTTGACCCAAGACATGATTCGGAGCTGATGCATATAATGCTATAAGTTCGGGGTGCAGAACTACCATGAAGGTGTTCGAACTTTATTGCCGTATTATGGGTAAGACGAAGCCCCTGGCATATTAAAGCATATCGTGGTGTACGGATGCCATTTGACAAAAGAATTTCAATAAGAGATAACGGTAGATAAGCGTCATTTAAATCCACATGTTGTATTTGAATAATACGCCGACGCGTATGAGTACATGTAAAGTAATAAAAAGATAAAGTGACTGCGGAACATACTAAGACCAGGCGGGAAGAAGCTATGTGCGGATCCGGAGTGCAGTCGGATGGTTATCGAGGGGAATATCTAAGGCCTCCCTTGCGCGTTCGAGTTGTTTCCATATCGCCTGTCCTTGCCTGGGCAAAAATGAACCTATAAAGAAAATGCAAGATGTGTTTGTGTGTCGTCGAGCGGTTGAGCCGCAGTATGTGGCCTGTCTTGGCTTTCGCCGGAGCGTTTAATTGAGCTCTGGACGAGCCGGGCTATCCTGCCGCGAAGTAGTCCGGAGTCCTTTGGCGGTGTCCAGGAGCTTGGCCGTTGACTCAAGGTTCTATTAAAAGGTGACACTAGTTGCTTGTGCTGTTAAAGCAACGGTATACTCTTTGGTACCGATAGGGAGTTCGGCCTTGCCATTAACTGTGATGACGCCGCGCGGACCGGGCATCTTGAGCTTACGGTAGGCATAATGTGGCACCAGGTTGAATCAAGCAAACACGGTTCGTTCGAGCAGTGTCTGATAATCACTGCGAAAGGGGACGATGTCGAAGATTAACTCTTCGGCATGGTAATTGTCCGGTGATCCGAAGACTACCTCAAGGGCGATGGAGCCTATACAGCTGGCCTCCACACTTGGTATAATACCTTTAGAGGTGGCTTTAGTGGGCTTGATCACCGAATGATCGATGCCCATTGTGCGCACTGTGTCCTGGTAAAGCAGGTTTAGACTGCTGGCTCCATCCATAAGGACTCATGTGAGGTGGAACCCGTCAATTATTGGGTCGAGGACTAGTGCGGCTGAATTACCCTGATTGGTGTTGACCGGACGACCCATGCGGTTGAAGGTGATCGGCCTTAGTTTATATTGTGGGGCAACTGGTTCCGTTAAGTCGACATCCCTAAGGGTGCGCATCCGGTCCGGGTTGGGAGTGTGGGTCGTGTTTACCATGTTCACCGTTTGGATTTGCAGGGGAAATTTCTTTTGCCCTCCTGTATTCGGTGATCTGGGCTCCTCGTCGCCATCATCGCTTTGAGACCCCTTCTCCTTGTTTTCGGCACCTGACCTACCGGCTTGTTTTAAGACCCAGCATTCTCTGTTGGTGTGATTGGCTGGTGTTCCTGGGGTGCCATGAATTTGGCATGGACGGTCGAGTATGCGGTCCAGACTGGACGGGCCCGAATTGTCATTTTTGAATGGCCTTTTCCGCTGACCGGACTTAGAGCCACTAAATCCGGCATTGACTGTCGTATCTTCGGCGTTTCCACCATTTTTGTGACGCTTGTGTTTGTTGCGTTGGGGTAGTCTCCGCGGATGTCGGCAGTATAGCTCAAGCTTCCAAACCTGACCTGACAGCCAGGGGCGTAGCTCTCGATCTGCTCCAGATGGCCAATCGAGTTGGCCCGCAGTATGAAGCGGCCAAATACGAAGATCTATCCGGGGAGAAAAACCTCACCCTGGATCGCATCGTTGCCGATGATCGAAGCAGCCATCAAGCCTTTATCGTGAGGGCATAGTGGAACTCTCAATGAAAGCACCAATGTCGGTGTCAAAACTGGCGGATCTTAGGTAGGGGGTCCCGAACTGTTCGTCTAAGCCTGATGGTAATAGGAGGCGGGGGACACAATGTTTACCCATGTTCGGGCCCTCTCGATGGAGGTAATACCCTACTTCCTACTTGATTGATCTTGATGAGATGAGTATTAGAAGAGTTGATCTACCACGAGATAGTAGAGGCTAGACCCTAGAAGGTAGCCTATGATTATGATTTTTGTTGTCCTACGGATTAAACCCTCCTATTTATATAGACACAGGAGGGGGATAGGGTTACCGAGAGTCGGCTATAGAGAAAGAGATCTACATATCCGAATCACCAAGCTTGCCTTCCACGCAAAAGAGTGCCCACCCGGACACGGGACGGAGCCTTCAATCTTGTATCTTCATAGTCAAACAGTTCGGCCAAAGTATATAGTCCAGCTGTCCGAGTGTAACACCCATGATGCGGCTATATCTCCCACGTGTCGGAGCACGACTTAGAGGCGTAACCGCATTGTAGGCATGTTGCAAGAGGGGTAAACTTTACACATCCCAAGTACTGAATAAGAAAGGGATAAAGAGTTGGCTTACAATCGCCACTTCACATAATACATGAATATAGCATTACATCGTCCAGATACAATCAAAGTCCGACTACAGAACCAAATAAAGAAAGACAACCCCTAATGCAAAAGATCCCCGATCGCCCCAACTGGGCTCCACTACTGATCAACTGGAAACGAAAACAACACAACAAACACGATCTTCATCGAGCTCCTCCTTGAGCTCGGTTGCGTCACCTACACGGTATCATCGGCACCTGCAACTGGTTTTGGAAGTAATCTGTGAGCCACGGGGACTCAGCAATCTCACACCCTCGCAATCAAGACTATTTAAGCTTATGGGTAGGAAAAGGTAGTGAGGTGGAGCTGCAGCAAGCACTAGCATATATGGTGGCTAACTTACGCAAATAAGAGCGAGAAGAGAATCAAAGCACGACCGTGAACTAGAAATGATCAAGAAGTGATCCTTAAACTACTTACGTCAAACATAACACAAGAACCGTGTTCACTTCCTGGACTCCGGCGAAAAGGGACCATCACGGCTACACACGCGGTTGATCCATTTTAATTAAGTTAAGTGTCAAGTTTTCTACAACCGGACATTAACAAATTCCCATCTTCCCATAACCGCGGGCACGACTTTCGAAAGTTCAAAACCCTACAGGGGTGTCCCAACTTAGCTAATCACAAGCTCTCATGGTCAACGGAGGATATTCCTTCTCCCAGGAAGACCCAATCAGTCTCGGAATCCCAGTTACAAGACATTCCGACAATGGTAAAACAAGACCAGCAAAGCCGCCCGAATGTACCAACAAATCCCGATAGGAGCTGCACATATCTCGTTCTCAGGGCACACCGGATGAGCAAGACGTCAGGTTGGCATAGACCCTGGTTGCCCAGGGGGCGCTGGACATCGCTCAGGTTGGACCAACACTTAGAGAAGCACTGGCCCGGGGGGGGGGGGGGGGGGGGTAAAATAAAGATGACCCTTGAGTCTGCAGAACCCAAGGGAAAAGGCTAGGTGGCAAATGGTAAAACAAAGGTTGGGCCTTGCTGGAGGAGTTTTATTCAACGCGAACTGTCACGAGGTTCCCATTATAACCCAACCGCGTAAGGAACGCAAAATCAAGGAACATAACACCGGTATGACGGAAACTAGGGCGGCAAGAGTGGAACAAAACACCAGGCATAAGGCCGAGCCTTCCACCCTTTACCAAGTATATAGGTGCATTAATGTAACCAAGATATAATAATGATATCCCAACAATATCCATGTTCCAACATGGAACAAACTCCATCTTCACCTGCAACTAGCAACGCTATAAGAGGGGCTGGGCAAAGTGGTAACATAGCCAAACAACGGTTTGCTAGGACAAGGTGGGTTAGAGGTTTGACATGGCAATATGGAGGCATGATATAGCAAGTCTTAGGTATCGCAGCATAGGCATAGCAATAAAGCGAGCAACTAGCAAGCAAAGATAGAAGTGATTTCGAGGGTATGGTCATCTTGCCTACAAAGTTCTCCGAGAAGACGAAAGCTTGATCCTCGTAAGCGTACTCAACGGGTACCTCGATCTCGTACTCGTCTCCCGGCTCTACCCAAGGCAAGACCACAAGCAAAGGAAAAAACAATCAACCATGGTGCAATGCGCAAGCAACATGATGCAAAACATGGCATGGTATGCGGGATGTGATATGCAATGCATATATGTGCTCTGAAAGGAAAAGATTGAACCAGGCCTCAACCTGGTAAACCAAGTGCGCCACTGGAAAGATGAGTTGATTTCGGTCGAAATCAATATAAAGATCACCGAAATTGGATGCATGGTTTGGAAATGGCAAGCAAAACAATAATGGCCCTATTCTGCGATTAACAGCACAATGCCATTTAGAATGCAACAATAAACTAAGCTACTGCACTCTAACATAGCAACAAAGCACATGGCAGTGATCCACTCAAGATTCTTGACAAAAGATGAACACTGAGCTATGGCTAAATCACACAATAGCAGGTTCAAACAAGCATGGCAAAAGTGCAAAAGATATCAGCATATCAGACTTAGTGAAAATAAGCACATGCCAGGAATTAACATCAGGAAGCAATGTTTCGAGCAAGATAACAACATGCTACATGATCAGATCATAGAAAAACAAGGCATGGCATGAATCTACTCAAAGCATATAACAAGAGTCCCTTACTGACCATATGCCAAAAAGGATCAGAAGATAAGATGGCACCCATGTAAACATAGCAAGTTTCGTTAACAGATTCAGACTTAGCAGAAAATTGGACATGGCATAAACTGAATTACGAAGGCATGTTTGCGAGCTCGATGCACTCAACACAAGGCATTGCATGACAAACTAAGCATACTACCAGCAAGAAGACATGTTCAAGAAGCTAACCATGGGAAGAACAGACTCATAGCATGCATGGATCAACTACAACAACCTTGGCAAAATTGATTAACACGTAAAAAATCTGCCAGGAACATTTTATAGCAAAAGTAGAGCAAGATTGAGTCATGCTAGGGTACTCCATAAATGCAAACAAGGGCATGGATGGATAGAAAATAACAATATCTCAAAATCATCCTTACTGAAAATGATCAAAAGAGGCATGGATCACTCAGTAGCAACATGAATACATGGCATAAAAATAACATCAGGGAAATGACTTAGAAGAATTCTAAGTCCCTGAAATCAGCAACATCACGAGAGCTACTTTACATGCTTGTACTAGTCACCACATTGATCACAAAAATACATGGCATACACCCCTATAACAATGGCATGGCATAGCCCAAAACACATGTAGGGCTCAAGTTCATACGCAGCACACAATAATCATGGCAAAAATGACAAATGTCCTTCAACTAATAAGAATCAGGAACTAACATTGTGAAGCACTCTTGCAACAGCATTTTAGGCATCAAGATGGACTCAAACAAGCATGGTGCACTGGAATGAAATGAAGAGGACATCTAGACGAACAATTTGATATATTGCATGCACGAAATGGAGCTATGGATGCGGAGTTATGATGCGATGAACATGGCCTGGAAAAGTTACAGATCTGGGACTTAGTGGAATTTTACCCTCGCGAAAGGCAACGCGGGACGGAGCGGAGCGGGATGAGGAGCGCATGTTTGGATGACCGACTTGGTGGATCTGATCCAGGCGAGTTGGCGCCGTACGGATTGGCAGAGGAGCACGCCGGCAACCATGGCGAGTCCGGCGGAGCACGAGGCGAGGCGGGACGGGCGGTAGCCGGCGGGATCCGGGGCGGCTCGCCGGATCCGTGGCCGGAGCGGCCGGATCAGGGCGGTGATCGGCGATGGGAGGCAACGAGGCGACGAGCGGCCGGCGGTGGAGACGGACGCGGGCGGCGGAAGGCGCGAGGGGCGCGGGCGCTCGGGCCGCGGCGGCGGCGGGATGGGCCCCGCGGGCCTGATCCGGGCCCCGCGGGCCTGGCGCGGTGGGAGAAGAGATAGGGCGGCGGTGGTGGTGAGGTGGCGGTGTCCGATTGGACGAGAGGGCGGTGGCGGACATGTCTGGCTCGGCGCGGACGTGTCCGGCGGCGCGAGGATGAAGAAGACTAGGGTTCATCCGTGAATTTTCGAGGGAAGGCACGTTTTCGGCCACGCGATTGTGATCGAACGACCAAGAGGATGGAGTGGGTTTGGATGAGTTTTGGGCCACTTTGGAGGGGTGTTGGGCTGCAACACGAAAGAGGCCTTTACGGTTCCTCGGTTAACCCTTGGAGTATCAAACAGACTCCAAATGGCACGAAACTTGACAGGCAGTCTACCGGTAGCATACTGACGCTCCTTGGCAAATCTCGCTCCAGTCCGAGAATGTTTACCACCCGCACGCGAAAAAAGGCAAAAGGAGGGCGCCGGAGGACATAGGGGCGCCGGATTGCAAAACGGACAACAGGGAAAATGCTCGGATGCATGTGAAGAACATGTATGCAAATGCAATGCACATGATAACATGATATGAAATGCATGGCACGCAAACAAATGACAAGGCAACAACAACAAATAACTGGAAGACACCTGGCGCAACGGTCTCGGGGCGTTACAACACTCCACCACTACGAGAGGATCTCGTCCCGAGATCTAGAATGGCACCGGAGGGAAACGGAAGAGGAGATAAGAGGTAAAACTAAGTTGCTTCTTTGTAAAACGAGTGAAACCAAAGAACCTTGAAAGGTGAAACCATGTCGAGAAAAGAATACAACGGAGATGAACGAAGTTGAAAACACTCTGTTAGGAAAAAGGAACAAGGAAGAACAAATTCGGGCAGCACTCTGGTTGAAAAGTGATGCAAGACTTGATAAGATGAAAAGAACTTGAGAGCACAATCTTCTCCTTGGAAGGTTGAAGTTTGATAAGACTCCGGTTAAATGGATAAGCACGAAAAGAGCACAATCCTCACCATCCGAGATGATGAGAGAAGAGAGCAACAACACAGTGCCTCCGGAAGAAATGAGAGGATGGAATGGAATGAACGGAGGAGAAAACAATTTATTCTACCTCGAATGAGCTTGAAAGCATCTTTAGGCGAAAGGTCGACCGGAGTTGTTGGAAAACCCGCAACGAAAAGAGTAAGCTTGTAGTGGACTTATGGAGAACATCTCAAAGCTGAGGTGAAATTATGCCACTAACGGAAACGATAGATTGGAATGATAAGAACAAGGATGTGAGAAACTTATCTCACCGGGAGGATGAATGAAAAACATGGATCATTTATAAGTACCATAATTAGCAACGATCCTTAGGGAAGGCTTTAGGTGAAATATAACCCAAGATAATTCCAACGAAGAGATTGGTGGATTACAAATATCTCAATCTTGACAACATGGGAATCATGAAACACAAACTCAAATTGTCAAGAGTGACATAACACCATCTCAAAAGATAAGGTAGGAAGAATTGCACTTCGAAATGCGAGATGAAGAATACTTGAGCTCCTCTGAAAAGAATCTTGATGAACACTTCGATAAGGAATTACGTCCTTGATGAACCAACATGTAGAACCTCCATGAAGAACTCCGGTAATAAAATGATGATAAAAGAAAGAGAAGTTGATAACACAAGGTGAAGACTTGGAATGATTAGATGAAGCTTTGCAACGAGATAAAGTGGAAACTTGGAACTCCAGAAGGAAAGATAAAGCATCCCGAACTGAGAATGTGATATGATGAACCACTCCGGAAAGCAGAAATTGAATTTACTCGATGAAATAAGAATAAGAATTACATTATGCTTATCCTTCACCAATTTAAATTGATGACAAGCAATGGATTGCATACAACTTATTCTTGTAGAAAGGATTAAGATAGATATAGAGCAAATTTGAGGAGGTCTTCAAGAAACCAGCGGTAGGATTTGGAAAACAACGAATGACTTGATATGATGACAAGGGGAAAGTAATCTTGAACGGACCACCGTAAGAATTGAAAAAGAACGAATAAAACATGAAGAAACACCAGGACGGGTTATCAAATAAACGAAGATGCTTGAGAGAATTTAGATCCATGAGAATGAAGAGATGACGAGCTGATTAGAGAATACTTGATTTAAGCACCGGTATGAATGAAGAACGAGAGCTGAAAGCTGGAATGAATAATATTTAAAAAGATGGCCTTCGGAGGAAAGAAATGGAAACAACTCATGAAATTCTCCAGGTGGGTGAAAAGAATTCTCACAATCAAAACAATTATGAGAGGATGGCGGTAAGCTAGCATCATGAATCTTCAAGAGAACGGATAAGGATTTGGGAGGAACTCTTCTTCGGTCTTCAAAATCCGAGAATGACGACGAGGAACATCACCATGAATTATTGGGATACTCCGGGAGAATGAAAAGGAAAGAGGTTGAGCCCATGATTAAAAGAATTATAAGATCTTGGAGAAACCATCTGACTGATGATAATTCATTCTTACGTCAAACTTTGAAAGATTTGAGAATAGCTCCGGTAAAATAAGAAGAGTCAGGTAAGATCCTGGAAAAAGACCTGTGGGTTAGGGCCCACTCAAAAGAAACACTGTTAAAGATATTTAAAAGAGAGATTGCACCGGTTCAATTAAATGGCTTGAATGAGATAACATCCTCAAAAGAGCTTGAACGAATGTAGAGTGGAAACACAAATCTTCGAGATGTCTTCAGCACTCCGGAACAATTGAATAGCAAGCGGGGAATGATTATGAGGTGCACCGATATGGGAAAATATTTGAAACGAGGAAAAGGGATATGATCAACAAAGCTTGAATTAAATCCACCGGAGAAGGAAAAGAACAAATAAAGATGAACTTGAGGCTCCGTCAATATCTTCCTGAGAATCACCGGATAAGAACATTGACGAAAAAGAATGGAGAGTCTTCACATCAATAAGATTGATACTTGATTAAGAAATCTGAGTCCTTGAAGCAAAAGGGTGCGAGGGCGGGGAAAACAAAGACAACTTGGGACGGATGAAACAAACACCGTTCAGAAGACTTAGAGTTGATCTTGCGGATGTTGAAAAAGATCGGATCCACTTGAAGAGGGGCATGTCGGTTGGAAAAAGAATTGAGATGACAACCTTGATGATCAGGAAGGATTAGTATTCACATAGAAATATGAGAACACCACTTAGGAAAGGTATGGAATCAACACTTGACTTCGAAGCAACTCGAATACCTCAAACCAAAACAAAAACAAAGGATTGGCTTGCAAAATAAGCGAGAACAAACATATGATAGATATTTCATCCGAAGTTTTCATGGTGGGTCCCACACGGGCTCGATCGTACAACGCCATCATGTACAAGGCAGTGCACATGACATACGAAGCGTTCCCGAGTCAGCATAAGCAAGGACTCTTTAAGACACATTGAGACCACTGTAAAACCAACCGTGGATGGGCGGACCACTAGATGTCGAACCCCAATTTCATATCATGCATCTGTCGAAAAGATATCCTAGGAGCTACTTGAATTGCCACTTATAAACTCCCGAAACTTTCTGGTTATGCAATCAGGTGTTGGGGATACAGGGGAAGCACAATATCTCACCCAAACTAACAAATCCTACATCCAGTTGTATCCATCCTTCAACACATAACCAAGAAACCTTCTGAAATCATTTACCTCAACCTTCGAAAAGCATCGGTTATACGAGTTATGGCAATACTCCTGAACTCCCGCAATAGTACTGGGTGGCGTCGAGGTTATCTCACAAACAACTGCATAAAAGAGATTTTCGATGTCGGCGAAACTCAGGTATTCTAGAACTGCAACGATAAAATTGTGACGACAACACCCCGGAGCTCAACTCCCCAGG
Source organism: Triticum monococcum (assembly GCA_034509565.1). Lineage (NCBI taxonomy): Eukaryota > Viridiplantae > Streptophyta > Magnoliopsida > Poales > Poaceae > Triticum > Triticum monococcum. Next base: position 366,180,600 of record CM067843.1, on the reverse strand, counting down.
ACACTGCCACGACCCCTAAATGTCAGGAGGCACCAAGAACAATGTTCTCGTCACAAAACCATCGAAACGATTCCAAGATACCCGCGTGATCCTAAAAAAAATTTAGTGAAATTTGAGGAGAGAAGAGTCAAAACTCTATGTCAGGAGGCCTCACCAGAGCGACGAAGGGATTGAGGAGTAAAAAGAATCCTACTCTCTGATATATATAATCCTATAAGACTCAAAACATTTTTCTAGACTCAACAACGCCAGCGATTCGAACAAGAAGGGGGCTCCTAAGTCGGGGAAGGCTCTGATACCAACTTGTAACACCCACGATGTGGCTATATCTCCCACGTGTCGGAGCACGACTTAGAGGCATAACCGCATTGTAGGCATGTCGCAAGAGGGGTAATCTTTACACATCCCAAGTACTGAATAAGAAAGGGATAAAGAGTTGGCTTACAATCGCCACTTCACACAATACATGAATATAGCATTACATCATCCAGATACAATCAAATTTCGACTACAGAACCAAATAAAGAAAGACAACCCCTAATGCAATAGATCCACAATCGCCCCGACTGGGCTCCACTACTGATCAACTGGAAACGAAACAACACAACGAACATGATCTTCATCGAGCTCCTCCTTGAGCTAGGTTGCGTCACCTGCACGGTATCATCAGCACCTGCAACTGGTTTTGAAGTAATCTGCGAGCCACGGGGACTCAGCAATCTCACACCCTCACGATCAAGACTATTTAAGCTTATGGGCAGGAAAAGGTAGTGAGGTGGAGCTGCAGCAAGCACTAGCATATATGGTGGCTAACTTACGCAAATAAGAGCGAGAAGAGAAGCAAAGCACGGTCGTGAACTCAAAATGATCAAGAAGTGATCCTGAAACTACTTATGTCAAACATAACACAAGAACCGTGGTCACTTCCCGGACTCTGTAGAAAAGAGACCATCACGGCTACACATGCGGTTGATCCATTTTAATTAAGTTAAGTGTCAAGTTTTCTACAACTGGACATTAACAAATTCCCATCTGCCCACAACCGCGGGCACGGCTTTCGAAAGTTCAAAACCCTGCAGGGGTGTCCCAACTTAGCCCATCACAAGCTCTCATGGTAAACAAAGGATATTCCTTCTCCGAGGAAGACCCGATCAGCCTCGGAATCCCGGTAACAAGACATTTCGGCAATGGTAAAACAAGACCAGCAAAGCAGCCCAAATGTGCCGACAAATTCTGATAGAAGCTGCACATATCTCGTTCTCAGGGCACACCGGATGAGCAAGACGTCGGGTTGGCATAGACCCTGATTGCCCAGGGGGCGCCGGACATCGCTCAGGTTGGACCAACACTTAGAGAAGCACTGGCCCGGGGGGGGGGGGGGGGGTTAAAATAAAGATGACCCTTGAGTCTGCAGAACCCAAGGGAAAAAAGCTAGGTGGCAAATGGTAAAACCATGGTTGGGCCTTTCTAGAGGAGTTTTATTCAAAGCGAACTGTCAAGGGGTTCCCATTATAACCCAACCATGTAAGGAACGCAAAATCAAGGAACATAACACTGGTATGACGGAAACTAGGGCGGCAAGAGTGGAACAAAACACCAGGCATAAGGCCGAGCCCTTCACCCTTTACCAAGTATATAGGTGCATTAATGTAAACAAGATATAATAATGATATCCCAACAATATCCATGTTCCAACATGGAACAAACTCCATCTTCACCTGCAACTAGCAACGCTATAAGAGGGGTTGGGCAAAGCGGTAACATAGCCTAACAACGGTTTGCTAGGACAAGGTGGGTTAGAGGTTTGACATGGCAATATGGGAGGCATGATATAGCAAGTAGTAGGTATCGCAACATAGGCATAGCAATAGAGCGAGCAACTAGCAACCAAAAATAGAAGTGATTTCGAGGGTATGGTCATCTTGCCTGCAAAGTTCTCCTTGAAGATGAAAGCTTGATCCTCGTAAGCGTACTCAACGGGTAACTCGATCTCGTACTCATCTCTCGGCTCTACCCAAGGCAAGAACACAAGCAAAGGAAACAACAATCAACCATGGTGCAATGCGCAAGCAACATGATGCAAAACATGGCATGGTATGCGAGATTTGATACGCAATGCATATGCGTGCGCCGGAAGGAAAAGATTGAACCAGGCCTCACCTGGCAAACCAAGTGAGCCGCTGGAAAAATGAGTTGATTTCGGTCGAAATTGATCTAAAGATCACCGGAATCGGATGCACGGTTTGGAAATGGCAAGCAAAACAATAATGGCACTATTCTGCGATTAACAGCACGATGCCATCTAGAATGCAACAATAAACTAAGCTACTGCACTCTAACATAGCAGCAAAGCAAATGGCAGTGATCCACTCAAGATGCTTGACAAAAGATGAACACTGAGCTACGGCTAAATCACACAATAGCAGGTTCAAACAAGCATGGCAAAAGTGCAAAAGATATTAGCATACCAGACTTAGTGAAAATAAGCACATGCCAGGAATTAAAATCAGGAAGCAATGTTTAGAGCAAGATAACAACATGCTACATGATCAGATCATAGCAACACAAGGCATGGCATGAATCTACTCAAAGCATATAACAAGAGTCCCTTATTGACCATAAGCGAAAAAGGATCAGAAGATAACATGGCACCCATGTAAACATAGCAAGTTTCGTTAACAGATTCAGACTTAGCAGAAAACTAGACATGGCATAAAAAGAATTACGAAGGCATGTTTGCGAGCTCGATGCACTCAACACAAGGCATTGCATGACAAACTAAGCATACTACCAGCAAGAAGACATGTTCAAGAAGCTAACCATGGGAAGAACAAACTCATAGCATGCATGGATCAACTACAACAACCTTGGCAAAATTGATTAACACATAAACAATCTGCCAGGAACATTTTATAACAAAAGTAGAGCAAGATTGAGTCATGCTAGGGTACTCCATAAATGAAAACAAGGACATGGATGGATAGAACATAACAATATCTCAAAATCATCCTTACTGAACATGCTCAAAAGAGGCATGGATCACTCAGTAGCAACATGAATACATGGCATACAAATAACATCAGGGAAATGACTTAGAAGAATTCTAAGTCCCTGAAATCAGCAACATCACGAGAGCTACTTTACATGCTTGTACTAGTCACCACATTGATCAGAAAAATACATGGCATACACCCCTGTAAAGATGGCATGGCATATCCCAAAACACATGTAGGGCTCAAGTTCATATGCATCACACAATAATCATGGCAAAAATGACAAATGTCCATAAACTGATAAGAATCAGGAAGTAACATTGTGAAGCACTCTTGCAACATCATTTTAGGCATCAAATGGACTCAAACAAGCATGGTGCAATGGAATGAAATGAAGAGGACATCCAGACGAACAATTTGATATATTGCACACACGAAACGGAGCTACGGATGCGGAGTTATGATGCGATGAACATGGCCTGAAAAACTTACAGATCTGGGACTTAGTGGAATTTTACCTCCGCGAAAGTCAACGTGGGACGGAGCGGAGCGGGATGAGGAGCGCGTGTTTCGATGACCGGCTTGGTGGATCTGATCCAGGCGAGCCGGCGCCGTACGGATTGGTAGAGGAGCACGCCGGCGACCATGGCGAGTCTGGCAGAGCACGAGGCGAGGCGGGGATAGGCAGTAGCCGGTGGGATCCGGGGCGGCTCGCCGGATCCGTGGCCGGAGCGGCCGGATTGGGGCGGTGACTGGCAATGGGTGGTGACGAGGCGACGAGCGGCCAGCGGTGGAGGCGCTTGCGAATGGCAGCGAGGAAGCCGGCGACGAGGCGTGGCAGGGAGAGTGAGCGGTGGGCGGCGGAGCGCGGTGGCCGGCGGCGTCCGGTCACCGGAGACAGACGCGGGCGGCGGAAGGCGCGAGGGGCGCGGACGCTCGGTCCGCGACGGCGGCGGGATGGTTCCCGCGGGCCTGATCCGGGCCTGGTGGGCATGGCGCGGTGGGAGGAGAGAGAGGGCGGCGGTGGTGGTGAGGTGGTGGCGTCCGATTGGACGAGGGGGCGGTGGCATACATGTCCGGCTCGGTGCGGACGTGTCCGGCGGCGCGAGGATGAAGAAGACTAGGGTTCATTCGCGAATTTTTGGGGGAAGGCACATATATATAGGTAGAGGGAGCTAGGAGAGGTCAAATGATGTGCGGTTTTCGTCCACGCGATCGTGATTGAACAACCGAGAGGATGGAGGGGGTTTGGATGGGTTTTGGGCCACTTTGGAGGGGTGTTGGGCTGCAACACAAAAGAGGCCTTTACGGTTCCTCGCTTAACACTTGGAGTATTAAACGGACTCCAAATGGCACGAAACTTGACAGGCGGTCTACCGGTAGCATACCAAGGCCGCTTGGAAAATCTCGTTCCAGTACGAGAATGTTTAACACCCGCACACGAAAAAGGCAAAAGGAGGGCGTCGGAGGATATAGGGGCGCCGGATTGCAAAACAGACAACGGGGAAAATGCTCGGACGCATGAGACGAACACGTATGCAAATGCGATGCACACGATGACATGATATGAAATGCATGACACGCAAACAAATTACAAGGCAACAACAGGGAATAACTGGAAGACACCTGGCGCAACGGTCTCGGGGCATTACACCGAGGACCCCCTAATCCAGGACTCACTCACCCGCCCTCAACTTTTATATACTAATAGTATAATTTTGTATCAATGAATTGAGCCATGGAGCAGAAAACCAAAAGAAAAAGTTGGTACATGTAAAAAAATACAGTTCAAGCTCTAGCTAGCGATTCTGAATGTAAACCATGCATGTGTTTATACGTATAGGTTACTTCAAAGTACTGAGTCCATTGATGTAATGTGGTCAAACTATACCATCGATATCTCAAAGACAAAATAGTTTGAGCTTGTTCGTTCTATTTAAATAGTATTGTATGTTTATTCACCCGTAGGGTTGTTGAATGAATGGAGGGCCGGGGAGCACAAGTGAACAATACTAGTACTAGTAAGCAGGAGTAGTACAGTTAGTCACATTAAATAGAGAGTTTCTTTTCTTTAATGCCATGTACACAAATTGAAACGCTTGTTATGGAGAGAAAAGATAATCACTCCACTATATATAGGCAGGGGCATGTGCGCTTGCTTTACTAGGGTTGCTCTCTTCATTCTCTCATCCTCTCCAGATCTAAACAAGATAGTGGTAGCGACATTTTCTCTCTACTCACCGCTCGTCACAGATCCGTCCGGACCCCTTCGACCAATGTGTGTAGGGGAGTAGGTGCATCGTTCACGCGGTCATCAGCGGCGAGGGAGGAAACCCATAGCTGCCGGCGGGTCCCGGTCCTCTGCCCGTGCCATTCTCTCGGACACAACGCCGGCTCGGGAGGTCCTCCGACCCTTCTTCCTCCCTGCCATATTGTGGGCAGATCCAACCTGCCGCCGGCCTCCAAGCCACATCCTGACAACCATCAGGTATAAGTTCCTTCGAAAGTGGCCTTACTCTACTGCCCCAGCTCCCCACGTGTCTGCTTGTGGATATTTTCTACTTCCATCAGCTCTTCCAAAGCCACCTAAATTTTTAGTATTATTAGAGGTAAAGCTACTTCATGTAGTCGAATCTAGGATTTGGTTCAAATAGAGAAGAAAGGGGGTAAAGTTGTACTAGCATGAATCTAGGACTTGATTCAAAGAGGAAATAATAGGGGGGAAGTAGTAGAGACTGGATACCAAGCCGGTCTCTTGGTTGAAAAGGGAAATAAATGGAAAATGTAGTGCAAACTGGATAAGGAATAGATCTATTATTGGTTGTAAAAAGGATAGAAAGTGGAGGCTAGTGGACAAGTCAACAGAGTATGTCCAGGATTAGATTTGCTCCCCTCACATAGTAAAAGGTCTACACGATTAGATTCGCTGCCCTCACAAAGCATGAACAAACTCGACATCACCACTTTATGCCTCCTTGTAGGTACATTGTGCTGATGCGTCCACTGTCGCATGTCCTTATACCAACTTTTTGTTGTTGTTAATGTAAGTGCGCATGTAAAATGAAGCAATCATACTGTTGCCGTAAGGACGTGTCTAACCAGTGTTATTGTTAATCTCATGCCTCCAGTAATATGATGCAATTAAACTATGTTACAAATGGTACTCCTACTGTTTTTCCTAGTACGATAAGTAAGTTGCTTCTTTACGCTGATGAGTGTCCTCGTGTCCCCACGGTCCCATGGCCTTAAACCAACTCTTTAGCTGATGTTGATCAACTGTATTTGGTAAACAAGCAATGCCACCATTAAAGTAATCCCATATTTGAAGAATGTCATTGTTGATCGTAATGCTTCCAGTAACATGAAGTAATGTCGCCATTTTAAAATTTCTATTGTTCTTGCGTGATTGTCATGAACATAATCAAGATGCTTCTTTTCATTTCGTGTATGTTTCCTATCTTTTTATTGGCCAGTAACTATTTTTTCCATATTTTTGTGCGGATAGGGATATCCATTTCACCTCATTGCTATTCTGACCTTTTGGTGAACTGCACAAAACACTTTTTTTGGAATGAGTGTCTTGTGCAGTTCAACTAAAATGTCACGTGGGCAAGGTCACTCAATTTTTGTTGAACTGCACAAAGGTTGATTGGAGTTTCCAACATCTCCATCAAACTCTGTTGGTAATCTCGTGCGACATTTTGGTGGAACTACACAAAAGGATAACCAAATTATAGTTGCACCTTGTAGGAGCAGGACAACTAACCTTAATGTTGCTCAATTTTAGTGCAACTACTAAAGAACCTGCCAGCTCATGAGAGCAAGTAATTCTTGCTAGCTGCATGATGCAATCTTTGCTTCATTTTAGGCGGACGACAGAAAAAGGTCGCATGAATTGAATCATCCAAGTGGATCTGCAGGTTCACCACATCAAGTCATGGCGGCGTATGGGCCCTCTCTCAGTTATGGTTCCCATGAAAGGGTATGTTCCTTTTTGGTTGATTTTGACTCTGCATCTAGCTAGTGATCTTGTGCTACTGTTTTGGCACTGCTACTGCCACTGATAAAACGAAGTAATAATACATTTGAAATAGAGCTACTATCTTAGCTACCATTTCATTTCCAATGTAGATAACTTGCAAAAGACCTATCTGGCAAAATCAAGTCCATGTGCACTGCATCAATCACATAGCTGCATTGAACTAGTTGTGTCCATCACGCCTACTGTTGAGGTGGCAGGAGCCACCTCTCTAACTGGTGGGCGCCATAATTTTGGTTGAACTGCACAAAAAAGTGATTGAAATGAGTCGACGCTCCTCCTTCTACTGCCACACTGAGGTGTTAATGGATGTCAACGAATCGTCTTCATGGTAAGACACGGGGATATGAAGAATAACATGATCTCCCAAAGTCACCTCACACAGGTCAGTAATATCCTTTATGAACATGATTGTGCTTTTCATACGGTGATAACATTGTATTTTTTAATAAAGCTATTCTATCGGAATCTTTTCTTGTTTTGGAAATAGAGTTGCTTTAACTAGTGCCCATATTATAGTAATCATGCTCTTTCTTATCTATGCAAACAGGAATACTCAACTACAGATGTTGTGATGGTCAAAAGCATTTGCCCTAGGTTGTATGACACGACTAGCCAAGATGGATTTAATCACGAGATTCCCTTTATCCAGAGGCTCTAAAGTGCCATGTGTGTGTGCAAGGTGGAAAGAGATATTTCAGGACGTTGATTGATGATTCCACTAGATTCTGTTATGTGTATTTCTTAAATACTAAGGATGAAGCTCTATACACACTACTTCAAAATCTAGAAGGCCCTCTTGTGCACATATTGGTAGTGGTAGTGCCACGGGTGATGCAGAATATTTCAGGTGCCAAGGTTTGACCTACGTGGCCTTAAAAGGACTGGTTTCAATGTTTAAGCAAATCCTTGGATCAAATTGCTTACATAAAGCATCAATAAACTTTTATTTATTTGTTAACATTCTCACAATGTTTGAGTTGTACAGTTACGATGGGCTTTGAGCTATGAATCATTGAGATGTGTAGGCACCTTTGTTGTACTTACTATTACTTGAATCTAATGTGTTGGTTCTAAATCTTGCAAGCTGGGAATCATTGTGATGTGTAGGCACATTTTTTACTTATTATTTGAATTATATTGGTTGGTGTTCGCAAACGAACACGTCACCGTGTACCTCCAACGCCGAGGGTGATGCACCACATCTCACGTCGAAGGAGACCTATCCGAAAGCTCGGTAGGCAAGCAATCCGGCGGGTGCCTTTAAGAACCCGAAACCCCACACGCCCGGGAAGGACCCCGTTAGGGCACGCGGTGGCTATGGGCTGCCCTAGGTCGACCTGATCGCCCCTAGGGCCTCGAGGTTCATCGCCCTCCAACAAGAAGAACGAACGAAGAATGAGGAAGAAGAAGAACAAGGGAGAGAGATAAAAGTATAGATAAAAAGTGGTAGATAATTTGTTCGATTGTGTGTTGTTCAATGGGTCGTCACCTCTCATCTATTTATGAGGCGGCTGGACTTCCCGTACAAGAAAAGGACTCCAAATCTCGTCCAAATCCTTCCAAAATTAGCTGAACTCAGATTAAGTATGTCTGAGACAACAGTTTGGATTTTGTGTTTCACAGGCCAAATACGACCTCGTATGAAGATGCACCCAAAAGAAAACTTAACTGATTCGACAAGGCGAACAACTTTCGTGTTGAATATTTTCTGATTCGAGGCCATCTTAAGGGGTGAATCACTCGCGTGACCCATCAGACATCTTGTGTGATGCCTTATGTCACTTTTTCCCTCGTGGTAGGGTTGCACTCCGATGCCTCTAACTTTTGCATACAAACTCGGATTGAGAAGATTTTTATATCAAAATCATCTGTTTCGACAAGATGAAGAACTTTTCTGAAGAAGCTTTTTTCATACGAGGCCATATTATAATGGTTTTGTGCCATGCCAAAATCTGAAGTCAACACATGCCCCCCTATTTTTCAGCAAAGCTTGCTCGCCGAAAACTAACTTGCAAGACTTTGGTCTAAGGACGATGTCAACACTCCATCATCCATTTATATGTGCTTAGGGCGATAATTATATATCAGCCATGTCTTTGGTTAGAGCGATAGTTATATATCGGCCACTTTGATTAGCAACAAAATATAGCTAATCGAATGTATGGTGATGAGGTAAAACCCTTGCATGCTGGAAGAAGTTATATTGCATCCATGGATCCAAATAAGTCCATGAAGGTTAACCAGTCATACCTGATGCTGAATTCTGTGTCATCGGCATCAATGGCATAGTTGAAGAATGTGGCTAATGTGTGCACTAAAGACGTTGAAATCTTTGGCTTGGCCGTTCATAATTTTCACTCTTTTCCTTCTTTACCTTTGTCGCACTTCTTGCAATCGAACCTTGCACATCACTCTTGTTCTGCTTACTTCCTTTGGGAACCCATGCCATGTTTCTCTTTTCAAGCTCTTGTGTACTAAGTTTTTGCAATTTCTTGTTTTGCCAATACCATAAGCCGAGTGAGCACCTCGGCAATGATTTTGTTTGAACCAATGACAATTCTTATTTTACCTTGTGCACTTTCAACTTCTTTTCTTCATATTTGGAACTTTAATTCTCGACAATTGATTTCTTCTTCTCATTGCCTTTAGTAGCCAATGTCAACACTTTAATTGGCTCTTTATCCTTTAAGATCAAATCTGAATTGGCACTCTTCCGACCATCTTTTATAACTCAATTTACTTGTTTGATCACCTCTTTCTTCTTTCTAGAGCTCCGGACCGATTCTTATTGAAACGGTCTTGAACATATGACTATTCACTGAATGTAGGTCTTCTTGGAGCTGCATAATAATGGTGAGATGGTCTAAAATATGATGGAGAATGTGCCATTGTATCATACCTATGCCATGATGAATATTGATCTACATGAGCATAGGGAGGCATCCATGACATCGGCATTGGCGGCCCAAAATAAGGATATGAACACGTTGCATTAAAATTCTCTCTTTGCTAATACCAATCCTCCGCTTTGCTCCTAGGGGTGATCTTGATGTTTTTGCATTACTCAACCAATAAGCACCATTCTCTTCACTTTTCTTTTGATATTGATCTAATAACTGTGCAAAAGTGACCTTGGATTTCTTGTGCTTGTGCTTATTGTGGCTTTTATCTCCTTTGGTTTTGCTTGCATCGATTTTTGGATTGCTTTGTTGCCCCCCAGTCCTTGGTGTCTTCATTGTATTTTCGATAGAACTTCTGCCTTCAATAATATTTTCATTGTGGTCTTGAACAACTTCTTTACTTGAAAGCTCTTGATCCTATCACCTATAGTTTTTACCTTCTCATCTTTAAAGGAAACATTTTAGCCAATTCAAAAACTATTTTCCATTAGGACCAATCAGAATAGACTAGTCATCCCTTGATGTTTCAACAAATTTAAATCGTTCTTTATCAATGGCCGATTTAACTATTCCATGAAACATGTTGCAATCCTCAAAATTATACTTGGACGAATCATGCAACTTGCAATAGATTCGTCCTTGGATTGATGGCTCGACATGGTGATCAAGGACTCTAATATAATTATTTTTCAGCAACAAATCAAATATTTGATCACATATGCTTGAATTGAAGGTAAACTTTTTATTCTCTAGTCGATCTTGTTGTGAGAACGGCTTTGGAGTTGAGAAAACTAATGGTTTAGAATTTTCATTACACATTCGGCTATGCATTTTGTTTTGCACTCTATCTCTTATGTCTTTGAAAAGGAAATTATACTGTCATCGGTTTTCTCAACAAAGTATAGCCTTGGCTTTAAATTTGTGAAATCAAAGTAGTTAGAGCATACATGTCTCAATTGAGACCATGCGTAAGCGATGTATGAAGCAAGCAAAGCTACCCAATTAGACATGTACTTTAAACAAAGCAATGGGAAAAGCTTTGGCTGTAGTAATAAGTCACTATTGATCTCTTTAAATGGTACAATATATTGATTGATCCACTTAGTAACAATTTTTTTGCTAACAAGTAAATTTCCCTTCATCATTGGTCTTTCAAAATTACTTATAAGATTGTTCCTAATAGATGCATCAACAATAAAGTTGTGACCAAATCTGAAAATAGGTAAATCACTTGCTAGACATACCTCTTCATACATGCTAGGAGAGCATGATGGTTGTATCACTTGGATAATATTATGCTCCACTTTTGAATGACTCTCCAATGCCTTGGCATCCTCTTTTTCTTCAATAGATTAGGTACACATACTATTTGATTTGGCTTTTTTAATAACCAAATTTTTTTTGTTACCTGAATCAATACTTTTATCTTTTTGTATTTGCAAGGATTCTCGCTCTTGTCTAATTCAACTTTTTCATCTCAATTTCTATCCACTCCTCATGGGATTGCCCCCAATACTTTGAGACTTTTCCGGCAATGAGGTTCTGAAACTGTGCAATTGTTTAGGGTGTGCACTGGATGGTACAATGATACGTCCATTTTGCAGCATGCTTTTATATCGATATTTATTGCATTATGGCCTGTTACTACACATTATGTCACAATACTTATGCCTTTTCTCTCTTATTTTACAAGGTTTACATGAAGAGGGAGAATGCCGGCAGCTAGAAATTATGGGCTGGAAAAGGAGCAAATATTAGAGACCTATTATGCACAACTCGAAAAGTGCTGAACTTCATGGGAGCACGTTTTAGAATATATAAAAAATACTAGTGAAAGAATTAACTAGAGGGGGCCCACACCCTAGCCACGAGGTTGGGGGCGCGCCCTACCCCCTGGGCGCGCCCCCTATCTCATGGGCCCCCTGGCAGGCCTCCGGTGCCCATCTTCTGCTATATGAAGTCTTTCATCTGAGAAAAAAAATCATAAGCAAGCTTTCGAGATGAAACTCCGCGGCCACGAGGCGGAAGCTTGGCGGAACCAATCTAGGGCTCCGGCGGAGCTATTCTATGGGGGAAACATCCCTCCGGGAGGGGGAAATCATCACCATCGTCATCACCATCGATCCTCTCAGCGGAGGGGGTCAATCTCCATCAACATCTTCACCAGCACCATCTCCTCTCAAACCCTAGTTCATCTCTTATATCCAATCTTTGTCCCAAAACCTCAGATTGGTACCTGTGGGTTGCTAGTAGTGTTGTTTACTCCTTGTAGTTGATGCTAGTTGGTTTATTTGGTGGAAGATCATATGTTTAGATCCTTTATGCATATTAATACCCCTCTGATTATGAACATGAATATGCTTTGTTAGTAGTTACGTTTGTTCCTGAGGACATGGGAGAAGTCTTGCTATTAGTAGTCATGTGAATTTGGTATTTGTTCGATATTTTGATGAGATGTATGTTCTCTCTCCTCTAGTGGTGTTATGTGAACGTCGACTACATGACACTTCACCATTATTTGGGCCTAGACGAAGGCATTAGGAAGTAATAAGTAGACGATGGGTTGCTAGAGTGACAGAAGCTTAAACCCTAGTTTATGTGTTGCTTCGTAAGGGGCTGATTTGGATCCATATGTTTCATGCTATGGTTAGGTTTACCTTAATGCTTCTTTTGTAGCTATGGATGCTTGCAAGAGGGGTTAATCATAAGTGTGATGCTTGTCCAAGGAAGGGCAGTACCCAAGCACCGGTCCACCCACATATCAAATTATCAAAGTACCGAACGTGAATCATATGATTGTGATGAAACCTAGCTTGACGATAATTCCCACGTGTCCTCGGGAGCGCTTTTCTCTGTATAAGAATTTGTTCAGGCTTGTCCTTTGCTACAAAAAGGATTGGACCACCTTGCTGCACTTTATTTACTTTTGTTACTTGTTGCTCGTTACAAATTATCTTATCACAAAACTATCTATTACCTGTAATTTCAGTGCTTGTAGAGAATACCTTGCTGAAAACTGCTTATCATTTCCTTCTGCTCCTCGTTGGGTTCGACACTCTTACTTATCGGAAGGACTACAATAGATCCCCTATACTTGTGGGTCATCAAGACTCTTTTCTGGCGCCGTTTCCGGGGAGTGAAGCGCCTTTGGTAGGTGGAATTTGGTAAGGAAAAAATTTATATAGTGTGCCGAAATTTACTGTCACTTGTTACTATGGAAAGTAATCCTCTGAGGGGCTTGTTCGGGGTATCTTCACCCCGAGAAGTAGAGCAAAGAGTTGCTCCCCAACCTACTGAACCTATTGAACCTACTGAAAATGAAAATGTCTGCTTTGAAATTCCTTCGGGTATGATAGAAAAACTGCTTGCTAATCCTTTTTCAGGAGATGGAACCTTACATCCTGATGAGCACCTAATATATGTGGATGAAGTTTTTAGATTATTTAAGCTTGCAGGTATGCCCGACGATGTTATCAAGAAGAAGGTCTTCCCTTTATCTTTTGAGGGAGACACATTGACATGGTATAGGCTATGCGATGATATGGGATCATGGAACTACAAACGATTGAAATTGGAATTTCATCAGAAGTTTTATCCTATGCATCTTGTTCATCGTGATCGCAATTATATATAAAATTTTTGGCCTCGCGACGGAGAAAACATCGCTCAAGCTTGGGGGAGGCTTAAGTCAATGTTATATTCACGCCCCAATCATGAGCTCTCAAGAGAAATGATTATTCAAAAAACTTATGCTCGGCTTTCTGATAACAACCGCACCATGCTCGATACTTCTTGTGCTGGCTCTTTTATGATGAAGACTATTGAATTCAAATGGGATTTATTGGAAAGAATTAAACGCAACTCTGAAGAATGGGATCTCGATGAAGGTAAGGAGTCAGGAATGACACCTAAGTTTGATTGTGTTAAATCTTTTATGGATACCGATGTTTTCCGTAAATTCAGCACTAAATATGGACTTGACTCTGAAATAATAGCTTCTTTCTGTGAATCTTTTGCTACTCATATTGATCTCCCTAAAGAGAAGTGGTTTAAATATCATCCTCCCATGGAAGTAAAAGTAGCTGCACCTATTAAAGTTGAAGAAAAGACTATCACTTATAATGATCCTATTGTTCCTACTGCTTATGTTGAGAAACCACCTTTTCCTGTTAGGATAAAAGATCATGCTAAAGCTTCAACTGTGGTTCATAAAAGCAATATTAGAACCTATACACCTCCTGAGCAAGTTAAAGTTGACCTAATATTGCTATTGTTAAGGATCTCTTGGCTGATAATATTGATGGGCATGTTATTTATTTCTGTGATGAAACTGTTAGAATTGCTAAACCTGGTGCTAAAGATAAACATAGACCTGTGGTAGGCATGCCTGTTATTTTAGTTAAAACAGGAGATCATTGTTATCATGGCTTGTGTGATATGTGTGCTAGTGCTAGTGCAATACCTATTGACTTGTACAACAAGATTATGCATGATATTGTACCTATTGAGTTAGAAGATATTGATGTCACAATTAAACTTGTCAATAGAGATACTATTTCACCAATTGGGATTGTTAGAGATGTTGAAGTCTTGTGTGGGAAAACTAAATATCCTGCTTATTTTCTTGTTCTTGATTCCCCACAAGATAGCTTTTGCCCCATTATATTTGGTAGACCCTTCTTAAACACTATTAATGCTAGGATAGACTGCAAAAAGGATGTTATTACTATTGGTTTAGGTGATGTGTCTCATGAGTTCAACTTTTCTAAATTTCGTAGACAACACCGTGAAGAAGAATTGCCTAGTAAAGATGAAATTGTTGGTGTTGCTTCTATTACCGTACCTCCTAGTGATCCTTTAGAACAATATTTGCTAGACCATGAAAATAATATGTATATGAATGAAAGAAGGGAAATAGATGAAGTGTTCTTTAAATAGGGACCTATTCTGAAACACAACTTTCCTGTTGAAATCTTAGGGGATCCTCCTCCACCCAAGGGTGATCCCATGTTTGATCTTCAACCTTGGACTGATACTCTTAAATATGCTTATCTTGATGAAAATACGATATATCCTATTATTATTAGTGCTAACCTTTTAGAGAAGGAGGAAGAAAAATTATTGAAAACTCTGAAGAAGCACCGTGCTGCTATTGGATATACTCTTGATGATCTTAAGGGCATTAGTCCCACTCTATGTCAACACAAAATAAATTTGGAGAAATATGCCAAACCAGTTATTGATCATCAATGATGGCTGAATCCTAAGATGAAAGAAGTGGTAATAAAAGAAATACTAAAGCTCCTTGAGGCAGGTACACTACAGAAAAAATACACTTCTGTGATGATACATGTTTGTCACAGTAGGTCGCGTTTTCTGTCATGTATGTACATCCATGAAAAATTTATGACAGAATCAAGATAGTCATACCTGTGTTGTCATAGAAGTGTTCCATGACATTGCCAAAATTATCATCATGGAAGTGTCCACTTCCATGACGATAAATCGCGCGTCACGGAAGTGCTTTCATCAAGGGTGACCGACACATGGCATCCACCATAATGGAACACCGTTAAGCTATCGGGTCGAATTTTGGATCCGATAACCCGTTAACAGCCACGACCAATGGCGATTTTCCACGTGTAAATTTCCCATTGGCTGACGGATCCACGCGTCTGCTCCGCGTTGGCACAGGTGTCACTCAGCCAATGGTCGAGATGGGCCTATGATATGTTGACACGTGGATCGGCCCAAAAGTGGCCCACAAAGATTAAATGGGCCGGCCCAACTGAAGGCCCATAAGATTTAGCACACCATAATGGGCCGGCTCAGCTAAAGGCCCACAAAATTTAGTGGACCATAATGGGCCGACCCAGCTAAAGGCCCACATGATTTTGCAGACCATAATGGGCCGGCCCAGCTAAAGGCCCACAAGATTTTGCAGACCACAATGGGCCGGCCCAGCTAAAGGCCCACAATATTCTGCCGACCATAATGGGCCGGCCCAGCTAAAGGCCCAACATTCTCTGTCAAATCGGCCCATCAACGGCCTGTCCTAAACTTGTCATCAACGCGGCCAATGGTCACTTCTGGCCCGTTAACAGTCCGCTAACTAATTGGGCCAAATTACGGCCCGGTGTATTTCCGTCCTGTTAAAGGTCTGGCTTTATTTGGGCCCATTTACAGGCCATCAAAACTTTCGGCCCATAAACGACCGTGAAGGATTTGGGTCATATTCGGCCATGTCTGACATTCGGCCTATTAGAGGCCCACTATAGCTCTCGGCCACTTTCGGCCTGTTGTCATTTTCGGCCCGTTAACGCCGGACGTAAACCATGGGCCATATGTGGCCCAACATCATATCGGGCCCATTAACGGCCCATATAAAAATGACGATAATCTAGCCCGACCAAAGTTCCGGCCTGTTAAAGGCCCGTGTATTAGGTCGGCGCATTTACGACCCGTCCGAATTTCGGCCTGTTAAAGTCCAGTGGGTTATTTGGCACAATCAGGGCCCAATCTCACTTTCGGTCTATTAAAGGCCCATGTATTTTATGGGCTCTAGATATTTACACCTGTAAACGGCCTATTTTTACAAAGGGCCCAAATTATGTTTAGGCCTGTTAAAGGCCCACTATGGGCACAGGCCTACCAGAAAAATATGAAAGCTTATGCTGATTTAGGCCCAGATATTTTTAGTGGGCTACATGCCAATTTCGGCCCGTAATCGTTTTTAGCCCAATTGGAATGGGCCCGACGAATGTTGGCATGTTGGGATCCTACGAAGCTTTCGGCCGAATACATTACTAAGATAAACCTACACTATACAAAAATAGCATCGTAATTACTGCAGCCTGAGGCAACATCATAAATGTTGTATCACAACAAAATAAATTCCAACCATACAACAAAAGGCCTGTTGGCATAAAGTTTACAGTCCTTCCAGATAAAAGCACCATCAGATGTATAGAAGCACAGATCATTGGACCTGAGTGCTAATGTTTCAGGCTGTAGAATCTGATGGAGCAGTACGATCTCCACCTTTTTTCCGCCATTGCTCTTGAACAACGAAGCGAATGTCTGATAGTCTGGTTTCAAAACCATTCATATCTTGACGACATTTCTCAACCACTATTCTTGTTTCCGAAACAACGTCCATTAGGGATTGGACTTTTGTCTGGAGCACAGATATATCACTTTGTCTAGCAGGAAGATTTTGTTCAGTAGGCGATTTGGATGAGGTTACCTTGACAACCAACCCAGAATTACGCAGGAAGGTGCTTTTTCACTGTTAGTGGAGAGATATTGACGCACTGCAGCAAGAGATGACATTGTGCTTGTAGTAGCCTCGTCACCATCAGGTGGTTGTGGTTGTTCAATCATTTGTTCCATAGCTTCCTGAAAGTTTGAACTTGTAGATTAGTGTACCAGATAAGTTACTAATGAGACAAAAACAAACAAAGTAGGTTAAACGTTTATACATAACTTATTTTGGTGAACTACTGTAATACATTAGCATGTATTATAGTGCCAACTACATAATAAAATCACTTTCGGAACATATGTCCATGTAGCATGCCTACTGTATTGTCTATTTCCTCACATTCGTTGACATATAAGGATAAAGAGACATGGTTTAAAGTAGGATGAACATAGTATGACATCATTCATATCATGGGCAAACAGATATAAAACAAACAGGCTATTTTATCATTGTGTGCGCACGTGAACATAACAACTAGATTATAGATCAAGACCAAAAGAATATCCTTCATCTCTTTTAAACCATGTAAGGTGAAATGATACGTTAAGACAACTGTGAATAAAAGTGCACAGAGTAACTGACATTGCCTGCAAACCAAGTAGTTAAATGAACACATCACAGTACCAATCAGTTCAAGGCAGGAGGAGTAAGGACTTACAACAGCGGCTTGAACTGGTGTGCTCATGCCCTTCATCTTGCTGGTGTGGCAATCCTTGAAGATTTGCACTGCATTCGGTTCAGGTTCTTTTTGGTCCGCACGGGATTTCCTCTACATTTGGAACAAGTCAATATAGATACGATAATATGGCACAAAAAAAGAAGGAAGTAGCAGCTATTTACAAGAGCCTCGTAGTGTGCAATATAGCTACGAGATCCTGTCGTCTATTGGAATTTCACTTTAGAACGGTTGGTTTTGTTCTTCAAACAGTTAGCCTAGAAGAATATACACTTGTCAGGCACATACATAAATACAAGTTCAATATGTGGTCTGATCAAATACATATAGCCTACCTGATACTTTGGATCAGACCAGTGTTTAACGAGGGCTGTCCAATCTTCATCTGTAATATATTCCACTGGAGATGTTTGGGCGATTTCATTGTTAGCCTTGCCTTCAAAGTGAGATTTTCTAAGGTGGTACCGATACTGTAGCAGAGCAGACTGAAAAACATGAGTACATGCTTGTCTAGTTGCATCCTCTTTTGATCCAACTTGAACCTCATCTGTTGAAAAAAGAATGTGAGTCTTATTAGGAGGAAGCTAGAAAGTATGGGACAGAGCAAGACAATATTACTAATTGCGATGAATAACATTACTTACGGATAAATGGTCAAGGAAGGTGTTAAACTGGGTATTGTCTTTCTCATTCCTGTACTGGATCCATGTTGGGAGGATACATGCATGACACCTAACGGCAACGGCTGCCTCTGATACTAACTTGGCTGACTCTGTAGCATCACGTGGCCTTTTTAAACCTGCCTCAAAATGGATCTCCATTCTTCCTCCTTTAGGTTTTGTTAATCTGTCAAGCATTATCCCTGATGTTTGTTTCCGCTTGCGCCATGGTGCTAGTTCAACAACGAATATGGAAAGTGTTAGTGTACATCAAACTGTGAGAGTACATATAAAGGAGCATGGAACTGCAACTTGACTCGGTCAGGTAGCGTCTTGGTGTTGATGCTCATGAGGTTCATCTGATCTTGCCAAGTCATGTTGTGTCAGCAGTGATTCAGAAGTAGTGTTAGGTGTGAAGGCAGCTTGGGAACTGGCCAGTTCCGGAGCAAACGAACGAATAACTGGTTGAGATGCTGGTACAGTTGAAGCGGATGCTGCAGCTGGTGGAGCAGGTGATACTGTGTTTGTAGATTTAGCCGGTGGACTTGGACCTTCTACTGCACTATAAGTACCAGCAGAATCTCGACGACAGAACCTTTTCCGTTTCACCCGACGAGTAACAACACTCCCTACTATATTATTTTCCTTGCTCTTTTTTGACTTTGCCATGTCAAGCTGTACCCACAACACAAAAGAATAAAATCACTCTCCAGAACTCATTGATGCACGATACAGACAAGCAATACTTTGATGTAAGACAACCGTATGAGGATGGAATATGTAAGAAAAACAGGACGGCATGACATATTCACTGCTACGATGTGCAAACTAAGCAGAAGGATTTTCAAGAAAATAGAAGTAATGCAAGCTAGACACCATATGAAAGATGCAACCAATATTACTCTGCCAAGTTAAAAGTGTCTTGTCATAAGTGGCAATTTGAAAAATTAGAAGCAGTACAACGTAGAAATCAATGCAAGATGCAACCACTATCAAACTGCCATGTTAAAAGCGTCCAATCATGAGTGACTGATGCGGGATACACAACAGTCGTACTTTGATGTAAGAACATGGTATGATAGATAGATGTAGTGTATTCTAGACACAGAAAGCCATGTCATATGCACATGTATAACGTATAAACTCAGCAGGTGCAATTTAATCAAAATAGAAGAAATACAGGCTAGACAACATATGCAACATGAAACCAATTATCACACTGTCAACTTAGAGCAAGCACCTGCGATGGTGGAGTACGGGAGATGAACTCATCATGTAGACTTGGGACTTCAACTTCATTAGCAGTAGCAGCGGCAAATCTAGAGAGCCTATGTTTGCGTCGGTGCGGAGGACTACCAACATCCCCTAACTTACTCTTTTCCTTCCTATTTCTGATATTGCCTTGTAAAGTCAAAACCACAAGAAGATGAATAAAATTAGCTCTGCATAACTGGTTGATGCATGATACAAACGAACACTACTTTGATGTAAGGCAAGCGCAGGATAGGAGGATGGAATATATACAAAAAAGACAGCGTTTCATATTCACACGTACGATAGGAGGATGGAATATGTATGAAAAACAGTAAGCGGAAGGCATTTCAACAAAATTAGAAGAAATGAAAGCTAGGCACCATATGAGCATGTAGCCAATATCACTCTATCAGGTAAAAAGTGTCTCATCGCAAGTGCCATTTGAAGAAATTAGAAGCAGTACAAGCTAGAAGACAATGCAAGATGCAACCTACATCACAGTCCCAAGTTAAATGTGTCTTATGGGTAAGTGATCGTTGCAGGTATAAGTTGTAAGCTACGCAGATGCAATTCAACATAATCAGAAGCAATACAAACTAGACATCATACGGAAAACGCAACCACGTATAACAGTTCCAAGTAAGAGCAAGCACCTGTGATTGTGGAGTAGGGGAGATGTGCTCATCATGTACACCTATGTTCTAGAAACAAGAACACGTGTCATATTCACA
Source organism: Triticum monococcum (assembly GCA_034509565.1). NCBI lineage: Eukaryota > Viridiplantae > Streptophyta > Magnoliopsida > Poales > Poaceae > Triticum > Triticum monococcum. Next base: position 366,160,081 of record CM067843.1, on the reverse strand, counting down.
GGCATTATGTGTAAAGTAAGGAGATGCAATTCAAGTTAGAAGCAATACAAGCTAGACGTCATACGCAACATGCAACCACATATAATAGTGTCAAGTTAGAGCAAGCACCTGTGATGATGGAGCAGGGGAGATGTGCTCATCATCTACACAGCTACGTTGACTCTCCAGCCATCTGTTGTCTTGCGAATCTTGTTGGGAGGATGGCGGGATAGAATCTATAGAGACCCCCTGTTTGAGTTGCTCCGAAGGACCACCATCATCCACTTCCGGACTAATTTCCTTCAGCTGTAATGATTTTGCATTGTGAAGTCAAACCGATCAGAAAAAGGAATAAAATTCGCTCTTCAGAACTCATTCATGCATGATACTGACGAACACTACTCGGATGAAAGGCAAACACATGATGCGAGGATGGAATATGTATGAAAAACAGGATGGTGTGACATATTCACACCTATGATGTGGTAACTAAGAAGAAGGCATTTCAACCAATATCACTCAACCAATATAACTTAGAAGCACTGCAAGCTAGACACCATATGAAAGATGCAACCAATATCACTCTGCCAAGTTCAAACTGTATGGCGTTTCAACAAATTAGAAGCAGTACATGCTAGAAATCATATGCAAGACACAACCAATATCACAGTGGCGACTTAAAGGTGCCTTATCATAAGATATAGTATGTACCAAAAACAGGAAAGCATGTCATATTCACATGTATCATGTGTAAGCTAAGCAGATGCAGTTTACACTAATTACGAGAAATACGAGCAAGACACCATATGCAACATGCAACCAGATATCACACTGCCAAGTTAGAGCAAGCACCTTGGATGGTGGAGTAGGGGAGCGGAGACTTGGACCTTGTAATGCACTATCAGTACAAGGAAAACCGGTACAGTTGCTCCGTTTACGTTGCAGCAGAGGACCACCATCATCGCCTTCCTTACTCTTTTCCTTCCTCTTTCTTGATTTTGCCTTGTCAAGTTAAACCCACAAGAAAAAGGAAAAAAAATTGCTCTTCAGAACTCATTGATGCATGATACTGACGAACACTACTTTCATGTAAGACGAACACTACATATCACACTGCCAAGTAAGAGCAAGCACCTGCGATGGTGGTGTGGGGGAATTGCGGTGATCAACTAGAGAGCTACGTTGACTATCTTCATTTAGCCTTGTTGTTTCTTGAGAATCTTGTGGGGAGGATGACACTGCACTCTTTAAATGAGTATGACGTCTCACAGAAACCCACCCGGGTGACTGTCTCATCATAAGTGATTGACGAGGGATACAAAAGAGCATTAGTTTGATGTACGAACATGGTTAATAGACATATGTAGTATGTATCAAAAACAAGAAGGCATGTCATTATCAAAGGTATAATGTGTAAAGTAAGCAGATGCAATTTAACCAAATTGGAAGCAATACAAGTTAGACACCATATGCAACATGCAACCACATTTGCAGCGTGAAGTTAAAGCAAGCACCTGGGATGATTATGTGTGGCAATTGAGATCATCAACTGCAGAGCTACGTTTACTGTCTCCAACTGCTGGCACTACACCCGTTAGAGCGTTGGAACGCTTAGTGCTTATCTTCGAATTACACTCGAGCGACTTCTGTCTTTTCTTTTCTGCATTCATCAACACTGCGTCAGAGTCTGAAATACCCATGCATAACAAAACAATAGTGTGAGTATGGGTGAAGTGTGTGCACAATTAGTACAGTGTAAAGGTAGCAGATAGCAGGTCAGTGAGAAATAAATGACGGGAGACATATGATAGCTCTACAACATGTATGGCACACTAAATTACTACAGGATTCTATGAAAATAACAGTCGACTGAAAGCAAATAGGTCAGTCCATTTTTTCTGCACCGTCCGATGTACAAAGAACGGGAAGATCGCCTTCATCTACCTCCAGCGAGTCAGTGTTGATGATCTTCCTCGAAACGCCAGCGACCATCGGCCCAGTATTCCTCCCCTTCCTGCGCCCTCCCCTCGACCTCACCGCATCGCCCCCGACCATCCATTCATGCCCCGCGACCTCCATCGGGTGCAAGCAGCTCCTGCGCCCCACACCCCTATGATAGACACCGATGCGCCGCTTCCCCGGGGAACAGGCGGACTAGGTGCTCCGCGCGCCTAAGCGGGTGCTGCTTCTTTTAATTGCGGTTCAACTGTCCCTGAATTAAAATCCAGGCGGGCTACTGACCTCTAGCAAAGTGAAATAGTAAAAGGGAGGAAACCTTGTGCATCTAGTATCACGAAGAAGATGTAGTAAGAAGCGCTCAACTAGTTTCTTTCATGGGATGAATATGGTGTGAGCGGAGACGTAAGGTTTGCACGAATAAGGCAAGAGGAGTACCTCTTTCTGCTGGCAGTGCTGTGTCCACTTTCTGTTTTTCCGACGATCTTCTTGTTGTTCGCCAGAAACCAGAAGTTGTGGAGGATAGTGCAGCCTTGGATGAACCCATGGCCAAGTTGTTGAGTGTGGTGCGGTGGCCGTCTGTCTGCGGCGGGGAAGCAGATTCGAGGCGGCGAACGACAGCGTAGCGGGAACAGCTCCGTGCGGTGGACGGTTGCGACAGTGGAGCCGCAGCAGTGTGGCGCAGGACGGCGTGGTCAGAGTGGTTCTGGTACGGCGCACGTCGTTGTCGGTGTCGTGGAGGCAGCTCTGCCTCGGCTTCAGATGCTAAGTCCTTGAGGGCGCTGCGGTTGCGGTTGCGTTGGACGACGACGTCGGGGTACCGGCTCCGGCGTGATGGAGGAGGGCGGCGGTGGATTGGCCGCTATGGGGTGGAGGACGGAGGAGGCTGGGGTTTCGTGGCTGGTGGAGAGGGCGTTTTCGCGCCCATGGAGTATGAATGGGGAAACAGAGGGAGGCGGGGAACTGAGGGGGAACAACGTTTCGGTTTGAGACACGCTTGTTTGAAATTTGGGGAAAGTTACAAACTTTCCCCCCATCTAAAATTTCGGACATATTGCGGGTTGGGGGTAGGACAGTCATGTCAGGTGTCCCAAATGTGGGCGAGATAGATTTCGGATGAGCGTATGGGTAGGCGCCCACGGCGTATGAATGCTTCTCTGGCGTCTTGGTGAAGTTACAAACCTACCCCGGTTTAGACCTTTGGACATTGGGCCGATAGGCTACAGGGGCCAGAGTCAGGACAATAATTTCCTACCACCAAAACATTAGTCTTGCATGGTTTCTGGTGACCATAGGCCTATTTGGCACTTCGTTCAATATTTGGGAGCAGAAGCATTAACGTTTTCGATTAATGAGTAGTTACGTTTGTTCCTAAGGACATGGGAGAAGTCTTGCTATATGTAGTCTTGTGAATTTGGTATTCGTTTGATATTTTGATGAGATGTATGTTGTCTTTCCTCTAGTGGTGTCATGTGAACCTCAACTACATGACACTTCACCATTGTTTGGGCCTAGGGGAAGGCATTGGGAAGTAATAAGTAGATGATGGGTTGTTAGAGTGATAGAAGCTTAAACCCTAGTTTATGTGTTGCTTCGTAAGGGGCTGATTTGGATCCATATGTTTCATGCTATGGTTAGGTTTACCTTAATGCTTCTTTTGTAGCTGTGGATGCTTGCAAGAGGGGTTAATCATAAGTGGGATGCTTGTCCAAGGAAGGGCAGTACCCAAGCACCGGTCCACCCACATATCAAATTATCAAAGTACCGAACGTGAATCATATGAGCATGATGAAAAATAGCTTGACGATTGTCGGGGGTTGCTGATCCCACGTACACCAATGGGGATCGGCGGACCGAACCCCTTTCGGTTCGGCAGGGGGCGGTTGATGCACAAAGAGCAGATCGAGGCGAACGCACGAGCGAGACGATCGATTTACCCAGGTTCGGGCCGCACGGATGCGTAAAACTCTACTCCTGCTTTGGTGGTTGTATTGAGTTCTTGCTCGGGAGCGATGAGTTCTACAGTACACTCAAGCAGCTGGCGAGACCGAGCGTGAGAATGGCCGTCCTCCTTTCTCTGTTGCGCATGGGCCTCCTTTTATATGTCTAAGGGGTCACCGACAGGTGGCAACAGAGGTGGGGGTAAAAATGTAAAAGAGGTGGTAGTTGGCTCCACCGCCTACAACAAACGTATCATACCTAACCCTGACGGCAGGGGACAAGGGCATTAAATGCCTGTCTGTGTCACCTAGACGGTACAGAGAGGGACCGCTAGGAATGCCACCGTTTGCCACGATGGCTATCTTGTCAGCGCTTTCTTGCCACCGCATGCCCCCGGCTGCCCAGCCTCCCGCCACATGCGCCAGGAGCGGTCCCAGAGCGACACGTTGGTGGGTGAGCTGGAGCGCGGGCTGCAGAGTAGTAGCTTGCTGCGGCAAGCGCCTTGCCGCGGATGTTGCCTTGTCGCGTCCGGGAGCTTGTCGCTCACCGGGTCTTGTCGGGACGCGCAGCGCGCCGCAGCGAGCTTCTTGAGATGCTTTGGTTGGCTTCCCGGCAAACTCCTCTTGCCGGGGTCTCGTCTCCTTCCCGGCAAGCTCCTCTTGTCGGGGCCTTGTCTCCTTCCCGGCAAGCTCCTCTTGCCGGGGCCTTGTTTTCTTCCCGGCAAGCTCCTCTTGCCGGGGCCTTGTTTTGTTCTTGGATACTTTGTTCTTGAATGGTCCCAAAGGAACCACGGAGGGTCTTGGCGGTCGCCCGGCAAGCCTTGCCGCGGGTCGTTGCGACTGCCCGTGCACAAGTTCGGGGTACTAAGGTACCCCTACTTTAGTACACCGACAGGAGCCCCCGGGCCTGGGCCATACACGGTGCCGAGCGCTGTTGGGCCAGGCCGAAAACAGTGCACGGGCACGCGCGGCCTAGGTCACGCCGTGACTCACTCCGCACCCACCGCGCCCTCCCCAAACGGCACGCGTCAAACGCGGCATCATGGGAGAGATCGTGGGCGGTTTTCGAGGTGCCCACTCCCCACGATCACGGGGTGGGGAGAGGCCGCCCCATCCGCCGCCTCGGTTCTGCACGCCTGCCACGCGTCTCTCATGCACTTGGGGTCGCGGACGGCGGAGGCGGGAAACGGGGCCGTCGTGGGTCGAGGCAGCGGGTCGGCCCCAGCTCCCTGCCTTCCCGCGTCTTGATTCGCTGAGCGGGGCGGCCGAGCCCCCACCTCGCTCCTTTATAAAGAGCGGGAGGGGAGGACGGAAGCCCGCATTCTCTCATCTTCTTCTTCCTTCAGCTTCTGCTCCCCTTCCACTCATTTGCCATGGAGAAAGGGAACCCTGGTCCTTCGTCAGTGGCAGCGAGGGTTGCCGCCAGACAGCCGCAAGGGGAAGAGGGAGGGGGCGAGGTCGTGGACGCGGTCGAGGACGAGGCCGCGGCGCTCAGGGAAGAGGTGGACGGGGCGACGCGTCGGCCTCGCCTCCGCCAGCGGCTCCTCTTCCCACGGGGGTCCATGTTGGGGACGACCCCCGCGAGTTCTTCGTCAGGCTGCGCCAGGCGCCGCGTCGTCGACTCCGACTCCCTGCTTCGTTTGCGGGCGCGATGGAGTTGGATCCGCCCGAGACGCTGAGACTGCACATGAGGGGCTGTGGGATCAGCGGCACGCGAGTCCGTGTTGAAGTCCCAGCCCCCGGTGTGATGTATCTTGGTCGAGGGTGGAAGACGTTCGCCCGTATCCACAGCTTGACGGAGGGGCTCACCCTCCTTTTCAAGTTGGTGGAGGGCGATCTCCTCTCTGTCAAGGTCTTCGGGTGCTTCGGCACTCGGGCGAAGTGCTGTGTGGACAGCTCCTCCGATAGCGAAGGCCCCTCCTCGAGCGAGAGTGACGAGGAGGGGAGCGACAGCGACGACGAGGGTAGCGGGCGGCAGGACGGCGGGTCCGACTAGGTGTCGGGCACCGCTCCGTGCGGCACCGGCGACCCCATCATCCGTGTCGCCGGCTCCTTGAACTCCACGGGGTCGTCTCCTTGGGCGGCTGGCGTAGGGAGGCTGCGGAAGAGGAAGAGGGCTGGCGGCAAGGCCGTCAAGCCGGAGTACGAGGGCGTGGTGCCCTCGACAGCATGCTGACGTCCTGCCGCCTCGTCTTCGAGCCCCGCTTCCGGCGCCGCCATCACCGTCCAGCCTTGACGGCCCCCGGGATGTTCTCTTGGTGTCTTCTGGCACCCGTAGCTCGCCTAGGCGCCCCTTTTTCCCTTCTCGCCTCCTTGACCTACCTCCTGAAGAGGGGGACAAGAAAAGGATTACGGGCATCTTATCTTTTTAATTTGTAAGCCTTCGGGCCTTAGTTGCATTTAAAACTTGTAATCCTCTCTTTCATGTTTTTCATCCTCTATGGACTGTACCTGCATGGAATGTTTTAATGAAAAGGCGATGTTTGCCGGGTTATTTGTCTCGCGGGTATAACCCACGCCAAGGAGCAGTTCCTTGGTATCTTTCAGATAGACACTTCTTCCCCGGCAACAGGCCCTGCCGTCTTCCCACACCGCTCGACCTTTCTCACGCTCTTGGCGGAGGCAGGGACGAGGCGGGTGCGGCCCCTCGTTTCATCCCCTTGCTGCCGCGACTACAACCAAAACTTGGCCCCAGGAACGAGCCCTAGGCCTAGAGCTAAGGGAGCACGGTAGTTTTCGGGAAGAAACGAGGTTTCGTATTCCCCAGTCCATAAGAGAATGCATGAAGAGGGATGAAAGACTTATCTGAGATTGCAGCCCCCCGGCAACTCTGGCTTGTCGTGGGTGAACCTTGGTACTTGCAGCCCCCGGCAACACTGGCTTGCCGGGGTTTAGATGCCGGCACATCCTTCTTCTCCTCTTCGTCCTCAGGCGGTCCGGCAAGGATATGCGAGCCCTACGAACCAAAGGAAATGAAAGAGAGCCAAAGGACGCATACTCGACCTCTAAGTTAGGGGTTAGCCGCTGTTAAGCACTATCAACCCTAACCAAGGACCCGACTCGACCTAGCATGCATGCTATAACTCTGGGCGCCAGCGCTTCATTTACTCGTGCTCAGGGTCTGCGCCTGGCTTTGTACAAAGGATTACATGCAACAGCGGCAAGACTTGTACAAAAGGGTGGTTGCCGGACAGGGTCCGACAACCGCGCCTTACGGGTAAAACTTACGAAGATGCTCGATATTCTAGGAGTTGCTCACTGGTACACCATCTTCGGTCTCCAGGCGGACAGCGCCGGGCCTGGTGACTCGTTTCACCCGGTAAGGGCCTTCCCACTTTGGCGTCAACTTGTTGGAATTCTTGGCGGACTGAACGCGCCGAAGAACAAGGTCGCCTTCCTCGAGGCTTCTGGCTTTAACTTTGCAGCTATGATAGCGGCGCAAAGCTTGCTGGTAGCGAGCGGCTCGCACAGCAGCCTGAAGACGATCTTCCTCAAGGAGCAGCGCGTCATCTTGCCGCAGCCGCTCTTGCTCAAGCTCATCATAAGCAAGCACTCGAGGTGACCCGTATACGAGTTCCGTGGGGATAACTGCCTCCGCTCCATAGACTAGAGCGAAGGGTGTCTGTCCAGTGGCTCGATTTGGCGTCGTCCTGATCGACCAAAGAACCACTGGCAGCTCCTCGATCCAGTTGCGTCCGCACTTGTGCAGCCTATCGAAGGTCCTGGTCTTGAGCCCGCGCAGCACTTCAGTATTTGCCCTCTCCGCTTGGCCGTTGCTTCTCGGGTGAGCAACAGAAGCGAAGCAGACCTTGGCGCCAAGATCTTGGACGTACTACATGAAGGTGCGGCTCGTAAATTGTGTACCATTGTCGGTGATTATCCTGTTAGGGATTCCGAAACGGCAAACAATCGACCTGAAGAACTTGACCGCGGACTGCGCCGTCACCTTCCTCACTGGTTCCACTTTCGGCCACTTTGTGAACTTGTCGATTGCAACATACAAGTACTCAAAGCCCCCGACTGCTCGGGGGAAGGGGCCGAGGATGTCGAGCCCCCAGACCGAAAATGGCCAGGATAAAGGGATCGTCTGGAGAGCTTGAGCTGGCTGGTGTATCTGCTTGGAATGGAACTGGAACGCTTCACACTTGGTTACTTGTGCAGTTGCATCCTGGAGGGCTGATGGCCAGAAGAAGCCTTGCCGGAATGCTTTTCCGACAAGGGCTCTTGTGCCAATGTGGTGACCACATATACCTCCATGTATCTCTGTCAACAGCTTCTGTCCATCTTCCCGAGGAATACACTTCAATTTCACACCGTTGAGTCTTCTTCTGCACAGTGTGTTGTCGACAAACTGGTACATACTAGACTGCCAGGCTACTCTTTCCGCTTCTTCTGGTTCCTCGGGAAGCTCTCCTGTCTGGAGGAAACGGACAATCTGCTGCGCCCATGTTGGAGCCTGTGGCTCGACAACAAGGACTAAAGGCACATCTGCTGCTGCGAGAACGTCCGCTTCTACAACAAGAGCCTGTGGCTCTGCCGAAGATTGACGTTCCCCGGCAAGCTTGCCAGAGCAAAACTTGACGGGAGAATCTGCTTCAACGGAACAAACCCTGGGGCTTGCCGGAGCAGACTGCTCCTCAACATTCTTGGCGTCGATCTTGGGGACCTTCTTGGCGGCGGCTTCGGGAAGCTCTGCCGGAAGATAGTCACCAGAAATCAACTTCCTCTTCTTGCTCTGTCCAGTTGATGGTGTTACGGATGGCTGAGTCAGCTTGAGCACAAAAATCCCTGGTTCCACAGGTAATTTGAGTGCAGCGCACTTCGACAGGCCATCGGCAATGTCGTTCTCAGCTCTTGGAACATATTCCATTTGCAGGCCGTCAAAGCGCTCTTCTAGCTTCCTCACTTCATCAACGTAAGCTTCCATCAACGGACTCTGGTAAACCTTGTTCACTTGGCGGACGACAAGCTGCGAGTCACCCCTGACAATGAGCTTCTTAATCCCAAGTTCTGCCGCGATCCTGAGACCGGCAAGCAAGCCTTCATACTCTGCAGTATTTTTTGTCGCTTGCTCCTTGGGAAAGTGCATCCGGACTATGTACTTGAGGTGCTCTCCGGTGGGTGCGACAAGCAGTACACCAGGACCGGCGCCTTACAACGAGAAGGCACCGTCAAAGTACATGAGCCACTCTTTGTTTGCTTCCTTGGCGGGGATGCTCGTCTCCGGAATTTCTTCGTTTGGAGTTGGCGTCCACTCTGCTATGAACTCTGCCAATGCTCTTCTCTGGATTGTTGATGTACTCTCAAACTTGAGGCCAAAGCTTGACAGTTCCAGTGCCCACTCGACAATCCTGCCTGTTGCTTCTGGGTTTTGCAATATCCTCTTCAGCGGAAGGCGAGTGACAACTGTGATCTCGTGTGCTTGGAAGTAATGGCGCAGCTTTCTCGAGGCCATGAGAAGGCCGAAAAGCAGCTTCTGCACACCAGAGTACCTTGACCTAGCCCCCTGTAAAAGGGAGCTGACAAAGTAAACTGGGCGCTGCACCATTTTCTTCTGTACCTCCTCTTACATCTGCGCAGATCCATCCTTGCAGGGACCAGAGCTTGTCGGGGAAGCCCCCTGCTTGTCGCTGGATGTGCTTGCCGCGGTCGCTGGCTCGTCATCGGCCTCCCTCTCCGCTACTAACGCAGCACTAACCACTTGATCGGTTGCCGCTATGTACAGCAGCAACTTCTCTTGTGGTTTAGGTGCGACAAGTGTTGGAGTGGAGGACAGGTATCTCTTCAAGTCTTGCAGCGCAGCCTCCGCTTCCGGAGTCCATTTCATTGGACCTGCCCTTTTCAAAATTTTGAAAAATGGCAGGGCGCACTCAGCAGACCGAGAGATAAACCTGCTGAGAGCAGCCACGCAGCCGGCAAGCTTCCGTACATCCTTGACGCGCTTTGGTGCTTCGATCTGCTCAATGGCCTTGATCTTGTCAGGATTAGCTCCGATTCCCCGCTGAGACACAAAGAACCCGAGAAGTTTGCCGGAAGGGACTCCAAACACACACTTCTCGGGGTTGAGCTTGAGGTTGACCTTGCGCAGATTTGCAAAAGTCTCTTCTAAGTCTTGGATCAGAGTTGCCCTGTCTTTGCTTTTGACCACTATATCATCCATGTAAGCTTCTACATTTCTGTGTATCTGTGGCTTCAAAGCGATATGGACTACTCTGGCAAATGTTGAACCAGCATTCTTTAATCCGAAAGGCATCCGTACGAAACAGTACGTGCCACATGGAGTAATGAATGCGGTTTTCTCCTCATCCTCTTCTGCCATGAAGATCTGATGGTATCCTGAATATGCGTCAAGAAATGAAAGCAACTCACATCCGGCTGTGGAGTCAACAATCTGGTCAATGCACGACAAGGGAAATGGATCTTTGGGACAAGCTTTATTAACATCAGTAAAGTCAATACAAAGCCTCCATTTCCCATTCGCCTTGCGCACTACAACCGGATTGGCCAACCACGTGGGATGGAGCACCCCTCTGACGAGGCCTGCTGCTTCCAATTTCTTGATTTCTTCTGCTATGAATTCTTGGCGCTCCACTGCCTGTTTCCTGACCTTCTGCTTGACGGGCCGCGCATGAGGACAAACGGCAAGATGGTGCTCAATTACCTTCCTGGGAACACCGGGGATGTCAGACGGTTGCCATGCAAACACGTCGACATTCGCCCGCAGGAAAGTAACGAGCACGCTTTCCTATTTAGGGTCAAGCGTGGCACTGATGGTGAAGGTACCACCAGTGCTGTCCTCCTTGGCGGACACCTTCTTGGTAAGTGGTGGAGCTGCCATCGTCTTCTTACTCTTGTCGGTGGAGCTCGATGGTGCGTCCTCGACGGCAGCGCAGCACTCCGAAGAGGCGCGCTTGCCGGAGTAGGCATCAGAGCTCTTGCCGGACTTGGTCTTCTTCTTCCCCCCGGGAGCTTCAGTGGCAAGTGTCTGGCGGTCTGTCGCGGCAGCTGCTTCCCGGTAGATCTTGTCGGCGCGGATAAGGGCATCCTTCTTGTCGCCAGGGACAGAGATGACACTTATCGGGCCTGGCATCTTGAGCATGTTGTACGCATAGTGAGAGGCCGCCATGAACTTGGCAAGCGCTGGACGGCCAAGTATCCCATTGTAAGGCAATGGGAAATCAGCAACGTCAAAGGTGACCTTCTCCATTCTGAAATTCAGCTCGCTGCCAAATTTCACCGGCAACGTGACCTTCCCTTTCGACTTGCTCCTTCCCGGGTTAATTCCTTGGAATGTACCGGTTTCTTCGAGCTCGCTGTCCGGGATCTGGAGTTTCTGGAGCACAGCGGAGGAGATCAGATTTAGGCCGGCCCCGCCGTCAACTAGCATCTTGGTGACCTTGAGGTTGCGGATTGTTGGCGAAACCAACAACGGCAAGCGCCCGACCGCAGTTGTGCGATCAGGGTGGTCCTCAATGTCAAAGACGATAGGCGTGCTGGACCACTTCAGAAGCTTGCGTGATTCGACAGGTGGCTCTGCCGCATTAACTTCCCGGAGCCACTGTTTGAGTTGGCGGTGGGAAGTATGCAAAGAAGCGCCACCGTCAACACACAAGACTTCTGTAGCCTTCTGAAACTCCTGCTCGTTGTTCTCAACATCATCCATGTCTTCGTCGTCGTCTTTGTCTTTGTCCTTGTCACGGCCGCGGGGAGGTCTGTCTCCTTGCCGCTGCTTGGCCTTGCCGCGGCTTCCTCCCTGGCCAGCGCGCTTCTTGCCAGCTTCTCCATCGCCTCCTTGGGCTCTCTCCTTGTCGCGCCGCTCGTACTCAGCTTTTTGTTGCTGGACAAGCTGCTCGACCCTCTTGCAGTTCTGGAGATCATGGCCCTTGGTGCGGTGAATCTTGCAGTACTGCTTGTCGGAGCTGCCCTGCTTGTCGGCGGCCGCCACAGCTTGGCAGTTGGTGCACGCGGCAACCTCCTTGCCGGAGCTGCCAACTTTGGCTTGCTTGGCGGGGCCGTCATCACCGGACTGCTCAACGACTAGTACCTCTTTGCCGCTCTTCTTCCTGTTGCACCTCCGGTTTTTCCTTGCCAGGACGGCATCCTCGCTGTCAGATCCCCCTGCTCCAGCATCCTCTCCGGGGAGTTTTCTCCCTTCTTCAGCATGTGCACACTTGTCGGCCAGGGCGTACAGCTCGCTGACATCTCTGATCCTGCTCATCGCCATCTCCTCCCGCATCCTGCGATTATGCACGTTCTGATGGAACGTGCTGATAACCACGGTAGGGTGGATGTCTGGGATGTTGCGCTGCACGCGACTGAATCTCTGGATATACTTGTGCAGGGGTTCTCCTTCCTTCTGGGCAAGCAGGTGGAGGTCACTCTCTTGGCCATGTGGTTTGTGGCCGCCTGTAAAGGCGCCGACAAACTGATGGCACAAATCCGCCCAAGAGGATATGGAGTTGTCCGGCAAGTGCATGAGCCAGGATCTGACTTCGGGCTTGAGCACGAGCGGGAAGTAGTTGGCAAGGACCTTGTCGTCTCGCCCCCCGGCAGCTTGCACCGCAATGGTGTAGATGCTGAGGAACTCAGACGGGTGCGACTTGCCGTCGTACTTCTCCGGTACGTCTGGCTTGAATTGGTTCTGGTTGGGCCACTGGACTTGCCGCAGCTCACGGGTAAACGCAGGACAACCTGCCGCATACGGCAAGTTACCTGGCTCTCCGGGCACATGCATGTCAACAGAGGGCCCAGCACGCAGGTCTGATTGATGTCGCGCTTCTCTTCGGCGCTCGATGTGTGTTTGAGCGTGTTCTTGTTGTCTCTCATGAAGAACTTGGCACTGATCGCGACGAGCTCGCGGATCTGACGACGCGGTGGAGTAGCTGTCGAGGAGGATCCGTCGAGTCGGCGATCTTGGCCTTCGGGGCGGAGAGTGCATAGTGGTTGCACCTTCGCCGGTCTTGTCGCCACCGGCTCGCGCCTGGCTGACTTGACGCGACAGCGATGCGCTCGGCTGCCGTGGGTCGTCACCGTTGGAGAAGCCGATGAGGCTCTGGATAGTGGCCCTCCAGTCATCGATATTCTCTGGCGCTGGAGGGTAGTCTAGGAGTAGCTTGGCACGCGCCAACGCTTCTGCCGGAGTAGTGGGCGGCGGCAGTGAACGGTGCGAGGAGCGAGATATGTTCGGACTTCTAACTGCGTTAGAAGGAGCAACATCTCGTCCAAGCGACTGCGCCACGCTCGCGCCAGCATGTTGGCGTGCATGCTGGTCCTGAGCACCCCGGGATCCACCAGCTTGTTCTTGGCCCAGCAGACGTATGGTACCGTGGGTACCATGACGCTGCTGGTCCCGCGCCTCCTGGGACGGCCGTGGTGCCTGTACGGACGCCGAGGTCTTGGAGTGCGCGCGGTCGTTGTGGGAGGCGACCGCGCCGCCGACGTGCGGCGCAACCTGGTCCTTGGACCTGGCAGCGCCATGGGTCTCCCCGTCGGCGCCCGCTCTTCCGCCGGCACCTACTCCACCAGCCGTTCGCTCCGACGATGGCGGGCTCGGCGCAGACGAAGCCGCTGCCTCCGAAGTCTTCTTCTTCGGCGGCATGTTGATGAAGACGATGAAGATTCGGCTCGTGCGAACGCCGGATCAGGTTCGCACAACCTCGACGCACCCCCTACCTGGCGCGCCAAAGATGTCGGGGGTTGCTGATCCCACGTACACCTATGGGGATCGGCGGACTGAGCCCCTTTCGGTTCGGCAGGGGGCGGTGGATGCACAAAGAGCAGATCGAGGCGAACGCACGAGCGAGACGATCGATTTACCCAGGTTCGGGCCGCACGGATGCGTAAAACCCTACTCCTGCTTTGGTGGTTGTATTGAGTTCTTGCTCGGGAGCGATGAGTGCTACAGTACACTCAAGCAGCTGGCGAGACCGAGCGTGAGAATGGTCTTCCTCGTTTCTCTGTTGCGCATGGGCCTCCTTTTATATGTCTAAGGGGTCACCGACGGGTGGCAACAGAGGTGGGGGTAAAAATGTAAAAGAGGTGGTAGTTGGCTCCACCGCCTACAACAGACGTATCATACCTAACCCTGACGGCAGGGGACAAGGGCATTAAATGCCTGTCTGTGTCACCTAGACGGTATAGAGAGGGACCGCTAGGAATGCCACCGTTTGCCACGATGGCTATCTTGTCAGTGCTTGCTTGCCACCGCATGCCCCCGGCTGCCCAGCCTCCCGCCACGTGCGCCAGGAGCGGTCCCAGAGCGACACATTGGTGGTTGAGCTGGAGCGCGGGCTGTGGAGTAGTAGCTTGCCGCGGCAAGCGCCTTGCCGCGGATGTTGCCTTGTCGCGTCCGGGAGCTTGTCGCTCACCGGGTCTTGTCAGGACGCGCAGCGCGCCACAGCGAGCTTCTTGAGATGCTTTGCTTGGCTTCCCGGCAAGCTCCTCTTGCCGGGGTCTTGTCTCCTTCCCGGCAAGCTCCTCTTGCTGGGGCATTGTCTCCTTCCCGACAAGCTCCTCTTACCGGGGCCTTGTTTTCTTCCCGGCAAGCTCCTCTTGCCGGGGCCTTGTTTTGTTCTTGGATACTTTGTTCTTGAATGGTCCCAAAGGAACCATGGAGGGTCTTGGCGGTCGCCCGGCAAGCCTTGCCGCAGGTCGCTGCGACTGCCCGTGCACAAGTTCGGGGTACTAAGGTACCCCTACTTTAGTACACAGACAACGATAATTCCCATGTGTCTTCGGGAGCATTTTCCTTTATATAAGAGTTTCTCCAGGCTTTTCCTTTGCTAAAAAATGTTTTGGGACATCTTGCTGCACCTTCTTTACTTTAGTTACTTGTTACCTGTTACAAATTACCTTATCACAAAACTATCTGTTACCGATAATTTCAGTGCTTGCAGAGAATACCTTACTGAAAGTGCTTGTCATTTCCTTCTGCTCCTCGTTGGGTTCGACACTCTTACTTATCGAAAGGACTATGATAGATCGCCTATACTTGTGGGTCATCATACAACACTGGGCGAATGCATCGTTTGCACAACTTTAGATTTTGCAGCAGCAAATTCACGAGGCTTCCCGCCCTCTATTAGTTCCTTTCGAATGGAGTTCCACAAATCCCAAGAGAATGTAAGCTTGTTCTCAATTACCCAGGCTGGATATGGTTGCCCCCGATGCTTTTGGACTCTTTTGGCAATGAGATGTTGCCGAAATTCTCTAATTGTGTAGGGAGAACATGATATGCCACATTACTAAGTGAAGGCATTTATGCTTACGCAGAGGTTTCACTTATTCGGTCATGACCATGAAGGTGCAGAGCCGAATTATGGATGTCAACAGTTGCATTTGATGCCAAAAAATTAGTAGCATATGATGTTTGAGGGTAATTGGCCGAATAACTAGTAGTAGCATGGCCAATTCCCCTATCCACCGGCATGTTTGGATTAACATATTGCAAATTACTTGCCGATGAGTAAAAAGTTGAAACACTTTGTTGCATACTATTTGAAGTTCCTACATGGGGTGTCTCAACATGATTAACCAAACTCATCATGTTGTTCATCAGCATATAGATTTGTGGGGTTGCCGATGCATGGGAGTTAGGATACATATGTGGCATGTTGCTAAAATTATATGAAGTTAAAGCATGAAGATTATCCTGAATCAGCTGTTGCTCATAACTAGATGCATGATTGATAAAACTAGGGCTAGCCGACACATTATGCTCATTGAAGGATCTAGCAACAACATATGCATTATTTGCATCTACATAAGTGTATTGGGTATTCATTTTACCTTCGTAGATTGCAAACCCTAAATGATGATCTCTTCATAGCAAGAACATGTTGGAGAACGTTCAAAGCTTCGTCCCTAGTGGAGTCACCAAAAAGTGTGTTCGCACACGAACACGTCACTGTGTACCTCCAACACCGAGGGTGATGCACCACAACTCATGTCGATGGAGACCCGTACGGAAGCGCGGTACACAAGCAATCCGATGGGTGCTTTTGAGGACCCAAAACCCCACACGCCCAGGAGGGATCCCGTTAGGGAATGCGACGGCTATGGGCTGCCCTAGGTCGACCTCATCGCCCCTAGGGCCTCGAGGTTCGCCACCCTGTAACAAGAAGAACGAACGAGGAACGAGGAAGAAGAAGAACAAAGGAGAGAGATAAAAGTAAAGATAAAAAGTGGTAGATAATTTGTTCAATTGTGTGTTGTTCAATCGGCCGTCACCTCTCATATGTTTATTAGGCGGCTGGACTTCCCATATGAGAAAACAACTCCAAATCTCATTCAAATCCTTTTAAACTTAACCGAACTCGGATTAGGTATGTCTGAGACAGCAGTTCGATTTTTGTGTTTCACAGTCCAAATACGACCTTGGATGAAGATGTGCCCAAAAGTAAATTTAACCGTTCCGACGAGGCGAACAACTTTCATGTTGAAGGTTTTCCGATTGGAAGCTATCTTAAAGGCCGAATTGCTCGCGCCACCCATCAGACATCTTGTGCGAGGCCTCGCGCCACTTTTTTCCTTGTGGTAGGGCTGCACTCTGATGCCTCTAACTTTTTTCATACGAACTCGGATTGAGAAGATTATTATATCAAAATCATCCGTTTCGACGAGACGAAGATCTTTTCTGTTGAAATTGTTTTCATCCAAGTCCATATTATAATGCTTTTGTGCCATGCAAAAATCTGATGTCAACAGTTGGTTTTCAATCTTGCAAGCTGGGAAACACGGCATGATGATGCAGAGGACAACAACCATAACTAGATGTTCAAAGTTGGTAGGATTGGCTGTGTGAAAGTGTGGCAAATGAGCTGATCATTTGCGTCCTGAGAATAATAATTCTAATTGTTGTGCATGTTGATCATGTGGCACTGATAGAACGAGCCAATGCTTTGGTTGTTTTAAGAATAAATTTTAATTAAAGCTAATAAAATTTATGTAAAGTGACCACTAACACTTGCTATTACAGTAACAATACAGACCCGCTCGTGAACCCAAGGGGGCATGTTCTATCAGGCATGCAGCGGGCGGGGGAGGTGTAGTAACCTATGTCACCCGTATACACTTAATTTATTGTTGGATGCAGTTCCCCAAGAGCTAAAAAATTAATTGTTTGCCGCCGCCTACCCACTCGTTCACCGTTCATTGCAGCTCCCCAAGATTGGAAAAATGAACTACTGCTGTGGCGGTGCTGCCCCAGTACACACCGATCATCTTCATCCCCCCTGCCACCAATCCCCACAAAAGAGAACCGCCGCATCAACTCTGCGTGAGAAGAGACTCCAATGGCGATCCGAGGGGTGAGCCTGCTGGATATGGACTTCAGCAAGGAGTTCACCTTTGAGTTCGTCGTTTAGACCAATGGCAACAACAAGTTGAATGTGATGTGCACCAATGATCCAGACTCGGTGAAGCTCTCCCTCGCCAAGTTCAAGTAGTACCCACAGGAGGAGAAAGCACAGGGTCGCTGGACTAGGCCTTGCGCCTTTCCATTCGTCTCCTAACAAGGACCAGCAGATCACCGTCACCCAGGTATGTGTGCGGGGCGAGGTTTTTGTCTACCAATGCTGTAGGGCCACCAGAGGTTCTGGAGCATCTGGTGCAACAAGCTTGTCGACATCCTGAAGTAATACTAGATCATCGACAACAGGCAGGAGAAGGACTCCGTGGTTGACCTAGCCGCGACCATCATCGACCCCTGCTAGATCAACATGAAAGAAGACATCGATACAAAGAACCTGAAAACGTCGGAGGTACCTTTGAATCTAGCCTACATAACCTACACGGCCAAGGACACATACACATGCTACGACATGTATAGACGGATCTTGGACATGAGGGCGTGTCTGCTTCCCGTAACCGACGATTACACGGACAACCACAACGTCATGATCAAGCGTGCCAGGAAGGTCTAGATGATGTACTTCATCTGTTCAAGCACCTTTATCATCTGAATCATGGAGTAGCCTATGCGTCATAATTATCTGTTTTGTCCGAAATATTTCGTCTAAGAATCCATTAACCTGTTTGCTTTTTTAGTGGCTATTTGCTTATGAATCTAACTAGTTCACTGGCTACCGTGCTTTGAATCTCCTTCCTCCCAACATATGCCCCTTCTCAGGTGGACCCAGCAGGTATCGTACACAAACATCTGGGACCAACCACCTATCCGTTTGTATTTGTTTATTTTGTTCAATCTTTCGTCCTCTTCCTACAGCGGCTGGCGGCACTGCCGCGCATGCCTCGGTGACCCATCCTAGCCTATCGCGTTGGCCAGGCCATCCCTCTACTCCCAAGCATTCGCCGGCGGCGGCAGCTCCACCGGCCCACCCTGCACCCGAACAAGTCAACCCTCGTACTCCCCTCCGCCCGCGTCTTCCCTAGCTCCGGTTCGTTCGGTCTGAGGTCTCGACGTCGTCCTCCGCCTTGGTTCTCTCGCCATAGCGCTGCCGTTTGTCATTCTCAACATGGTCAACAAAATGAGAGGAATCAGAGACAACTGTTCGTCGAGAGGCTGATAGTCCCGGGCCAACCACGTCAATGGCCTAGGTTTTGTTGTTTAACGTGGAGAGCCCCCAATATGCAGACATAGTTGATCCAGCTGGTTTCAACTTTTTTGGGGGGTCCAGCAGGTATCAAGCGGCCTCTGGGCCTCCCATCCTAGCTTGTCTATAACATTAGCAACCGAAGTTATGTTTGTTTTTTCAAGACGACGCAAAACTCAGTTCTATTTTTCTATAAGAATGCAAACCTGAACATAAGGTTCCGTTAAACCTGTCATTCGTCCAACCATTGTATAGACCTTCCCACTTCCTTTATTTTCCGTTTTTAATAATCCTATATCTGAATTTTCTCCCACTTTGTTTTTCGTTGTAATATGAGTGTTCTCCCAATACTTTTCCCCGGAACCAACTCAACTATCCCACGTCTAGCCTAAAAAATAATAATACCCCACATCCTATTAACTCATCAAATTAAAATGATATTTATTTCGTAAATAGAAAGTTTGGACAAAATAATAATAATAATAGTTTATATATTGATGTGGCTTGAACTACGTCGGTATTTCCCCATAGAGGATGGGATGATGCAGCACAACTACGGTAGGTATTTCCCTTAGTGATGAGACCAAGGTAATCGAACCAGTAGGAGAACCACGCAACACCACGTAAAAGGTTCTTGCACACAAAGAACAAATACTTGCAACCCAATGTAAGAGAGGGGTTGTCAATCCCTCACGGGTAAAAAGATAGGTAAAATTGTAGTAGATCGGATAAATAGATCTCGCGGGAACACGAGACAAAATAAATAATAATAAATTGCAGCAAGGTATTTTTGTATTTTTGGATTAATAGATCTGAAAATAAAAGCAAACAAAACAAGATCGCGAAGGCAAATATAATAAAGAAGAGACCAGGGGGCCGTCGATTTCACTAGTGGCTTCTCTCGTAGGTAAACAAATTACTGTTAGGCAATTGATAGAACTTCAAATAATCATGATGATATCCAGGCAATGATCATTATATAGGCATTACGTCCAAGATTAGTAGACTGACTCCTTCCTGCATCTACTACTATTACTCCACACATCGACCGCTATCCAGGATGCATCTAGTGTATTAAGTTCACAGAGAAACGGAGTAATGCAATAAGAACGATGACATGATGTAGACAAGATCTATTTATGTAGAAATAGACCCCATCTTGGTATCCTTAATAGCAATGATACATACGTGTCGGTTCCCCTTCTGTCACAAGGGATCAAGCGCCGTAAGATCGAACCCATCACAAAGCACCTCTTCCCATGGCAGGAAAAATCGATCCGGTTGTCCTAACTAAACCAAAGATTCAAAGAATAAATACGAGGCTATAAGTAATAATGCATATAAGATATGAAAAGACTCAAATAACTTTCATGGATAAAAACATAGATATGATCATAAACTCAAAGTTCATCGGATCCTAACAAACACACCGCAAAAAGAGTTACATCAAATAGATCTCCAAGAGACCATTGTATTGAGAATCAAGAGAGAGAGAGAGAGAGAGAGAGAGAGAGAGAGAGAGACAGAGGAAGCCATCTAGCTACTAACTACAGACATGTTGGTCTATAATGAACTACTCGTGCATCATTAGAGAGGCACCAATGATGATGATGAACCCGTCTGTGATGGTGTCTAGATTGGATCTGGTGGTTCTGGAACTTGCGGCGGCTGGAATTGATTTTGTCACCTCCCCCAGGGTTTATCGAATATTGGGGTATTTACAGAGCAAAGAGGGTGTGTGGGAGGCCACCGAGGTGGGAACAACCCACCTTGGCATGCCTGGGCCCCCAGGCGCGCCCTGGTGGGTTGTGCTCCCCTCGAAGCCCCCTCTGGTACTTCTTTGGCCCATTAGGTGTCTTCTGGTCTAGAAAAAATCTCCAAAAATTTTCGCTGCATTAGGACTCCGTTTGATATTGATTTCCTGCGAAGTAAAAAACAAGCAAAACTAGCAACTGGCACTCGGCACTATGTTAATAGGTTAGTCCCAAAAAATGATATAGATTTGCTATAAAATGATTGTAAAACGTCCAAGAATGATAATATAACAACATGGAAAAAATCAAAAATTATAGATACGTCGGAGACGTATCAGCATCCCTAAGCTTAATTCTTGTCGTCCTCGAGTAGGCAAATGATAAAAACAGAATTTCTGATGTGGAATGCTGCCTAACATGTTCTTCACATATTCTTTTCTTTGTAGCATGGACATTTTGACTTTTATATGATTCAAAGTAATAGTCTAGTTTTGACATGAAGATTTAAATACTCAAGCATATCAACACACAACCATGTTTTTAAAAATATCAACACTAAAGCAAGTTATCCCTAGCCCATTATGCTCAATCATTGATGCATTCATGAAACACACTCGCATATTAGCTACACACAATGCTCAAGTACGATCATAGTGCTCCTTAGTTGGTGCTTTATAAGAGAAGATGGAAACTCAAAATAAAAATTGCATAAAGTAAATAGAAAGGCCCTTCATGGAGGGAAATAGGCATTTGTAGAGGTGCCAGAGCTCAAAGCAAAAAAGATAGAGATTAAACATTTCGGGTGGCATGATTTTCCTATCAACGAAAACGATCGACTAGTTCCCAATACTTTCCATGCTAGATATCAAAGGCGGTTCCCAAACAGAAAATAAAGTTTATTCATTTTTCCACCATACTTTCACTTTCCATGTCTAGCCGTATCCATGGGTGCCTTCCATACCAACACTTTCCAAGGAATTTATTAGTTGACAACATAAAGTAATCATTTTGGTACTGGGCATGCCTAATACCATTGTCGCACTCTCTAGCAATGACAAGTGAATAAACACTCATCTTGAGAATAACACATCTAGCATGGCAATATACTAGCCACCCCCTACCATTTCATGAGTGGTACGAGCACACAAAAGGGAAATTTATTTTGAAAATTAGAGATGGCACATAAAAATTTTCTTAGAATGGCAAAATAATACCACATATAGGTAGTAATACTGGAATCATATGGAAAAACTGGTTTAAAGGATTTTGGATGCACAAGCCGTGATCACACTTAGTGCAAATGAAGGCTAGCAAAAGATTGAGAAGCATCCAACCAAGAAACGAAAAATCTCATAAGCGAGCATTAAGAATAACTAACACTGAATAATACACCACAAGTAGGATGTAATTTCATTGCATAATTATTGACTTTTGTGCTTGCATAGGGAATCATAAACCTTAACACCAATATTATTACTAAAGCATAATTACTCATCAACATGGCTCACATATTATATCATCATATCGCAAAACTATTGGAATCAAGTTTATTTTGTCCAATGATCTTCATGAAAGTTTTTATTATATCCTTCTTGAATACCTATCACTTTGGGACTAATTTCATATGTTGCTTTTGATTGCTCAAACAAATCTAAGTGAAGAACATGAGCATAAAAATGTTCTCTCAAAATAATTTAAGCGAAGCAAGAGAGATTTTTAAAAAAATTACTAACTATCAAATAAATCTAAGTGCATCCTGAGAGCATTTCTTCAAAAATACTAAATCACACCATGCTCAAAAAGATTTAAGTGAAGCATTAGAGCAATTCCATAGCTCATAAAGATTTAAGTGAAGCATGGATAGAAATTCTAACAAGTCATAGCATATTTTTGGCTCTCTCAAATAGGTGTGTCAAGCAAGGATTCAAGACTAAAAATAGAAAGCAAAACAAGCAAAGACTCATATCATACAAGACGCTCCAAGCAAAACTCATGATATGTGACGAATAAAAATATAGCTCCAAGTAAAATACTGATGGTCGTTAGAAGAAAGAGGGGATGCCCGAACTTAGTTGCTTGCTTCTCTTTAGATAATAGCTTGGGATGCCATGTGCATCCCCAAGCTTAGGCTCTTATTACTCCTTATTCCTTCATCCATCATGATCTCACCCAAAACATGAAAACTTCAATCACACAAAACTCAACAAAACCTTCGTGAGATCCGTTAGTATAAGAAAGCAAATCAGTACTATAAGTACTGTTGCAAACCCTTTCATATTTTATTTTTGCATTATATCTACTGTATTCCAACTTTGCTATGACTGAAACCCCTTGAAAGAGTCCATAGATTCATCAAAATAAGCACACAACACAGAGAAAACAACATCTGTCAAAAATAGAACAGTCTGTAGCAATCTGAAAACTTTTGATACTTCTGTAACTCCAAAAAATTTGAAAAATAGGAAAACTTGGGAAATTTGTATGTCAATCTTGTGAAAAACATTCAGAGCAAAATCACGTTTCTGTGGTTTATTAAAATTATTTTTCTAAGCTTTCTGTTTTTCAATAAGATCAAAGCAACTATCACCCAACATGATCCCAAAGGCTTTGCTTGGCACAAACACTAATTGAAACATAAAAACACAATCATCATAGTGGCCTATGTAGATGATTTCGTCGTAGACGTGGATTTATAGGTCGAAGGTTTCTTGCAAGGTGAGGCGTTGCACGGCGAGCGTGGCCTTGTGGTGGACATTCTTCGTCGCGACCTCCGGCCATTGTAGGGCCTCTAGTGCTTGAAAGAGTTCATCACCATGGAGGCCGATGAGGGTGGCAGGCAACGAGGAGGCTGGGCGCGTGGGCTCGAGGAGTACGGTAAGGTCGTCCGCATGCTTATTCACGATGTTGAACTTGCGGATGGAGCAGACCATCATCTCATCCATGCGAGAGGTGAAGCTGGCGTCGACGAGGGTTATGATGCTGGCGATCGCCAGCACCGTCTAGAAATGTTGTGTGATGCGGGGTCGTAGGCCAGCGTCTTGGATGATTTGGCATAGCCGATTGCCGCTCGCGTCCATTGCGTCCATGGGTGCTTGTGTCTTCTGGTCACTTGGTCTTTTTCTTGGATTGGAGTGAGCAGTGTTTCATAGACTAGGTGTGTATGATTTGGTAGATGGATTGGAGTGATGGGCCACATTTATCTGATAGTCCAAACTGTGTTGCATTCACATCGTGATGGCTCCATTATCCTTCTCCAATTAGTTCCCTTTGCATGCCAATTGAATGAGAATGCATCATTGATCGTTCAACGTTTTGGGAACCGCTACCCTCTCCCTCGTTGGCATTCAAGTCCTATCAATGTAAATGCGTGTCAAAAAGATACTAGTCATTAGTAGTACTACTACATTGTGCACCGCGACCAAGGCGGAGAGGAAAATGAGTGAACTTAATATTTATTTGCTAATTAATAACATTGCACGCAATGAACTGACCGCTGCATGCCGTGCTAGGTAGCCTCGAGGCATTAAAAACATATACGGCCCATGTCTCTTATTGGTTGAGTCATATTCATGTCTAGAAACAAGAAACATGGCCGAGTTTGTTTTGGGATTATTTTATCTTCGTAAGATGACTATAGCCAGCAATCGCACAATAACCGTTAGATCTGGATTCGGCGGTGGCACCTATTGGACGCAAACAACAATAAAAAAGAATTGCCAGAAAACTGCCACACCATGCCCCTCCCCTACCCATAAGACTGTCGTGCGAGCGTTCACAACTGCCATGCGCGGGTTGCGCTTGGCTCTTTGCCTCTTCGAGAAGTCGAACAAAGATGCTACTACTTCTACAGTACCGAATCAACTGTTGCATGTCCACCGTGGGGGGGGGGGGAGGGCGAGCTTGTTGTAACCAAAAGCTTCTCCTCGTCTGGGAGCCGGGTTGAGATTCTCTACAGTACCTCACCCTACTGTAGTGCAGATGACAGGTGGGGTCTGGTCCACATGGCAGCGACCGAATTGCACCATATTGTACAATGGAGGATCCTATAAGAGGATACTTCACCATGGGTAAAAAGGATGCTCCGTCCTGGTGGTGCCGGTGGGGATTTACCAGCAACGAGTGATATTATTGAGTCCGAGAAACAGAGAGTGTGAATGATGAGGACATCAATGCCATTGTTACACCCACAGCCCCTGCTGCCATACATACTGGACCAATTACTAGGGCTCGCGCATGCCCATTAAATTACCAGATACTTTCATTTCTTGGTAATGATTCTAATGTTCATGAGAATATCCTGCTGCCTAAAGTAGATATGTTTGTCTTGCTTACAAATGAAGGGACGCTTGGACAAGAAGGATGAATTTTGGAGCAAGACCAAGCATGGAGATGATGGCATGCGCTAGGGGAACAAGAACGGAGTTACTAGTGATGATTTTAGGACTTTGAAGCCACCATAATGAGTGCATGAAGCCTTGGACGAAATATACAAGATGCCACTTCATAAATTTCGTCGAGAGGCTATTCTAGGTGCCGCGTCACCTTATTATTGGGCCAGGCCCATGTAATTTCGAAATACTTGAATGTAGGTTGTTCTTAAAGTCCATATGTGTGGGGAAACAAGAGTTAGGGTTGGTGAAAGGATCGAGAAGAGGTGTCTAGAGGGGGGTGATTAGACCCTCAACAAAGAAAAGTAGCAGTTTTTAATTTCTTTAAGGTAAGGTGGAGTTTTAGCACAAGTTTAAACATTCATAATACAAACAAGCATGGCAAGAGTATATGAGCAGCAGAAAGTAAAGCATGCAACTTGCAAGAAAGTAAAGGCATGGGATTGGTGTGGGCAAACACAATTGGAGACACGGAGATTTTTGGCGTGGTTCCGATAGGTGGTGCTACCGTACATCCATGTTGGTGGAGACTTCAACCCATGAAGGGTAACGGTTCCGCAATTCCACGGAGCGCTCCACCCATGAAGGGTCCACGAAGAAGCAACCTTGTTTATCCCACCATGGCCATCGCCCGCAAAGGACTTGCCTCATTTGGGTAGATCTTCATGAAGTAGGCGACCCCCTTGCCCTTACAAACTCCTTGGTTCAACTCCACATCTTGACGGAGGCTCCCAAGTGACACCTAACCAATCTAGGAGACACCACTCTCCAAAAGGTAATAGATGGTGTGTTGATGATGAACTCCTTGCTCTTGTGCTTCAAATGGTAGTCTCCCCAACACGCAACTCTCTCTCACAATTTGGATATGGTGGAAAGATGATTTGAGTGGAAATCAACTTGGGGAAGGCTGGAGATCAAGATTCTTGTGGTTGGATTGGAATGTCTTGGTCTCAACACATGAGTAGGTGGTTCTCTCTCAGAAAATGAATGTTGGATGTGTAGGCACGTTCTGATGGCACTCTTTTTGAATGGAGAGGATGGTGGTGGGGTATATATAGCCTCCACACAAAATCTACCTGTTACACACAATTTACCGACCTTAGTGGGACCGAATAGTGAGACTTGGTCAGACCAATATGGTACAAAATATAAACATTAGGCTTTTCGGTGGGACCGATATGATCAACTTGGTGGGATCGATGTGCTAGGGTTAGGGTAAAACCTCAACTCGGTTTGACCGATTACACAAACTCGGTGGGACCGATTTTGGTAATAAGCAAACAGAGAGTTGGTCAGGCAAACTTGGTGGGACCGAAATAATTGCAACAGGCAACAAAGAGTTTGCAAGCCCATCTCGGTGAGACCAAAATGATTTGGGTTTCTGGCAGTTGCTATGTCAAGTGAACTCGGTGGCGTCAGATAGATCAAATCGGTAGGGCCGAGTTTGACTTTTTGGATTGGGACATATGTGGATATGAGAAAGTGGTTGAGGGCTTTGGAGCATATCACTAAGCATTTTGAGCAGGCAAGCCATTAAGCAACACCTCATCCCCTTTTAATAGTATTGGCTTTTCCTATGGACTCAGTGTGATCCTGGATCACTAGAATAGAAATGAAGAGCCTTGAGCTTTTGCCAATCTTCTGTCCTTAGCTTCTTGAAGGGGTTCCACATCCTCTTGTCCAAGCCACGCCTTTGTTTAACTTTCTGAAATGTGCTAGATAAAAATATTAGTCCAACAAGAGATATGTTGGCATTAATTACCAAAATCACCCAGGGAGCACTTGTGCTTTCAATCTCCCCCTTTTTGGTAATTGAAGACAACATACATCAAAGCTTCAGATAAATATATGAAGAATAACAAGTAAAGATTTGGAAGGACATGAAACATGCATAGGCTCCCCCTACATGTATGCTATCATGTGAAGATAGAATATAAGAGCATGTGAATGCATAAGCATGTCAGAGCAAGCAATGAGTTAAATGTACCTGGCTATATGCATTAGAGCAAATGATGTAGCTATAGGAAATGTACCTCCATGTTCATGATTCCTTCTTGCAAACAATATGTACAGTAGCAAGAAAACATCATGCACATGAATGTGATGCGTATACTTACCTTGTGGTCTTGAGCTAGCTTTGGAAGAGATGATCCTGAGTAAACAAGGTTAGATAACACAAGAACACCTACTAGACAAAGGAAGTGGAGAAAACCATAAGAGTACTAATATGTTCCAACCTATCTATAATTTTTGACTATTCCATGCTGTTATATTATCAATCTTGGATGTTTTATAATCATTTTATAGTCATTTTATATCAATTTTAGGTACTAACCTATTGACATAGTGCCAGGCGCTAGTTGCTGTTTTCTGCATGTTTTTTACATCACAGGAAATCAATACCAAACGGATTCCAAATGCCACAAAAATTTATGGAGATTTGTTTTGGACTAGAAGACACCTAATGGGCCAAGGTTGTGCCTAGGGGTGCTCCGAGGGGAGCACAACCCACCAGGGCGCGCTAGGAGACCCAGGCGCGCCCTGGTAGGTTGTGCCCACCTCGGGTGCCCCCGGACCGCCTCTTTGCTCTATAAATACCCCAATATTATAGAAACCAGTAGGGGAGCCGATGAAAATCAATTCCAGCCGCCGCAGAGTCCAGAACCACCAGATACAATCTGGACACTTTCATGGAGGGGTTCACCACTTCCATTGGTTCCTCTTCGATGATGCGTGAGTAATTCTTTGTAGACCTTTGGGTCCGTAGTTAGTAGCTAGATGGTCTCTTGGAGATCCATATGATGTAACTCTTTTTGTGGTGTGTTTGTTGGGATCTGATGAACTTTGAGTTTATGATGAGATCTATCTTTTTATATCCATGAAAGTTATTTGAGTTTCTATGATCTCTTACATGCATGATTGCTTATAGCCTTGTATTTCTTCTCCGATAATTTGGTTTTGTTTGGCCAACTTGATCTATTTATCTTGCAATGGGAAGATGTGCTTTGTAGTGCGTTCGATCTTACGATTCTTGATCCCAGTGACAGAAGGGGAACCAACACGTATCTATCGTTGCTACTAAGGGTAAAATGATGGGGTCTATCTCTACATAGATAGATTTTGTCTACATCATGTCCTTGTTCTTATTGCGTTACTCTGTTTCTCCATGAACTTAATACACTAGATGCATGCTGGATAGCGGTCGATGTGTGGAGTAATAGTAGTAGATGCAAGCAGGAGTCGGTCTACTAATCTTGGATGTGATGCCTATGTAATGATCATTGCCAGGATATCGTCATGATTATTTGAAGTTCTTTCAATTGCCCAATAGTAATTTGTTTACCCACCGTTTCATATTTTTCTCAAGAGAAGCCACTACTGAAACCTACTGCCCCTGGGTCTCTTTCTCATATTATTTGCCTTCGCGATCTATTTGATTAGCCTTTTTATTTTCAGATCTACTAAACCAAAAATACAAAAATACCTTGTTGCCATTTATTTTATTTGGTGTTCGATCTATCAATATTTACAACTCTCTCACGTCTGTTTTCCTATCTTGAGGCGCCGCTACCTGAAAGGGATTAACAACCCCTTTTACATGTCGGGTTGCGAGTAGTTGTTATTTGTGTGCAGGTGTTGTTTATGTTGTGTTGCTTGGTTCTCCTACTGGTTCGATAACCTTGGTTTCACATCTGAGGGAAATACCAACCGCCGTTGTTCTGCATCATCCCTTCCTCTTTGGGGAAATACTGACGTAGGTTCAAGCGACATCAAAAGGAATTTCTAGCATCATTGCCGGGGAGGATCTTCAACATATACCAGGTTACTAATCACAAATATCATCTCCTCGCAATTTACATTATCTGCCATTTGCCTCTCGTTTTCCTCTCCCCACTTCACAAAAATTTGCCGTTTTATCCGCCCCTCTTTTTCGTTCGTCGTTTTCTCATCAGATCTATCCTTTGCTTGCAATCATGAGTGATTTCGGTATGGCACCAATAGATGATGGCTTGTGAGGGAGTCCTGGATTAGGGGGTATCCGGACAGCCGGACTATAACCTTTGGCCGGATTGTTGGACTATGAAGATACAAGATTGAAGACTTTGTCACGTGTCCGGATGGGACTCTCCTTGGCGTGGAGGGCAAGCTTGGCAATACGGATATGTAGATCTCCTTCCTTGTAACCGACTCTGTGTAACCCTAGCCCCCTTCGGTGTCTATATAAAATGGAGGGTTTAGTCTGTAGGATACAATAACACACAATCATACCATAGGCTAACTTCTAGGGTTTAGCCTCTCCGATCTCGTGGTAGATCAACTCTTGTAATACCCATATCATCAAGAATAAATCGAGCAGGACGTAGGGTTTTACCTCCATCAAGAGGGCCCGAACCTGGGTAAAACATTGTGTCCCCTGCCTCCTGTTACCATCCGCCTTAGACACACAGTTTGGGACACCCTACCCGAGATCTGCCGGTTTTGACACCGACATTGGTGCTTTCATTGAGAGTTCCACTGTGCCGTCGCCAGAAGGAAGGATGTCTCGTCTCGTCTTTAAAGATGGTACTACTGTTGGGGGAGCTTTGGCTGTCGGCCAAACTCTCCGGCTAGGCGGTTTCATCATGACCGCCTGTTCGGCCGCCGCGCCGACAATGACTTCTCGGGTCATCAAAGACAGCCTCCACGTCAAATCAGCACTCATCGAACAGATGGATCCAATGGAGCTCGCTTCCCTAAACGAGGTCTTGGATCGCATCGCCGCCTTGGGAGTCGCTATGGACTATGATCGGATTGGGCTTAAACCCGATCAAAGGGAGATTAACTTTCCACCGGTCACCCATCATATTGCAGTGGTGGAGGAACAATGCGGTGACCTTTCCTCTATCTTGAGGACCAACTATGTCCGGATTCCCGAGCTCTCTGAGCCGGATGCCCGTTCGCGGGAGGACAACATCCAATCCCTGAACTTAGAATCAGGCAGCGGGCCAGGATTATCGGGTAACACCCCGGAACCGGAACTTCCAAAATTGGAAACT
This sequence comes from Triticum monococcum, assembly GCA_034509565.1. Taxonomy (NCBI): domain Eukaryota; kingdom Viridiplantae; phylum Streptophyta; class Magnoliopsida; order Poales; family Poaceae; genus Triticum; species Triticum monococcum. The sequence continues at coordinate 366,130,476 of CM067843.1, read as the reverse complement.
CCTCGGCCCCTGGATCCCAGATCGCGTAAGGGTTCGGATTCAATTCCACTCACCCACCCAAACATAGGCGATCTTTCCCACATCAGGCAAGAGCCCCAGGAAACAGTACATCACTATTGGGCCAGATTCCTCCTTGCGGTGAACAAGGTCAACCCGGAAACTGTCACATTCGATAACCTCCGAACATATGACATCAAGCTCAACCCAGAAAAATGCGTTTTCGGCGTGCCTACCGGAAAGCTCATGGGCTTCATTGTATCCGACAGACGAATTGAAGCAAATCCGGCCAAGATCCGAGCTCTTTCACAATTGGATATCCCAACAGACCTCAAACAAATCCAGAAATTAACCGGATGCATGGCGGCTCTAAGCCGCTTTATCTCCCGCCTGGGAGAAAAGGCATTACCCCTTTATCGCCTCCTACGGCGCACCGAACCTTCGAGTGGATGGATGCCGCCACATCCGGATTGGAAGAAATAAAAGCCATATTAGCAACCAAACCAGTCCTGGCCACGCCAAACATTGGCGAACCAATGATGTTATACATTGCGGCAACCCATCAAGTTGTGAGCGCAGTGCTCGTCGTCGAACGAGAAACGAACCGACCTAAATTCCCCCTTCAAAAGCCGGTCTACTATGTATCCACTATCCTTACTCCATGCAAGTCACGGTACCCGCATTATCAAAAGATAGCATACGCGGTATTCATGGCATCCCGGAAACTGCGACACTACTTTCAGGAGTGTTCGGTAACAGTAGCCTCGGAAGTGCCACTTAATGATATTATAAACAACCGCGACGCCACGGGCCGGATTGCCAAATGGGCCATTGAGCTCCCCCCGTTCGACATAACTTACAAGCCGCGGCGAGCCATTAAGTCATGAGTACTGGCCGACTTTGTCGCCGAATGGACGGAAGCCGAACTCCCTAAAGAGTACGGCGCGTATTCCAACTGGATCATGCACTTCGACGGCTCCAAAATGTTGGCTGGTCTAGGGGCTGGCGTCGTTTTGACATCCCCAACCGGAGATACAGTTCGATACGTACTCCAGATAATGTATATGGACTCCAACAACGCAATCGAATGTGAGGCCCTTTTACATGGTCTCCGGATGGCAGTATCCATGGGCATTCAACGCCTAGAGGTGCGGGGGGATTCGAACCTCACAATATCCCAAATAAATGGAGACTTTGATGCCAAAGATCCGCAAATGGCGGCCTATCGCAACGCCGTCCTAAAAATGTCAGCTCGGTTCGAGGGGCTCAAATTTCACCATGTAGCCCGGGAAAACAATCAGGCGGCAGATGTCCTCGCACGCATCGGTGCAAAACGTGATGCAGTCCCCCCAACATCTTTTTAGAGAGGCTGTTCAAGCCATCCGTGGTATGGGAAGAGGAACCCATCAATAACAGCCCGGACCCAACCGCAATGCCCGATACCGAACACTCTGACGTAATCGGAGGCTCTGCCACCGAAATAACATCTTCAGCCCATGTTATAATGGCCGTCATCGCCCCATGGACAGAACCATTCCTAGCCTACCTAACTAGGCAGGAACTCCCCGAGGACCAAAATGAGGCACGCTGCATAGTGCAGCGATCTAAAGCCTATAAGGTCCATGAGGAAGAGCTTTATAAGAAAAGCACCACCGGAGTCCTTCAAAGGTGCATCTCCGAAGAGGAAGGGTGGAAGCTTCTGGCTGAAATTCATGCCGGACTCGGAGGCCACCGCGCTGCAGCCCGGGCCCTTGTAAGCAAGGCCTTCCGTACAGGTTTTTATTAGCCAAGGGCCCGGGCAGACGCTCAGGACTTAGTCCAACGCTGCGTTGGTTGCCAGCTTTTTGCAAACCAAAGCCATATGCCACCCACCGCCCTCCAAACAATCCCCATTACCTGGCCCTTCGTGGTCTGGGGGCTCGACATGGTTGGACCCCTTAAAGGGGGAACCCACAAGAGGAAATACTTGCTGGTCATGGTGGATAAATTCACCAAATGGATAGAAGCCAAACCTGTTTGAACGGCCAAATCCGGACCGGTGATAGACTTTATATCCGAGGTTCTACACCATTATGGCGTCCCCCACAGCATCATCACAGATAACGACACGAACTTCACGGCCGACGAGGTAAAACTCTGGTGCAAAAACATGGGCATCAAGCTCGATTATGCTTCCATCTATCACCCACAAACTAACGGTCAAGTCGAGCGAGCAAATGGTCTTATCATGAGCGGCATCAAACCCAGACTAGTGCGGTCCCTAAAGGAATCTAACACGCACTGGGTAGAGGAGCTCGACTCCGTACTCTGGGGGCTGCGGACCACGCCGAATCGCACTACCGGATACACACCATTCTTTATGGTATACAGCGCAGAGGCGGTTCTGCCCTGTGACATAATTCATGACTCACCTCGAGTGCGCATGTACGAAGAAAGAGAAGCCGAGCTCGATGGGCAGGACAGTTTGTATGCCCTGGAGGAGGAGCATGACATGGCAAAAGCTCGTTCCGCATTCTATCAAGAGCAGGCTCGAAGATACCAAATCAGAGAAGTACGGGCCAAAACTTATAACGTTGGCGAGTTAGTTCTACGCCTGCCGGAGAAGAAAAAGGACAAACTCAAGCCCAAATGGGAGGGTCCCTTCATTATTGACCAAGTTCTGACTGGTGGAGCGTACCGTCTGCAGGATGCATCGGATAATCGACTCAAGCCGAAACCATGGAACGCAGCCAGACTCCGAAGATTCTACGCCTAGCGCCGGACTCTGTGTTTGTATGCTTCCTCTGTCCACTTTTTACTATCTGTCTTTTATTTCTCTCCTTCTCCCCTTCTTTTATCTCACAGCCTTTGAGGGCCATTATTTGCGCACAATGGACGCGCTATCCGCGCTCATTATACATGGGGGCTTCTCTCACAGAAGCTTATTTATCTATACGGGCTTCATGCCCAGCACATGTGTCATTCTTCCGCATGTACCTTTTATTCACCATTATATGCATCGATATGACTTAAGTTTTGGCCAAGCTGGGTTGCCTGGCTCTTGTATTTATGCCCTACGTTCCCGTTAATTCGGCTAGGGCATAAGGGGAGCACCTCTGCGATTGTTACTGCCGGGTCAGCCAGATGTGTACCTCAGACTGGGTGAAGCCGAAAGCTAGCGTTCTTAAGGGAATATTCGGTCGGTGAACAAAAGATGATTTTTTAATTATTTATATATGTGCCCCAGATGCTCTTTTCCGCGTCTCTTTTCGCAGTCTGGACATGCACTTCAGGGCATGTGAACCCAGGGAAAGGAACCCCTAACGGAACTATTCTCCCTGGAAGATGTTTCTTACTAACCATGTACTATAACATAACTAGTTGGGCACTTCTCTGTTCAAGCACTAATGACCGCTACGCCTGGTTTCCATGCATGCCCCGGTTCATACATAACCGAGAGGGTATTCGGATACACTCCGGACTATCGGATCCCGAGGTTGAAGCGGAAAGGTCCGCCATGACAAATGATCTACAATCCGGCTAGAAGGCATTATGCATGTCACTTTAATTACATAGTCAATTTCACTGGTTAAATTCTTCTTCTATACCATCCAACAAGCTTTCTAGTCTACAGTCCTGTTGGGAATACTTTGTTGCCAATTCTACTTGCCCGTACACTAAGCTCACGGGGATCTCTTTCCCATCGGGCCCCACAAGTCCGACCTCGGCCATGTGGTTTGGGTCAGCCTTGGTATACCGCGTCTTCACCATGGCCCAGGCTTCCCTGGCACCTTGACGGTAGGCCGATATCTTCCATAATCGGAAGCACCGCCGTGCTCCTTTAAGCTTCTCTGCAAGCTCTCCAGGACCTTCAGGCATGGAGACGGATGGCCATAAGGCCTGGGCAACACCTCGCATCACCTGCCGAACTCATTCGTGCAGTTGCGACAGCTCTGGTAGAAGATCACCCGCAGACCCAAGCATCTCATCCGCGGGATGACCCGTCAGCATACCTACAGACATAACTCTGTGAGCAGGCTTCTTCGCCGAACTCTTTTTAACAAGTTCGTTCAAGCACTTACTGAAAATGTCGCGTCGAAGCCGCTGATTCTCCTTCACGGAGTCCGACAGTTGGGCACGAACGTCCTTCAGTTCCATGCCCAGCTGGGTGTTGGCATCCTGGAGATTGTTTTTCTCCTGCCTAAACCTCGTAAGCACGCTCTCGCCGGCCTTTAGCCGGCGTAAGAGATGTTGCTCATCCGGATTTCCTCTAGCGTCATCTGCAATATTTGTTGTCAGATGTGCACATATACCGCACTCTATACAGTATCTATCATTTTAAATATGTGTTACTAGAAGGGGTCTTTTTGGACTTCTCTTCTGCGGCCACTGCGGCCTGAAGTTGGGCTTTGCACTCTTCAAGCTCATGGGACAGTTGGGTATTCTTTTCTGTAAGAACCTGCATAAAAAATGATCCTTAAATTAGTTATTCTAACTGTTTCAAGTCTTAGGGGCTACTACTATATATAATCATCAAATTTTCTCACCCGTATATCCTTTACATATTGGTCCGTGGCTCTGGCTAGACCATTCTGAGCAGCACGGAGGTACGCGTCTCCCGAGTTGAAGGCGTCAAATGCCTCTTGGGAGAAACAAGCGTCACGGAGAACGGCTCGGCGACGCCTGTGGTTCATGGCGCTCTCCACCTCGGAATTTATGGTGGACATTCTGTCCGCATCCTCTGTCGGAGGAGCATCCGGCATGCACCTCGTATTCGCTCCCGCTTCCGGGTCCGGCCTTGGAGGGTGACTGGTGGAGGCATGAATGGCGACCTCTCCGGATATAGTCCGGCGAGCGTTCTTCTTCCTAAAAAAGCATGAGCGTTAATATGCCTTTCAAAATGGTACCATGGAGTGAGGTGGTGCGCCATACCGCTGCGCTGGTGTCTCAGTCCAGACTGCATTTCTTTTCAGCCTGCCCGACCTCGCAGCCCCTTGCTGTCTAGTCATCGCGGGCTCGGCATGACGTCCCGAGGGCCTCCCCTGTAAAACATCGTTGGTATACGGTAACCAAAGTGCACAGGGATGAATCCTTTTCAAAATGTTGGGACTTTGGTCTCAATTACCTGCAAAGCTGGGAGCAGCCGAGGGTAATCGGCCGTAATGGCCACCAAGGCCTTGTCGCTGCTTAATTGGTAAAACATCCTATCAATTAGTTCCACAGATATGTCCAGATCCTCTTGGGAGGCCGGATCGAGGGATCGCTCCTGATGCTCTGGTTCTGGAGGCGGGCTGTTGATCTCCCTTACAGCCTTACGCAGCTCCTGCGTTGAAATCGCAAGGTAAAATACTTAACTATGGGAATATGGGAACGGATGGACATGAAAGGTGTTGACTTACCCAGCTCGGAGGATTATACATAGAAAATTCGCCCTGTGGATTGACGTGGAGGAATTCCTCCTTTTCTCCCTTGTACAAATCAGACAAGAATTTTGCTAGAGCAGCGGTCGAGTCCGGCCCCTTGCGGTCGCAGCGGGTGGCGTCATCCTCCCCGTTGAAATCCCACATGGGGTGACCTCTATATTGAAGCGGCTCCAACCCCCGCATAATGCACATTGCCATGACTTCGATCATGGTCAGTCCGGATTGAGCGAACAACTTTATCCGGCTCATCAGGTAAAGGACGTCTCCTTCATCTTCTTCCTGGGGGCTCCATGGGCGCCAACTCAGGAGTTTCTTCAAAGGAGCATTATCAAACTCAGGAAGGCTGATCCGAATAGGATCCGGAAGGGGGACGTCTTCTATATAAAACCACTCTGAAGGCCAGTCTCTGGACGCCTTCTTCGGGGTTCCGGATAGATATCCGGTCCCGGAGATGCACCATACTTCTGCTCTGCCCACTTGATATATTGACCCCCTCAGGGCACAAGGCAGAACAACTTCGTCCACAGTGCGAAATGAGCCTCGCAACCCAAAAACAGCTCGCAAAGGGCTACGTAGCCCGCGATATGTAGTATGGATGCAGGGGTAAGGCTGTGCAACTGGAGGCCATAGAACTCCAGGAGTCCCCGGAGAAACGGATGAATTGGAAATCCAAGTCCTCTTATCAAATAGGGGACGAGGCATACCTGCTCTCCCTTAGAGGGATTGGGAAAGCTCTCCGCTTGCTCTCCGCCATTGTAGGTGGCGAGCCCGGCTCGAACCGGGACCAGATATGCTGGGGGGGAGAAATCCCTGTGTCTAAAGCTTGACCAGTTGGCTATGCAGGACGGAACACCTCTCCCAATTTCCAGGCGTGGGGCTGGGGGAACGAGAGGAGGAGCTGCGTCGATCGGCCATGATGGAATGGATTTCTTTCGGGTGCGCTCCGATGAATGCTCGCTATGGGGGTATGGTGTGGTTTGGATCTGATTCCCCGTCTCTTTAATGGACATCTCATTTGCATAGCTAGGGGGGTAAATGTAAAAACACCCTGGCTCTTCACATTTGCTTGACACATGGAAGGTGGCCATTATTGGGCGTAGAAGCCAAGGAGCAGCATTTACAAGAAGCCAGACACTATTTAACAGGTATTCGGGATTTGGAGAAGAACCCGCCTTGCAATGCCGAAGACAATCTGCGTGCCGGACTCATCGTCATTGAAGCCTGGCTCGGGGGATACTGAGGGAGTCCTGGATTAGGGGGTATCCGGATAGCCGGACTGTTGGACTATGAAGATACAAGATTGAAGACTTCATCCCGTGTCCGAATGGGACTCTCCTTGGCGTGGAGGGCAAGCTTGGCAATACGGATATGTAGATCTCCTTCCTTGTAACCGACTCTGTGTAACCCTAGCCCCCTCTGGTGTCTATATAAACTGGAGGGTTTAGTCCGTAGGACACAATAACATACAGTCATACCATAGGCTAGCTTCTAGGGTTTAGCCTCTCCGATCTCGTGGTAGATCAACTCTTGTAATACACATATCATCAAGAATAAATCGAGCAGGACATAGGGTTTTACCTCCATCAAGAGGGCCCAAACCTAGGTAAAACATTGTGTCCCCTGCCTCCTGTTACCATCCGCCTTAGACGCACAGTTCGGTACCCCCTACCCGAGATCCGCCGGTTTTGACACCGACAGCCTGACTCCTAAGATGGGACGTACGGGCTGTCTGGATGCTAAAACTTTTATCTTAGGACAAGGGAACGTTATGGGAAAAGAACGTATCCAAGAATATTTTTAATTGCGTTGGAAATTTAAGTCCTGATGATGCTCCTATACTTAAAACTACTAGATCTTATGCGGATGCTATTTCAGCACTAGTTCTGAAACTTGAGCTCCCCGTTATAAAGAATCCTAAGGCTAAAAAGTTGGCCAGTCTCGTTCTTATGAATGAGTTTGACTATATCATACGGGAATCTAGGGAATTCTTTGATCTTTATGGTATGAACCTTGAAAAGCCCGTGATAGAAGGAATTCTTTACAATAGTGATTATGCGTTAAAACATTTGCTTGGGGATAATAAAATCTTTGACTAGAATCTTAAAAAGGAAGTCCCCGTTTTAGATATAATCCAATAAGTTTTCAATAATGTTAATCAGCATTACTCTTGGATTGTTGCCGGTAATCAACGTGGTTATGATAATGGGCAACTTAATAATGCTAAGGTTTCTATGGATAATATGTTTTATGTTGTGTTTAGAAAACCCCATGATGAAAATACCTCTAAGGGAATTAAGAAGAAGGGTGACAAAACTTAGATCCTTGCTTTATGCCTAGCTAAAGGCGTAAAACTATAGCGCTTGTTGGGAGGCAACCCCATGAATAAAATTTATTTTTTCTTTTGCTTCCTATTTTTGAGTGTTATCACAATTATGGTACTGTTATGATTTTGTTTTTATGTTGTAATTAGTGTTTGTCCCAAATAAAGCCTTTAGCATCTTCTTGGGTGATAGCTGTTTGATCTTGCTGAAAAAACAGAAACTTTTGGGCTCGCAAAAATAATTTTCATTTTTAACCAGAGAGCGATAAAACACCCATTCCTTTTTCAATAGATCATTATACAAATTTCTCAGGTATTCCTATTTTTTCAAAAAAAATTGGAGTTACAAAAGTATTCAAAATAGTCAGATTACTACAGACTGTTCTGTTTTTGACAGATTCTGTTTTCTTTGCGTTGTGTGCTTGGTTTGATGGCTCTATGGTTTTCTTAGATGAGTTTTTTCCATAGAAAAGTTGGAATACAGTAGATATAATGCAAGAAAAAAATATGAATTGCTTTGATACAGAACATATAGTAGTGATTTGCTTTCTTATACTAATGGATCTCACAAAGGTTTTGTTGAGTTTTGTGTGATTGAAGTTTTCAAGTTTTGGGTTATCTCACGATGGATGAAGGAATAAGGAGTAATAAGAGCCTAAGCTTGGGGACGCCCCGGCATACCAAGCTATTATCCAAAAGAGAGCATGCAACTAAGCTTGGGGATGCCCCGAGTGGCATCCCCTCTTTCTTCTAACGACCATTGGTATTTTATTCGAAGCTATATTTTTATTCGTCACATACTATGTGTTTTGCTTGGATCATCATGTACGATATGAGTTTTTGCTTGTTTTATTTTGTGTTTTTAGTCTTGATCTCTTTCTGGACACACCTATTTGAGAGAGCCAAAATTATGTCATGACTTGTTAGAATTGCTCTCTATGCTTCACTTAAATTTTTATGAGTTATGGACTTGCTATAGTCCTTCACTTATATCTTTTTGAGCACGGTGTGCTTTAGTATTTTTGAAGAAATGCCCTCTTGATTCACTTAGGTTTATTTGAGAGTTAGTAAAATTTTCAAGAAATTCTCTCTTGCTTCACTTAAATTAATTTGAGAGAAAGAAAAATTATGCTCATGATCTTCACTTATATTTTGTTTGAGCTTGTAAAAATCAACACATGAAAATTAGTCCCAAAGTGATAGATATCCAAGAAGGATATAATAAAAACTTTGATGAAGATCATTTGACAAAATAAACTTGATTCTTAGTAATAGTTTTGAGATATGATGATGTGATATGTGAGTTATGTTGATGAGTAATTATGCTTTAGTAAGAATATTGGTGTTAAGGTTTGTGATGCCCTATGCAAGCACGAAAGTCAATAATTATACAATGAAATTATATCCTACTTGTGGTGCATTATTCAGTGTTAATTATGCTTAATGCTCACTTATGAGTTTATTTGTTTCTTGGTGGGTCGCTTCTCAATCTTTTGCTAGCTTTCATTTTTCACTAAGTATGATCACTACTTGAGCATCCAAAAACCTTTAAACCAGTTTTGCCACATGAGTCCACTATATCTAGCTATATGCGGTTTTCTTTTGCCGTTCTAAGAAAATTTATATGTGCCATCTCTAATTTTCAAAATAAACTTCTCTTTTGTGTGTTCGTTTCGCTCGCGGAGCAGTGAGGGGTGGCTAATATTTTCCATGCTAGATGTGTTATTCTCACGATGAGTGTTTATCCACTTGTCATTGCATGAGAGTAAGGCAAAGGTATTCGGGATTCCCAGTCCCAAAATGAAAAATGAATTTACTTTATGTTGTCAATTAATTAATTCCTTTGAAAGTGTTGGTATGGAGGGCAACCGTGGATATGGCTAGCCATGGAAAGTGAAAGTATGGTTGAAAAAGGAATAAACTTTATTTTTTGTTTGGGAAACGCCTATGATATATCTAGCATGGAAAGTGTTGGGAACTCTAAGTCATTTTTGTTGGTGGGAAGGACACAACTCCTAAAATGTTTTATGTCTAAGTTTTTTTTGCTTTGAGCTCTGGCACCTCTACAAATCCCTACTTCCCTCCGCAAAGGGCCTTTCTTTTACTTTATGCAATTTTTATTTTGAATTTGAGTCTCCATCTTCTCTTATAAAAGCACCACCTAGGAGGCACTATGATCGTACTTGAGCATTGGGTGTAGTTAATATGCGAGTGTGTTTCATTAATGGATCAATGATTGAGCATGATGAGCTAGGGATAGCTTATTTTAGCATTGATATTTTGAAAGACATAGTTGCTTGTTGATATGCTTGAGTATTTAAGTTATCATGTCAAAATTAGACTATTGCTTTGAACAATATAAAAGTACAAATGGCCATGCTATAAAGCAAAGATTATGATATGACATGATAGGCAACATTCCACATCAAAAATTCTGTTTTTATCACTTACCTACTCCAGGACGAGTAGGAGTTAAGCTTGGGGATGTTGATACGTCTCCAACGTATCTATAATTTTTTATTGTTCCATGTTGTTATATTATCAATCTTTGATGTTTTATAATCATTTTGTAGTCATTTTATATCATTTTTGGTACTAACCTATTGACATAGTGTCAAGTGCCAGTTGCTGTTTTCTGCATGTTTTTTACATCGTAGGAAATCAATACCAAACGGAGTCCAAATGCCATGAAACTTTATGGAGATTTTTTTGACTAAAAGACACCTAATGGGCCAAGGTTGCGCCTGGTAGGTGCTTCGAGGGAAGCACAACCCACCAGGGTGTGCCAGGAGGCCCAGGCGCGCCCTGGTGGGTTGTGCCCACCTTGGGTGCCCCTGGGGCCACCTCTTTGCTCTATAAATACCCCAATATTCCACAAACCCTAGGGGAGTCGATGAAAATCAATTCTAGCCGCCACAGAGTCCAAAACAACCAGATCCAATCTAGACACCATCACGGAGGGGTTCACCACTTCCATTGGTACCTCTCCGATGATGCATGAGTAGTTCTTTGTAGACCTTCGGGTCCATAGTTAGTAGCTAGATGGCTTCCTCTCTCTCATTTAATTCTCAATACAATGGTCTCTTGGAGATCCATATGATGTAACTCTTTTGTGGTGTGTTTGTTGGGATCAGATGAACTTTGAGTTTATGATCAGATCTATCTTTTTATATCCATGAAAGTTATTTGAGTTTCTTTGAACTCTTATATGCATGATTGCTTATAGCCTTGTATATCTCCTCCGATATTTGGGTATTGTTTGGCCAACTTGATCTATTTATCTTGCAATGGGAAGAGGTGGTTTGTAGTGGGTTCAATCTTACGGTGCTTGATGCAGGTGATAGAAGGGGAACCGACATGTATGTATCGTTGCTACTAAGGATAAAATGCTGGGGTCTATCTCTACATAGATAGATCTTGTCTACATCATGTCATCGTTCTTATTGCATTTCTCCATTTCTCCATGAACTTAATACACTAGATGCATGCTGGATAGCGGTCGATGTGTGGAGTAATAGTAGTAGATGCAGGCAGGAGTCGGTCTACTAATCTTGGACGTGATGCCTATGTAATGATCATTGCCTGAATATCGTCATGATTATTTGAAGTTCTTTCAATTGCCCAATTGTAATTTGTTTTCCCGCCACTTGCTATTTTTCTATTGAGAAGCCATTAGTGAAACCTACGGCCCCCGGGTCTCTTTCTCATATTATTTGCCTTCGCGATATATTTTATTAGCCTTTTATTTTTAGATCTACTAAACCAAAAATACCTTGATGCAATTTATTTTATTTGGCATTCGATCTATCAATATTTACAACTCTCTCACGTCCGTTTGCCTATCTTGAGGCGCTGCTACCAGAAATGGATTGACAACCCCTTTTACACGTCGGGTTGCAAGTAGTTGTTATTTGTGTGCAGGTGATGTTTATGTTGTGTTGCTTGGTTCTCCTACTAGTTCGATAACCTTGGTTTCACATCTGAGGGAAATACCAACGTAGCTTCAAGCGACATCAAGTACCAAGATTGGGATGACATGTAGTGAGTGAGTACTTAGTACTATATTTGGATATAGACATGTCCCCAAAAAGAGTAAAGATATGCAATGAATTCGAACATTTCCTTCCCTTAAATGTCTTTCTCCCCCTAAATCTTATATGGGATAATGGGATAAGATAGGGAAAAGAAAATCAGAGAAAAACGATCATAACACATAACACATACTAACATGTCTTTCTCCTCTTTGGATATAATACATACTAACATGTCTTCAACAATCATAAGACATGTGACTTCTCTCCTCTTTGGATAATAAGCATCTTGAGAAGCTTAAGGTGTGCATTCTCTCATGTGTGATAAGCTTTGATGTGCTCTCTCTCCCCCTTTGACATCAATTTCCAAGAAGGGACCTTCTGGAGCATGAGTCAAGTAGGTTTGGTCCTTGAGTCACATTACAAAGCAACATGTAATTTAAGATGCTGGTAGAGGAAAAGAATCATTGAGTGGAGCTGGAACAAATATACAGAATGCAAATGGCAAAGTGTTTTCTCAGCATTGAAATCGGTAAGGCCGAATTCAACATAGAGAGAAAACAATTGTCATCTCAGCTCACTAGGTAGATAAGATCTCACAAAGATTTGCAGGGAATTTACTGAAAAATTTGCAATGAATTGGATGCGGGGTAAGCAGAACATAACCGAAAAGAAAGGAAATCTAGATGAAGTGAAAGGGAAACATGCTAGGCACAAATGCAAGAACACAAAACAAAGGAACTTCATCTAGAATTGGTCTGCGACAAAGTCACCTATGTTAGAGTATATTGACTGATGATTCAAGTGAGAACACTTGATCGTAGGTCATACTCATCATTTAAGCTCAAAATGGGGTTACCATTTTTCGTTTGAGCATTTTGATGTATTCACATCTTGTTGAGTTGCTTCGTACCATGACTTGGGCTAAAGCTTCTCTAAGATGGAATGACATACCTTGGGTGGTGGTGTTGAACTTGATCATGTAGTTGAACTTGTGTGGGATGCTCAAGGTTGATATAGTTCATCAAGAGTTGGGAGCATCACTTGGAGTTTTCAGTTCATCTACCTACATGGGTTAGTCTTGCAAGGAAGAGCACTTGTGTTTCCAAAGTGACAATCATGAATATGATACCAAATGAAATTCGATATATTGAAATTGTCAAAGGATATGTTGAAAGGATTCATGCTCCCTTGTCTTCAACCACCATATTGTAGAGACTTGATGATGTAGAGATTGCTCAAGATGTGATTGAGTTGCAATCTCATGGATTTGGATTCATCCAAGTACCTACAAGGGTTAGATAGCATGCAAGGGTACAAGTATAGATCCAAGACATATGATCATCATCGTAAGAGAAATATCAAGAATTAGTCAAAGGCTCATGCCTTGCATGCATCCAAATGGAGTTTCTACTCCAAGTTTGAAGCATCAATGATGTTCAATTCACCTCTCAAACGGCAAAATACTTTCTCATCAAGCGGTTTGGTGAATATATCCGCCAATTGCTTATTGGTACGAACATGCTTAAGATCAATGTCCCCTTTAGCAACATGATCTCGAATGAAATGATGACAAACTTCAATATGCTTAGTTCGAGAATGTTGCATGGAATTGTGAGCAATCTTAATAGCACTTTCATTATCACAAAGATGGAACATGTTTCACATATATCCCATAATCTTTAAGAGTTTGCGTCATCCAAAGTAAATGAGCGCAACATGAACCGGCGGCAATGTATTCCTCTTTGGCGATGGATAAGGATACTGAGTTTTCTTTCTTGGAGGACCAAGACACAAGAGATCAACCAAGAAATTGACAAGTACCCAAAGTAGACTTTCTATCAACCTTGTCACCGGCATAGTCCGAGTCGGAGTAGCCAACAAGATCAAAAGAAGACCTCTTAGGATACCAAATGCCAAAATTTGGTGTATGAATTAAGTATCTCACTGTCCTTTTCACAACCTTAAGATGACATTCTTTGGGGGCCACTTGATATCATGCACACATGCACACACTTAGCATAATATCGGGACGGGAGGCACATAGATATAACAATGAACCAATCATAGAGCGGTAAACCTTTTGGTCAACCGGTTTGCCATCCTTAGTCAAGTCAAGATGTCCACTAGTAGGCATGGGTGTTTTCATACCCTTGCTTTCTTACATGTTGAACTTCTTGAATAAGTCCTTGGTATACTTTGTTTGGGAAACAAAGGTACCCTCCTTAGTTTGCTTGATTTGCAACCCAAGAAATAACTTGAGTTCACTCATCATAGACGTCTCAAACTTCTCCGACATTAGGTTTCCAAACTTTTCACTAAAATGAGGGTTAGTCGAACCAAATATGATATCATCAACATAAATTTGGCACACAAATAATTCACCATTAACCCTTTTAGTAAAAATAGTAGAATCAATTTTTCCAATCTGAAAGGCTTTTTCAATAAGGAACTTGGTCAAGCATTTATACCATGCTCTAGGAGCTTGTTTCAGACCATAGAGAGCTTTGTGAAGTTTGTAAACATGATCGGGCTTCTTAGGATTAACAAAGCCGGGAGGTTGCTTAACATAAACTTCCTCCTCGATTTCACCATCTAGAAAAGCAAGTAAGATGCGTATGGACTCAAGTCTATCAACAAGGGCATATGTCTCACCATAGTCCATACCTTCGACTTGAGTGTATCCTTGAGCGGCGAGACGAGCCTTGTTGCATACAACTTGTCCATCTTCATCTTGCTTTTTTGAAACACCCATTTGGTACCAATGATGTTGTGGTTGTTGTCGGGCTTCTCAACCAATGTCCACACTTGGTTCCTCTCAAAATTGTGTAGCTCTTCATGCATGGCGTTTATCCAATCTGGATCTTCTAGTGCTTCTTCAACCTTCATAGGTTCAATGCTAGAGATGAATAAATAATGTTCACATAAATTAGCCAAACGAGGTTTAGAGCGTGTGATTCTCCCGGTTTGAATATTGTTGAAGATTTCTTCGATGGGATGGTATCTTGAAACTCTTGCTCTAACTCAAGAGAGCTTTTGCTTGGATTGGGGTGGAACATCTTCTTCATCATCTTGTTCTTCCTCTTGCTCTTCATTGTTGTTGGTGTTGTTGTTCTCTTGTGGAGATGGAGAAGGAGGTTGATGAGGTTCATCTTGGTGTACTTCCTCATTTTCTTCATCTTGGCGTGTCCCACTTGTGGATGCCTCCAAGTCAACTCTTGGTTCACCTTGTCGTGAGGTAGAAGCTTCCACTTGGATGGAAGAGGTACTCTCCATCACCTCCGTTGGGCGTATCTTGCCGATAGGCAAGTCTTGGATTGCTTCCGAGGGGTCTTTGTCTCCTACATCAATTGGCAATTGCTCTACTTGCGAGTCGTTAGATTCATCAAACTTGACATCTACCGTCTCTTCAACCTTTTGGGTGAAATTGTTGTAGACACGGTAAGTTTGAGAGTTTGATCCATAACCGAGTAGGAAACCCTCATGAGTTTTAGGAGAAAATTTAGAACGACGATGCTTATCAAGAATATAGTACTTCGAGCCAAATACTCGAAAGTAACCAACTTGAGGTTTGTTACCGGTGAGAAGCTCGTATGCCATCTTGCCGAGTAGCTTGTCAAGATATAGACGATTTGTTGCATGACAAGCTGTCTCAACCGCTTCTGCCCAAAAGTGTTTTGGCCTCTTGTAATCATCAAGCATCGTTCTTGCAATCTCAATAAGATCGTGTACATAGCCGAGAACTCATGTGAAATCCCTTCTTAGTCAAGAAAGGTGTCCACATTGGCATTCTTGAACTCCGTTCCGTTGTCGCTGCGAACCTTCTTGATTTTGAATTCAAATTAATTCTGGGCCTTCCTAGCGAAGTTCTTGAAGATCTTTTGGACCTGAAATTTTTCATCAAGAAAGAACACCCATGTAAATATTGAAAAGTCATCGATTATGACTAAACCAAACGAGTTTCCATTGAGACTTTTATAGGCATTTGGACCAAAAAGATCCATATGATGTAGCTCAAGCGATCTTCTCGTGGTCATGATGTTCTTCACGGGGTGGCTTCCTCCAACCTGTTTTTCTGCTTGACAAGCACTGCACAATCTATCCTTGTCAAAAATAACATCTTTCACTCCAAGGATATGATCACATTTAATAAGCTTATCAAGATTTCGCATGCCCGCATGACCTAACCTTCTATGCCACAACCAACCTTTGGAAGATTTAGCAATTAAGCAAGTTCTAGGTTGAGCCTTTTTAGTGAAATCAACAATGTATAGATCACCTCTATGTATACCGGTAAAGACCATTTTATGATTATCTCTTCGAAACACTTGGCAATCTACTTCAGTAAATAGGACATTGAATCCAAAGTCAGCTAGTCTAGATATGGAAAGTAAATTAAAGCCAAGAGATTCAACGAGCATGACATTTTGTATGGAGCTATCATGTGATATCGCCACCTTACCAAGGCCAACCACCTTACCCTTTGAGTTGTCACCAAACGTGACATACTTTTGAGGGCCGTCATTTTCAGCAAGCTCACAAAACATATCCTTGTCTCCGGTCATGTGATCGGTACATCCACTCTCAAGAACTCATTCCTTTTCTCCAGCCATGTAGCCGCGAAGATTAGCCATAAGACCAAAGTATCTCATAGACTCATCGAGATCGAATCACTATCATCATCCTCATCACAGTATCCATGTTCAACACCGTCTTGTGATAGATCATTCCCTAGAGAGAGTGATTCATTAGATATATGATCATTACAATGTTCATCTTTATGAATTCTAATGACTTCGGAGATGATATTGCTAATGATTCCAACATCTCCTTTGGCACGCATAAGGTCAGGAAGCTCAAATAAACAATCACCAAACTTATCATTGGAATTCATCTTACTTAAAGCAATTGACTTATGAAGAATCACATCTAGATTTTGCAAGGAATAGTTTGGGAATCGTTCCTCAAGAAATATCCATATGGTGTAAGCACAATCAAGAGTAGGCAAGCAAACAATAAAGTTTCTAGGCAAACCTCTAGTAATAAGATTGGTAGTTCTAAGGTTGCGGATCATGTCAAGAGACTCATCAGGGGTAGGATGCAAAGGATCAACAAGGGTTGCACAAGGGCTAGTAATGTACTTGTTTAGATGATATTCATTGAAAATTTCAAGCATGTCATTTTTCAATTCATGGAAGAACTCTCCATCAAGTATAGGCACTCTACATCTAAGACTCCCCAACATAGACTCATCCATCTTCCTCCAATGGTGATTAAACCAAACCAATGGAGACCAATGTTCTGATACCAATTGAAAGGATCGAGAAGAGGTGTCTAGAGGGGGGTGATTAGACCCTCAACAAAGAAAAGTAGCATTTTTTAATTTCTTGAAGTTAAGGTGGAGTTTTAGCACCAGTTTAAACATTCATAATACATTTCAAGCAAGCATGGCAAGAGTATATGAGCAGGGGAAAGTAAAGCATGCAACTTGAAAGAAAGTAAAGGGATGTGATGACCCACAAGTATACGGGATCAATTGTACCTCTTTTTGATAAGTAAGAGTGTCGAACCCAACGAGGAGCAGAAGGAAATGACAAGTGGTTTTCAGTAAGGTATCATGTGCAAGTGCTGAAATTGTAAGCAGCGAGTGGTTTGGTAGCAAGATAATTTGTGATGAGCAAGTAACAATAGTAGTAACAAACGTGCAGCAAGGTAGCCCAATCCTTTTGAGGCAAAGTGTAACACCCATGATGCGGCTATATCTCCCACATGTTAGAGCATGACTTAGAGGCATAACCGCATGGTAGGCATGTCGCAAGAGGGGTAATCTTTACACGTCCCATGTACTGAATAAGAAAGGGATAAAGAGTTGGCTTACAATCGCCACTTCACACAATACATAAATATATCATACATCATGCAGAATACAATCAAGGTCCGACTACGGTACCAAAATAAAGAAAGACAACCCCAAATGCTAGATCCCCGATCGTCCCAACTGGGTCCACTACTAATCAATCAGAAGGACACAAAACAACGAACAGGATCTTCATCGAGCTCCCATTTGAGCTGGGTGTCTCCATCTGCACTGGTAACATCGGCGCCTACAATCTGTTTGGAAGTATCTGTGAGTCACGAGGACTCAGCAATCTCACACCTGCGAGATCAAGACTATTTAAGCTTATGGCTAGGATAGGGTAATGAGGTCGAGCTGCAACAAGCACTAAGCATATATGGTGGCTAACATATGCAAAAGAGAGCGAGAAGAGAAGAAAAGCACGGTCGTGAACTAGAAATGATCCTGAAACTACTTACATTCAAGCATAACACAAGAACCGTGTTCACTTCTCGGACTCCACCAAGAAGAGACCATCACGGCTACACACGCGATTGATTCATTTTAATCAAGTTAAGTGTCAAGTTCTCTACAACCAGGCATTAACAAATTCCCATCTGCCCATAACCGTGAGCACGGCTTTCGAAAGTTCAAACCCTGCAGGGGTGTGCCAACTTAGCCCATCACAAGCTCTCACGGTGAACGAAGGATATTCCTTCTCCTAGGAAGACCCGACCAGACTCGGAATCCCGGTTACAAGACATTTCGACAATGGTAAAACAAGACCATCAAAGTCGCCCGATGTGCCGACAATCCCGATATGAGCTGCACATATCTCGTTCTCAGGGCAACACCGGATAGGTCAAGCTATGAGTAAATCCATCCCTCAAGTTGCCCCGAGGTGGCCCCGCAGGTTGCCCGGTTCGGACCAACACTTAGACAAGCACTGGCCCGGGGGGGTTAAAATAAAGATGACCCTCGGGT
This sequence comes from Triticum monococcum, assembly GCA_034509565.1. Lineage (NCBI taxonomy): Eukaryota > Viridiplantae > Streptophyta > Magnoliopsida > Poales > Poaceae > Triticum > Triticum monococcum. Next base: position 366,111,906 of record CM067843.1, on the reverse strand, counting down.
TGGCCGACCCAAGGGAAGGCTAATAGGTTGTTAGGCAAATGTAAAACCAAGGTTGGGCCTTGCTGGAGGAGTTTTATTCAAAGCGAACGGTCAAGGGGTCCCCATAACACCCAACCGTGTAAGGAACGCAAAAATCAAGGAACATAACACTGGTATGACGGAAACTAGGGCGGAAGAGTGGAACAAAACACCAGGCATAAGGCCGAGCCTTCCACCCTTTACCAAGTATATAGATGCATTAAATAAATAAGATATATTGTGATATCCCAACAATAACCATGTTCCAACATGGAACAAACTTCAGCTTCACCTGCAACTAACAACTCTATAAGAGGGGCTGAGCAAAAGCGGTAACATAGCTAAACAATGGTTTGCTAGGA